>CM030837.1:9084724-9684724 GCA_018105865.1 Metaphire vulgaris
CCAATCTTAATACTTTAATACACTATAACTGCATGGCAATGTTCACTGTTGCAGCCTCTCTTAATGACCTTACACTTATAAAGTCACTCTTGACATACCAATCAGTCAATCAAGCAATTTCTTGAACAATCTCACGGAAGCTCGCAGATGACTTGTGGTACCTCTCAGAGAAGTTGGTCGTCTTGGCCTTCTAAGACAGCAATGTACCAAATTATGTCAAGAACAACATGGTTACAGCTATGTGTCAAGTTGATGGTAAAGATTCTCCACGCAAACGTGTCAAACTCAACAAAATGACACTGCCTGCATTGGAAAACAAGTCACTTGCTGACTTCGTGATGAAAAACACAAGGTCATTTTTCACTAAGTTCAAATTAACTCAGGCCTTCCTGAGCCTACCAACTTCAGAGTGGGAAAGTAACGATGAGTACAATTCAGTTGTTTCAACCGTTCGAAAAATTGCAGTCACAAATGACCACGCAGAGCGAGGTGTTGATTCAGCAGTTCTCTGGCAGTCTGACTAGGAATGAAGAACAGCTGCAGTACCTACAGTACTACAGGTCATAGCTGAGAGTCAAAAACTATACCCACAGTCCCTCAAACGTTTATTAATGGGTCAAAATGAGGATTTGGAAATGCAGTCAAACTGAAAATCAACAGTGCGCAATGAACATCTAGTTAAAGACACTTTCTACTGTTTGAGCAACCTCTAAATGTCTCATTACTTGAATAAAAATTTCAACACAGTGTTTTATCCATGAACTGAACCATTTTATGCGGTCAGACCGCATTTATCGCAAAAATATTTTTATACCATTGACGTAAAGGACACCTAATATATATATATATATATATATATATATATATATATATATATATATATATATAATGTGGGTGTTCATATTATGCTAAAATGTCCAATTAAAGAAATCAAAGCTGGATGGCAGCTTAATAATTACACGTAGGCCTAATCAACTTTTAGCGGGAATGCTGAAACTGTGTTCGATGAGGCCTATGTTGTTGACTAATCTGTTTTCTTAGCGTTGTGCGTTTTTCCCTTAACGCCGAAAATTATTCATATTATACAATAGCAATAGCGTAGTCTAAAGATTCATTTCTATATCACAGATCCAATCTTAATACTTTAATACACTATAACTGTATGGTAATTGAACTATGGTGCGATGACTATCTAGGTGAGCGATGGTTGCTCGGATGAAACGGCCATTTCAACTATATCGACATTGCACAATGGAATGATTCCCGACGCTTATGAAGAAATAGGTCACGGCGTTGGAGATAACAGAGGCTCGCGACACATGATGGAAATGGTTAACCACCAAGCTGCTATTACAGCCTGGCAATAAGAAACAGCCTTCCATCTAATAAGATATCAATTAAATTATAGGTACAGCCTCAAAACGGTTCAAGACCATGACTAGTTATTTTCCACGAATTAAAACTCAGGGAATGAGTACATTTCTATTGTTGCAGGATAGAATTATTCTTGCATTTAATGTTTTGAGACTATAAGCCAATTTCTGCATTTTGCCTTTTAGCTTAGAAGTATTTTGCTTATCGCTTTACGCGATTCGATTTTATTGGCTATTTGCCTAATTCCAGTGGCGAGACCACGGGGGGGGGGGTTGAACACCCCCACTTTCCATCAGGGCCACCCGTGAGATTCCTGCAAAATTGCAGATTTTTGTGAGGGGTAGGGGATGTTGAGGATCGGCTCTACTAGTCTAAGTATCAAGCGTTCTCTCTATAGCTATAGGAGTATAACAAGTTTTCTATATATCTATATAACAAGCAGTCAGTAGCGTCATTTCACACTTTTCTTGGGGAGGCGAGATAATTTTTGGCAAATTTTAGGCAATTTGTGCAAATTTTAGGCATTTGTTGCAATTTTTTTTGCAATTTTGGCAAATTTGCAATTTTTAATATTTTTTGGCAATTTTTTTGGCAAATTTTGAGATATTTTGCATATTAATACATTGTAAATTCTTTTTTTCGTTTCCATGGGAGGCACGGCCCCCTCCCCAGCCCCCCAAATGACGCCCCTGCAAGCAGTCGTGCGTAAGTCGGACTGGGACCCGCCATGGCTGTCCATGTTACTATTTGCAAGATATTTTATCGGATAGATAAAACTATTGTTTAAAAGTTATTTAATGCACTCATTAGGCCTACGTGTGGAAAAGTAATTCTAACGAATTCCAATGATGTGAACGCTTCCAACGCTAGCCCCGTTCCTGACTACGTAGGGATATTTTACACCCCCTCCAATTTGAGGTCGACACCCCTCAAAATGTGGTAATGCGACAATGGCATGTATACAAAATGCAGACTAATTAGCTTAGAACACCCTCCAAATGGAGAAGGACACCCCCAACTTACTTTAATTTGTCGGATGACCTTTTTTTGCTTCTCAGCCTTTTTTCGGGCAGAGACTTAAAAATTCCGACACCCCAGATTTTCCCGACCTCCCTCAAATTCCAAATCCTAGAAATAACACTGTGACTACGCTACTCTCCGCCTCGTTAGCGAAGGGCGAGTTCCCACTGCCGTGGAAACACGCCATCATCCGTCCACACCTGAAGCGGTTAGATCTGGACCAAACCGATGTGACCAATTTTCGACCGGTCGCCAACCTCCCGTTCCTGTCGAAGCTACTCGAGAGGATCGTGAGCAGGCAACTCGTCACGTACCTGGCCAGGAACGGACCCATGCCGAGACACCAGTCGGCCTACCAGAAAGGCCATTCCACCGAAACGGCCTGCTTAAGATCTACAACGACATCGTCGACGCGATAGCCAACGGGGAATTGGCCCTCCTCTGCATGCTCGACCTCTCTGCCGCGTTCGACACTGTCGTCCATGAGATCCTGGCTCGCCGCCTCGAACTCTCCTACGGAGTCAATGGCCATGCCTTAGCATGGCTTCGCGATTACCTTATGGAAAGATCGCAGTCTGACAGTTGGGAAGGCTCCCTTTCCGTCTCGCGTCCCGTTCGCTACGGAGATCCATCTTAGGTCCGCTACTCTTCGTCCTCTACGTGGCGGACGTTGGTCGAATCGCAGACTCGTTCGGTCTTGCTTATGCTTATGCAGACGACGGACAGGTTTACTCCTCCTGCCTACCCTCGAACTCCGAATGCTTGCGGACTCGCCTTCAGGACTCTATTCGAGAGATCAAGGAGTGGACAGCAGCCAATCGTCTTGCATTAAACCCGGGCAAGACACCACTTGATAAACCGCACCCAGTCCACGTTCGGCGATGTCGATATTACCCCTCCACAGAGGAGCGTCTTCTTGGTGTACTCCTGGACGACACCTTTAACAACGTAACGCGAACGTGCTTCTACCAGCTCCGGAAGATCAAAAATATCCGCCGATATATATATCGACAGCGGCTGCGATACATCTGGTACGCACCTTCATCCTCTCATGAGCGGACTATTGCAATAGCATTCTTATGGGTCTACCTGACTGCCAGCTAGCCCGCATGCAGTCTGTCCTTAATGCGTCTGCTCGACTAATCTTCGGCGTCAGATGGCACGACCACGTGACACCACTGCTCAGGGACAGGCTCCATTGGCTTCGGATTCCAGAGCGCATCGTCTACAAACGATGCTGGTTGACCTTCCGTGCCCTACATGATCCAACCTGTCCGGAGTACCTATCAGCCCTGGTGCACCGGCCAATGATGAATGACCGACGTCTTCAGCTGAGATCCAGCACGCGGCTCTAACTATATGTCCCCTCCGTCGAAGACCGCAAAATTCTGGGAGAGATCCGTGACACGAAGCAACCCACTGTTATGGAACGCGCTCCCGGACTCGGTGACTGCGGTCACCTCCTTCGAGTCCTTTGCCATCAAACTTAAGACGCACCTCTTTAAAAGATCGTACGATTGTTCTATGTAAAGCGCTTTTGACTTTGGCCCACATTTGTTACCGCGCCATCGTCGTGTAGAATAGAATAGAAGGTAAAAGTTGTTCAGCTTCGGGGCGGCTTTGCCCCTGACCCCTGACCAGAGGCTTGGCCTCTGGATCCCACTGGGGGATCTGCCCCCAGACTTCACTCAAGGTGCTCGTCATAACCCCCCTCCATTCTATTCTCAAACGTCTGGCGTCGCCACTGCCTAATTCAATTGTGATAGAAATAGCCTAATTGATCACTTGTTGACAGAAAATCTTGTAATCAAATCACACACTTATGTTCGAATTGTAAACTTTATTTATTAACTTTATTATTATTATTATTATTATTATTATTATTATTATTATTATTATTATTATTATTATTATTATTATTATTATTATTGAACGTTACGATTTATGTGGTAAATTGTCCTAGGAGGACTGCTTGAACACATTACATAGTTCATGAATAATATAGGTCAGGATTTAACAGAATAGCTGATCTCGAACAGCCAAGTCTTCAGTCTCTTCTTAAATATTTCCAGAGAAGGTGATGTTTGAACACTGATGGGGAGACGATTCCAGGCTTTCGCTGCGGTAACCGTGAAGGCGCTGTCGCCGGCAGTGGCAAGGCGTGTACGCGGCACGAGGAGTGCTTGAGAGGAGCCAGGTCGCAGACGCCTTCTACTGTCTATGTCTGCGGATCTCTGGAGTTCGGACCTGAGATAGAAGGGACCAATGTCGTGCAGCCGGGTGCAGGCACCGGTAGACGAGGGTTGCCAGCTTATACGCTATTCGCTCGGGGACCGAGAGCCAGTGTAGGTCGATCAACAGTGGCGTGATGTGATCATGCTTCCTTGATCGATGGATCAGGCGTGCAGCCACATGAAGTACGCTCTGGAGTCTGTCGAGGTGTTTCGGGAGCTCTGCTAAGGTGGCGTTACCATGGTCGAGTTTAGTGAGTACTAAGGCACTGATCAAAGTCTTCAGGGCAGTGAGAGAGAGAGAGAGAGAGAGAGAGAGAGAGAGAGAGAGAGAGAGAGAGAGATTTCCGTATGCTGCGAGTGCGAAACAACCGCAGTGCTGCGAAGCAGCTGGCGACGGTGCGTGTCATGTGTTGCCTCGTTGTGGCGGTATTGTCGATAGAAATGCCGAAATTTCTGACGTAGGGGCTTGGATAGATATCGTGACCATTAATTAAACTTTGTTATTGTAGTAGTTCTAATTTTTAATATTGTACCAAATTCAGCGACGTAACCATGATTCCAGAATGAGGGGACACATCGCCATTTTCGGCCCAAAACAAACAGTTGACGAGCCAAAAAAGTCGTCGTGTCCGGTACTTTGAAGTCCAAATTCCAATGCATTCTCCTCGCTCTCTTAAAGTGATACTGTACATTACCTCTACCCCAACTAGTCACCGGTCTTGAACGAATCTCATGATCATGACCGGTCCCGGCCCGAACAGTCCCCCTGTGGCTACGCCAATGACCAAACTTGACGCTAGATAAACAGAGCGACGGAGTGTTTATTCTAGCCACCTTGACATTTGGGAGGGATTTTGAAATGTTGGGGGGCGGGGACAAGGTCCGAATCTCCAAAAACCTTGGCAAGCAAAAAAGGTTATCTTCCTTCTGAAATGTGGTGACAAGCAAAAACAGGTTACATTCCTTCTGAAATGTGGTGACACAAGCAAAAAAGGTTATCCTTCCATCCTCCCTAATATTTCTTACCCTTCTCAAATGCCCTGACAAGACAAGCAAAAAATTGTCATCCTTATATTTTTCACCTCTCCAAAAAACAAAAAGACCCCTCGTCACATTTTTAAGGGGGAAAATTGCCATCCCCAGCCAACATATAAAAAATTGGGGATTTAAAAACTTTTTTTTTGGGGGAATCCCTCTTCCAGAAAAGGCCTAGAATAAACACAGCGATGGACATAAACAGCCACGATACACCTTTAGCGTTGTCCACAGTTGTATGAATTTTATTATTGATTAACCTTTAAATGCATATCCAGGCCCTGTAAGGACCCGATTTGGAGTGTCAGGTGTCGTGGTCGAAGGTCTTCTTTATGAGACGCCAGGCCACACAGGCGGCGCACTCCTATCGGCTCCGTCGGCCCAGGCCGGGGTACTTTTTAAGATGTAAGAACTGAAGAATTGTAATTCTTTAAATTATTTGATTAAATTTTCATTTCGAATTTAGAAGGGAGATGCTGTCGTGTGAGGGCGAATGCACTGCCGAATAAGGCGTTATAGTCGTAACAAGATCAGATAAGATAGGCATGTCATTTATTCAATTAACCCGAAGGTGTCAAACCAGAGTTGTCCATGGGTCCATTTTTTAGAACCCAATCCAACCCAACCCATCAAATCTTCAACCCAACCCAACCCATGCCGATAATAGGTTTACTTGACCCAACCAACTGTAATGCAATACAGTTTCTTAAACCACGATTTATATTTTGACCCAACCGAACCCACCATTAATATGGAAAAGTCTGACCCAACCCAATCCAACCCAACCCAACCCATGGGTTAACCCAACCCATGGACATCTCTGTGTCAAACACGGTAGGCATAGGCTTACTAGATTAGATTAAAAGACGGAGATTAAATTAGATTAGATTAAAAGACAGTAGAAGGCACTGAGACGAATGAGTTAGCTGCTATCGCGGGAGGGCGAATGCACTGCCGAATAAATAAGGCTTTATAGTAGTAAGATCAGATAGGTATGTCCTATACACATTTAACCCGAAGGTGTCAAACACAGTTGTAACGTATGTGTATCAGTTGACATTAGGTTAAAAGACGGAGGAAGGCACTTAGACGAACGAAGTGGGGAGACAATGGGCGAAAAGCCGAAGGACAGCAGAGGGTGCCAAGAAGAGTGGGGGTACCAGGGAAGCAGTAGAGGACTAGAGGGCGCTAGAGAGTGCTTCATTGAGAGAGGGCAGTCGGAATTGGTCCTCGATCGAAACGGATCAGTTAGAGCTTCACTGTGTTCGCATAAATCGCGGAAACAATCTCACGGCTTCAGCGATTCAATCGTTCAACAGCGCTTCGCCATCCATACAATGGACAAGTTTTCTGTTAAACATCGTAAGCTGAATATCGAAAACCCTGAACAAACTGTAAGTACTGTACTTCAGATAACACTGGTCTACATCAATTTTGCTGACTTGAAGGTGACATGTGATCTTTATGCATTTTGGTGTGCTGAATCCAAAAATCACGCCCGTTTCCTCCAGTCACGTCCAGTTTTTCCGCAAAACGCTGTTTACTGATTTACTGTTTACAGTAATGACATCGAATTATGCATTATAATTATTTAGCGTTGTTGAATATGCAAAAAGATAAGGATGTGCAAAAAGTTATCCTCTGTAAAATATGTAATAGTACAACAAAGCTATGTAATAGTACAACAGCTTAATAGGCAGTTTTAAACTGCAGACGTCAGCATTTTGTAGCTATATGCCTATATAAGCATCGTGAAAGTTAAACTGAGGGCAGCATTCAGTCATTCATGAGGCTTACAAGTAGCAGGAAATTTAATTCTGTTAGATAGTTTTCTGTGAAATATACCATCTAGCACTCTAACTTTTCCGTGGAAGGTGCAGCAATGATCCTGACAAATTTTACATTTGTGGTTGTTTTACAACACTCAAACAAAGGAGCGATTTGTCTGAATTTTGAGCATAAAGCTTATCATGCATATTTCGGAGCTAAATTGGGTGACCAGGAAAAACCTTGGGCACCACATAAATTGTGCAGGACATGTGTTGAAAATTTCAGACAGTGGAATAAAGGTCAGAGAAAAACTCAGCTTTGGAGTTCCAATGGTCTGGCGAGAGCCTCGAAACCATGTTGATGACTGCTACTTATGCCTGGTAGGCCTAAATATGGCAGGTATGTCCACAAAGACAAAATTTTCATCCAGTATCCAAATCATCCCTCTGCTCTGAGACCGGTTGCTCACTGTGATGAAGACCCTGTACCTATTTACATTACTTTGGAAGTTTCCGACGACGATGAAATCTGTCAGTCGACAGACACCGATGATGAAGATTTCGTGGCCCTAGAAGTTGATGCTGGATTGCGCCAAACATTCAGCCAAGCTGAGTTCAATGACCTTGTACTAGATCTTGATCTGCCGATGTCGTCAGCAGAGTTACTGGGTTCAAGACTGAAGGAAAAGAACCTGTTGACCCCAGGAACCATGTCTATGTATCGCGGCAGAGAGAAAGATCTTCTGAAATATTTCAATATGAATGTAACGGTATCTTATAGGCTTAGCTTATGGCTAGCGTATTGGTATAAGACAACACGTAAGAAAGTAAGGTAGTTGTATTCTAGTCGTAATCCAAAGAGTGACTCTGTATATTATATTAAACTCTAACTAAGCGTCTCTATAGAATTCCATCATTGGATGGGAGGCGTGGCTTGGAACTGTCAGTACCACATGTGTCATCTCCCTTTTCCCGTAATTTAGCTAAATGTCTAAAAACAAATCCTTAATACGAAATCAGAATGCATGCAAAAACTTTAGGTTTAGCAATGCCAATGTTTCGAATGTTTCTGAAGTTCTGAAATATTTGGGGCTCTGCATTAGCATCGCCTCCTGTTGAGGCTGCACCTCGTACTGGAGCATTCCCTCTAGGATTGGCCCCTTTTCCCCTAGACATATGTGGATGGCCACGTGCTTGAGCTGGCCAACCAACTAGGCCTCTGTGTGCTGACACAGGCATTCCTGATCGACGCTGTGGAGCTATTCCAAAGGATTCAACAGGACTTCTTAAGAGCTTGACATATCCATGGTAATCTGGTGCAGGTATGGGTTCAATCAGCTCCATCGCAAGTGTAATTCTCTTGTAGCACGACACAGCATTGCCATTGGCATAGAGATGAACATGCAAATCTTGATTCAGATGGGCATACTTTCCACCTTCCTTCCGTAGTTCTTCCTCCTTTGCTTTATCCTTGATGGATCCTTTCCCAAAAAGAGCAATTGTAGAGTGATGGACATTTATAGACCACACCTAATCTCCAGTAGATGAACACTTCACCAGCTAGGCCTATAGAAGCCAGCTGCAGTAGCACTTAGCACGCAGTCATGTTCCAGACGTTGATGTGAATACAAGCGGTATCAAGCGATTATCAAACTGTTGTGTCTCTGATTGCTATAATCTGAAGCACTATATGCTTATCAATTATAGGCGTAGCTAAGACGCCACGTGGCGTCAGTTAATTAAGAAAAAGTGACCATTATCGATAACTTGCGTTAAGTTACAAAAACGTTAGAATTGCTAATTATTCGCACATTCCGTTGCCTGCGAAATTAAATTCAAGTGCATCGAATATTGCAAATGAGTGGAAACGCTTCGAAAGCCAATGGATAAATTACCTCATAGCTGCGAAACTGGACCAAGAAACAGCTGGCTGTCAGGCTGCGACATTACTTGCGTCGATAGGGACAGAAGCGTATTGCGTTTATTAGTCTATGACTCTCACGGACGCTCAGAGAGCAAATACGGCGGATTTGCTGGAAGTTTTTCAGCATTATTACGTTGGAGCTGTGAACGAGATGTATGGGAGGTATGTTTTCCATAGTTGAAAACAAGGCAGCGGCGAATCTTTTGACGTCTTTGTATCAGATTTACTAAGACTTGTTCGTTCCTGTGGCTTTGGAGACACTGAGTCATCGATTAATTATCCGGATCGTCCTCGGTATTGCAGACGATGCAACGAAGAGGAAGCTTCTGGGTTCGAGATATCATGATCTTCAGCGGACCATTGACCTTTGTCGTGCACAGGAATCGACTTCCAGGCAGTTTAAAGCAATAACTGCACCTGAAGTGATCAACGCCTTGCGTCGGGAGTCGACACCTTCCCGACATCAGAGTCGTCACCAGTACGACAGAACGAAATACCAGAATCGACGTCACGAGAACAGTAATCGCCAGTCTCCCTAGAAAAGGTACGCTGCGCGATCCGTGTCGTTTCTTCGGTCATTGTCACGAAAACGGGCGAGCGCACTGTCCTGCTTTTGGCGCTTTTTCCCGTCAGTGTCAGGACAAGAATCATTTTGCTGCTGTTTGACTTTGAATCTGTCCTTGTTCTAAACACGACAGATACGGAAGACCGTGTATACATACAAACCTCCTGGTGAATGGAAGATGCACCAACTTTATGCTCGATTGCGGAAGCACTGTGTGCACCAATCCAAAGTCAATTTACGATAATCTTCCGAATAAACCTGCGCTGCGTCCAGCGAGATTATTTTAATGGTCATCAGTTAGTAACGGAAGGGCTGACTGACGTTACTCTTACGCAACAGAAAACGATAAGTAGATGAAAATTGAAATTTATGTCACCGCTCATGGCAATCCGATTTTAAGCATGTCAGCATGCAGAGATTTTTATTTAACTCGCTTTGTCAAATACAATATATGCGCGGTTGAAGCTGCTGCTCTGTCCACAATGGACCGTGCGTTAACTGAAGGAGACGGTTTCGGCCACTAGAGTGATCTTTTTAATGGAAAACTTGGCTTATTGGAAGATACTGTACATTTGGCTATAGACGCATCGTTTCGTCCCGTTCAGCTGCCACTTCGTCGGATTGCCATCGCATCCGAAGCCGAGTGAAGGAGGACCTGCAGAAAATGGCGAAACAAGCGATTGTCTTTCCTGTGACGGAAGTAACGCCATGGATTTAATCGCTTGTAGTCACAATTAGGAACAATGGAAAACTTCGCTTGTGTTTAGACCCCACAAGAACTCTAAATCCAGCATTAATTCGAAAAATACTGTCTTCCTAGTCATGGCGATATTCTGCATCAGCTTACAAGCGTAAAAGTTTTCAATAAAGCAGGCTGCGAAAATGCATTTAACCATTTAAAGCTAGACGATGAATCGAGTTTTCTCTGTACCTTTGGTACGCCATATGATCTATTTCGTTACTTGCGATTGCCATATGGCTTATCGGTTTCTTCTGAAATATTTCAGTCCAAGATACACGCCGTTTTGTCGGAACTGCAGGGAATTTTCTGTATCGCAGACGATATTCTTATTACTGGTTCTGAAGATTCGCGTACGAAACACGACACAAATCTCAATGCGCTTTTGGACCATTGCAGACAAAAGCGATTACATTTAACAAAGAAAAGATGAGACTCCTTCGCGAAACCATTACTTTTCTTGGTCATGATCTGTGTCGAAAATTGAGGCGATCGAGAACTTTGCAACACCTACGGACAACCTACCGTTCAGCGTTTAACCGGTTTTGGAAATTACCTCGCGCGATTTTCTCCATTTCAGTATCGTAATTTTATCTCTTCGCGAACTACTCAAATCTTACGAGTTCCTCTGGGATGAGCGCCATACCGCCGCCTTTAATAAATTGAAAGAAATGCTGAAGACTGTGCCGGTCCTGCATTATTTTGATGAGACAAAGGATATCTTGATTCAGACCGACGCTTCTCAATCTAGTTCAGGTGCTGCTCTTTTGTAGCATGGGGATGCGGTTGAATTTGCGAGTCGTACGCTGACAGAGATAGAAAGACACAAATTGCTCCGGTTGAAAAAAGGTATTGAGTATTGTTTTTTGCAATAGAGAAATTGAATTCTTATGTATATGCCAGACGCATGGTCGTCGAGAATGATCATCGACCATTAATCTCAATTTTCAATAAATCTTTGACTTCCGCACCAAAACGAATTCAGAAAATGCTCATCCGACTTCAAAGTTTCCACTTCGACTTACGTTTCCGGGCGGGAAAAGAATTAATTCTTATTATTATTTAAGCGCATAGCCATTATATTTTACTTGATAATTTATGTAGCGCTATAGCATGGCCAAGGCCAAAGGCAAGAGCGTTTTACAAAAGGCAGTCATACGATATAGGAAATAAATGCGTTTTAAGGTTCGATAAGAACGACTCGAAGTTGGTTGTCATGGTCACTGAAACTCGAAGTGCGTTCCAAAGGAGAGGATTGCCCCGAGTCACGGATCTTTCTCCAAGCTTCACGGTCTTGGACGGATGGGGAACGTAGAGGTGAGATCGTTTGCTAGAACGCAGCTGCTTGCGACAGTCTGTCATCACCGGCCTGCGTATCAACGCCGAAAGATATTCCGGGCAGAAAGAGTCATACAAGGCTCGCAAGGTCAACGAGCAGAGTTTAAAAACGATACGCTCCGGGATCTTGAGCCAATGGAGCTAATCCCTCAATAACGGGGTAACATGGTCATGCCACCTGACACCGAAAATCATCCGGGCGGCGGCGTTCAGGACCGATTGCAGTCGGCCCAGCTGATAGTCGGGAAGGCCGAGGAGGAGGCTATTACAATAATCCAGCCTAGATAACACAAGGGCACGGACTAGATGTATCGCAGCTGATGCTGAGATGTAACGACGAATCTCCCTAATCTTTCGGAGCTGAAAGTAACAAGCGCGGGTTACGAAGTTCACTTGGCCGACGAACGATAGGGAGTCATCAAGAAAAACACCAAGGAGGCGCACTTCGGTAGACGGAACGACGACAGCACCTCCGATCGTAAACGGCGTTCGACTGATAAGGTGGACCCTTCGAGGGGTGTTAATCCACAACAGTTCAGTTTTTTCGGGGTTTAACGCAAGGCGATTTGTCGCTGTCCACTGCATTATCTCGTAGATGCAGTCTTGTAGGCGATATCGCAGATGATCCGTCTCCAGGGGTGGGCAGGAGGAGTACACCTGCCCGTCATCAGCATAAGCATGCCAGGCAAGCCCATGCGAGTCTACAATGCGTCCCACATCCGCGACGTATAAGATAAACAGGAGTGGGCCTAGGATCGACCCTTGTGGTACTCCGCAGCGTACAGGATATTTAGCTGACGTGTGGCCCTCCCAGGCGACAGACTGCGTTCTCTCGGAAAGGTAGTCGCACAACCAGAGTAGCGCTTGGTCTTTATTCCCGAAGGATAGCTCGAGGCGGCGAATGAGGATAGAGTGGTCGACGGTATCGAACGCTGCGGAGAGGTCAAGCATACACAGAAGCGCCTGATCTCCATTGGTAATCGCGTCAACAATGTCGTTAAAAACCCTGAGCAGGGCTGTTTCAGTGGAATGGCCCGCTCGATAGGCAGACTGATGACGCGGCATGAGACCGTTACAGGCCAGGTGCCTGACGAGTTGCGTGTTCACCAGTCTCTCGAGCAGCTTCGACAGGAATGGAAGGTTGGCTATTGGTCTGAAACTGGCTAAGTCGGTGGGTCAAGGCCTGCCCGCTTAAGGTGCGGGCGGGTGACGGCATGCTTCCACGGCAACGGAAACTCGCCATTAACGAGGGAAGCAGTCATTATGGCCGTCAGAAACGGAGCCAACGTGAGGATCACATCCTTAAGAAGCCACATAGGCAGTGGGTCAGATGAGCACTGTTTCTTGGGTGACGATCTGACACTCGTTACGACTTCTGCCAGTGTCGGCGGCAAAAACCCAACAAAGGAGGGACCGGAGTAGACGTGGTAAGTCGTTGGTCCAGCTTCAGCTGTTCTATCCCGAATGTTCGTAACCTTACTGTCAATAAAAGCATGATAGTCAGCAGCCGTGAAATTGGAAGGCACGCGAGGTGATATGTCGTTCTTTCCAAGAAGACTGTCCAATACTTTCCACGTCTGCTTGGTACCTGCATGCGCAGAGTCGATCGCCTTTCAGCCGTTGTGATTGTACGCCATAACTGTCTAGTCTGCCCACATTGGAAGGCTTCGGACTCTGGTAATCCACATTCCCCATGGATTTGGTGAAGCCAAGTGATTGGTGGTCTGCCTCGTGGACGATTCCTTCCTGTAAACCTAATGTTTCTGTCTCGAAGTAGCGTTGCTAGGTGAAGTGTAGCTGAGGCAAGTACTGCTGGTGGGAGTCTTGCGACGTGCCAAAAGAGACCGAGACGTCGACGACGAACAATGGTTTGTACAGTCTCTAGTCCAGAGCGCATGTATACTTCATTGTTGCATATGAAGTCAAACTATCTAATATTAAGGATTCTACGTTGAGCCTTAGTGTGAAAAGCTTCAAGTCTTTTCCACTCTTAACCAGTCATCGTCCAAGTCTCACTTCCATATAAGAGTGTTGAGAGCACAAGACATGCGTACATCCAAAATTTAGTTTGCAGGCTCAGCCAGCGTTGCTGCAATATTCACTCCAGGCGTTGCATGACAGATGAAGCAATGCCTATGCGACGGATAGACTCATGTGAATTGGCCATACTACACATATTTGATACACGGTAACAAAAACTTTCAACTGAGTCCACAGTTTCGGAACCGTTGAGGATTGGTTCCCCTGCAAGACCAGACCCAAGGTTTTGAACATTGGTCTTCGTCCATGAAACATGGAATTAATACCACCCCTGATCCGCGTGTAGTCAGAGATGAGCCTACGCTTTCTGAAGTGATAAATGCCATAAATCGTCTTAAAAACGGAAAAGCTCCTGGTGCTGATGGTATTTCAGCTTAACTACTGAAGTGCGCAATTGAGTCTGTTACTATATCACTGCATAAAATACCTTCAGCTTAAAAAGGCGGTATATTTTGTTTCACTGTAGAAAGGCAAAGGGACCCGTAACTACCGTCCCATCACGCTTCTCTCAGTACCTGGAAGGGCATTTACTCATGTGCTTTTGGCAAGGTTACGGACGCTTCTAGACAAAGTTCGTCGACCACAGCCGTCTGGTTTTATAAGTGGTAGATCGACACTTGATGTCATCCCCGCCCTACGACTGCTTTCAGAAATCCATCGAGAGGTTAGTAAACCATTGAACGTTGCATATAGGCCCTATAGATCTTATAGCAGCATTTGATTCTGTGGACAGGGAAGCTCTGTTGAAGGCACTAGCTGGCATTGCTGTGTCCGACATGCTGCTTAACCTAATTCAGGAACTTCATCATGGCACAACTAGTACAGTTCGTGTTGGTAACCGGCTCTCGCCCCACCAGATTCTGCACATCCTCTGCGTTAGACAAGGATGTGTTCTACCACCAGCTCTCTTCTGCTGTGCGATGGGTTATATAATGAACTGGGTAACAGCAGGTAAAACGGGCATTCAGCTTGGTGATCAATGTTTTACAGATCTCGACTACGCCGATGATACAATCCTATTTGAAGAAAGTCGTGATAAATTTTAAAATACTCTGGCGAAAATGGAATGCAAGGCCTCCAAATTTGGTCCTCAATTAATTCTGGCAGACACTTATCAAGAGCATATGTCCCTCGGGGCAATGAACAAATTTTCAACGAAAAAGAGAGCTTTTCTTGCTTAAACGGATGCACAGCAGATGGCGGAGAATCGGATTATAGCGTCTCCTCCCATCCTGCATCATGGAAGCTGCCAACGAACCGAGCTACATTCCTTTGAAACAGCAAATTCATGAGGGCTGGCCAGAGAATATGAAACATCTGCAAGACGATATTCGAACCTACTCTACGTTGCGGATTATAAATGATGCATTTTAGGCTTGAGCTGCTATTGACATACCCCTAACTCATCCAGCTATAAATTTATTTAATTATTGAAATTAATAGGAACTTGAAACACCTTCATTATTTTTGCGTTTATTTCATCATTGCGTCGTTTCATCATTATTGTATTACTAGGTGTTTACCCGTCAAAAAATAACGGGGGAGATTGGCTGTTTTACCACCCGATTTTGCGCAAATGCAATAGGATTTTGCGCAATTAAATTCCTTAAATCGCCGCCTTTTCCTTCAACCGAGTTAACGCCCATTCGTATGAATTTTCTGAAACTTTATAGTCAACGTAAGTGTAATGATTTGGCAGAGTCGAACGACATGCAGTGCTTGATTCTCTTGTTTGCTGTGCTGCTGTTGCACGCCGAGCAACAGCCTGCTCCTCATTCTCACTTTATTGTCGCAAACCTCGTGAACGCTAGACTAATTTGTTTTTCCGGACGGTTAGAAAGAGGAATAAAAAGACTAAACAATGGTGCAAACCTCATCTTCTTAGCTCTTATATAGCCTGAGATATAGCAAATTCAAAAAAGTAGGAAACTAAAATTAAAATATTTAATGGAACAGAAATCGATTTAGGAATTCAGTCATGATCCAGCAATAGCATCAATGGGAATGGACATAATGCCTTCGCTGGATCATGTAATTTTGATCAGAATTCTCAGAATTCAAAACTTTCGCGAAATTGACCGATAATAATTATGTTCAAACATTGGGGTCATCGGGTTAGAATTGATAGATCTTTACCAAATGTCAACCGATTTTCAAACTGTTTGGTTTATTTTGTTTCTCTGACATCCCTTTATAACTTTGCCGCTGACCAAGTGGGGTTACCGCTGAAAATATTTTGCTAGGGGGCTTCAAAAAATTTTGGGGGGAGAGGGTGATATTTTAGGCCGTAAAGTGGACTCTACCCTCACATTTTTTTGTTTTGCACGGACGGTTAGAAAGAGGAATAAACAATCTAAACAATGGTGCAAACCTCATCTTATTAGCTCCTATATAGCCTGAGATATAGCAAATTTAAAACGTTACAACAATCATTTCTGAGAACGCTTTTCCAAAAATTAAATCCCCAATACGGTGAAGACGTCTGAAAATTTAATCCCCACTTGAGGGGTTAAATATAAAAAATAGGTATTGAGGCTAGGAATGAATAAATAAATAAATATATATATAATAATGGGGGCAGGGCATTGGGAGAGGGAAGGGAGATTTGGGAGGAGGAAAGTGGGTTGTACGGGTTTTCGGAGCAGCGTTGTGTAGGTTTTGGAACGGGGCTTGTGGCCGTAGGTTTGGGAACGGGATTTGGGGCCGGAAGGGTAGGGCGGAGCGGTGATGGTTTGGGGCCGGGGCGATTGGGAAAGAGATGGTGAGAGGGAATGAGGAGAGGGAAAAGGGATGGGGAGAGGAAGGGGAACGGGGGTTTGGGGCCGGAATGGGTTGGGGCCTGGGGCAATTGGGAGAAAGATGGGGGAGGGAAAATGGTTGGGGAGAGGGAAGGGGAACGGGGGTTTGGGGCCGGGGCCGGAATGGGTTGGGGTCGGGGCGATTGAGAAGGGGATGGGTAGAGGGAAGGGAGATGGGGAAAGGGGATTTGGGGCCAGGGCGGGAATGGGTTGGGGCCTGGGCGATTGGGAGACGGATGGGGTGAGGGAAGGGGGACGGGGGTTTAAGCTGCAATTAAGACGCTTCGCTAAACGCTCCGTTGATTATAATACAGCATTGCGATTTGCAGACGACCAGGCTATGTTAGCAAACAAAGAAAAAGCTTTACAAAACATCATGGATAGACTGGCCTTAGCATCCGAAGAATATGGTATGAGGATTAACACCAAAAAGAAGAAAGTGATGGTCATCAGTAAAGAGCAAGGAAAGGAGGCAAACATCACAATCTATGGACAGAAGGTAGAACAAGTGAAACAATTCTGCTACCTTGGCAGCCTTATCACGGAAGATGCCAGATGTCAAAGCGAAATAAGGAGAATTGCAATGGGAAAGGAAGCATTCTACCAAAGGAAGGAAATAATGAGGAGTAATCTCGATAAAGGGCTAAAGAAGAGAATGATTAAAACACTGATATGGAGTGTGGTGTTATATGGCTCAGAGACATGGACGATGAGAAAAGACGACATCAGAAGACTGGAGGCGTTCGAGATGTGGACATGGAGGCGAATGGAAAGAATAAGTTGGACACAACATATATCCAATAAAGAAGTCCTAGATATCGTGCAAGAGAAAAAGACAATAATACAAACAATAAAACAAAGGCAAAGGAACTGGATGGGCCAAATTTTAAGAGGAGAATCGTTGTTCAAAACAATACTGGAAGGGCACATGGGGGGGGATTAAAATAAACAGAGGAAGACCACGTACATCACTACTGCACTGGATGATGCCAAAAGACGGATACAAAGGATTAAAGACCCAAGCTGCTGACAGAGATAGATGGCGCCAATGGAACCAGGACCTGCTTCCGGGCAGAGAACTTAAAGAAAGATTATAATACATTTTTGATTAAACAATATTTGGTTGTCAATGACAACAGCGTCTTGCAATACCCGCCGTGTTGCGGACGGACAGACGCGACAGACGGACATCGAGAATTATATAATAAGATTATAATCAGAATGATTACTATAAACTAGAAAGATGCTCGCTTCGCTCGCGCTCGCAGTGCAGGATAATACTAATCCAATACCTATACCTAATACCCAATCATTGAATTCATGCTGAACAACACTTCAATGATGTACATACGCCACCTAGCCAAGCTCTGCGCCACGTAATAATTAGGCCTATGTACGTTAACATCACGCAACTGTGACCATTTTTGACGCTGTACACGTATTTTTGTGTACGTTAAAATTGCGTAACTTCCTCAAGCTACGAACAATTGTTACCAATAGCAACGTCGTCGCACGCTACGAACAATTGTTACCAATAGCAACGTCGTCCCACGCCCACCCCTCTGATGCTGCAATGACTCGACTAAACCGTGCTAAACGTACGCTTCGTCAAACGCTTCTTCGTCAACCAATGAGAACGCTTGAAGGTAACAGAGAGACATACAGAACAAGGATCTTAATATTATAGATGTAACGCTCAATTATTTTAGATGTCTCTTTCTACCGGGTCTTCCGCTGAATACGCTTAGCTCTATGGCTAAGAGGAGATGATCAAACGGGGCAGGTCGGGTCTACAACGTAACATAGACAACACATGAGTTTCACACTTATATTATTAATTATTATCTCCAGGACAATGGCCGAGTATACATGCATGCCTCATCTATATATCATATTTTACAAGTCGACTTCTCTTATCATGTTAACATCGATGCAATCATTGCAATAACTCACCGACAAGGGTTCTATCGGAAATACAGGAGCCCTCGGATCAAACGGTTCCCTCCCGAGGAACCATTATCCCACCCATGGGGCAACCGGACCCCAACCAGGTCGGACCCAAACCGGAAAGTAAAAGGCCCTCGATATGTCTGCGTCCCCTATATATCATAGATTTATTATAATACACTAGATGCCGTCTATCTATGGCAAAGTCAGGCCAAAGTTGAAGCCAGTTTGCATGGATGGTGTGTCAAGAAATGTTTACCCCGCAGATATCTTGAAGACCTCATAATTCTTTAGCGCTATCATAGTATTTGAGTGCAGCGCCTACTTAGATATGGACGACGTCACCGCTTTAATATGGTGTACCATAGTTGCTTTAAATGTGTCCCGTTTGATCTTTTACTCATCTTTTCCACAATTCTTATTCGTACCAATTGATTTCCGAATATAAATACTATAATCGTATCGTAAAAGTAGATTTTTAGGTCGATTATTAGTTGAGTTTGAAGCCGTTTTGTGCAGTGCTGATTTATACGACTATAAGCCTATGTTACTATGTGACCTATGTCTATGTAATTTTCGAAGGCTTATTTGCGGCAGCGACTGCGCAAAGTCGCGGCAATTCGCATAAATCAGACGATCAATTACACAATATTTAAACAACTAGTCCACATTAAATAAGTTAAACGGCTAAACGCTATCCATGCAAACAGTGTACCAAAATTTTCAAGATTTCTGCGGAGTAAACATTTCTTGACACACCATCCATGCAAACTGGCCTCACTTTCTGATTTCATAGACTCTGTCTTGTGATATTAAAGTCTATGCTATATATAGACATTGGCTCTGCGCATCAGCCTGACCGCGCATCGGTTCTCCCTCCCCTAGGCTGTCCGCCTATTCATATAGCGCTATAAATGCAGTAGGTAAGCAATTGTGTCCAACATCGATATTAAATAGGGCAATATAATAGAAGTGATAGCAGAATGTCAAATAGGGATAAAGTTGCATTGCGCCTATGCTATAGAAGATGCAGTGAGACATATGCATATATATATAAAAACAGAAGCCTGTGCCTGGACGGCACAGAAACATAGTTGCCTACCTGACGGGGTTTTTATATTATTATTATTATTATTATTATTATTATTATTATTATTATTATTATTATTATTATTATTATTATTATTATTATTATTATTATTATTCAGGACGATTTATTTGACGCCGTACGCATAGCTAAGGCTTAAGTCAAAGGCGTCTAACAACCAAAAGAAACTTTAAACAGGTGTGTCTTCATGTTCTTCAAAAACGCTCCTGGCGAAGTCTCCATGGTGACCACCCTTGGCAGGGTGTTCCACAGGATTGGGTTGCCTCTCCGAAAGGATCTGTCCCCGAGGGCAGGAGTCCTGGCCTGAGGGGGGACAAGCAGCGGATTGCGATTCCTCGACCGAAGCTGGGAACGGTATTGTACTGACGGAGCAGGTTGAATCAAGTCACGAAGATAGGTAGGACAGTGCGGATCATAAAGTGCCCGAAACGTGAGCCAGCACCGTTTCAACACAATGCGCTCCGGAATCTTCAGCCAGTGGAGTTGATCTTTCAGTAGCTGTGAAACATGGGCATTCCATTTCAGACCGAATATTAGCCGCACGGCTGTGTTAATCACAGATTGGAGGGAGTTCAGTCTCGTCGTAGGCAGACCCAATAAAACACTATTGCAATAGTCAATGCGCAACAGGACCAGTGCACGGACCAAACTGATGGTATCAGGTATAGGGACAACTTTATTCTCGTCTTACTAGCTACCAAACTAATGGACTTTGAACGTGAAAATATGTTTAATAGCATCTTTCTTCTGCTTTCTTTCCTTCCGTCTTTCCCTATTGGGTTGGACGATAGGTCTGAATGAGTTCCTTCCACTTCTGTCTGTCTCTTGCTGCTCTGGTCATTTGGATGAAGTTCATTTGCATTTCTTCTGCATCCTCTTTTAAGTTTTCTATCCATGTTTTTCTTGGTCTTCCTTTTCTCCTTTTCCCTTCAACATAGTTGTATAGTGCTTTCTTTGGTAGTCTTTCTTCCTTCATTCTTTCAACATGACCAAACCATTTCAGTCTTCGTTTCTGTATTGATTCGAGTATCGTTTCTTTTTGCTCTGTCTTTTCTCTGATCGTTTCATTTCTTATTCTTTGTCTTCTGCTGACTCCTGCTATTCCTCTTAACCAGTTCATTTCTGCAGTCATTAATCTTCTTTCGCCTTTCTTCTTTATGGTCCAGCATTCTGATCCATATAATAGTATTGGTTTGATCAGTGTATTATATAGCTTTAGTTTTGTTTTCAGTGATATTTGTTTGTCTTTCCATATCTTCTGAAGTTTTCCAAATGCTGCACTTGCTAGGCCAATTCTCCTTATTATGTCTTCTTCACTTAGGCCATCTTCTGTCAGTACTGATCCTAGGTATACGAATTTTGGTACTTGTTCTATTATTTCCTCCTTTAGTTTTAGATTAACTTTCCCCTTCTTGTTCCCTGTGACCATTGCTTTAGTTTTCTGTATATTTATTTTTAGCCCACTTCTTCTCCGGCCTTGCTTATTTCATTGGTTAATATTTGTAGGTGATCTGCTTTTGTTGTTATCACATCTATGTCATCTGCAAACCTTAAATTATTTATTGTGGGTCCATATACTTTTACTCCAGCATCTTCTTCTTTTGTGTTTTGTATTGCTTTTTGCATTACCACATCTAGTATTATATTAAATAGCAGTGGAGATAAGCCACATCATTGTCTCGTTCCAATTGTTATCTCAAACCATTCTGTTAGTTCCCCATTAATTTTCACTCTGCTCATTGTTTTACTGTATAAGTTTTTTATGAGATTCACTAGCTTCTCTGGAATACCATAGTGCTTCAGTGCTTGCCATAGATCTTCATGCTGTATGCTGTCAAATGCTTGTTTGAAGTCAATGAAATTGTGGTATATTTTCTTATTTGTTTCGCAATATTTTTCTACTATCCTTCTGATCGTATGTATTTGATCAATTGTACTCCTTCCCATTCTGAAGCCTGCTTGTTCCTCTGTCAATATTTCTTCTGAATAGTGTTTGAGTCTTTGTTGTAGCACATTTGTATATATTTTCCCTGGTATACTGAGTAAGTTTATTCCTCTATATTTAATAGCATAGTGTTTTAATATGATTGGTTTTCCTTAAATTTGGTATATTATAGCATACATTATGGGCGTGATTAATTTTTGATTAGTTCTAGATTAGTTTGCGATTAATTTGTGATTAGTTTTGGGGAGACCGAACACTCTAATAAGTGGTGCTTAAATTCCTAAGAAATTGGTTTCGAGATTAAATTCCTAACCAATTGGATTTGAGATCATACGCTAGAAGTGGTGTCGAACCGGGGTTTCGCACACCGTCTCGAAGATGTGCGGGAACACAACATAACGAAAATCCAGCAAGTCAACGAAAATACGATCCAAACCTCTCGCACAAGATTAACCAGGTTCCTGCGGACATCGAGTGACGTCAGCATTCCAGACAACGCCAACAAAGCCAGACTCATCACGGGCGAAACGAAGCTACTCTCTATGGGTGTCGTTTGAGATGAAGAGGTTTCCTGGACAGATGTTAGCCACCGTTTTCGTGTTCCAGCCGCTAGCCGAGACGCCGAATCTGTTTTGACGTTTCGCTAACCGACGAAACATGACGTGAGTCTAGTCAAAGTGGTCGTCATCACATGCTTCAATCACACCTTTCTCCGCTCAGTCTTAGTTCAATCAGCTCCTTGTCAACCAAATTTCGTCTCCATCCGACCGTCGACATGTCATCCGTCGCGAAATGCATCTTTCCTCTCCTCGATTAGCCCTAAGCTACATCGTCGTCAAAGTCCGACAGATTCCATGAAGCAAGCCTCTCAATGTTCTCCACACAGACAGTAACATTGTAATTTTCTTTCTTATAAATAAAATATATGGCTAATTTGGAGTTAAGAGAAACACATTTGTTGCTAATACGCTCTCGATACTGTTTTGCATCATCATGTTTCTTTTTAGTAGTCTTGTGTTTGGCTAGGTGTTGGTTTAATTTTTTATATATTGGTCACTGCAGAATCATATTTTATGAAAGCTAGAAGCTCGAGCATTTTACGCGTAACCATCGGAAGTCTGTGACTATGATGTCTTATGTTTGTATGGGCATGCAAATGAAGTTTTCGGTGTCAATGATCAATGAATCTCGAAGGTCAATGAAAAAATGACCTCAAAGAAGCCGCTCGCTCATCTTAAGGTTATGCAGCGCGCTATGTTTACGGAAATGAATAAGTCAAAGTCAATCTGATTTTCTCTCAACCGCGGATTGCCATAAGGTCACTTAAATAAAGGACCGCAGCGATTTGTGACGTCAT
Source organism: Metaphire vulgaris (assembly GCA_018105865.1). Taxonomy (NCBI): domain Eukaryota; kingdom Metazoa; phylum Annelida; class Clitellata; order Crassiclitellata; family Megascolecidae; genus Metaphire; species Metaphire vulgaris. Next base: position 9,107,918 of record CM030837.1, read on the forward strand.
ATACCACAGAAGACCGGCTTGTGTCTTGTTATCAGACGTGTTTCTATTAATGCAAGAGCTAGGGATGTAACTTTTCCGAAAAATAGAATGGCCGGAATTATTCCGGAAATTTCCGGAAAAGTGCCAGAAAGACATCAAGAATATCGTTATAGCTTCATACGCTAGAGTTTTGATACAACTAGTAATCATTTTGTGTCCAATTTCAAATAGTCAATCTACACTATGTATTATATTACATTATATTCTTTTTGACAAGGTGTATAGCGCAGTAACATAACAAGGGCTAAAGTCAAGAGCGCTTTACATGGAACAATCGAACAAGATATTAAAAAAGGTGTGTCTGAAGTTTAATCGCAAACGACTCGAAGGAGGTGACGGTGGTCACCGAGTCCGGGAGCGAGTTCCATAACAGAGGATTGCCTCGAGTGACGGATCACTCCCCGAACTTCGCAGTCTTAGACGGAGGGGGAACATACAGTACGGACCTCGTACATGAACTCAACTGAAGACGTCGGTCGGTCATCGTCAGTCTACGCACTAGGGCCGATAATTAAGTACTCCGGACAGGTGGGATTGTGGAGAGGACAAAAAGTCATCCAACATCGTTTGAAGACAATGCGCTCCGGAATCCGGAGCCAGTGGAGCTTATCCCTGAGTAGAGGGGTCACGTGGTCATGCCACCTGACGCCGAAAATCAGCCGAGCGGACGCGTTCAGGACCGATTGTAGGCTAGCCAGCTGGTAGTCGGGAAGGCCCAGGAGGACACTGTTGCAGTAGTTCGTTCGCGAAAGGATTAAAGTGCGTACGAGGTGAATCGCTGCCGATGTTGAAATATAGCGACGGATATCTCGGATCATCCGGGGCTGATTGAAGCACGCTCGAGTTACATAGTTCAAGTGGCCGACGAATGACAGTGAGTCGTCCAGGAGGACGCCTAGTAGACACGCCTCAGTGGACGGGACAATATCAACGTCGCAAATCGAGAACGGTGTACGGCTTATCAGATGATTCCTCCTTGGTGTACTGATAAGTAAAGTAAAGTAAAGTAAAATCTCGTGGATTTCTATAGCGCCTTGGAAACAGCACAACAGTAGCTGCTTATTCTTAGGCGCTCAGCCTCTCTTAAAATAGCTATGGGGAAGGTATGTTATCAGTCAGGCAATAGTCAACTCCAAAGGGCAGTGAGGCTAGGTTGTTACAGCTGTGGAGGATATGATTTTAGAAAAAGGAAGGATTTAAGCTTAGAACTGAAGACTTGAGGAGATAATGCGGGAATTATAGGAAATGAGGAATCAGATTTTACTGATCCAAAGGAGCTCGGTCTTGCCGGGGTTTAGTGCAAGACGATTGGCTGCTGTCCACTGCTTGATTTCCTGAATGCAGGAAATGTATGATGTAAACTCATATTATATGTTTTATTAGTTAAGTATTAGTTACATGTTATTAACTCTTTGTAATTATTCTCTCTGTATCTTATGACCTATATATTATGTTAGTAATTGTATCTCCTGGGGTCACGTGGTCATGCCACCTGACGCCGAAAATCAGCCGAGCGGACGCGTTCAGGACCGATTCTCCGTTTAGCATTAATTTGGGTCATCTCAATATTAGATCAGCTGCTTCAGTTTCTAAGTCATTGGATAAACCGGAAATTCTTAAGGAATTGATTGCTGATGATCAGATTGAAATCTTATCTTTGAATGAAACTTGGTTTTCCCCGTCTGACCATCCTTCTGTAATTTCATCTATAGGCCTAATACCGGAAAATTATTAAATAGTTCATGAACCGCGCCCAAGTGGAAGGGGTGGTGGAGTTGCTTTTGTGTTTGCATCGTATTTAAAATTAGAAAAGATCCCAATCCCATGCTATAATTCATTTGAGTCTCTCTTAGTTAAATGCTCAATATCACGATCCCCTTTCTCATTCCTGGTCATACACCGTCCCCCATTGTCGACTAGACATACCTCTACATTCACGGATTTTCTTTCGGAATTGTCGGCACTCCTTGAAACTTTGCTTCCATTATCATCTGAACCATAGATGTAAAAAACGTTGGAAAAATAATAAAAAACGTAAAAAACGTTACAGAGATAAAAAACGTTAAAAACGTTGAATAAAAAACGTTAGGTTACCGAAGTTTTCGGAGCGACATTAATAAATGTGCCATACCCACCCACGGCGAATCATAACTCAAGTCACACCATGCAAAACGACTGTGAAATTAAATAAACAGCAATAATAACGGCATAAATTTCAAAACACAGGTTCACATTTTCTTATACTGTATTTAAACAATGACGGCAAAAATGCTCACTCTATGTTGTATTGAGTAAATGCCGTTGCTAGTACCAGGGTGCGATTTGTGACCTGGAGCAGTGGGGGGATATGTCGAGCTTGGGGGGATGTAGTTGTTGGGAAATGTAGCAGTGGGGGATGTAGCAGTAGGGGGATGCAGTTGGGCAGTGGGGGGAAAATTCCCCCTTCCCCCTGCAAATCGCGCCCTGGCTAGCACCACACGTCCGGTATCTAGTAGGCATTTGGAGCAGGTGGGCTCACCAAGCGTGACGAGTAATTGCTTTTATGAATAAAATTAAAAGCGGCAATTTGCAATTTGTTTTCTAGAAAACGAGTTATTCTTATGGGGCATCTGAACCCATTACTAACGCATGCAGGTGTTCAATAATTGCCCTTTATACGCCCCTTGCCCTGAGGGGAAATAAGGCGAACAATAACCCGTCTAGGGAGTAGGTACGGTATGTGCTTCAGAAACAATGCAAAGAATGCAATGTAGACACTGCAGAGCTTTTGAAAAGGAAAAGTTGCATTAAATGTAGCGCCAACTAAACTAAATTTTGTAGCTGGTTTAAGAAAATCTGTACTTTTAATTTTGCCAACGTTTTTTATCATAAAAAACGTTGGCAAAATAAAAAACGTTAAAAAACGAAGAGAACGTGGGAAAAAAAAAAACTTAAAAAACGTTTTTTACATCTATGATCTGAACTCATAATTACTGGGAATTTCAATATCCATGTCAATAATCCCTCAAATCATCAAGCTATAAATTTCATTGACCTGCTAAATTCGTTTGATCTTCACCAGCATGTGAGTTTTCCTACTCAGTTCTGGCAATACTCTTGACTTTCTCATTTCGCGCCTTTCTTCAAATGCCATTTCATCTGTCGACTTTCTTGACCCGGCCTTGTCTGATCACTACGCCTTACTAACTGCCATTCAGGTTCCAAAAAACCTAGAACATCGCGAATTATTAAGTTTATACGTCGTTTTAAATCAATTGATCTTCATTCATTCAAGGTTGACTTTCTCCAGTCAGATGTTATCTGTCGTCCATCATCGGACGCAAATATTTTGCGGATCAACTATGCTCCTCTCTTAAAAGTACGTTGGATAAACATGCTCCGCTTATTAAAATTAGTGTTCCTACTAGAAAATGTAATCCGTGGTTTTCTGAGGAGATAAAATCGGCAAAAAACTACGCAGTCACTTAGAGACTATTTTTTCGAAAAACCCGTCTTTTGAGCGATCTCGCAGCTTTCAAAACCCAGACAAAAATAGTGTCTAAACTGATCTCGTAATCAAAATCTAAATATTTTCGTACCACCATAAGTAAGCTTCGAGATCGGCCTAGAAATTTATGGTCAACACTTAACTCACTCCTTGAGCGTAAGTCGAGTGTGGTTCTTCCATCTCACCTGTCATCTTCGTGTATTGCTCAGGCATTTGTTGAATTCTTCAGTAATAAAATCATTTCCCTTTGTAGAAAATTTCCTCCTGTCTCATGCAGTCCTCTCGTTGATTCTCCACAATCCCCACTTAAGCTATCTGAATTTGCGCCGGTGACTGTCACTGAAATCTCGAAACTAATACAGGCTGCCTCTGAGACTTCATGCTTACTCGATTGTATACCTACATCCTTACTTAAGTCCTGCCTAGATGTTTTCGCTGAACCCCTCACAGTGCTTATCAATCTTTGCCTAAGCCAGGGCTGTTTTCCTGATTTATTTAAAATTGCTCATGTCAAACCACTTCTTAAAAAGTCTAATTTACCTATCGAAGATTTCTCGAATTATCGTCCAATCTCAAACTTATAATTTATTTCTAAAATCATTGAGAGAGTTGTTCGTTCAAGATTATCATCTCATATAAATTCCTTTTCCAATTTTTCACCATTTCAATCAGCATATCGTAAATTCTATTCAACCGAGACTGCTCTGTTAAAAATACAGGATGACATCCTTTTAGCAATTGAAAATCAAAAGCTATCAGCTCTTGTTCTTCTCGACTTGTCTGCTGCTTTTGATACCATTGATCATTCTATTCTCCTTCATCGTCTTGAATCTTGGTTTGGATTATCTGGCACTGTCTTGGATTTCTCTACTTCCTATCTTGCTAATCGATCTCAATGTGTTACTATAAATGGTTCTATTTCTTCTTCAGTTCCACTGACCAATGGAGTTCCGCAGGGTTCTGTTTTGGGTCCTTTGCTTTTTACTCTTTATACCACTCCACTTGCACATGTCTTGAAAAATAGGTCTGTAAATTTTCACGTTTATGCTGACGATACCCAGCTATACGTGTCCTTTTCCCTGGACTCTGTTTCACCGGAGCTCGCCAATTTACTAAACATCCTTACTACAGCTCGCGACTGGTTTATTTCTAATCGTCTCCACCAATCCTTCAAAAACTGAATTCATGATTCTAGGTACTCAACTCCCAATGATGAAGCTACCAAAAAATCCTTAGAATTATCTTTTGGAGATGCAGTCTTGGTTCCACTTAAATCAGTTCGTAACTTAGGTATATTATTTGATACCAATTTATCGTTCGTCACATTTTTCTAAATTATCACAGTCTTGTCTTGCATTCATGCGTCACTTTAGACGGATTCGTAAGACATTGGATACAAGGTCTTCAATAATCTTAGCTAATGCATTTATTTCGTCTAAAAGCGACTATTGTAATTCGCTCTTTTTCGGGTTGCCGAAGTGTTCTCTCCAACGTCTCCAGACTATTCAGAATGCTGTTGCGAGAATTGTAATTCCAACGGGGAAATTTGATCACATTACCCCTGTCCTTCGTAAGTTGCATTGGCTTCCCATTGAACAACGCATTAAATTCAAAATTGCTACCCTCACTTTTAAGATACTAAGAAATCAGCATCCCACTTATCTTCGAGAAATGCTATGCCTATTATATCATCAGCCACATATTGAAAAGGATCTATGGTGCGTTGAGCGTTATCATACGTGCGAATTAGTTTGTGGAAAAACTAGCGGTTTTTGCAGTATTTAACATCGTTTTGACAAGCGAGTGTTTGGAGGATCAAGTGAAGCCAATAAAAGGGAAGCTGAAGTGTTTTTGTAAAAATTTCTAAGCAGATTTTTTAAAAAAATCGCCAGTGAGCGATATAAGGATAATCACGTGTAATAAATAACATTTGGATCAATAAATAACATTTGGATTAATAAATTCAAAACAAAATTTAGTTTATTAAACATCTCTCATCTTCTGGAAATAATAATGGCTCCTAAAAAAGATACTTTGGCTGTTTGCGATACTTGTAGCATGAGCGGCCTGGCGGAGTTCTTCAGCGAGGAAGATATCTGCATGCAGTGCCGAAAGATCACGGCTCTGGAAAAGACGATGATGGACCAGCAGAAAAGACTCACGGAGCTGGAGCACATCGTGAAGTCTCTGAGCGAGCGGGTAGCAGCGGAACGGACGAAATCCTACGCGGAGATCGTCAAGGAAAGCGCACCGTCGGAGACGAGGAAGGAAGGAATCCGCGAGATTACTGTGAAATCTAAGGAGCCGAAGACATCGCCAGCTCCAAGAAGACCGAGGAACACCTTCGTCTACGTTGGAGAAGAGGCTGAGAGCGTCAGTGTCGAGAAAAGGGTAGTGCTCATTGGAGATTCCAATGTTCGACAGTGGGACAAAATTTGGCGGAGCAGTCCAACAAATTTGTCACCATTTGTCAGCCGGGAGCAAAGCTCGAGGATGTCCAGGAGATACTGGACTCAACCTACAAGGATGGTGACACCTGTGTGATCGAAGTGGGAACCAATAATCTTTTTTCTGATGAAAAGGCAGATATAATAAAGAAGTTTCAATTTATTTTGCAGGAATTAAAGAAGAGAAGAAGACGAGTCGTGGTGATGGGAATCTTGCCACGCAGACTGTCACGGGAAATGGAGAGGAATAGGACCAGCGTCAACGAGGAACTGTGGGAACTGTGCCAGAGCGAAGGAGCTGAGTACTTCGATGTTTGGGACAGGTATTTGGGAAAGGATGGGCTGCATCTCAACAGGTATGGTGCAGATAAAATAGCTAGGAAAATATTTGCATGTGTTAAATGCTGCTGTAAGGCTTTAAACTAAGTAGGTTGACAGTTAGAGACAAAGCCATATGTCTAAGTGGTAAAGGTGATAACAAATATAGAGATAATATGGACGTAATCAGCGGCTTCTATCCCCCCTTGAAGCCGGGCTCAATTTCAAAAAAAAAAAAATACAAATCCCCCCAAATTACAAATTCCCCTTGCTAATTTGCTCACTTGTGGACTTAGTATTATTTTCAGCCTTTTATCCTTTGTATTAGGCATAGCTATCGTGTAGCCTACCATTGATTACGTCCAGTAGCGTCATTTCACGCTTTTCTTGGGGCGAGATAATTTTTTTGCAAATTTTTTGCAAATTTTAGCAATTTTTTGCAAATCTTACGCATTTGTGCACATTTTTTGCAAAATTTTGGCAAATTTTGTGCAAAATTCTGGCAAATTTTGGTCAATTTTGGCAAATTTTATGGCCAATGTTGGCAAATTTGCAATTTTTTTATATTTTTGGCAATTGTTTGCAATTTTCTGCGCATTAATACATTATAAATGAATTTTTTTCATTTTTTGGGGGGTCATGCTCCCTGCCTCCAAATGATGCCACTGATTACGTCACGATTGGTGTTATTTTGAATCAATATCAGTGTCGGTTCTGTTCAGATAAGTAGCATCATTTAGCTTATTAATAGTTTATATAATGGTGTTGAAAGCAAAATATTTCCCCCCCATTTTTTTTCCGGGCGCACACTGCGCCCACCTTAAATAGGGATAGAAGCCCCTGGACGTAATTAGGCATAAATCTAGGGGTGACATAGAATATGGTTTCTCTAGCTGTCACAATTATAATACAGATGAAATTATTAATAACGGTAATGTAGTTAGTGTGTCAGGGTATGGAAAACCACTGAACTGTTTTTATGTAAATGCTAGGAGTTTGATTGGGGTTTTTAAAATGGCCGAGTTGGAGATGCAAGTAAAAGTTATGAGTCCAGACATTATCGGAATCACAGAATCGTGGGCCAAGTGTGACATTGATGATACCGAACTAAATTTACAGGGATATGCTATGTTTAGAAAAGATAGGGAAAACCAGAGCAGCAAAGGTCATGGAGCAGGAGGGGTACTACTTTACATTAAAGAAGGCTTGCATGCCATGGAGCGAACAGACATAGAAAATGATCACTTCAAGGAGCATATATGGTGTGAAATCAGAAGTCACCGAGAGAAAATATTGGTAGGGGTTTGTTACAGAACACCAAGTGCTATGGAAGAATCAGATAATGGAATGTTTGCTTTATTGAACAGGGTATCAAGAGAAAATGTTGTTATAATGGGTGACTTTAATTATCATGTAGACTGGGAAATGCTGGATACAGAGAGATCATGTGATAGGAAATTTCTGGACTGTGTCAATGATAATTTTCTGTTTCAGCATGTGACAAGGCCAACAAGAGGCAACAACATATTAGACCTGGTTCTAACAAGAGAGGAGAATATAGTTTCCAACGTGGAGGTTGGGCAGAATTTTGCAACAAGTGATCACCAAATGGTCAGTTTTACTATTAACTTTGGGATTGGTCAACAAAAGCAGTTTCTGGATAGACGTAACTTTTTTAAGAGAGAATATGACCTGGCAAGGAAGATGATTACAGAAATGGATTTGGAGAGGGAGATAACAGGAAAAGACACCGAGGAAGGCTGGAGCATATTTACCAAATGTATGTCCAAAGTCATAGAATTGACCATTCCCAAACAGAAGAAAATTAATAACAAACTTCCTTGGATAACAAGAGAAGTGCAACGAAAAAGAAGGGCGAAAAATAAAGCGTGGAGGAAACTAAGTAAACTCAGATTAGCAAGTAAAGGAAATGAGCAGAATCAGCACAGACTTAAGATCTTGGAGGAACAGTATACTCAGAAAAGAAAAGCATCAGCAGTTACTAACAAGATGGCTATTGCAAATTTTGAAGGTAGATTAGCAAAAAATATAAAACAGAACAGTAAAAGTTTCTACAAATATTGTAATAGAAAGTTGAGATGAAAGGACACAGTCGGTCCCCTCTTGGACAGCGCAGGATGTGCAATAACAGACGATGTAGAAACTGCACAGATTCTAAATAACTATTTTTGTTCAGTATTTACAGAGGAAAATACAAATACTATGCCAGAAGCCAAAATTGTGTTTGATGGAAATGAAGAAGAAATGCTAACAGATATAGTGTGTACAAAAGAATGTGTTATCAAGGTTTTGACCAATTTAAAGACAGACAAGAGCCCAGGATTAGATGGCTTACATCCAAAGTTTTCTTTCGAGGTTGAAATGAAATAGGACATGCAATTGCTTTGATAATCAATGAATCACTCAGAACTGGAGTAGTACTGCAAGACTGGAGAGACGCATTAGTCAGCCCACTGTTCAAGAAGGGAAAACGAAGTGAACCAAGCAATTACAGACCAGTGAGCCTAACATCTGTAATCGGTAAAGTTATGGAAAAAATACTGAAAGAAAGCATTTTGGAACATTTGACTAGGCATAAAATTGTTAAAGATAGTCAGCATGGATTTACAAAGGGGCGTTCATGCCTGACCAACCTGTTGGACTTTCTGGAGGAGGTTTTTGATAAGCTAGACAAGGGCAAGGCAGTAGACATAATATATTTAGATTTTGCCAAAGCTTTTGATAAAGTACCCCATATAAGGCTGGCTGACAAACTGAAGTCCTGTGGAACAAGGGGCAATATTCTCAGATGGATTGAAAATTGGTTGAAGGGAAGAAGACAGAAGGTTGGCATTAGGGGATGCTATTCGCAATGGGCAAGAGTTATCAGTGGAGTGCCTCAGGGCTCAGTGCTTGGGCCATTGCTTTTTCTAATATATATAAATGATATCTATGAAGGATTACTGTCCAAAATTTCAAAGTTTGCCGATGATACAAAGTTATGCAGAAATATAGACTCGGAGGATGATGCAAAAATTTTACAAGAAGATCTAAGAAAATTGTTTCAGTGGTCTGTGGACTGGCAGATGCTTTTCAATATTGATAAATGTTCTGTAATGCATGTTGGGAAGTCTAATAATGGTAATGAATATTCTTTAGGGGGGAAGGTTCTAACCACAACAGAAAAAGAAAGAGACTTGGGGATAATCACCCATAGAAGTATGAATCCATCTCACCAATGCATGGAGGCAGCAAAAAAGGGAAACCAAATGTTGGGAATGGTGAAAAGGACAATTGTGAGTCGTGACAAAGAGATAATCATTAAACTTTATAAGTCATTAGTAGTAAGGCCTCATCTGGAATACTGTGTTCAGGCTTGGAATCCATTCTTGAAAAAAGATATAGAACTTTTAGAAAAAGTGCAAAGACGAGCAACGAAGATGGTCAATGGGTGCCATAATTTAAGCTATGAAAAAAGACTTCAATATTGTGGACTGACAACATTAGAAAGGAGAAGAGAAAGAGGGGATTTGATAGAAACATACAAAATAATGACTGGGAAAGTAGATGTGCCATATGATCGATTCTTTACATTGGCACACTATAGCAGCACAAGAGGCCACAAGTGCAAAATGTTTAAGCAGAGAGTTGGTCCAAGAAAGAAAAACTTTTTTAGTGCAAGGGTTGTGGACAAATGGAACAGTTTGGACGAGGTGGGAGTGACAGTTGAAACAGTGAACGGATTCAAAGGCTATCTAGATAAACTAGGTTATTGAATGCAGATGGTTACATAAGTGGTTTTCACACAGGCTTACTTAGCCTCCTAAACCACTTAAAATCACATTATTATTATTATTATATATATCCACGAGGTCTGCAAATAAATGCCTTCTTGAAATTCCCTTTCGTCGCACTAAATCTGGGTGTAGGGCTTTTATAGTTATGCATCTCCATATGTCTGGAACTCCCTTCACCTTGATATTCGGATGGCCTCTTCTCAAGATATTTTTAGGCGTCACCATAAAACATATTTATTTCCTCCTTAAGTCTTGGTATTGCCCTGACTGATTTCTGGTTTTTGACCTGGACCGAATCGACCATTCTCAGCTATAGTTTGTTCTGCCGATGAGCACTGCGGTTTGTGGTCTGAGGCCGCGTGAGGCGTCCCCGATGAACACCTATGTGTTGAAATGGACGATAAAATTAAATTAATAATATCTTGTTAAATGTCAAATATATGATGATGAGGAAAAATGATTATTTTATTTAGTAATTAGCCTAAGCAAAGAGAGGGAAAGTAGAGTGATGGTTAGTTTCTCGTAGCATAGCCCTAGTCCTACACTCACCACCATGGAATAATTTGCGCAGATGCTGTATTAATTATCGGGCCGACACTGTTTGTGTATCGAGTCCCACCAGAAGACAATAAAAGAGTTGTAGACGCGAGAACTTCGTGTGCCTGGGATACGAGCTTTGCTTAGCAATGTAAATCTGGAAGCGTTCGAGTTCTAGGGAGAATACAGTGACCAGAGAGAGATGGCATTCCAGTTGTAAAGACGTATCCTTTCTCAATGGTCTAGTTACCCATCCAGTGGCTATTCTAGCTAGAGAGTAACACGGGGACCACTTTTTTTTCCATCCCGCGCCCAAACATTTCTCCCCGTCCTCACCCCATCCCCGCATTGCTTCTCCCAGTCTCCGCCCATCCCCGCGGCATTTTTCACCATCCCCGCCCCAGACTTTTCCGTCCCCTCATTGTCCACGAGGTAAGCCATTAACATAAGTTAACAAAAACACTTATTGTAATATGCTACTACGTACAGTATTTGTTTCTAAATTATAACGTTATGGTTTTGACTGTTAAATGGTAATATAACTAGAGTCTGAGTCCATGAACAAAAAAGATTGACAGCAGCATCAACACTCAGCTCAGTGGCGTAGCGTGACTTTCGGGATACCAGAAGGCATCCTTGATATGGGGGCCCCTATAGGATATGGTTGGCCCCCATAGTCTAATATAGATTACACCGTTCTAAAAATAAGGTTTACTCCCTAATTCAATAAATTCACTGGTCAACAAGGTTTTTGTTTCCTGTGCAATTTCTGGTGTTCCAGGTAGATTTTGTCATGCTGATTACAGGAATAATTTTGAAATTTTCCTACCACGTAAGTTTTTTGAGAAAAAGCTGATTTTAAATTTTAAAATTATAAGAATTTTAAAATCGTGGTTTTCGAGAGTTATCTGAGTTATGGGTTTTCAGGTTAGGCAAGAATCTTATGTGACCGCCATAACAGATGTAATATGCACTGCTGGTTCACTTAACTACATGGATTTTGAAAATTAGTATAATTAGGCATGTCCAGACATGCCCAGACGCGCCCAAACCTGTCTTCAAGACTACATGCCTAGTAGGGTGATTCTAAAAAATAAAATTTTGAATTTTAAATCGGCCAACCCCCCATATTTTTCCATTTGATATTAATGACTTGTGGTAATTTTTTCAGATTTTAAAAAAACATTTAGGACGCACAATCACAGTGAAGTTTTAAGTATGAGTCATTCCAAGTCAATTCAACAAATGGCTCCAGGTCAACCATCTCAAAAATTTATGAAATTCACCACACTTGTTCCTCAAGCATCCAAGTGAAAGTTTACAAAATTTTAGCCTGCTCTCTTGAGTAGTTTTTGAGATATTCAACTTTTATTGCACCTAGAGGGCCGTTTTTGGGCGTTTCACGCCAGCCGCTTAAATTTGTCACAAATTCAGACCCCTATAACTTCAGAAATATCATAGCTAGAAAGCTGAATCTTTCTGGACTTACTCATTACTAGTATTGTTTTACAAAACAAGACCAGAACTTTGTCTCTGACAAAACTGTACTCCCTGCAGAGTCACAAAAATAGAAGAAAAAATTTGCACCTTTCCTGCTATTCAATGTTTAGGTCTCCAAAGGGAACCTTTCTCTTTATTTCAGAGTTGTGACTTTTATTCCATAAACTGTCCAGTAGCTATATTTTATTTCAGTGCAAACAGAATTTTCATATTGTTACTCCCTGAATTTTTACTGGTTCTTAAAAATATGTTCAAAGGTCTATGACGAATATTGGCTTAGAGTGTGAAAATGGCCAAGTGGGACAGGTGGTGGCTTAAAATGAATGGTATCACTAAATAGAGCACATTCATTGCTACAATATATCCCAAATGTGTTATGGTACTTTTTCATTAAGATTTTTAATAAATTTTCAAATTTATGACTTTTTAAAAGTTAAGTTTAGCACGTCGTGTTGTAGATGTGATTCAAGGAGACCACAAACTCCACTTTAACTCCTGTGTTTAAAGCAGTGGTATCAAAACATATTCCTTTAATGTGATCTTGCAAACCCCATTCATTCACAGTATTTATGGTTGCATAAGTCATGCACTCATCCGTTCCACTGTATAGTTTAGGAACAGAGAGCAGTTTAATGATGTCATCACCAGCTACAAAACTTGGCAAGCAATCTACATGTTCTTTGCCAGGAGTTGCCAGAGCAGTGAAATCATCCATAATTTTAACATCCCAGTGCAAGACTAGTGGTACCATTGGCTTGAGACTAGATTTAATTTCTAACGCTATTTCCTTGCGATATCTCATCCTTGCATGCCGGATAGCACTGTAACTAGTTATTAGATGTGAAGAAACTTTTTGAAGCCGACTTGTTGATGTCATGGCAACAAATGCTGCATTTCAATTACTGGTGTTGCTACGATCCAAGGCAGCTTCAGCTTATGCGGTTACTACCGGAACTTTGCCTCATTTTCTAGTAGTTTTGTTTGGAGGCAACTCTGGCTCCAAATCTTTGCTGTCTTTGTCCTTGCTGCGGCTTCTAAATGAACTTTTGCGACAGCCACTGTTTCCTTGTGATACAGCAGACTAATTTAGCTGTTCTTGCTACCTCAACCACTTTTCACTTCAGAACACGATCTTCTTTGAGTGCAAGCTTGCAATCAACCCCACCATGGAACCATGACGACCTTTTCCCTGTGTGCGGCCAGAAACTTGAGGTCTTCGTAATCTTTGATCATTGCTGTGGCATTTTGGTGTGCTATGCCAAATAGGTCGAGCAGGCTTTCTTAAAACAAACTCGAATTGGACAAATTTTTCTGAGATTTACGATTTACTAGTTTCCTCGTGCCCTTCCACTTGCTGTGTAGCTTTCTAAGTGCTCAGTTACATGATTGGGTGCTTTTGTCGTAATTCTACCCTTTCACCAAATTGGTAGTAGTAGTTCAGTTGTTTTTTTCAATACAGTCTTAGAGAAACATTGTATTAATTATCGTCATGAAAATGAAACAAGACTTGAAGCACTTCTCCACGAGAAGGAAGCTTAGCATTGTTGAAGTCCTCTCTCATATTTCTAACAAGCCAGATGGTGCAAGCTGAAGGATTGCTTTTCAGTTTCAATATTCACATGTCAGACATGCAAACCATAAAAACAATCATTAATCTAATTACAAGTTACATGTTTTTATTCCAATAATAAGAAATAACATGAAAATGCTATAATGTAGCGGCTTTGATTGCTTTGTGCCAGTCCTAAACTTTGAAATACTTGATGTTTTTCTTCTTTTCTGTTAATGTTGTATCAAATGTAAAAAATCTAAACCTTGGCCAAATAAAAAAAAACATAGAATTTTTTTTGCATTGCAGTAAGAATCACCCTAATGCCTAGCATGTATTGTTGCTATGGTTACGCAGGCAAATTCTTATAAATTTGATGAGATATAACTGTTTAGTTAAAGGCTGTGAATTGAATATATTAACTAATTTAATTAAAGTTTCTGAAATGTCGCGTCGATGTCGCAATAGCAGTGACACGTTCTGCTACATCCGTGGAGAGTTTACGTTGAAATCACAGAAGCGGAGTATGACAGCAATCATAAAGAAAGGATATGAGTTATACTTTGGATGCAAAATTGGCGACCAGGACAAAGTATGGGCACCTCATATATGTTGTTCGTCTTGTGCTACCAGTCTGCGAGCTTGGCTTGCAGGTAAGCGTCCATCCATGCCATTCGCCATACCAATGATATGGAGGGAGCAGAATAATCATGTAACGAATTGCTATTTCTGCATGACGAATGTTACAGGATTTTCTTCAAAGAATAGGAAGTCTATTGAGTATCCTAACCTTGCCTCGGCAATGAGACCAGTTCCACACGACGAGAGTCTTCCTGTTCCAAACCCCCCAAGTTTTGGACACTGGAGGATGAGGACGAGCATGCAGAGACAGATGAAATGCTGCAGATAGTTGATGATTCAGCTACGGAAGACCCAGAGTTTGAGCCATCGACATCCAGCAATCCTCATTTGATTTCTTAGGCAGAGCTCAATGATCTGGTCAGAGACTTAGATTTGTCAAGAAATCAAGCAGAATTGCTTGGATCTAGGTTGCAAGGATGGAATCTGCTCTCTCCAGGTACAAAAATTTCAGTATTTCGTAAACGGCATGAAGACTTGACTCGATTCTTCAAAAAAAATCGACAGTCTTACTTTTTGCATTGACATTGATGGATTGCTTTCTGCTTTCGGCTGTTAGCACAATCCATCCGAATGGCGACTTTTTGTTGACTCTTCGCTGTTAAGTTTAAAGGCTGTTTTGCTGCACAATGGCAATTCATACCCTTCAGTACCCATTAGACGTGCTGCTTACATGAAGGAAACATATGAGAACATGCAGCTGCTATTGAAACACATAGAATACTCGAGATACAACTGGAATATATATGGAGATCTGAAAGTTGTTGCAATTCTACTCGGTCTGCAGCTAGGCTACACCAAGTACTGCTGCTTTCTTTGTGAGTGGGACAGCCGAGCTAGAGATTCACATTATGTGAGAAAGGTCTGGCCACCTCGCAGGGACTTGGTTCCAGGATAGAAGAACGTTAAACATGATCCTCTCGTTGATCCGAAGAACATTTATCTCCCACCTTTGCACATCAAACTTGGGATAATGAAAAACTTTGTCAAAGCAATGAACAAAGAAAGTGAAGCCTTTACATACTTACGACAGAGGTTTCCACACACCAGTGATGCTAAAATAAAAGAAGGCGTTTTTGTTGGCCCACAGATTCCAGAGATGCTCAAGGACAGTCACTTTGAGGGCCTTCTGTAGGGTGCCGAGCATGTTGCCTTTTGAGGGCCTTCTGCAGGGTGCCGAGCATGTTGCCTGGACAGCCTTCAGGGATGTTGTTGCTAACTTTCTGGGCAACTATAAGGCGCCAAACTATGTTGAACAAGTTGGCAATCTGCTACAAGCTTACAAAGCAATGAAATGCAACATCTCACTGAAGATACACTTCCTTCATTCTCACTTGGACTTCTTCCCGGACAATCTCGGCGCCGTCAGTGATGAACATGGTGAAAGATTTAACAAAGACATTGCCAGCATCGAGAAATGCTACCAGGGAAAGTGAAGTCCGTCTATGCTCGGAGACTACTGTTGGTCACTGATACGTGAAGCACAGGACAGTGACTACAAACGAAAATCTACAGCAAAACATTTCTAATTTTCTCATGTCTTGTCATTATTGCCTAGATCCTTCCATAGGATTATGTTGCAGAAGACGTTACAATACTAAATGATAAATTGTCGATTTCTTAAAAACCTTACGTGATACAGAAATTCTAATTTCATATTTGTGTTCAGCAAGTCAAAATCTATTAGTTTCACCAAAATTTGTAGAGGAAACAAAAACTTGCATAAAATTTTTTGACCAGTGTTATGTCAACAAATTTTGGGCAATTGTTGACCCCTCCCCTTCTTCTCTTGTCATCAACTGTCAACTTTCAGTGACCCCCCCTATACTGGTATTTATGCCAAAAACTTTTGACCCCCCTACTAAGACCAGTGACAGGTACCCATAAAAAGTCGAGAAGGTTATTTTTGCAGTGATGATACCTTTCCCCCTTTCTTTTGTTCATCAAGTGTCATAATGTGGTGCTGATGACTCTTTTTTGCTTGTCAGGCTTTTTTCCGCTGTAATAAATAGTATTCCATTAAATTTCCTATTTTTTATCATTTGTAAAAAAATTAAATTGTTGACGTCAACTTCTCTTGACCCCCCACCTTCCCCTGTCAACCTTTTCAAAACGCTCCCCCTATTTTGTTGACGTAATTAATGGACAGCCCCATAAAAGAATGTGTGACAACATAATTATTAGAAGGCACCAGCAAACAAGGCAGACCAAAAGTAACTTGGTAAGATAACATCACTAAGACAAATGGGCATTCTGGATCTGGCCTTCAACACACAGTTCAGAACAGAAACAGATGGAGGTCACTTAGATGCTTGCACAGTCGACTGCTGCATAGCGTTGATGGCATTTGATATGACATGACTAGGTTCATGCTATTATTATTGTTATTGTCTGAATTATCAAAACCACAAAGATGTTGAAAACCCATTAATAAATCTTTAGTCAATAGTTAGTCAGATTGTTTTGTTGTTGGTAAAACTATTCTGAAATTATTTGCAAAGGAACTGACTTGCTTGTAAATGTTCTGGTATGTAGAATATGGAAAAGCATACTTTAACTTGCATTTTATACCTGCTATACAATAGATGAATCAACATAATGCAATTAATGACATGTCAGACTAACAAAATTAAATTACTTTAATTACTTTGCACCAAATACAGTGCAGCTACTAAATGAAAAGCAATCATAATGTGTCAAGTGTAAATGTAGAAATAATGAAAGAACGGCAAATGGGGCAGTTTATAAGACGTATACAGCATTCAGCACAAACACAAGCATGACGACAAGGCAGGATTGCCTTTTCCACAGGTGCAGCTTGGCAAACAGAACAGAGTGAGCAGTGAATACTGTTAACTGTAGCAGAATATGCATCTGATGACCACGTAAATGCATGTTCTTCAAGTCCACACATGTACAATTGCTGTAAATGCAATATAATATTTTGTAAATTCAGTCTGTATCTAAAGGCTGAAATTTAGATCAATTTTGCTAATATATATTTTTGTGACATTAAGAAAAATCAATCAGGCATCAAATTTGCAACGTGTATTAATTTACATTCATTTAAGTCAAATTTTGTATTCTATTACAACCTCTAATTTTATATGAACTACCATGAATAAAGAAGACCTTGGAGCATCAGCTCTTTTTAAGGATATTTGGAAAAAGGACAGCAAGAAGAACATACTGCCAAAAATGTTGGAATACATCAAGTGTCCCATAAGGATGAGATTATAGCGGTACATATCATTTCCATGCCAGTTCAGTTCGACACCAGCTTATTTTGTTTGTCAACAGTGGCATAGCCAGGATTTCCGGAAGAGGAGGGGGTTTGGTTTTGACCGAAAAATATTGACAAGCAAAAAAGGTAATCCTTGTCTTTCCTTCTTGTTTTTAACCCCAAACCCCTTGACTGCGCCACTGATTTACGGTAATTATACTGTATTTGCAATCTGCATACGATTTTGTGAATTTGAAAAAAACAGCAAAACTATAGGCTAGTTATACGGAGATCAAAGTCAAATTTTTAGTATTCAGCAAGTAAATTGTATGACACAAAACGACTATCCATAGCAATTTGCAAAAAATTTTTGAAAAGAATTTAATACAAATTTTCACAACAAAAAAATCCAAACGCCTTTTCTTTTTCAGAAGTTCATCAATGACTTCATTCGCTGTAGGGGTGTGCTCGCGATGAATATTTAACAATGCTAATCCATTAAGTCTTGTTTCGCTGGTAAATTTCTTGGATATGTTTTGAGACGACGAAGTGCAGAAAAAGAATGTTCACTGGTACATGATGATACTGGTAGGGTTGCCAGGATTTGAAGCAGCTTTCGAACATTTGGTTGCAATGTGGCATTGCAGATAGCAAGTGCATCTAAAGCATTTCTAGGAAGACTGTCGCTCTCCAAACGTGACAAACGACGATACCACAACTTGATTTCCGCAATGGCCATGCCAAAATTGCAATTAAGGTCTTCTGAGAAATATTCTACCAGAAGCTGGATGTCTTTCAGCTGTTCTTCAGATGGTGATATGGTGGGAATTCTGGGGAGAAGGCACTGGAAACCTTGAAGTATTTTTTGTGGTTTCAGAATTGGCTTTGAGCTGGGAAACAAAGGAGGCTAAGAATGGAATATAGATAGCAATTTTGTAATATTCTTCATCACTATTAACAGCCTAACAGGAATATTGCACCTGTAGGTTTGTTTCGCAGATAGCCTTGGTTTTTTAATAAAAATGCATACTTTTCTGCTAGAAACTGCACTGCACCATACAACTTCTTAAACTCATTACCTGCAATTTCTCGCAAATGTTTTACTGTGATGTCTTCTGTGATTCTGTGATGTCTTCTGCTGAATGAATCGCTTCCATAAGATCAAGGTCTTCCTTTTGTAGTTCTTTGCAGAGTTGAATGCTGTACAGTAGAACCTCGTTATATCGAACTCGCTTATATCGAAGTCACATTTATATCGAAGTTTGAGCGCTGGTCCCGCCAAAACAGTGTTAATGATACAGGAATCGGATATATCGAACCTCGGATATATCGAAGTATTTATCACGGTCCCTTGAACTTCGATATAACGAGGTTCTACTGTAGTTGAAAACCTGTGCTGTACACAATAATGCTATGTTGAAGTTTGCTTGTTTCATGCTACAAAGGAGCTGCTGGGCTAGAAGTGACGAATCTCTGTCGGCCCACTCAATGATTTCACCCAAAGCAGAAAATATAGCATCTTGCAATTCTATGAAAGAAGAAACTGAAATGTGCCTTTCAACCCATCTTGTTGCACACATCTGTTTTAGTTTACTTATTTGTGAGTGTGGACAAATCTCAGAAATAGCAGAAGATAAAACAATTTGTCTCTTTGGAGTGTTGAAGAAATTGTAAACTTTGCCAATTGTTCCCAAACAATTCCGGACAGGTTGTAACTCACAGGAAAATGAAATTTCAAGATTTAAGCTGTGAGCAGAACAGTGGACATACATTGCTGTTGGGATTTGACATCTCACCTGTGCTTGAACACAATTGAATTTCCCACTCATGGAGGAAGCACCGTCATAACCTTGTACTCGCATTTTGTTTAAGAGTAGGGACCTGCGAAGCAGTGATGTTAACAAGGACCGACCCCCCAAGGACGAGGATAAGGACAAGGACTGACCCCCCAAGGACGAGGACCGACCCTCCAAGGACGAGGACCAGGACTTACCCCTCAAGCACAAGGACCACAAGGACTGACCCCCAAGGACAAGGACAAAGACAAGGACAAGGACCAACTTCTGTCAGACAAAAAAGTCAGAAAGGAAAAAAACAAACACAATTTCAATTCGAATCACAAAATTAGAAAAGGAAAAAAGAATGTTGTAAAACATAGTCTAGTCTAAGGTTGTTAAGACCGCTGGTTTTGAAAGACCGGTTAACCGTTCAAAAAAAGACCAGTTAACCGTTCGTTAGCGGCAGTCTGGTGTCGTGCTAACATCAAAGCGCTTTGATGCCGCCGGCGCCTATGCTGGCGTCCGGCGAGGTTACATCAAAGCACTTTGATGTTACCGACGCTCAAGGAATCAAGAGAACATCATTTATAAGCCTACCTGTAACTCAAGTGTCTTTCAGGCTCGTCCACATAGGGCCGAGTACGTATGCAAAAGTGCATATTTTCACCCCATCCCCCTGTTGTACACCGTTCATTTATGGACCCCCTATGTGTACGTACAAATTAGCTACCCCTGATGAAAAATTAATTTTTAATTAAAAAATTTTAATTTTTATCCATAGTCACAAAGCATTTGTTTTACTGTTAAATTATAGTTTTGTTACTCTGTAATAGGTCTATCATGTTTTATAAAATTTATGTAATAAAGAAATACAATGGAACATTCAAATGTTGTTGTCTTGACTCTTGAACACTGCCAATTATTGAATAACCGTGGGAACAATGAATTAGGTCAATGACGCTGCCAACTATTTAATAACCGTGGGAACAATGAAATAGGTTAATTACTCAACTGTAGTAAGTCTACACATGCGGGCGTCTTGTGCTGCTTTCATCAAAGCCCTTTGCTGTTGACGGCATTTATAGGCTACCGGTCAAGGCCCGGGGCAAATCAGGGCCCGGGGCAAATGCCACCTTTGCCCCACTCCACCCCGCTACCCACTATATAAAGCGGGCCTTACACAGGCTAATATATTTACTAAGAGTGGGAGGGAAGGGTATATGTTAATACGGGCTAATATTCTAATTCCGAGGAATTGAAGTTACGGTTAACCGGTCAAGGTCAAAAAGACCGGTCCTTGATTTAGGACCGGTTAACCGTTAACAACCTTAGTCTAGTAAAAAGCAATGCTGCATTTCAAATGCGCCTTTGACTTTAGCCACCTAGCTATGTTACTGCGCTTTAAGAAACTGTCAAGTTTAATAATAATATTAATAATAATAATAATAATAAATGAACAAGTGTTTCCAGCAGCTGATCAGTCATGCACACACGGTGAGGTCTAATTATGAGACCACTTTGCGAAAACACTCGTTCAACTGGAGCCGACGTCGCTGGGCAACAAAGAATTCTGCTAAAGAATCAACTCTTCAACTGGTATTATAAAGGAAACAATGACTAAACATTTTAGTTAGAGTAACTCAAAGCAAGTATGTAGCCTAAATATAAATCCACATACTACTCTTACCTTGGAACATAATTATCAGTACAATTGAAAATGGTATACAAGTAATTTGGTCCTTATAACGACTTTTCAAGGACTAAATTACAAGGACCAGGACAAGGACCGATCTGCAAGGACGAGGATAAGGACGAGGACCGAACCCCCAAGGACCAGGATAAAGACGAGGACTGACTCCCCAAGGACGAGGACAAGGACTCCAAATTGGTCCTTAAGGAGTCCTTAAGGACAAGGACCAGGATAAGGATTAACATCACTGCTGCGAAGCTTCGATATTCGATTAGAAAACAAATCGCAAGAAGTATTCGATTCGATTCGGAAGTGAGCCGATCGATTCGAAAGTTTTCGAAGCAGTATTCTTGCTCGTTCATTTGTCACAAAGATTTGTTATTTTGACAATTGACACGTAGCCTAAACAGTAAACTTCTTGAACTTGGCTAAAGCTTAAAACAAATCTAGTGCAAGTAGTCTAGTAAAGTAATATTACAATGATTTTGTTGATTAACATGTGCACTTAGATATAGGCTATTCTATTAGGCCTATCTGTCAGATTGCATTTGCAATGCAAGTTAAACCTGTACTACACACACCTATCCCAACCGGCAAATGGCACTCACTGATTTGATTCGACATTCGATTCGAATTCGAACCTTAACAGTCGATTCAATTCGTGATTCGATTCGAGTGCAAATTTGTGATTCGCAGGTCCCTACTTAAGAGTATGCCATATGAATGAAGTTCTTCCACAATTTTCAGTTGGTTCTTCAAGTGTTATTGGTCCACAATCATGATGACCTCTTAAACTCAAACCTTGTCATCCACAAATCAATACTGTTTCGATAATAGGGGTTATTCGGAGTCTGTTTTCCAAAACTTGTCACTGTCTCTCTATGTCCAGCTGCATTTCAATTGGTTTTTGTTTACCAGATACCATGAAGGCCATTTTATTTGCTTCTTCAATGCAGTGCTGGTGATATTTTGTTGCCTGGTGCACATCAAAACATTCCTTTGCATTTTCCCATTTATTGAATTTTGATTTACATAGTTGACATAACAGTTGCATTCCGATCCCAACTCCAGTTGGTGCAAACAAAACACAGTATTTGCAAAATACTCCTTCCTCAACACCAGAGAATGACAACCATGGCCATTCTGAAAACCATTTGTGCTGGAAACCTAAATTTCTTGAACCAACGGCAGGAAATTCGTAATGGCAGTCTGGCATCCAAATATTTTCTAAATTTTTTTATACTTTTCATTTGTCAATGGGTCCGTCTTGCGGCTCACGCCAATATAATGTCCAATATCATTTGGGTGTCCTTTCATCAGATTTATGAGACTCGCAGGCACAGCACTCCCAGCACTCTGTCCTTCAGATTTGATGGTTACTGCTGACTGTCAAGTGGTTTTCTTCTCTAACTCTTCTAGTGATTCCGAATTTGAAACTACATCAGCAGAATCAGACTCGGGTTTTGCAATTTCCGATATACTAGTAATACAGGCAAGCTTGGGCTCAAAATAATTATAAATACTCGCAGTACTACTTGGATGCTTTTGTACAGTTTAACTTTTGTTTAAATAACTTTCAGTTATTTAAACAAAAATTATAAACAGAAGTTTAAAGTACTAAAATACACTTATAGAATTGTTCGGAAAAAAAAGAAAAACATAATTTGAAATTTTGAATTGATGTCCAGTTTAGCGCCAACTATCTAACGACTAGATCATATAGCGCTGTCTGTAGCTATTAGAGCACACAGCAGAATAATAATACACGATGAAATAAATTTTTGGTCAGCCAACCAAGGAGGTATAACCCCAAAACCGAGTCCGAAAATAAAAAATACATGTGGAGACACATTTTAAAAAATTTTTCTTCGGCGGCTAAGGGAGGTTTCAACCCCCAAAACACCCCTTGTCTACGCCACTGTTTGTTGAACCGTATATGATATTTCACAATACCAGTAATTTGACTCGGTATGATAGACCTCGAATCAAGGTATGGACATAAGCCCACATCACAGTAGTACCTTTTTTCTTATTGCACATTTTTCCATCTCGATGTGCTTGTGAGCAGCAGGCCTTGCAGCAGCTTGTTGGTATTTGTTCTCATTTGGTTGAATGAACTTCATGAAATGACGCCCAGTAAGCCTCAGTGGATTTTAACCCGTTGAAGGGGGAATTAATTTTTACAAGACTTTACCAATTTTGGTAACTAATTTTGGGGGAAAGCGTTTGTTTGAACTGTGAACATGTACTTTTTAAACTTACTATATTTCAGGCTATATAGAAGCTACAAAGATGTGGTTTGCATCATTGTTTAGCATTTTTATTGTACTTACCATCCATCCGTGCCAAAAAAGAAATTTCGGGGGTTGGGCCCACCCTACAGACCAAAATATGACCCCCTTCCAAAAAATACGTTCAAAGGTCAATAAAAATTTTTTTTCAGCGGTGACCCCCTAGGTTCAGCGGCAAAGTTGTAGGTGGGTGTCTTTGGAACAGATTAGTTCAAACATTTTGAAGATGAGACCCAATTTGGGGGAGTTATGGTGTTTCTACACCAGGCACACGTTGCTCGGAGAAGTAAAATTTTTTCGCGAGAATCTTGAAATCTGAAACACCTTACCTTGCAGGCTATATAGAAGCTACAAAGACGTGGTTTGCATCATTGTTTAGCATTTTTATTGTACTTACCATCCATCCATGCCAAAAAAGAAATTTCGGGGGTTGGGTCCACCCTACAGACCAAAATATGACCCCTCCCAAAAAATACGTTCAAAGGTCAATAAAAAAAATTTCAGCGGTGACCCCCCTAGGTTCAGCGGCAAAGTTGTAGGTGGGTGTCTTTGGAACAGATTAGTTCAAAAATTTTGAAGATGGGACCCAATTTGGAGGAGTTATGGTGTTTCTACACCAGGCACCCATTGCTTTGAAGAAGTGAAATTTTTTGCGAGAATCTTGAAATCTGCAGGCTATATAGAAGCTACAAAGATGTGGTTTGCATCATTGTTTAGCATCTTTATTGTACTTACCATCCATCCGTGCCAAAAAGGAAATCAAATCAAATCAAGAAAACGTTTTTAAACGGCGAACACCGTGGTGGAAGAGCAAAACAGTTGCGCGACGTTTTAAAACGTCGGACCCCGTTCGCATATGATTTCCGGGCGACGTTTTAAGACGTCAAACCCCTGTAACGGGTTAAGCATTCAGTGATAGTCAACCTCTTTTGCTAGACGATCAGCACTGGAGAGAGAGAGAGAGAGAGAGAGAGAGAGAGAGAGAGAGAGAGAGAGAAGATGTGGCCCTTGGTATTAACAGGAAATCTGCATTAAGGCACACCATTACACAGAGCTAAAGTCAAAGCTGACTTGGTAACATAAGACTTGCCTATTTGCAGGCACTAGATGCATCCATCACCTTTTAAATACACTGCCAATATCCATAAATTTCAGCTGTTGATGAATGATTTGTTGTCCGCTCCTCTAGAGCTACCGGGAAGTTAGAGTTACACAAGTACAGTAAATCAAATATTCAGAAATAACAGTCAAATAACGCATCAATTTCAGCCAGTCTGAGAAGCAGCACAGTTGACTAATAGCCACATGATCATCCTCACTCTTTTGATTTGATGGATCTAAACAACTCAGGTCTTGTAGCACTAGACTGGCAAGTGGAATGTTTGATTACAAGTACATACACAATGTCTTTAACCCCTTTAATGGGCGTGACATCTCAAATACATTCGCCGCCATCTTTCCTTGTTTGGTTGCAACATCATGGACACATCCTGTAACTTTCGTAATAGTTCATCAATCAGGCGCAATGTATTGGATACGTCTTATGCTATAAATCATTTCAGTAACTATTCATTGGCTAGATGGCACCTATTTTTTAAAGCTAGTTTGGTTCTGTGTGATAGGGAATATATATTCTTTTGGACCACGGGGTCAGACATTGGGCTACGAAGTGTAGAATATGGCTTCAAGAAACAACTTGTTCGGGTTAGAATCGATATATCTTTACCAAATGTTGACCGATTGTAAAACTTTTTGATTTATTTTGTTCCACTGCCATTCCCCTACAATTTTGCCAGCTGAACAAAGTAGGGTTACCACTGAAAAATTTTAGCTATGGTGCTTCAAAAATTTTTTGGGGAGGGGTTCTATTTTAGGCCATAGAGTGAAACCTACCCCATTTTTTTGTTTTGCATGGATGGTTAGCAGTGATATTTTACTGAACGGTAACGAAAATTAGAATTGAAATTAAAGGAATCCGTTAACGAAAACGAGAACTAAAATTAGGAATTTTTTAAAGAACGGTAACTGAAATAGAAATGAAATCACCCAATAAAAATAGAAATTGGAACTGAAATAGAAATATTTTATTAACTGAATTTAACTACCCGTCATTAAAAATGACCTCAATTTGCTTAGGTTGTGTGATATTTGAAGCGCCATATAATATGACTGTTTGTGAGTCTGTGTGTGTGTGTCCAAAGTTCAGCGTCATGCGACCATGGGTGATATGCCATCCGTTGCTCTGACACATACAGTCAAATATGCGCCTGCTTGGGAGGGGGTGACTCGGTCACCACTGAGCTATCACATGCTAGTCACGAGACGACACATGGGCCTCTGCCCTCATGATAACCACCATTTCGGTGTCTGTATCTGAAAACTTAAGCTCGTGCTTGCTTCGTTAATTTAACGTCGGCGTTAACTTAATTGCAACAATTGTTACAAGATGAGTTCAGCTAAACTGTTGGCTGGAAGAAAGCGAGATAGCCCAGTTTGGGATTATTTTATATATGACGAGAAAGCGGACAAATCTCTTTGTCACGTTCAAGTTGATCAAAGCAGCGGCGGAATTTGTGGAGTGAAGCTGTCGGGGAAAAAATCGAGCATCCTGGTTGCACATCTACAGCGTGTGCATAAAGCTGTTTATGCACTTTTTACGGAAAAGGAAAAGTAGCGACAATTAGTATCGAAAAATGCTATTCCATTAAATAGCGCAAGGCCTCGGGTGATAACCATGGTATCTGCATTCAGACCATCAGTGAATGCTTCTTCCAGCGTCGAATTATATCATGGCCAAGTGATTCAATCGAGAACCGTCAGCGCCAGGACAGTGTGATAGGCATATGTTAGTGGTCACGGGCTATCCAGTAACATTGCTAGATCAGCCTTCTTTTCGTCACACGATTCACACTTTGGATGCAAAGATCAATGGCGGCTAATCATGGGGGCAACCATTTGTTGTTTAATGTATGTAGCATTAAGTATAGGGTCCCAACAGGGGGCCACTGGGGAGCCAGGCACTCAATAGGAGGGCACGAGGCCCTCTGTCCCCCCCCCCCCCGGTGGAGCCGCCACTAGCAAAGATCAATCTTCTTCTACAAAACCTGATGTCAATTACTAGAAGTAAAATTAGAAATTAAACTGAAAATATTTAAACTAGAACTGAAATTATTTTAGAACTGAAATTAGAACTGAAATAGGAATTATTCCTTGAAGTATAACTGAAATAGAAATGAAAGTAAGACCTGAAATAAGAATGAAAATTAAAATTAACAATTATTTTTTGAACTGAAATATCACTGATGGTTAGAAAGATTATAGAAAGATGGTTGGCGCCTTCTATGGCGGCCAGCATGCATTTGTGCATGCCATGTTTCGTCGTCATTCTTTGCAATTTCTGACGCTCCGTGCGCGAATTTTGTGACGGAGATGAGGATTTCTTCCAGTTCGTCGGTTTTCTGAGGAGTTTTAGCCGTCCTCAACTGTTTCGCGTCGTTTTGGAAGCCTCGAGTCGGTCTCACCGCTTCGTGCAGTACGTCGCCATGTTGGCTATTGTTGTAGCACCATGCGACTGATCGACGGTCGTTCCGGACTTCGCTTGAGCCTTCATCTTCGCGAGGACTGCGTTTCGCTCTTCGGTTCCGACGTGTCTTGTGCTGTCCTCCACCTTTCCATGGCGTTCTGGAACTTCAAGTCAGTTGCCGTCCGACGGGTGTGTGCCAAAGTCAGCCGTATTGGCTGCCGCATGAAAATTTGGCGGATTTGCGGTTGGCCAGGCCCGCCGCAAGTGGGGGTGCAGGGGGTGTAGCTGCACCCCCTGGAAAAATGTAAGGGGTGCAGTGCACCCCCTCTGCACCCCTTTCAGCTAAAATTCGTCAAAAAATTGCCAAAATTTGCTAAAACTGGCCCAAAAATTGCCAAAATTTGCTAAAATTGGTCCAAAATTGCCAACATTTGCAAAAAATTTGCAAAAATCGCCAAAAATTTGCTAAAATTATCTTGCCCCAAAGAAAAGTGTGAAATGATGCTAATGCTTTTATCTGGAGAAAATCTGCACCCCCTGATGAAAATTCGTTCCGGCGGGCCTGCGGTTGGCTGTCGTTCTGGACTACGCTGGATTTTCCATCTTCGTCAGATTTGCCGATTATGACAACGAACTATCTTCTTGCGGAAGACCGCTTCTTTAGGAACTCACCGATGGTTATATCAGCGTGGATAACTCCTACTACCAACTTGCGGACTCTTACACCATCTTCCGTTTCTCGTTGGCATGTCAATGGGGCTACAGTTTCTCTGAAGGACCGCTTCTAAAGGACTCTGCACCGGACTTCTTCACGGCAGCAAAGTTCTTTCCATCATCACAGTGGATTTTAACATAGCCACCTTCTCACCTTCATTGACATGTCAGTGTTGTCAAAGCACTTTTGATTTTGGATTTTAAACCATGCCTACAGCGCTATATAAATTGTCCTGGAATAATAATAATAATAATAAAAGAGGAATAAAAAAGCTAAACAATGGTGTAAACCTCATCTTCTTATCTCTCATATAGCGAGAGATATAGCAAATTTGCAAATTACAGAACTTTCTCAAAATTCATCACTAAGACTTATGTTCTGACAAAGGGGTATTCGGGTTAGAATTGATATATCTGTACCAAATGTTGACTGATTTTCAAACTTTTGATTTATTTTGTTCCACTAACTTTAACCCTATAACTTTGCCACTGACCACAGTGGTGTTCCCACTGAAAAATTTTAGCTACAGAGCTTAAAAATTTTTTTGAGGGGTTCTATTTTAGGCCGTAGAGTGGACCCTACACCCAATTTTTTTTGTTTTGCATGGATGGTTAAAAAAGAGGAATAAAAAGCTAAACAATGTTGTATACCTTATCTTCTTAGCTTTTATATAGCCTGATATTACAGTATTCTGTTTTGAAGAACGCTTTTCTCACAAATAAATCCCTGGCACAGTGACGACGTCTAAAACTTTAAATCCATGGTAAAGGGGTTAAATAAATGGATGACTACTGAAGGTCCTTCTTCTTATCCTCACACTTTAGAAACTTCAGCATCAGTGAACAGACATGGTCAAGCAAACTGTCATACAAGACATGAATAAGTGGAGTTTTGGAAGATTGGAAAGATGCACTCAATTTCACACTTATTGCCAGCATACTTGTGAATATTCACAAAATAAACACAACACTTTTACACAACCAATACTTTCCTTAGTTCTTAATTATAGAAAAATAATATCAAGTCACTACTGACCCTTAGGTCATATGGTGCTCCTAATGGACACTTCACCAGCTGGGAAACAATATGAGATTCTGCAGGACAAAGCTCATCTCGAAGATGGATGATTGTAATAAGAGATACCTGACAACAAAACATATCACAACTTACAAAACCTATGATGAACTGAATTATATTTATGATATGATTGAACAATATTTATGATATGATTGAACAATATTTATGATATTATTTGTGGATAAGTCTCACATTATGAGGAATAAATGGTGAACATTTCAGAGTGGGAACTCCTATAGTTTTTATGCAGTGATTAAAAGAATATTCGCCCCAATGCAAAATTGCAATTAAAACATTCCTGTTGGACATTGCATTCACTAAGTGACTGAGTTAATTTAGTGTGCCAGTGTCACCTGATATTTAGACACATCTGTGACAGTTTGCCTTACATTTAACAGTATTTTTATTTGTGTTTCCAATTTAATAAACTGTGATTAATACAGTACTTTGCAAAATATCACTAATACATAATGAACACCAGAAGCTGGAGCTCAACAGCATGGCACAGCTCAGGAAAACTCAGGGACAGGGCCACCTTAACCATTAGGCAGTTTAGGCACTGCCTAGGGGCGAAAAATTTTGTAGGGGCGAAATAAAACGGGGATGAAAATTTTGTATGAGCGAAT
This sequence comes from Metaphire vulgaris, assembly GCA_018105865.1. Taxonomy (NCBI): domain Eukaryota; kingdom Metazoa; phylum Annelida; class Clitellata; order Crassiclitellata; family Megascolecidae; genus Metaphire; species Metaphire vulgaris. Next base: position 9,137,154 of record CM030837.1, read on the forward strand.
AACGTTTTTTTGCTTATCAGGTTATTTCGGGGAGCCGACAAGCTTTTTTTTGCTCGTCAGCCTTTTTCCGTATGTGATGTGAATGGGCGAAAATTTCCGAAAATGAAAATCTGCCTAAGGCACCCAAAATTCTAAAGATGGCCATGCAGTCAGGGATTGAGAGAGCTCAGCGCAGGTGCAATCACATCTCATCCATCACTCAGATTTTAATTTAGTGACAAGGTCTATACAGTGCAGAAAGATGATTTTTCCTCTATTTTGTGACATCTGAAATGATTACAGCTCTGTTTGAATAGTCTTTTAAATTGTGAAGACCCCGTCACTTCACTGCTTGAAGCCATTGCTGACAGTCTACCGATTTCACTGGCATTCATAGTTTTTCAAATACAGTAGATAAACTTATTTACATAGAAAAATCAGCTAATCAGTATAACTTGTAATGCCTTGACATCAGTATCAATCTGTGTTAAAGATAGCAGACACAAATTAGGCACTTTCACATTCACTTTTCGTCTAACACTTGGTCTTAAGAATTCTTGGTCAGAATTGCAGTCAAGTTTAAACTAAAGAAAAACTGGACCAAGACATGCTGTTTACAAACTGATATTTTAATAATAGCATGAAACTGCATGTCTGCTAAATATCTAAATGTATTCTAACAGGAAAAACTATTGAAATACCTATGTTTTAAGTTACATGTTCCACATGAAATTTACTGTATCAAACTAGGTTACCTAATACTGATTTAAGCCTTTGCAAACAAAATGACAGCCTTCAAACATAAGAACAAAGATACAAACACAGAAAATAAAGCACAAAACAAGAGTAAAGTGAAGTAAATAAGTAAGTACCTTGAATAGAATTATATTCATCATGCATTTCATGAACTGTGCTATGCTGTTGAGCTCCAGCCTCTGCTGTTCATTATGTATTAGTGTTATTTTGCAAAGTACTGTATTAATTACAGCTTATTAAATTGGAAACACAAATAAAAAATACTGTTAAATGTAAGGCAAACTGTCACAGATGCGTGTAAGTGTCTGATGTCACTGGCACACTAAATTAACTCAGTCACTTAGTGAATGCAATGTCCAACAGGAATGTTTTAATTGCGATTTTGCATTGGGGCAAATATTCTTTTAATCACTGCATAAAAACTATAAGAGTCCCCACTCTGAAATTTTCACCATTTATTCCTCACAATGTGAGACTTTTCCACAAATAATATCACAAATATTGTTGAATACACATTATTCAAAAGCGTGTTGATTTGACACGGAATGACCCAGGCAGTGAAAAATCCAACATTACACGAAGCCAAGTCAGATCGAATTGTTCTGGTCCAGGTAGTTCTTGGGCGATCAACTGGTCTTTTCCACAATTTTGGGGGGCCTTTAACCTTTTACAGGGGTTCACCATTTATAAACGGCGGCGGAAATTTATAAACGGCGGCGGAAAATCATATCCAAACGGCGTTCGGCGTTCATAAACGGCGCGCTAGATAAGCAAGTGTGTACCCGGGACATAACATTTTTACATCAATCCAATGCGAGAATTGATTTAGTAACCATCCATTCGATAGATGGCAGCACCGTTTTCGATAATGCTGACTATATATGCTAGGGATATTGACTGTAGACTGACCAAGACTGGGAAATGTATAGGAAAAATCTTCAGCCGGAGGCTACAAAAATCATAACTAAGCCAAATATGGCCTGATCTTCAAAATTTTTGCACTATTCTGTTCCAATTACACTCCTCTAAAACTCTCTTGCTCACAGTTGAGGGGTCACCGCTGAAACTTTTTTTATTGAGCTTTGAAAATTTTTTTGTCGGAGATGGTCCGATTTTGGGGTGTAGAGTGGACCCTACCCCCAACATTTTTTTGCATGGATGGTTCGAAAGACCAATAAAAATGCTCAACAATGGTGCAAACCGCATCTTTCTAGCTTCTACATAGCCTGAAATATACTGAGTTGTTCGGTTTTTCACATTGAAAATCCGTTCACGTAATTGTCATTTCAGCGAACAATGGCTACTAGGGTATGAAACTTCATAACTACCCCAAATATGGTCCGATCTTCAAAATTTTTGCACAATTCTGTTCCAATTTCACTCCTCTAAAACTCTCTCGCTCACATTTGGGGGTTTACCGCCGAAGACGTTTTGCTATTGACCTCTGATCAAAATTTGAACAAAATGTTGGGGAGGGTCAGATTTTAGGGTGTAGAGTGGTCCCTACCCACAACTTTTTTCTTTTGGCACGGATGGATAGAAAGAGCAATAAAAATGCTCAACAACGGTGCAAACCGCATCTTTCTAGCTTCTATATAGCCAGAAATATAGTAAGTTTATAACGTATATGTTCACGTTTTCCTATGAATGCCTTTTCCGTAAATTAATTCCCCCGTGGGGGGATGACTTTAAAAATTTAATTCCTCCTTTAAAAGGTTAATAACTTCCTGTAGGGCTCTCGCATGGTCCATATTTGAAGCTGCTCTCGAAACATGCCCAAAGTAGTGGAGACGCCTGCTTCGTATTTTTATGGATATGGGTTCCTCTCCTGTAAATCGGAACAATTCTTCATTTGTTGTATGCGAGGTGTACGATATTCTAAGGATTCTTCTCAGGCACCATTGATGGAAGGCATCCAGTTTCCTGATCATGGATGAGGTCAGAGTCCATGTTTCTACTCCGTAGAGCAACACCAAAATTATATAAACTGCATACAGGTGAAGCTTTGTGTGGAGGCGGATACTCGAGCGCCAAATATTTCTTTTCAGAGAGGCAAAACTTTCCCTTGCAATACCAATTCGCCTCAGCACCTCTGATTCACTGCTTCCGGTGTTGTCTGTTAATGAGCCTAGATAGACGAACTCCTTAACTACTTCCACTTTATTACCAGCCACAAGCACAGATGAGGGTTGTGATGGGGCACTGTGGAAACTAATGCTATCAATTGGGCTACCCCCAAAGATTGTCGAACTGATGAAAGAGCTATATACTGGCACACTTACTGCAGTTCGGAATGAAGGCCAGATGTCCGAATGGTTTCCAATAAACACAGGTGTCAGACAGGGTTGTTGGTGTGGGAACAGGAGGCGCCGTATAGGTCGCCCCTATTCCGGTTAGGATCAGTCGCAGGATTTGCGCAAAGAGTGGATAAATTGTTTCGGGGGTGTGGGATGATTGTCAAGGGAATCAGAATTTTTGCATGGAATTAAAGATATATTTGATAAAGACGAGTAGCAACTTCTTCAAAATTGCCTCAATTTGGAGGTTCTTTTGACAAAAGGCGCCAAAATAGATGTGAAAGGATTGGAATTATTTGAGGAAATTTCATCATTGAGAGTTATATTTAAATCGGAATTGAATCAGCTGACTAATCCACGTGAAACTCTGAGTCTATTCATTTTTAAACCATCTCACTTGTCCGAACTGGCCTATTGCATTACGAATCCTGCTTACTCTTCCTGTAGGCCTAAGTGTAGCCAATTGAGAACGATCATTTTCACTATTAATTTTATAAAAACTTATCCACGATCAACTATATCGCCCAAGAAAGACTTATCAGGCTAGCTTTGATTGCAGCCGGGGGTTGGAAATTTTGGTCTTTAATCGAAAATGATGTAGGCCTATGTTCTAAACAAGACACCACCGAACTAAAAGAGAGCCATGCTAGCATGAAAGCTCGTAAAGTAATTTCTAAGTCTCTGCAGTGAATTAAAACCCTGTTTAGAGTGAAGAAACCCGTTTCTGTTTGTACATAGTTATTAGTTTTAAATATTTACTATATTCAGAGTATACAGTATCCGTGTTGGGCCTAATTTTGACGTGTCCGCGAGAAAATAAGTTGCTGAGGGCGCCAAATTCAAAGTTGCAGGGGGGCGCTGGAATGGCTAAGCTCCGGCCCTGCGTAAGCAATCCATAGCGGTTGGTTGAACTCCCTTCTGGTCTGGATTATAAGATTCGGTGTAAGTATACGGTTAATGGTGGAACGTCCAGGTGTAAAACCGCTCTGCTCAGGCCGTTGCTTAGACAGCAGAAGCTCTTTGACCCTTGATAGCAGAATTGATGCAAAGATTTTCCCGGGAACGGAAAGGAGCGTTATACCTCTACAGTTTTTACACTCCCGCTGGTTGCCTTTGCAGAATGGGAGAATGACACCTCTTTTCCAATCGTCAGGTGCAACTCCGCTGGTCCACACTCTGTGGAAAATTCATGTTAGCCATTCAGCATAGTGGTCGCCGCCTGCCTTCAGAAGCTCTGCAGTTATGTGGCAGATTCCAGGTGCCTTCCCGTTCTTTGCCCGTTGGATGGCTGCAGTTACCTCATCTTTGGTTGGCGGATCACAATTAACAGCATCGTCAACAGCGCTTGGCAAGTTGGCAGATTCATTCGGCGACATGGTATGGGTGGGTGTTTGGCTGTTGAGGAGGGCGTCAAAGTACGGAGGTGCGTCTGCTCGGAGTACTTTTAGATGAGACGCTGTCGTTCGTGGGCCATGTCGAGCACGTGACCCAAGAGTGTTTCCGGCAACTCCAAACGATCAGAGAGGTATGTCGATTCATCTCGACGGCAGCCGCCATACAACTGGCTCGCGCCTTCGTCGTAACACGAATCGACTATTGCAACGGTACACTGCTGGGCCTTCCTGATCGTCAGCTCGACCGGCTCCAATCAATCCTCAATGCCTCCGCTCGGGTGATCCTCAGGGTGCGGTGGCATGATCACGTGACCTCACTACTCCGGGACAAGTTGCACTGGCTACGTGTCCCAGAGCGAATCGTGTTCAAGCGCTGCTGGTTAACGTTTCGGGCTCTACACGACCCATTCTGCCTGGAATATCTTGCAACGCTCGTTCGAAGACCGGCATGGACAGATCAATGGCTCCACCTTCATTCCAGAAGTCGAATTCAACTTTATGTTCGACCTCCGTCGAAGACCGTCAAGTTTGAAGAACGCTCTTTCTCGCGCGGAAATCCTCTCCTGTGGAATTCACTGCCGGACTGCGTGTCATCCATCACATCCTTTGGAGAGTTTGCAAACAAGTTAAAGACGCACCTATTCAACATCTCGTTTCCACGCTTATTGTAAAGCACCTTTGACTTTGGCCCTTGCTATGTTACGGTGCTATATAAATTGTCATGAACAATAACAATAACAATAAAGGTATGTTTAAAGCTGGCAACCAGGACTCTGTTACTGACTGGATTCCATGATATCAATGCTTTCATCGACAGGTTATCCAGCACCAAATATCCAGCACCAAAGCCACTCCTCCCTGGCGCACTGTGCCTTCCTCAGGTCCAGACCAGATGATTGTGTAGCCACCAATCTTGGTCATGCCAGTTCCGAGCCAATAGACCTCCTGAAGACCCATGATGCTAATAATGGATTGATCAAGTTCCTTGATCAGTAAACTGGCTGTGCCAGTGGAGTTTAATGTTCTAACATTCCAGGTCCCAATACGTATCGTACGACGTAGCTTGAGAGGAAGTGGGCGTTTGTCCATCGCAGCCCACTTATCGCTCCTGGTCAATGGCTCGGGTCCAGGGAGCACGCTTCTTGTTGACCCACGATGTGGTATTCAAAGAACCTTGAAACTGCTCGTGGAAACCTCTTCGGCAGTTCTTTTTACAGGGAGGGGTCGCCAGCCCTTTGCCCAACCCTCTTCACTTTTGACATGGGTCTGACTTCGACAGGGTGGACTCCACAACCGGAAAACAAATAGAATTTTCCAAAGTCGGCATGAAGGACGATAGTCCGGTGCATTTAGATGTCTCAGTTGCGAGGTGGATTAAGTTAATGCCATTTACAAAGACAGGATCGGAGCGCTATGCGAATGTCAGGCCAAGCCTTTAAACAACGGGCGATGCCATGTTTTTTAAAGGTATAATATTCCTGACTGGTGGCAGAACTGACGAATAATCCACCGAAAACGGATCATTTAGAGCACGTAGATCAGTTCTGGTGCACCGAGTAAACATATTAGATTCACTAATATCCAGAATTAATCAAAATTAAACCCGTAAAGCTTTTTAAATGGCACGACAACTCATCGCCAGCACAACACGCCAAAGCGCCACCTACTGAATCGTACTCTGAAGTGTACTCTGCTCAGCAAAAATATATGAAAAACTAGTGATAATCATGTAATGACTAGTTGAGAAGAAAGTAAGTTACCGGTATTCATTTGCATAGTTTGAAGCAACTGTATGCAGATATTTCTGCCGCAAATGTGCTTAGAGAATCTGGGTCCAGATGGACTCAGGATGGGAAACTAAAGGACTTTTTTAGCTAGGCCGATGAGGGTTAATCACTACAACTTAATTCTGAATGGGCATTTGTCAGTTGTCTTTGCATAACAATGATCTGTCTCACAACAGTAAATGCTCACTCTGTTCAAATTCTAGGTCTTAATTTTAGGCAGAATTAGGGTGTCTCAATGGCTCAGAGCATCATTCTTGCCTGCCATCAACATGGGTTCAATCCCAAGCACTCACATGTCCATCATCACAGTGTGAAAATTAATATGGTCTGTGCAGCACTTTGAACTAATGATTAGTCCATTATTGTTAAGGTTTTATATGAAGTAAAGACATTTTTTATTGACCCAGCACCTTAACTCTACTCTGCGCATCAATTCATCCTTTTTATGCGTGAATAGATGAATAGGTGCATGAACAAGAAAGGTTAGATAGGACTGTAAAAAAATTTTTTAAAGCTGCCCAGGCACCCATCCAAATTTTGAACAGGTCCTAAGACCCAAATTAGCATAATCTTCCTCATGGCCTCTTAACTTTACACCCAACTAAATAACTACACTTCCCTCTGGTCACAGCAATTAACGATAGAATCATTCATTGCAGTGACCAAAGGGGAGTTTGACATAACAGTCATGTTTCCAAGGGTACTGTACAAAATTTTACTGCCAGGGTAATAGGACACCAACGGGTCTCAAGTGCCAACTAAAACACCTTCATGAGGCAAATTTAGTCCACACGCCAAGGTTTGCAGATTGCTGATGGAAACACTTCATAGATGATTTGATTTGCTTAATAAATGAACAATTTACTTACAATTTCCTGCAAATGTTGAACTGTTGACCAGGGATTATTAACAGCTTCTGAATTAAGCAGGATAATAACAAGAGGATAGCGATTCCTTGGTGGAAGGCCAAGATCAAATGGCAGTGGTGAGTTGAATTTAATTTTGGTATCTGTAGTCATTTCTGTTCTATAAACAGAAATCAGAAATTGTTAATTGATAGTGATGCTTTCATCATCCAGGTGTGTCCATTTACAGTGTTACATAAAGTAAGCAGATAGCATGTATAAGAATCATCCAAACCACCACAGCAAGATAGGAATATGTATAATACTGCTACTGAATGATTAACACTGGTCAACATGATATTTGCCTCCAGGACAAAATTATGTTTTTCTTATATAATTTCACCTGCTGATCACCCAAATGGTACCCATTTTGCTGCAACACATAGAGTTTTAAAGAAAATTACGTTTTTATGCATTTTATAATGTAATTTTTCATAATGATATTTTCAATTTATGTAATTTGTTTACTTTTTAAAAGTCTTTGTTATAAAAGATTTCATAAATGATGTCTGTAGATTGCCAATTTTGTAATTTATATTTCATTTTGGCACAGAATCATTCATAAAGTGTTAAAATGTTGATTAAGTTTGTTAATGCAAAGAATATACACTAAAGAACCAGTAGAAGCTAATTATTGCACATATTAAGTAGGCTTATGAACTATGAATTTTGGATGCAAGATAAGTGACCAACACAAAGCTGGGCACCACACATTTCTTGTAGCACGTGTGCTGCTAATCTCAGAAAATTGTTAAATGGATCAAGATCATTGAAGCCATTTGATATACCAATGATATGATTCAAACCAAAAGATCACTTCAGTTACTTTTTGTCTGACAAATGTTTCTGGCTACTCTGCTAAAAACTAAAAGACAATCCCGTATCCTTATATACCATCAGCTATGCAACCAGTGCTCCATGATGGCACTCATCCAGTGCCAAGGCGACCACATGTATGAATGACTGACAACCAGGGTTGATAAAAATCGTGATTTTTAAAAATAAAAACCCAAAAATCAGAATTTTTTATTTAAATCAGATTTTTAAAATTCAAATCAATTTTTTCCTGTTGGTCACAATATTTGCAACATACAATTACTTCCCAATTTTTAACCATCCATTATTTAAAAATTGTAGTAGGCAGTTTTAGGCGAAAGTATTTCATATTAATTCTTGTACAGTATAAATAATAATTAATCTAGCACAGTTGTATGTGATACATAGTGCTAGCAGAACAGACACATAATTTTCGAGCTGGTGTGATACTTTCTGCCTGCGTTCTTTCACGCACACCACCAATCCTGGCATTTCTTTACCAGTCTTCGCACTATGCTTTGCTGACAGTTTTACCAGTAACACAAGGTAGTTCACTGTAACAATTCCAAATAGCACCCTCATTTTCTGTCAATAACTATTGTTCAGTGTCTTTACTTAAAATGTCAGAACTACAAAAGTACTGATGCAGATTTGTAATGACTTTTGACTACACACTATTATCTTTAATTAAGTGCCGACATCAGCCTTCTTCGAGGCTCCTTCCGTACCTGCCTGCCACTGCCTGAGCTGGGACTGCTGGGTCAAGGTACACAGGCAGAGAGTATCACTGTATGTAGGCATATGCACAGCAGACATCAGAAGTCACATCCTTCTGGCCATTCCTCCTCCATCCAGGATGGCTAAACTTGGCAAGAGATCTGTCATGCGAGGGAACCCCATACTATGGAATGTGTTACCAGAGGAAGTGACTAAAGCGACCTCCGCTGAACTGTTTGCAAAGAAACTAAAGACGCACTTATTCAATATCTCCTATAAGAGCCCCCTGTAAAGTGCTCTTTACTTTGGCCTTTGCCATGCTTATTGCACTATAGAAATTGTCAAATAATAAAATAATAATAATAATAATAATAATAATAATAATAATAATAATTACTGTATGCTGTATTTGCTATTGTCATCTGCAGTTAAAAGTGACCTATTGTCTTAATGCAACTATTGTTTACTAGCATTACTGAGCGATTTTCATCAGGCCAATTTTTATGTTGATCTTTTTAAATGATTTAAATTGTGTGGTTTAAATTGTCTCCGCCCTGTTGACAATGATGCACATGAATTGCCTACTGCTGTCATGTCAGGGCAGCGTATGGATGTCGAATGTGACATTGACAATGATCCTGATTTTCCTCCAGTTGGACATGATCAACCATCAATAAAACATTCTGCATAGTGATATCCAAGAAGAAAGAAATTCACAACTGTGAAATCAACATAAATGGAGAGAAAATTAAACAAGTCATGGCATTCAAATATCTGGGATGGTTCACCAGTGAATCAGACATAAAAACAAAATACGAATGGCCAAAACAGCGGTGTCCAGTCAAAATAGCGCAAGACAAAAATCGCGCTGACAAAATAGCTCCAAAAACCCCAACAAAATAGCGCCGACGAAATCGCACGATATGAACAAATTGACAATAATAAATAAAGTAAAGATAATAGTCGGCTACGAGATGCCAAAGATATTCAGTATCATCTTTCAAATCCACTAAATACTCGGTTATGAGATGTAAAAGATAATCAGTATGGATTATTGGATAACCTGTGCAGCATTTCATCTAATCTGTCGATTTAGTAAGGCAAAACACACGACAGAACACATGAAATAAACGGTACACTCTTTAATACATTTATTAACTGGATTCACATTATTGAATATTATGAAGTACTGTTTTTCTAAATTACATTAGCCATGACGTTTAGTATTTTCTTCTACGTTATTTAATATTATCTTCTTCTTCTTTAGGTGCTGTGTATTTCTACGTTAGCGACCATGGATTTCCACTTTGTTCTACCCTGACATCCCCTTATTAGTTCGATGTTATTCATTATTCCCTCAATTCCTTCTCATAGGCAGTCTACATATGTGTTTCTCTGCCTTCCTCTGGCTCCTTTTCCCTCCACTTTTCCGGTTATTGCCAAATGCTTCAGTCCTTCCTTCCTCATTACATGTCCGAAGAAGGAAAGCTGCCTCTTTTTGATGGTTGCCATCAGACTTCTTTCTATTCCAATTTCATTCAAAATCTCTTCATTGGTTTTCTTTTCCGTCCATGAAATCTTCAGCATCCTTTGCAGAAACTACATTTCTACAATTTCTTCTCCATTGCCTTGGATATAGTCCATGTCTCTGCTCCATACAAGAGTACAGACCAAGTATAGCATTTGAGCACTCTTAATCGTGTCTCGTAAGAGATGTGCCTATTTGTAAGTATCGTTTTAAGTTCCCAGAATGCTGCCTTGGCCAATGCTATTCTTGATGTTATGTCTTTCTCACGTTTCCCATCGCTGGTTATCATACTGCCTAAGTATTTGAAGTCTGCCACTTGTTTGATTTCATTGCCGTTTAGTCTTATTTTGCATGTGGGTATTACTTTGTTCTTGGTAATCACCATGCAGAAGGTCTTTTTTATATTGATCTTTAAACCTTTCCTTTCGCCTTTTATTGCTAATTTATTTATAAGTTCCTGCAGTTTCTCCTCTGAATCAGCTATTAGAGTTGGTGTCGGGTCAATTGATCGCACGCCAATTGATCGCGTCAAATTGGTTGCGCAAAATTGGTCGCGTGGTCAATTCATCGCATGCCAATTCATCGCATCAACGATAAAATACTACTATACTATCAAAGCTGTAGTTAAATCAAGTCCCTTTATGCGTTTATTGGTTTCATAGTCTGCCTTGCTGCATTCCCGCTTCAACTGTGGTGCTACAGAAGTTTCTTAATTAAGAGTTAAATCGCTGCTACTTACTTTGAACATTTACACCAAATTTTGAGATTTTTATCTAGTATTATCTTATAATTTTTGGCTGTTTTTGCGGCCAATTCTCACACAGGGCAGTCCCTACTAAACCTCTATTAGGACTTAAGATGTCGATCTAGAGAACAGTGATATTTCAGTTCGGGAAATAATTTCAGTTTCTATTCAGTTTCAGTTCGGGAAATAATTTCAGTTTCAGTTTCAGTTAACTGATTCAAAAAAATTTCAGTTTCTATTCAGTTTCAGTTAACAGCTGATAATCATTTTCAACGTTCAATAAGTGGCAAGTAACAATTGTTCTGTTCAGTTAAGTAACTAGAGTAAGTTAAGTATCTAAGTTAAATCCAATGTGCATTTAGTTTTAAGAAGACTCGCATTTCTAAATTTTTGGTGAGGCGACTCTTTCGGCCAGCTGTTAACAAGCCACACAGTGAGAAGATTCGCTCAACATAGGCTTGTGAGGCATTTGCAGTGATTAAATCTTCAGCCAGATCTGCTAATTGAGAGTAGGATGCACGACGCTTTCTCCAGAAAGTCAGTGCATCTTCATCTCCAGAGTATTGCTGAAGTTCTGACAAGTAGTTGTCCAGCTGGCCTTGACTGGAAGACACTGTATAGGATTAGCGGATATGCCGGTGGGTGTTTCAGATGCTATCATCAACTTATTATTATGTATGATTTTGCTGCCACCAGTAGCTGTTCTGTTTCACGAGATGCCAGTAGTACTGATGCCACAGTATGGTCAAGTAGACAAGCAGCAACAGGAATAGGATTAAATTGAAATGACTGGGGATCAAGAACTGAAGCAAAGCGACTTGTGAAATCAGAGAGCATTAGGCCTATGAGCTTTATTGAACCGCTAAAATGGTGAGGGTGACACTCCAAATTTAGAAGTGATGGCAGAATATATGACATTGGCTGTGAGTCAGTTTGAAGAATGTCAGAGTAATTCGTGCACATTGCATAGTTTTGTGATAAAGTAAGTAGGTAAGTAAAATTTCTTTTACCAGACTGGCGCTTTCAAAATCAGGCTCAGCGGGTAAGTTGTGTATTTAAATCCAAAAAGACCTTTAGAAAATTTTCAGTATTTACTAACAATTTCAGTTCAGGAAATAATTTTAGTTTCTATTCAGTTTCAGTTTTAGGGTTGCCAATTTCAGTTTCTATTCAGTTTCAGTTTGGGAAATAATTTTATTTTCAGTTTCAGTTTCAGTTAACTGATTTAAAATAATTTCAGTTTCTATTCAGTTTCAGTTCACTGAAACATCACTGCTAGAGAAGTCTCAGAAGGCATTTTTAGTGCAAAGATCCGTTCGGTGATATTGCGATCAATTGGCACGTGATCAATTGACGTGCGATGAATTGACCATGCGATCAATTTTGCGCGACCAATTTGACGCGATCAATTGGCATGCGATGAATTGACCCCGAACCATTAGAGTTGCATCATCTGCAAATCTAAGATTATTTACGTTTCTTCCTCCAATTTTGACACCTTCTAGATCTTCAATTGCTGTTATGACTTCCTCTCCAACTTCTTCCTCTTTAATATTATAAGAAGACATTTTTCACAGTTATATAAGTTTAGTGTAATATTACTTGAAAACCCCTGTTAAAGTTAAAGTTGAGTTCTCTATAATTTCTTACTTCGACGCTATTTTGTTGGCGCTCATTTGTCAGCGCTCATTTGTCAGCGCTAATTTGTCGGCGCTAATTTGTTGGCACTATTTTGTCTTGTGCGATTTTGTCAGTGTACCAAAACAGCCTTTGAAACTCTAAAACACATACTAATAAACAGACATTTAGCAATGAAAACAAAGATTAGGATTCTTGAATGCTATGGTTATCCAGTCATGTTATATGGTGCAGAAACTTAGACTATCTCTAAAGTCATGAAGAGAAAGCTGGAATAACGTGGTTCTTAAGAAAATTGCTGAAAATATCTTTGATTGAAAAGAAAACGAAAGAATTAGTACTCGAAATAGCTGGCACACAAAGGAAACTGCTATCTACAATACGTAAAAGACAATTTCAATTTTTGGACATGCATATAATGAGGAAGAACGGAATGGAAAACCTGGCAACCACTGGAAAAGTCGAAGGCAAAAGATCAGGAGGAAGACAAAGAATGCCATATATCAGGAGTTTACTGACTTATGTAAAGAGGTAACTACAGAACTAGAACTCACACAATATATGAACAACAGATATAAATGGAAGTCTATAGTTGTCAATGTAGAAATACACTACATCTGAAGAAGGACATGGTCAACTTCATCTGATAAAAACAACCAGAATTAAACGATCTTACGTGGGAATAGGGCTGCGCTAACCGAGTAGTTTAGGAGTCGAGTAGGAGTCGAGTAGCTTAGCAAGTACTCGCGTAAAACCGGAAATACATGATTTGCAAACGTTACACTCACATAATGCGTATTATTTGCCTCATGACCCTCATTTAACCAAAGCAGAACACTAAATGCAGTAACAACTCAACTTTTCGGATATTCAAACAAATAATAATAATAATAATAATAATAATAATTAGGCACTGCTATAGCACCATTTCTAATACATCATAAAACGTCGGACCTCCTAAAATATGACGTCACACTGGGCCTCCCCCTCCCCCCATTTTCGTCTTCAGAAAAGTCTTGCGAAGCAAAAAAGGCAATCCTTGTATTTTTTCCCCTCGAAAAACCCTGACAAGCAAAAAAGGTCATAATTGTATCTTTTTTCCCTCTCAAAAATCCCTGACAAGCAAAAAGAGGTCATAGGGTTAGGGTTAACCAAACGCTAACCCTAACCTAGGGTTAGGGTTAGCTTGACGTCACATTTACGAAAGGGTCGACTGAAAATGCAGGACTGAAAAATGACGGACCAAGTGGCATGGCCTGAAAATGGGGGTAGTTCGGGTACATTCTGGATTGGCTGCATTTAAAGCGACTATAGACCTCTCTAAGATACGTGCCTGCCGCCTCTGGCCGCCGCCTGGTGTTCTCACCTGTCATTCGTTCGTTGGAATTTGCTTAGCCTACTACGGCAGCCGCAACATCGCTCCTGAAGATGATTTCTTATCGAAACGTCGACTAAGAACGTGCCTGAAAAAGTGGTACCGTTTCTGACGTTTTCTTGACAACAGCCTTCAAACTTCCATTGCTTCGAATGGTCAAAACAGGTCGAAATTATAATAATTTTGTTATAAAATACAGGGGCTGTTGGTTGTGCCCGTGCACCACACATGTCTTACACTTACCATAACCCTAACCCTAACCCTAATCCCTAACTTTTAGCCTGCGCCTACCAGCAGTTCTCCCCGCCATTGCCCCTCAGCCATTTTTACTAAGTTACCAAACTGGGAATCTGGCTACTCGCCACTCTGCGTTGACTTAAGGTAATTCCATCCTATTCATTGAGTTTGAAGTGACTGTAATTGGTGTGGTGCTAGGTCCGGCCGGGGTAGTTCGGTACATTCTGGATTGGCTGCATTTAAGCGACTATAGACCTCTCTAAGATACGTGCCTGCCGCCTCTGGCCGCCGCCTGGTGTTCTCACCTGTCATTGTTCGTTGGAATTTCGACGCTTAGCCTACTACGGCAGCTTTTCGCAACATCGCTCCTGAAGATGATTTCTTATCAAACGCGTCGAGCCAAAAAGTGGTACCGTTTCTGACGTTTTCTTGACAACAGCCTTCAAACTTCCATTGCTTCAAAAACAGGTCGAAATTATAATAATTCTTGTCAGGGGGGCCAAAATACAGGGGCTGTTGGTTGTGCCCGTGCACCACACATGTCTTACACTTACCATAACCCTAACCTAACCCTAATCCCTAACTTTTAGCCTGCGCCTACAGCAGTTCTCCCCGCCATTGCCCTCAGCCATTTTTACTAAGTTACCAAACTGGGAATCTGGCTACGCCACTGCGCGTTGACTTAAGGTAATTCCATCCTATTCATTGAGTTTGAAGTGACTGTAATTGGTGTGGTGCTAGGTCCGGCCGGAGGTAGTTCGGGTACATTCTGGATTGGCTCATTTAAAGCGACTATAGACCTCTCTAAGATACGTGCCTGCGCCTCTGGCCGCCGCCTGGTGTTCTCACCTGTCATTCATTGTTTTGGTTTAGCCTACTACTACGGCAGCTTTTTCGCAACATCGCTCCTGAAGATGATTTCTTATGTGTTAAACGCGTCGAGCTTCAAAAAAAGTGGTACCGTTTCTGACGTTTTCTTGACAACAGCCTTCAAACTTCCATTGCTTCGAACCGAAACAGGTCGAAATTATAATAATTCTTGTCAGGGGGGCCAAAATACAGGGGGGCTGTTGGTTGTGCCCGTGCACCACACATGTCTTACACTTACCATAACCCTAACCCTAACCCTAATCCCTAACTTTTAGCCTGCGCTACCAGCAGTTCTCCCCCGCCATTGCCCCTAGCCATTTTTACTAAGTTACCAAACTGGGAATCTGGCTACGCCACTGCTGCGTTGACTTAAAGGTAATTCCATCCTATTCATTGAGTTTGAAGTGACTGTAATTGGTGTGGTGCTAGGTCCGGCCGGGGGTAGTTCGGGTACATTCTGGATTGGCTGCATTTAAAGCGACTATAGACCTCTCTAAGATACGTGCCTGCCGCCTCTGGCCGCCGCCTGGTGTTCTCACCTGTCATTCGTTCGTTGGAATTTTGACGCTTAGCCTACTACGGCAGCTTTTACGCAACATCGCTCCTGAAGATGATTTCTTATCGAAAACGCGTCGAGCTTGAAAAAAGTGGTACCGTTTCTGACGTTTTCTTGACAACAGCCTTCAAACTTCCATTGCTTCGAACCGAAACAGGTCGAAATTATAATAATTCTTGTCAGGGGGGCCAAAATACAGGGGGGCTGTTGGTTGTGCCCGTGCACCACACATGTCTTACACTTACCATAACCCTAACCCTAACCCTAATCCCTAACTTTTAGCCTGCGCCTACCAGCAGTTCTCCCCGCCATTGCCCCTAGCCATTTTTACTAAGTTACCAAACTGGGAATCTGGCTACGCCACTGCTAGCGTTGACTTAAGGTAATTCCATCCTATTCATTGAGTTTGAAGTGACTGTAATTGGTGTGGTGCTAGGTCCGGCCGGGGTAGTTCGGGTACATTCTGGATTGGCTGCATTTAAAGCGACTATAGACCTCTCTAAGATACGTGCCTGCCGCCTCTGGGCGCCTGGTGTTTCACCTGTCATTCGCTCGTTGGAATTCGCACGCTTAGCCTACTACGGCAGCCGCGCAACATCGCTCCTGAAGATGATTTCTTATCAAACGCCGTCGAGCTTCGAAAAAGTGGTACCGTTTCTGACGTTTTCTTGACAACAGCCTTCAAACTTCCATTGCTTCGAACCGAAACAGGTCGAAATTATAATAATTCTTGTCAGGGGGCCAAAATACAGGGGCTTGTGCACCACACATGTCTTACACTTACCATAACCCTAACCCTAACCCTAATCCCTAACTTTTAGCCTGCGCCTACCAGCAGTTCTCCCGCCATTGCCCCTAGCCATTTTTACTAAGTTACCAAACTGGGAATCTGGCTACGCCCACTGCGGCGTTGACTTAAGGTAATTCCATCCTATTCATTGAGTTTGAAGTGACTGTAATTGGTGTGGTGCTAGGTCCGGCCGGGGTAGTTCGGTACATTCTGGATTGGCTGCATTTAAAGCGACTATAGACCTCTCTAAGATACGTGCCTGCCGCCTCTGGCCGCCTGGTGTTCTCACCTGTCATTCGTTCGTTGGAATTCGCGACGCTTAGCCTACTACGGCAGCTTTTCGCAACATCGCTCCTGAAGATGATTTCTTATCAAACAGCGTCGAGCTTCGAAAAAAGTGGTACCGTTTCTGACGTTTTCTTGACAACAGCCTTCAAACTTCCATTGCTTGAACCGAAACAGGTCGAAATTATAATAATTCTTGTCAGGGGGCCAAAATACAGGGGCTGTTGGTTGTGCCCGTGCACCACACATGTCTTACACTTACCATAACCCTAACCCTAACCCTAATCCCCTAACTTTTAGCCTGCGCTACCAGCAGTTCTCCCCGCCATTGCCCCCAGCCATTTTTACTAAGTTACCAAACTGGGAATCTGGCTACGCCACTGCGCGTTGACTTAAGGTAATTCCATCCTATTCATTGAGTTTGAAGTGACTGTAATTGGTGTGGTGCTAGGTCCGGCCGGGGTAGTTGGGTACATTCTGGATTGGCTGCATTTAAAGCGACTATAGACCTCTCTAAGATACGTGCCTGCGCGCCTCTGGGCGCCGCCTGGTGTTCTCACCTGTCATTCGTTCGTTGGAATTCGCACGCTTAGCCTACTACGGCAGCTTTCGCAACATCGCTCCTGAAGATGATTTCTTATCAAACGCGCCGAGCCAAAAGTGGTACCGTTTCTGACGTTTTCTTGACAACAGCCTTCAAACTTCCATTGCTTCGAACCGAAACAGGTCGAAATTATAATAATTCTTGTCAGGGGCCAAAATACAGGGGCTGTTGGTTGTGCCCGTGCACCACACATGTCTTACACTTACCATAACCCTAACCCTAACCCTAATCCTAACTTTTAGCCTGCGCTACCAGCAGTTCTCCCCGCCATTGCCCCTAGCCATTTTTACTAAGTTACCAAACTGGGAATCTTTTGACTTAAGGTAATTCCATCCTATTCATTGAGTTTGAAGTGACTGTAATTGGTGTGGTGCTAGGTCCGGCTGGGGTAGTTCGGGTACATTCTGGATTGGCTGCATTTAAAGCGACTATAGACCTCTCTAAGATACGTGCCTGCCGCCTCTGGCCGCCGCCTGGTGTTCTCACCTGTCATTCGTTCGTTGAATTCGCGAATTTTAGCCTAAAAACGGCAGCTTTCGCAACATCGCTCCTGAAGATGATTTCTTATCGTAAACGCGTCGAGCTTCAAAAAGTGGTACCGTTTCTGACGTTTTCTTGACAACAGCCTTCAAACTTCCATTGCTTCGAACCGAAACAGGTCGAAATTATAATAATTCTTGTCAGGGGCCAAAATACAGGGGCTGTTGGTTGTGCCCGTGCACCACACATGTCTTACACTTACCATAACCCTAACCCTAACCCTAATCCCCTAACTTTTAGCCTGCGCTACCAGCAGTTCTCCCCGCCATTGCCCCCTAGCCATTTTACTAAGTTACCAAACTGGGAATCTGGCTACGCCATAAAGCTTAGCGTTGATTTGCTGTAATTCCATCCTATTCATTGAGTTTGAAGTGACTGTAATTGGTGTGGTGCTAGGTCCGGCCGGGGTAGTTCGGTACATTCTGGATTGGCTGCATTTAAAGCGACTATAGACCTCTCTAAGATACGTGCCTGCCGCCTCTGGCCGCCGCCTGGTGTTCTCACCTGTCATTCGTTCGTTGGAATTCGCACGCTTAGCCTACTCACGGCAGCCGCAACATCGCTCCTGAAGATGATTTCTTATCAAACGCGTCGAGCTCGAAAAAAAGTGGTACCGTTTCTGACGTTTTCTTGACAACAGCCTTCAAACTTCCATTGCTTCGAACCGAAACAGGTCGAAATTATAATAATTCTTGTCAGGGGGCCAAAATACAGGGGCTGTTGGTTGTGCCTGCACCACACATGTCTTACACTTACCATAACCCTAACCCTAACCTAATCCCTAACTTTTAGCCTGCGCCTACCAGCAGTTCTCCCCCGCCATTGCCCCCTAGCCATTTTTACTAAGTTACCAAACTGGGAATCTGGCTACATATAAAAGCGTTGACTTAAGGTAATTCCATCCTATTCATTGAGTTTGAAGTGACTGTAATTGGTGTGGTGCTAGGTCCGGCCGGGGTAGTTCGGTACATTCTGGATTGGCTGCATTTAAAGCGACTATAGACCTCTCTAAGATACGTGCCTGCCGCCTCTGGCCGCCGCCTGGTGTTCTCACCTGTCATTCGCTCGTTGGAATTCGACGCTTAGCCTACTACGGCAGCTTTTCGCAACATCGCTCCTGAAGATGATTTCTTAAAACGCGTCGAGCTTCAAAAAGTGGTACCGTTTCTGACGTTTTCTTGACAACAGCCTTCAAACTTCCATTGGGAACCGAAACAGGTCGAAATTATAATAATTCTTGTCAGGGGGCCAAAATACAGGGGCTGTTGGTTGTGCCCGTGCACCACACATGTCTTACATTTACCATAACCCTAACCCTAACCCTAATCCCTAACTTTTAGCCTGCGCCTACCAGCAGTTCTCCCCCGCCATTGCCCCTAGCCATTTTTACTAAGTTACCAAACTGGGAATCTGGCTACGCCACTGCGCGTTGATTTAAGGTAATTCCATCCTATTCATTGAGTTTGAAGTGACTGTAATTGGTGTGGTGCTAGGTCCGGCCGGGGTAGTTCGGTACATTCTGGATTGGCTGCATTTAAAGCGACTATAGACCTCTCTAAGATACGTGCCTGCCGCCTCTGGCCGCCGCCTGGTGTTCTCACCTGTCATTCGTTCGTTGGAATTTATGACGCTTAGCCTACTACGGCAGCCGCAACATCGCCTCCTGAAGATGATTTCTTATCAAACGCAGCCGAGCTTCAAAAAGTGGTACCGTTTCTGACGTTTTCTTGACAACAGCCTTCAAACTTCCATTGCTTGAACCGAAACAGGTCGAAATTATAATAATTCTTGTCAGGGGCCAAAATACAGGGGCTGTTGGTTGTGCCCGTGCACCACACATGTCTTACACTTACCATAACCCTAACCCTAAACCCTAATCCCTAACTTTTAGCCTGCGCCTACCAGCAGTTCTCCCCGCCATTGCCCCTAGCCATTTTTACTAAGTTACCAAACTGGGAATCTGGCTACGCCACTGCGCTGTTGACTTAAGGTAATTCCATCCTATTCATTGAGTTTGAAGTGACTGTAATTGGTGTGGTGCTAGGTCCGGCCGGGGGTAGTTCAGGGGGTACATTCTGGATTGGCTGCATTTTAAAGCGACTATAGACCTCTCTAAGATACGTGCCTGCCGCCTCTGGCCGCCGCCTGGTGTTCTCACCTGTCATTCGTTCGTTGGAATTCGCACGCTTAGCCTACTCACGGCAGCTTTTCGCAACATCGCTCCTGAAGATGATTTCTTATCGAAAAACGTCGAGCTTCGAAAAAGTGGTACCGTTTCTGACGTTTTCTTGACAACAGCCTTCAAACTTCCATTGCTTCGAACCGAAACAGGTCGAAATTATAATAATTCTTGTCAGGGGGGCCAAAATACAGGGGGGCTGTTGGTTGTGCCCGTGCACCACACATGTCTTACACTTACCATAACCCTAACCCTAACCCTAATCCCTAACTTTTAGCCTGCGCCTACCAGCAGTTCTCCCCGCCATTGCCCCTAGCCATTTTACTAAGTTACCAAACTGGGAATCTGGCTACGCCACGCGCGTTGACTTAAGGTAATTCCATCCTATTCATTGAGTTTGAAGTGACTGTAATTGGTGTGGTGCTAGGTCCGGCCGGGGGTAGTTCGGGTACATTCTGGATTGGCTGCATTTAAAGCGACTATAGACCTCTCTAAGATACGTGCCTGCCGCCTCTGGCCGCCGCCTGGTGTTCTCACCTGTCATTCGTTCGTTGGAATTCGCACGCTTAGCCTACTACGGCAGCTTTTCGCAACATCGCTCCTGAAGATGATTTCTTATCGAAACGCGTCGAGCTTCGAAAAAGTGGTACCGTTTCTGACGTTTTCTTGACAACAGCCTTCAAACTTCCATTGCTTCGAACCGAAACAGGTCGAAATTATAATAATTCTTGTCAGGGGGGCCAAAATACAGGGGGGCTGTTGGTTGTGCCCGTGCACCACACATGTCTTACACTTACCATAACCCTAACCCTAACCCTAATCCCTAACTTTTAGCCTGCGCCTACCAGCAGTTCTCCCCCGCCATTGCCCCCTAGCCATTTTTACTAAGTTACCAAACTGGGAATCTGGCTACGCCACTGCGCGTTGACTTAAGGTAATTCCATCCTATTCATTGAGTTTGAAGTGACTGTAATTGGTGTGGTGCTAGGTCCGCCGGGGTAGTTCGGGTACATTCTGGATTGGCTGCATTTAAAGCGACTATAGACTCTCTAAGATACGTGCCTGCCGCCTCTGGCGCCGCCTGGTGTTCTCACCTGTCATTCGTTCGTTGGAATTCGCGACGCTTAGCCTACTACGGCAGCCGCAACATCGCTCCTGAAGATGATTTCTTATTAAAACGCGTCGAGCTTCGAAAAAGTGGTACCGTTTCTGACGTTTTCTTGACAACAGCCTTCAAACTTCCATTGCTTGAACCGAAACAGGTCGAAATTATAATAATTCTTGTCAGGGGCCAAAATACAGGGGCTGTTGGTTGTGCCCGTGCACCACACATGTCTTACACTTACCATAACCCTAACCCTAACCCTAATCCCTAACTTTTAGCCTGCGCCTACCAGCAGTTCTCCCCGCCATTGCCCCCAGCCATTTTTACTAAGTTACCAAACTGGGAATCTGGCTACGCCACTCTTGCGTTGACTTAAGGTAATTCCATCCTATTCATTGAGTTTGAAGTGACTGTAATTGGTGTGGTGCTAGGTCCGGCCGGGGTAGTTGGTACATTCTGGATTGGCTGCATTTAAAGCGACTATAGACCTCTCTAAGATACGTGCCTGCCGCCTCTGGCGCCGCCTGGTGTTCTCACCTGTCATTCGTTCGTTGGAATTCGTGACGCTTAGCCTACTCACGGCAGCAACATCGCTCCTGAAGATGATTTCTTATCGAAACGCGTCGAGCTTCGAAAAAGTGGTACCGTTTCTGACGTTTTCTTGACAACAGCCTTCAAACTTCCATTGCTTCGAACCGAAACAGGTCGAAATTATAATAATTCTTGTCAGGGGGGCCAAAATACAGGGGGGCTGTTGGTTGTGCCCGTGCACCACACATGTCTTACACTTACCATAACCCTAACCCTAACCCTAATCCCTAACTTTTAGCCTGCGCCTACCAGCAGTTCTCCCCCGCCATTGCCCCCTAGCCATTTTTACTAAGTTACCAAACTGGGAATCTGGCTACGCCACTGCGCGTTGACTTAAGGTAATTCCATCCTATTCATTGAGTTTGAAGTGACTGTAATTGGTGTGGTGCTAGGTCCGGCCGGGGGTAGTTCGGGTACATTCTGGATTGGCTGCATTTAAAGCGACTATAGACCTCTCTAAGATACGTGCCTGCCGCCTCTGGCCGCCGCCTGGTGTTCTCACCTGTCATTCGTTCGTTGGAATTCGTGACGCTTAGCCTACTACGGCAGCTTGCAACATCGCTCCTGAAGATGATTTCTTATCGAAACGCGTCGAGCTTCGAAAAAGTGGTACCGTTTCTGACGTTTTCTTGACAACAGCCTTCAAACTTCCATTGCTTCGAACCGAAACAGGTCGAAATTATAATAATTCTTGTCAGGGGGGCCAAAATACAGGGGGGCTGTTGGTTGTGCCCGTGCACCACACATGTCTTACACTTACCATAACGCTAACCCTAACCCTAATCCCTACGAAAGGGTCGACTGAAAATGCAGGACTGAAAAATGACGGACCAAGTGGCATGGCCTGAAAATGCAGGACTGGAAAATGAAGGACCAAGTGGCAGGGCATGAAAATGCAGGACTGGAAAACGACGGACCAAGTGGCATGGCCTGAAAATGCAGGACTGGAAAATGACGGACCAAGTGGCAGGCCACTTCGATACATGATGACATAACAATGATAGAAGGGACGTTTTTAAATGGTCAGCAAATTGCAAATATAAAATGTTATAACCTACAGAAGTGAGCGACAAAACGCCATGTAATAAGAAAACTAATAAGTCGCCTTTTTGTGTTAATTGGCGCCATTTGGATTTTTAAATATGGCTATGTAGACTGCGACATTTCTCGCATATCTGACTTATCTCTCCAAACAAACACAAACAAACACACACAGACACAGACACACACATACACACCTATTGGAGGGCGACGGTTGCAGAACATAACTTTCTTTGTTGGCATATATACACGTTTTTGTATGTGATGCATTTTTTTCTCTCCTTTTTCCTCTCTCCTGCGCCCATAATTGACGTAACTTGTTTTCGGATTTAAATTGATAACTGTCAGAGCGAGCGCAAAGCACACGCACACATAACCACTGAACCACGCTCCCATGCTATAGCTTATATCATTGTATAGTCAATCACTTTCCAGACCAGCGTTTTCACTACTACTACTACTACTACTACTACTACTAATAATAATAATAATAATAATAATAATAATACTGTAATAATAATAACAACAACAATAGTAGCAGCAGCAGCAGCAGCAGTAGTAGTAGTAGTAGTAGTAGTAGTAGTAGTAGTAGTGGTAATGGTGATAATAATAATAATAATTTTAAATGGATTAGTTTTAATGCTATACTTTAAATGTTAGGTCTGCCTTTGACATTCTACTGCTATCGTTTTTATATGTATGCTTTGTTTTATTACTATTTGCGTTTTTTAAAATTAAATTCCTTGAGGATGCTTATGTGTTAATTGCCTTCTTATATGTAGCATTTTTGTTGATTATTCGGCATCACAGTTTTTCACTTTGGATACATCTATCGCTTAAGACATCTACTCCCTAAGCCTATCCTTAGTCATTGGCACTAGTTTTTCGGCTTAGTATATAATTAATTTGCTCCAGTTCTGCATTTTCAGGCCATGCCACTTGGTCCGTCATTTTCCCATCCTGCATTTTCAGGCCATGCCACTTGGTCCGTCATTTTCCCGTCCTGCATTTTCAGGCCATGCCACTTGGTCCGTCAGTTTCCAGTCCTGCACTTTCAGGCCATACCATTTGGTCCATCATTTTCCCGTCCTGCATTTTCAAGCCATGCCATTTGGTCCGTCAGTTTCCCATCCTGCATTTTCATGCCATGCCACTTGGTCCGTCATTTGCCAGTCCTGCATTTTCACGTTATTGTTATTTTTGCGTCCGTCATTTTCCCGTCCTGCATTTTCAGCGCTCCCTTACGGAACCCCCGTCACCACACTTCGTCACAAATGGCCGGACCCCCTTAACCGCGAGACGTAATTTATGGACGGCCCCAAAGGCATAGCAGCCACATGGACAACATGGCCAAATGCCACGGGCCCCCGACCTGCAAAGGGCCTTTGCCGACTCGAGCCAAAAAATTTTTCGCAAAGTGTCAGAGATCGAAAGATGTAAAGTTGTCACTTTCCACACGTATTCAGGACAATGAAATTATGAAAACCAGACCAAGTAAGAAAGCAGGGCAAGCAAACGGTTCGGCTAAACCAGTCAGACACAAACACTAATGTGCAAATTAGTAATCACATATCACGTTTGATTTGTAATTATGTTGCGCATCATCAGTGACGTCAGTTCAGTTGACTGTTGTAGCACGTGACGTGATCTCTGAAAAGTAAACTTAAAGATGTGTGGAAAACCAGAAATGAATAATTTCAAAATGGGCTGATCAATCATTCATAACAATTACGAATAACTTAAATAAAGCCGAGTAATAATTTGTAACAAATAACGGTTGGCCAAATTTTAATTAATTTTTGGTTATTCTTTATTTAACTATTCTATGCGAGTACTCAACTCCAAAAAATTTACTCGACTCCAATTTGGAGTCGAGTACTCGCATTACTCGGCGCAGCCCTACATGGGAACTAACCCCTTTAGTGTTTAGCCCAACTATAGTTGGGCACAGGAAATTGTAGTGCAGGTGGCTAGCTTGACTATAGTCATGTAAACCCTAGCTTATTCTAAAGTCGTCATTTCCTTTGCCAATTGCTCAGTGTCAAGTCCGAAATTTGTTGGGACTATATAGATATCTAATCTGATTGGCTGATTTTCAACCAATGTCTAGCGAATAAAGACATGTCTGCAGAGTTAGAAGAGGGTTAGCTATTTATCATCAAAGTCTGTAAACAATAGTGGTCTCGGCGTCAGAAATATTTTTATAAATTTATAATCTACGTAAAAGAAAAAAGTTGGGATGCAAAAGACGCGTATTATCAGCAACAGAAATAAAACTTTTGCTTGAAGAAAACGATAGTTCTTTGAAGTTCGACAGCAATGTCGAAAGTGGCTCGGATTTCGATGTCCAGGACGATGAGGATGGTGCCAATAGTGATGAGTCAACCATAGACTATGATGTAAATTCCACATTTGCATGGACAGAATATGATGCATTTATTTGACTGTGCACGCCTGCCATTTACCGGAATTCAAGGTCATTAGGTGCCAATAAGTGACACAGAGGATGTAATGATGGAAAGAAGGTCCGCAAGGAGACTGCTTTTATGTGTGTCGAATGTGATGTTCCGCTATGCGTGGACCCATGTTTTGAGATTTATCATACCAAACTTTCTTACTAACATTGGACAGAACTTCTTTACCTCTTTTTATCAACATTTTATAAACATTTCCTGTATTGTGAGTACCATGTAGTCTAAGTCAACAGACACACGTTTCAACTCTCACCCATTTTCTGATATTTTCATTTTAATTTTTTAATAAAAAACATTTTGCAGTCATAAAGTTTCCTAAGCTTCTAAACATCATAGGAAATCAAAAAAGATTTTGCTCAGAAGAATTTTTTAAAAAATCCCATTGAAACTAAACGATTCAAAGCATTGGAATCAGAAATCGAAATTGATGAATGAGGGTTAGACTATTATAGTCACTTGCTTTGAACCATCCACTGTAAACCCACCACACCCCTTTAATCCCTTATTGCCTCAAATAACATTTATGATCTATGCGAACTTGCAAAGCAAGTGCTATAATGCTCTATTGTCCTTGTTTGTTAGGCTACTTAGTCTGCCAACCTTTGAAGCAGAATTCTAGAGAGTATATGTACACATCATAATCAAAATTCACTACTTGATAACAATGAATGACTTTTACAGTCACCAATTATATGACAGAAAGATTCAGCTTATGGCCGATACTCATACTTAGTTAAGGCCGAAGCCGAATATTATGAAAAAGATTAGGCCATAGCCGAATGTTGGCCAAATATGGCAGATTCCTTAGATTCAGCGCCAAAGCCGAACTTCGGTCTCTCTCTCTAATTGATAAAGTGGTTAAAAACATTCAGTCACAGCAATCACACTAGAATTAGATTGCGCAGACTGAGGAATTACTGTTTGTGTTATAGAAAGTAGTAAGTAAAAACTGGTGTTTTATGAAGCATTAGTTCATTGTAGCATTTATTAAAGTTAATTTTGCTTGATTTGCTGATTTATATAAATTTTATGGTTATATACAATATGAATATATTTTATATAAAACATGCATTTTCGAGAATCCGGCCCATTAGTACTTTGGGAATGTTAAATTTGGCCCTCAGCCTAAAAAGGCTGTGCACCCCTGTTCTACCGTGTTGTTCACTAGGTGGTGGGTTGTGCAGTAGGCGTTCTCTTTCCGGTTTTGGAGCCTTGTAAAATGGCTGTATTCTAGTTGTGGCTTAATTCTTCTTCTTCTTCTTTAGGTGCCTTGTTTTACAACGTTGGCGACCATGGACTTCCACTCCTCTCTGTCGTATGCCGTTTGTAGCAGTTCTACTTCTGATAGTTTGTCTTTCACGTCACATAGCAGGTTTTCAATGAACTTCAATTTTTGTCTCCCTCTTACTCTTTTCCCCATCACTTTACCTGTTGTGACTAAGTTTTCCATGCCTTTATTTCTCATTATATGTCCAAAGAATTCTAATTGTTTTTTCTTTATAGTCTTTAACAATTTCCTTCTTGAATTTGCCTTTTCCAAAATTTCCTGGTTTAATGTTTTCTCTGTCCAAGAAACCTTCATCATCCTTCTTAAAAACTACATTTCCACTGCCTCTAATTTTTTCTTCATCTGTTTGGAAATTGACCACGTTTCTGCGCCATATAACAATACCGACCAAACATAAGTTTCCAAGACCATTATCCTTGTTTCCATTGATATTCTCTTATTTGTTAAGATGTGTTTTAATTCCATGAATGCTGATTTTGCCATGGCAATCCTTGTTATTATATCCTTTTCACATTTCCCGTTGCTGGATATCCAGCTTCCTAAATATTTGAAGTCATTTACTTGCTCTATTAGTAGTCCATTTATGTATAGTTGGCATCTTGGTGTATCTTTTTGTTTGGAGATCACCATGCAGTATGTTTTCTTTGTATTTTTTTAGTCCCTTTCTTTCGCCTTCCTTAACTACTTCGTCCACTAATTCCTGTAGCTTCTTTTGTGTGTACGCCATTAATGCTGCATCGTCCGCGAATCTCAGGTTGTTAAGGTTCTGCCCTCCAATTATGCTTCCTTCCATGTTCTCTATTTTTTCCATGATTTCCTCTCCATCTATTATATTAAGATTCTTCCTCTGTGCTTGTACCTCTGTTACCTTCAAACGTTCTGATTGGTTGACTACCAAACAGTTTAGTCGAAGAAGTGTTTGACGAAGCGTACGTTCAATTGTTCATTGCAGCGTCATAAGTGTACAACGTCGCGAGGTTGGAGGGCGAGCATTTGACGAAGCGTACGTTTAATTGTTCTGTCAACGCCGTCGCGCGTTGGTGGGCGATGTTCAAGACGTTGCTATTGGTAACCAAACGGTTTAGTCGGCGAAGCGTTTGACGGCAAGACGTTCAATTGTTCATTGCAACGTCATAATGTGTACAACGTCGCGAGTGCGTTGGTGGGCGTAGCTTGAGGAAGTTTGCGCAATTTTAACGCACACAAAAATACGGTACAGCGTCACAAATGGTCACAGTTGCGTGATTTTAACGTACATAGGCCTAATTATTACGTGGTGCAGAGCTTGGCTAGGTGGCGTATGTACATCATTGAAACGTTGTTCAGCATGAATTCAAAGATTGGGTATTAGGCATAGGTATTGGATTAGTATTATCCTGCACTGCGAGCGAAGCGAGATTCCGAAAACGGATTCCGCCAAAAAAACAAACAACCAAACGAGGCCCAAAAAACCAGATGGGTTGGAAAAATTACGTAGACGTGCGGCAATGACACCGTATATTCCAGTAGCTGCTAACAATAGACGAGAAATGCAAATTCTCCACAATAGTATTATCCTTATCCTATCCACAATAGTATTATCCTCGCGAGCGAAGCGAGCATCATTCTAGTAAGCATTGAAGAATTGAAACACCTCCACTGCCCGGTGGGTACCAAACGACATGGACGAGGCTAAGGGAGACAACTCTGAAAGAAAATTCGACAGTAGGCAATGGCAAACCACTGTTGTAAGATGCCAAGAAAAACCATGGACAAGTACACTGTGGCTTAATTAAAATACATTTAATCTTATCTCCATCTTATTTATGCAACATCATCGGTCATTGCACCTCAACATTTGTATGGTCGAATTCATGATGCAGCACAGACAGGAGTCTCAAGGCAAGAACAGCATAGACGTTGGAGCGTCCAGGGGTGAAGTCTGATTGCTGAGGTCAGCAGGTTTTCTTCAGGATTGGTTGGATGCAGGCCAGAAGTACATGGGCAAAGCAGAAGGGACTGATTGGTGTGGTAACTGAATCCAGAAATGGAGATTTGGAGTCGTTGGAGTTCGCAGCACATGGCGGTCTGATAGCTGGTGCTAGACAGCATGGATACGTTCCATGTGGCAAGGCAGAAACCACTCTGCAGATCGGGTAAGGTAGAACTCTTTGCCAACTGAGTCTGCATGACACTGTCCCAGAGAGGGTTTTGGGTGCCATCCATTATGTGTGCTCCAGCAGGGTAGCTAGTCAGGAGAGGGTTTAGCCATGCATGATCAATGGCTTTAACACTGGAGCTGTTTGAATTTATATCCATGGTAACTGAGGCAATGACCCTAGAAGGCCTAGATACTTTGTCTCCTTGGGTCAGGGGAGACAAGAAGCATAGTAGTGCAGGCCTAGCCCTAAGGCGTGCTCTGGGATATCCTGCACTGACACATCCAACGCCATTGGGGAACATCGGGGTTCCTCTTCTGCCGTAGGAGCTAAGCACAGCTGCTGCCCTGTGTCTGGTCTCTGGTGGTGCTTAGCCGACCAGCCAAGTCCATTTTGGCCCAGGTACTCAATACCCTGGCTTCCATGGATTCTGGCTGAATGTTTCCGGACTTACCATGAGGAGCCGACTGCTCAGAGACCAAAAAATGTATTCCACACGGCATATGACAATGAAAGGTAATGGACCTTAATTACCTATTTACATTTTAATATCTACAACTTCTCAACACTACACTCTTGTAAAGTACATCAAGTTTAGCCATGGCACCACATATATAGTGTGAGCTGTCAAGACACTATCATGAACATTATTTTAATACTAAATGTGATTTCTATTATTAAATTTTATTTTATTAAAGTGAAGCATCTGGTAAAGATAGCAAAAATGCAAAGTCCACTTAAAAAACAGACTGCAATTTACAGTTTAAAGAATATCAGTAATAGTATGCGTCTTACCTGTGTATTTCTTCTGTATGGTGACTGATGCTACATAGCATTTGCCTCAGCAAATCCTGATTCTGAAAGAGAGGCCATGATTTATACATTATCTGATAGAGGCCTGTAACATTTGTTCCCCAACAGATCCATAATGAACATGGAACAGATGATATAACTGATACTGTGATGCCATCTGGAAACAAAGTAAAAACACATAATGCTCATTACACAGGTTTTTACCTACTTCGCACCCCCTCGGTGCATTATACTATCATAGGTGCACTAAACAAATATAAAATTTTTTTACAAGTTGCCGACTGATCTATCATTGGCTAAAACCAAGGGTCTTTAAGCAAGCAATTATACCAAAACACAATCCACAGTGGTGAGAAACCTTGTTTACCCTTCCAATTGGGAGCAGAATTGAGATTTCGTAACTAACAGTTAAACAATTGATGTAAGACTACAGTGGCTTCATGATGATAGACTCTCTCTCTCTCTCTCTCTCTCTCTCTCTCTCTCTCTCTCTCTCTCTCTCTCTCTCTCTCTCTCTCTCTCTCTCTCTCTCTCTCTCTCTCTCTCTCTTCTCTCTCTCTCTCTCTCTCTCTCTCTCTCTCTCTCTCTCTCTCTCTCTCTCTCTCTCTCTCTCTCTCTCTCTCTCTCTCTCTCTCTCTCTCTCTCTCTCTCTCTCTCTCTCTCTCTCTCTCTCTCTCTCTCTCTCTCTCTCTCTCTCTCTCTCTCTCTCTCTCTCTCTCTCTCTCTCTCTCTCTCTCTCTCTCTCTCTCTCTCTCTCTCTCTCTCTCTCTCTCTCTCTCTCTCTCTCTCTCTCTCTCTCTCTCTCTCTCTCTCTCTCTCTCTCTCTCTCTCTCTCTCTCTCTCTCTCTCTCTCTCTCTCTCTCTGTAGCGCCATAAAAAGAGCGAAGGCCCAAATATCAAAGGCGCTTTGACATCATTAGCATGTCAATGACAAACGTAGGATGACAATCTTGAAAGTCCGTTTCGGTGGAATTAATGAATTCGACCCCCAACAAAAACGGTAGTGAATCTTATAGAAAGCGGTCTTTCACAACAGAAACGTTTGCAGACATGTCAACGAAGCACGAAAGAAAATGTTGCAATTCCGCAGAGATGCTGTAAGGAACTCTCCGCACGGCAAGATTAGGCATTGAATTCCTCAGGTGCGGTTGTTCCGTGAGTATAATCCATCGTCGAACTTGGCAGATCCGATCCGAGATGGAATTCCTGGTGAAGATTAGGGCGGCAGTAGTTCAATCTAGTCTAAAAGACAGCGTCGTAGCATTTTCGAGCGTGTGTCTAATATAGAGTGCTACCGGCCGCATCGATGTAACTGCGGCTGGTAAATGATGGCGGTCCAGACATTCGACGGCGAACGACCAAAAAACGTCCAAAACTGCCCGGAGAAAGTGCAGATGACCACCCGAAACGACGCAAAGGTCACTGTGCGCACTTTAGGCGCTAAAAACAAGCGCCAGATGCCAGCAAACTGCCAAGAATGGTGATTCTCCGAGGCACGCGCATACATGTGCTAGGCAGCCGGAAGGCGCCAAAACCGGTTACAAAACTTCGATTTGTAACTAATAGTTAAATGCGATATATGCATGAGCAATGCCATTGAGCATGCTATACAAAAACTTTCTTTACATGAATTCCTATTCTCCTCGCTTTATATGTGTAGGCGCATTATAGATGTGGCCATGTTATATGCATGAAAATACAGTAAGCATGACTATGATTTATAATTATATCAGATAGCAGCAGGGCGGAAAAGTATGCAGCAGCACCTGTAACACACAATTTTAAAAAATATGCCCAAAAATTATTAGAGCTTCTGTAAGTTTATAAAATTATATTATTGTATATTATATTGCCTGAACATTGTGAACAACAGTTTCCTTTAAATGTTGAAACATGTACTGTAGGACCCAACCATATCAAAGTTCATGGGACCGTGATAAATACTTCGATATATCTGAGGTTCGATATATCAAATTCCGGGTCATCTGAAGCCAAAATTTAGGCTTTGGCAAATATGCATGTCCGGCTGTTATACCATCTAAAATTTTGATTTTAACCCGTTACAGGGGTTCGACGTCTTAAAACGTCGCCCGGAAATCATATGCGAACGGGGTCCGACGTTTTAAAACGTCGCGCAACTGTTTTGCTCTTCCACCACGGTGTTCGCCGTTTAAAAACGTTTTCTTGATTTGATTTGATTTGATTTCCTTTTTGGCACGGATGGATGGTAAGTACAATAAAAATGCTAAACAATGATGCAAACCACATCTTTGTAGCTTCTATATAGCCTGCAGATTTCAAGATTCTCGCAAAAAATTTCACTTCTCCGAGCAACGTGTGCCTGGTATAGAAACACCATAACTCCCCCAAATTGGGTCCCATCTTCAAAATTTTTGAACTAATCTGTTCCAAAGACACCCACCTTAGTGTGTTCAGAATTCATATGGGGAAAAAATAATGTTTTGTTATCAACTTGCATACCCTCTAAATTTGTTCCATTTGACATTGTGAATAACTCCAGCAAATTATTTTGTTATAGGACAATGTTAAGTGACAGCTCACAGTCATCAAAGTTTAAGACTACACTATTTTTCGTTAAAATCAAGATCAAGAACAACTTTTAATAACAGTCAGTCAGATTAGCTGTGGATTCTCCATGAAACCCAATAAACACTTAACATTATGTTAAAACAGTGTTACAACAGTACTTAAAATTTGTTAAAACTTTTAAAAGTTTCTAATTTTCACTGAAGTTCTTCTATAATAGTGTGTATATGATGCTGTTCCTCGCCATGTGTCAGTGCCAAGTTGAAGTCAGTTGCTAATTTAACAGCCCTTTTAGCACAGTCATTAACAACATACATTGCAGCAACAGTGTCTTTGGGCTGACAATATTATTAGTGCTTTTCCATGTTTCTGTATCTGAACATAGACAATTTTGACCGAGCTTGAATGTCATGAATAGGTAAATCAGCTTTTCAGTCACAAAATCAGATACAGTTTTCTTTTGAAATGCCCTGGTAGTTTCTGGATTTACTATTCTTAAGTCTACCGTTTTGATTGTTTGCTCAATGCAGAAACTATTAACTTCTTTTCTTCACCAATGATGTTGTCTGTAAAGATTGATAATGCTGCCAAACCTTCAACGAGTACCACAGATGTGCCTTCATTTTGCCATGGGCCACATCAGCAACCTGCTTGTCAGTACTGTGAAATGTTCCAGGTCTTTGCAGCAAGCACAGATCATTGTAAGGTGCATCACAGGTGACAGGTGCTGCAAGTCATGCCTTGATGTACACTGTACAGGGTGATTGCAAATAGGGAGATCCACCTAATTGCTTGAAGTTCTTTGCCATTCCTCTTGAAATGCTCTCTGAAAAGGAGTATCTTCAAGCAGTAAATTTCTTTGTCATGCACCATGCAAGGTGATATGCACCAGGTGAACTGAAGTGAACACTATCGCAGTCACCAATACAAATTTCCTTGCCAAGTGCTATGAGATTGAGCTTAATGAACTCCAAGTAGTCTCTTCATGGCACGTTGTCTTGACTGACCTACTCAGTGTGTTTAAACAGTTACTAAATAAAAGCGGAGAGTGCTAGAGGTTTAGAAAGGCTTACAGACCAAGTAAATACTGCAAAGAACTATATAGAACTATATAGCTCAAAAACAAGAGAGACAACGAAGGAAGAAGAAGAGATCAAGAAGAAATTGAAAGACATTGCGCCACCGACGGAGGACAAAACGCTACCTCCACTAAGAGAAGAAGTGCACAGAGCATTATGGAAGCTGAAGAACAAGAAGAGCGCAGGAACGGATGGAATAGTTGCTGAAGTCTTGAAAGCGGGCGGAGAACATCTGGAGGAAGAATTATATCAGGTCATAAAGGAGATATGGGAAGAAGGGGGGATGCCAGAAGAATGGACCAAATCAATAATAGTAACAATAGCAAAGAAAGGAGACATTAAAGAATGCGGCAACTACAGGACAATATCGCTCATAAACCACATGACAAAAATACTACTAAATGTGATACTAGAACGACTACAGAATAGCATAGAACCATATATGGGGGAAGAGCAGGCAGGATTCGAAAGGACAGAAGCACTACACAGCAAATTCTGATATTAAGGCTAATAGCGGAGAAAGCATGGAGGAAGAACAAGCTAATATACAACTGCTTCATAGATTTCAAGAAGGCGTTCGATACAGTAGAACACGAAATGATCTGGACAACCTTGGACTCTTATGGAGTAGACAGCAAAGTCACAAGAACACTACAGACCATGTACAAAACTGCAAAGGCAGCAGTAAGAGTAGGACAAGAATTAGGAGAATGGTTTGAACAGAAAGAGGGAACAAAACAAGGAGACCCAGTGTCAACCATTAACTTCATTGCATATCTAGAAAGGGTAATGGATGCAGGAGAGGACAAGAGAAAAGGAGTCAAGATCAACGGAGAAATGGTAAACAACCTGAGATTCGCAGACGACATAGACCTAATAGAAGAAGACATTAAAAGCTTACAAGAAAGCCTCATTAGTGTGGTGAAAGCAGCAGAGCCTATGGGATTGAGGGTAAACATAGAAAAAAACAAAAACAATGATGTTTGGACAACAAGAGGCCACGGTAAACATAACTGTAAATGGGATAAAATCGAACACATAACAGAATTTGAATACCTTGGAAGCCTGCTGACATGGGATAATGACTGCAGCCAGGAGGTAAAAAGAAGAATAACAAAAGCAACAGGAGCAATGGCAGGGTTTAAAACAATATGGAAAAGCAAGGTCATGAAAGTCGAGACAAAACTGGAAATACTAAGAACGTGCATGCATCTTTAGTGTATTACTATACGCATCGGAAACCTGGACCATAAAGAAGAGGGACAAAGACCGACTACTAGCCTTTGAAATGAAATGCTATAGAAGAATCTTGAACATCAGATGGCAACAGAAAATAAAGAACACAATGGTACGAGAAAGAATTAGGAATAAAACGAACATTGTGCAGATAATAATAAGGAGAAAAATGAGAACTTTTTTGGGCACATATGCAGGATGAAAGACAATAGACTGGTGAAGAAGATAACGCTGGGAACAATGGAGGGAGAAAATCGAAGAGGGAGACCAAGAAGAGAATGGCTGGATGACATCGAAGAATGGGGGAACGCGGAGCTGCAAACACTGATCAGAGCGACACAGGACCGAGAAAGATGGAAACAAATTGTGATTCAGGCTGCCGACACCTACGGGTACAGCACCCATGGAGCTGGATGATGATGACAGACCAAGTAAATCAAACAAGCAGAAGATTTGGACTCCGGATTAATCCAGCAAAAACTAAAGTCATGGCAGTCAACAAAAAAGAGAGAAAATGATACACATATCAGTAGAAGGAAATAACATCGAACAAGTAAAGAACTTTACATATGTGGGAGGAGAAATATCAAGCGATGGAAGACACGAACAAGATATTAAAAAGAGAGCAGCAAAAGGATTACAGACAATGGGAAGACTTAGACATATTTGGAATGCTAAAGAAATAAAGATCAACACAAAAATTCAAATATACAACACTATCATTGTTCCACAAATGCTTTATGGATCAGAAACGTGGATATTAAAAAGAGCAGATGAAAACAGACTATTGGTGGCAGAAATGAGTTGTTTGAGAAAGATATTGGGAGTAAGTAAATTACAAAGAATAAGAAATGAAGACATCAGGAAAAGACTGGGAATGAAAGAGACAATAATAGATAAAATCAGAAGAAGAAGACTTAGATGGTATGGACATGTAAATAGAATGAACAGTAACAGACTCCCATATAAAGCACTCTACACATACAAAGAAGGAAAAAGAGGAAGAGGAAGACCCAGGAAAAAGTGGATGGATAACATCAAAGAAGACTTCGAAAGATATCAAATGACAATAATAGATGGAATGAGATTAACAACGGAAAAAGATAAATGGAAAAGTTTTGTGTCTAGCTATTGCCGCTAATGAGCTGGCAGAAAGCAACTATGATGATGATGATGATGAAATAAATTCCTTCTTGGTTCTATCTCAGCCACATATACTCAGAGACAGTCAAAGTAATGTTGTGTGTCCTTTGTGTTTGTGATAGGAGCAGTTACTGTGGCCCATGAGTGACCACTGACCAGCAATCTTTGAACCTCCAAAAAAATTACAATTTGTACCCTAGATGAAATGAAGAACAAGTCAAAAACAGCTGTCACAATTATCTCAAACAAGTGGTGCCTATAAGCCAAAAATAGTAGGTATTTGCCAAAAGCCCTTTGAATAACTGTGATTGTGCCATTATGTACTCCAGTTCCAGTGTGTGGCAATCCATCCCACTGTCTGGGGATTTCTACAACTTTGTTCCCAATCATGATATCAGTTCCAGAGTCTGGCAGTTTTGATATGGCCAGAAGCTTTTCAATGTCTTTATCAGTGACTTTTCAATGTCTTCATATGGTCAGAATTGGTGCCCTCTTGTCTGCAGGAATTGTCCAGAAAAATGTGCTACAAGTGGTGTCCAAGAAAAAAATGCAATTCTAGCGCCTTCATCAATGATGAAACGAATCTTTTTACTTTTTACGAGCCTCATACAGTGAAGTAATGCACAAGGTCAGAAGCTATCAGTGTGCAGAAACACAGTGATAGCTGCCACTTTTAGTTTATGACTGGATTGGTTGAAAGTTTATGCTTGTGGCATTGGCTGATTGCTAATTAAATTATAGTTTATCATCTTCGTCTGTTGCATCTGTGGCTGAAATTTCACATAGCTCAGACAAATCCACAGATTTGCCTAGTTCTTCAGTCTGACTTTCCTTGACACACTGCTCAGCGTCAGCACATTTGTGCACAGCTTTAAGCTACTTATTTTATAGAAGATCTTATCTTCATCCAATGTCATCTTTGTATCTTGACACTGATCATCAATTAGTACATGAACAATTAGCAAGCAAGTTTTTTAAATATGCTGATTTTCACAAGTGAGTCATTCCCTGTCATTTCAACCAATGACATATTTCAGACCCTCTAGAAGTTCAGGGATTAATAATATGGGAAATCTGTTTGCAAATAGAGAAAATATAACTACTGGACAGTTTACAGAATAAAAGTTACAACTCACAAATAAAGTGAAAGCTTCCTTATTAAGAGGCAAACATTGAATATCAGGAAAGGTGACATTTGTTTCTTCCATTTTTGTGACTCTGCAGTGAGAAAACTTTTGCCAATAGACAACGTCTTACTCTTGTTTTATCAAATACTAGTAGTAGTGAATAAGTCTAGAAAGTTTCAACCCCCTAGCTATGCTATTTCTGAAGTTGCAGAGGTCTGAAGTTGTGAGAAATTTAAGCGGCTGCTGCGATACGCCAAAAGACGGGCCCACCAGGTACTATAAAAGTTGAATATCTCAAAAACTACTCAAGAGAGCAGGCTAAAATTATGCAAACTTGCAGCCGGATGTTTGGGGAACATTTGTGGTAAATTTCAGAATTTTTTGAGGTGCACGAGCTGGAACTTTTTGAAAACTTGGTTGAATTGTCACGGAATTACTCAATTTTTCAAAAAAAAGAGTCCCTTGAGAGGTCACTTGCCATTCAGATAATGAGCTAAGATTTTTGCAGGTGCATTTTGTATAGAAATGGAACACTTTAAGCCCCTATGCATGATTGCCAAACAAAATTATTTTTTCTGAACACCCTAAGGTCCCACCTACAACTTTGCCGCTGAACCTAGGGGGGTCACCACTGAAAAAAATTTTTATTGACCTTTGAACGTATTTTTTGGAAGGGGGTCATATTTTGGTCTGTAGGGTGGGCCCAACCCCCGAAATTTTTTTTTGGCACGGATGGATGGTAAGTACAATAAAAATGCTAAACAATGATGCAAACCACATCTTTGTAGCTTCTATATAGACTGAAATATAGTAAGTGTAAAAAGTACATGTTCACAGTTCAAACGCTTTCCCCCAAAATTAGTTACCAAAATTGGTAACGTCTTGTAAAAATTAATTCCCCCTTCAACGGGTTAAGCATTAATGAAGGTTAAAAATAATAAGGTCTATCACTACATAAACAAATCAAATGAAATTTTTAAAATATAAATCATAAACCACTTCTTAAATTATAAAATATTTTTATTTAAAATTTCAATATTGAAATGTTGTTATTTATCAAAGCTGGCAACTAATGAGGTCAAACTGGCCAACCAGTCTGGTTGCTGACAGAAACTAACTCATTGACCCTGAGGATAATGCACAGTAATTAAAGTTTCCTCAAGGAACAGAAGTCTAGAGCGAGGAAATAAGGAAAGGAGGTAGGAATAGAGGCCCTCTGTGGATGATGGCTTTGTTTAACGGTAGACTCGAAGACGGAAACCATGGCATCGTTTTTGAATGGCTGCAAGCCAATCTAGACCAGTGCTTTTAAAACATTCCGATGCTGCGGCCGACAACTTTCAAGTTGCCATAATGGTTATGGTTTTAGTTACCGATCATTTAAAATGACGTTTGTATGAAAACATTCTCATTGAAATACATTACACTGATTACTGTACAGTGTACACTAGTCCAGCGGTTCCCAACATTTTTTTAAATTGTACACCCAAGCAAGCAGGTGAATTTTGTGTGTACTCCAAGGCAAATATTGAGCAAAGAGAAAGAAATTTATTGAAATTCTGAAAGTGTTTTCAAAAAGTCTTGACAACCTTTTTTACTCTTGCTTTGGCTAGAGCTGTCACGTGAATGCCAAAAGCTCACCACATCACACAGGTTTTGAAATTGCTTCACTGGCTCAAAGTTCCAGAACAGATACATTTCAAGATTCTATGTCTGACCTACAACACCATCCAGTTCTCAAAACCGATGTACCATCGTAATCTCTTTACAGTTCAAGTGAGGCGGCCAACTCATTCATCTGTCAGCCTGACACTCATTCGACCAACAGTCACGTCACTAAAATTCTTAGATCGGTTGATCTCATACACTGTGCCTCGTCTCTGGAATGATCTTCCGTCAGAGATACGAAAGATCAATAAATCGGGTCCTCTTCAGTCCATTTGCCATCACTCCACAAACTTTCCGAAAACAACTCAAAACTGTTCTCTTCAAGAAATCCTATGGTGAAATCTTTAGTACAGGCCTGCATTCTACCTGCCACAAATCTTGTTATCATCCTCCATAAAAATACTTTGCTGTGACTGCCTACCTGGATCTACAACCTCAACCACCACGGACTACGGATTACGGACTATGGATTTACCTGGATTGAGCGCTCATGAATAAGCTGGTGCACTGCGCCAAGCTTTCGGGCAGCGCTATAGAAATTTCGTGTTTACTTACTTACTTACTTCCAAGTTTCCAAGACTTTTTACTTCTACACTTTTTGAGCTTTCTGACACAATAAAATGTTACATACCCTGTATTTTACTCACGTTCCAATAAACGTTACATACCCTGTATTTACTCACGTTCCCAATTTAGGTCCACAGTACCATTAATTATATAATTATCTCTTTTTCTTTACAATTTTTTCTATATCATGCTTCTTTTGCATACCCATTGGCAGCAGCTGGTGTACCCCTAGGAGTACGCATACCACCGGTTGGGAACCTCTGCACTAGTCACCGCTGTTCTGGCTGATCTTTCCGGCTTGACCTGGCTCTAATTCAACTTGGATTTTATGTGCCATTGGCTGATGTCATCAGTGCTTTGTCAAATGGTTGATTAGAGAACATCGGTCTCCTCACTTGTTGAATGCTTTCTATGAGTAATCACCAAAATTCTTGACAACATTATTATTATTATTACATAGATGATTTATGAAATGCTATAGCATAGCTAAGGCTAAAGTTAAGAGCGTTTTACATCGCAGTTCACCAGTTCATAGAGAACAACAGACCAAATGTTTTTCTGGTAGTTAGTCGTAATAGCGACTACCTTACGAACAAAACACAGACGGTGCATTGCAATGGCTCCTTCTCTGAGATGCGGCCAGTACTTTGCGGAGTGCCGCAGGGCTTGGTACTGGGCCCTCTACTGTTCGTTCTGTACGTGGCAGACGTGCACAAACTGATAAGATCGTTTGGCTTGCACGCACACCACTATATTCGACAAGTAGGCCACCTGAATCCGACGAACTACGGAGGCAGGTCATCGAGTGCCTGCACTTAACCCCTCCAAGACGGAGTTTCTTTGGCTATCGACACTGGGATGGACCCGCCTGATCAATCGCGCTGCGTTTACTCTCGGGAACTTCGATATTGAGCCAGTCAGAGACGTCAGGCTGCTCAGGGTGACTCTTGACAAGACTGTCATTCAGTGAGCACATTGCCAATGTCACCCTCTCATGCTACCATCAGTTACAGGTGATCAAAGCGACGCGCTGATATCTCACAGTGTCAGCTACGATACTGCTAGTCCAGGCGTTAGTCCTGAGCTGGATTGACTATTGTAACAGTGTGCTGCTGGGCCTTCCCGCCAACCTGCTTGATAAACTGCAATCCGTGCTCAATGTCTCGGCACAACTGATCTTTGGAGCTCGATGGAACACGAACGTCACGCCACTGCTTGGTGATAAACTCCATTCGCTACCAATATGGGAGCAGATCGTCTACAAGCGATGCCTGCTAACTTACCGAGCGCTACACGACCCTACTTGTCCAGACTACATCGCATCCCTCCTACAGCGGGCCACGACACTGGAACTACGTCGGCTGCTCAGATCTGGCAGTCGAGTCAAATTGCTAGTACCTCCCCCGTCCAAAACGGCTAAGTTTGGAGACAGGTCGGTTACACGGGGCAACCCAGAACTGTGGAACTCACTACCAGACTATGTCACAAACTCTGACTCTTTTGGAATTTTTCTACATAATCTTAAGACTTACCTATTCACCATCGGGTATACGTAGTATTGTAAAGCGCTCTTGTTGTCGAACACGATCTTTTAAAAAGGCTCAATAAACGGTTCGGTCTGAGAGATGATGTTCTTCATTGGATTAAATCATACCTGACGGAACGTACCTCAAGGGTGGTCTTTGGAGGCAACACCTCACAACCCTGGAGAGTTCACTGGGGCGTACCCCAGGGGTCTATTCTAGGGCCTCTGTTGTTTGTACTGTTTCTCAGTGATCTCGAAGAGGTTCTGTCTAAACATCAGCTGAACCATCACATGTATGCCGATGATATACAATTATATGGAAGTCATCTTTCTCTTGAATCTGAGGCAATTAAACAGAAATTAACTGACTGTCTGTCAAATTGAACGTTGGCTGGAATCGAATGGTCTCAAACTCAATCTCTTGAAGTCTGAAATTATCTGTCTGGGGAGGAAGACCAAATTGGATCACATTGACTTCACAGGGATTACCATCGGCGATGTGGAAATTCATCGTTCAAACGTTGTTCATAACCTTGGAATACTACTCGACGAACATTTAACTTTCACGCAGCATGTATCTAAACTGGTTGCAAACAGCTGGTACGAACTCAAGCAACTTCGATTAGTCATCGACTCTCTCCCTCCAGAAGTTTCAAAGACGCTTGTACAAGCAATGATCAGCTTGAAAATTGACTACTCTAATAGCCTTCTCGCTAAAACACCTGAAACCCTGATTCATCGTCTTCAAAGTGTTCAAAACGCTGTTGCTCGTCTCATCACTCATACTCGACGACGAGAACACATCAAGCCAATACTGAAGGAACTTCATTGGCTTCCTGTCAGATCTCGAATCGATTTCAAGACTATCTCCCTTGTAGATAAATGTATATGCAAGGAAGCTCCAGACTACCTCATAGACGTCATAAAGCAAATTCAAAATGAAGACAGGCCAATCGGGCTGAGATCAAATGACACTAAATCACTTGTCACTCCTCGAACTCTCAGCATGTTAGGCGATCGTTCCTTCCATGTTCACGGTCCAAAGTTATGGGATACCCTTCCTCCAGATATCCGTGATACCACAAGCACAAGACTTTCCTTCCTTACTAGGCTCAAGACTTGGTTTTTCATTAGCAGAGGCACTTTTGACTAAAAGCGCCTTTGACATAAATAAACTATCATCATCTTGTCTTTGGCCATTTTTGCCATGCTTCTTGCGCTATAGAAATCGTCTAGCTAATAATAATAATAATAATAATAATAATAATAATAATAATAATAATAATAGACATGAAAAAGATGCATCTTGATGTGTCAGGAAAGGTTCCACAGATGTGATTGTCGTCACAGTCGCCCGAAGCGCATTCTAAAGAAGAGGGTTCCCCAATGACTGAAATGACTTCGCATTCTGTTATACTGCCAATTTTACAGCATTGATTGCAGAACAAGCATGTCAACACTGTATGCTGCCTGAAATATGTGTGCAAAAAGAGCAAAGGGACTCCCAATAAAATGGAAGCATTCAATCGTTTGCAGTCTACTCGCAAATCAGCACACACCTACCTAGTCAGGCCAAAGGGCACTCAATATTGGCAGCAGACTCTACACTCTGCCAACACAAACACCAAACAGACATGGAGATATGACGATAAGCTGTTGGATAACACCATCCTAAATTCTAGCCCTCAGCTGACATGTTCCCTGATTACCAGTTTAAAATTGTCAAGAAGACTAGAGCTATTCAAGACATCTATTACATTAAAATCGTTATCTGTATGTCTGTTGCCTTCGAGCGTTCTGATTGGTTGGCTGTGTGAGCGTTCTGATTGGTTGCGTTCGAGCGTTCTGATTGTTTGGCTGTGAGAGCGTTCTGATTGGTTGGCTGTGTGAGCGTTCTGATTGGTTACCTTCAAGCGTTCTGATTGGTTGGCTGAGTGAGCGTTCTCATTGGTCGTTCTGGAATTGGAATTGGATTGGTCGTTGCCTCGAGCGAAGCGACGCGAAGCGACCCTCATGCGAGCGAAGCTCGCGCGAGCGAAGCGAGCCTTCGAGTTCTAGTTTAATAATTATAATCTGTTAGTCCAGCCACTTATTCTTTCCTGTGTTTGCTGCCTCGAATGCCACAAATGTCTTCACTGCTGTCATATCTTCTACAAACAATCAATGCTGCTCCGACCCACTCCCCAGGTGACCCACTCCCCATGTGGCTGCTCAAGGAATCCATTGAAATACTTGCAACCTTCCTGAGAACAATTTTTTTCCACCTCATTATCAAGTGGTGAATTGTCAGAATTGTGAAAACATGCCATATCTTTCCTCATCTTAAACAAACTGGACTTGATCAGTTAGTACCAGCCAACTACCATCCAGAATACAATCTTCCTTTTCTGCTGTTGGAAAGGATTGCCAATAAGTAACTTGTTTCCTATCCACCAATTCTTCACCACAGCAGTTGCATACAACTACCCATTCCTCCTTCAGCAAAGCCAGCCAGGTTCGGTGAACAATCCCCTTTGCAAAGGAATCCGCTCCTTTGGAACTCAATGCCAATAAAAGTAATGAATCATCTTATTCATCTCAAGATGGAAAGTGACACTTTTCAAAGCACCCATGACTTTGACCTTTGTTATGCTATGGCACTATACAAGAAATCTTGCTAATAATAACAATAATAATTCAATTTGAAATTTCATGATTCAGCTTTGTTTTACTTTATATGATCAGTCAATAATTCACCTGTAACCCAATTACACATGTGTGCTTTCATTAGGTGTCTGAGCTGACAGACTACCTCACAATGAGCTGTTCCTCAACGAAGCGCACGAAGATTATTTTTGAATACGCAATTTTTAAACCCTTGACGGTTTCTCTCCTCTCTTGATAATGTCATACGTCTACACTCTACACACAAGATCAGCTTCTCAAGCTTCGATCAACGATGTTATGACCTACCACTTCACAACGTCGCCCACTATCTTATATATTAACTCTTTCCAACAAGCGACAATTTCATAGGAGTTTCGGACGCGGAAGACGGGCAGGCCGCCTATTTCAAAGATCCATTGACATCAGACAATTCAGGCATCAGCGATCATGAACAACTGTCAACGACGTTACAGTGATGAAGGACTCCACACCCAATACATGTCCATCACTAAACTATCCAAAGATACAGCATCACTCCAATCGGCGAAGCCAGTTGCGTGCCGGACTCCTGAATGTATGTTCACTTAATCGAAAGACCGAGAACACCTCTGCTATGTTTAATTTTTTTTCGAAAATTTATGGGCAAATAAAGTTTTTCTCTACCACTGACCATGAAGGTAAAAGCCTGTATAACGTGCGTTATATGCATAAAATACAGCTAAATTAAAATTATGTATGTTATGCACATAAAATGGTATGTACATAAAATTTATTTCTATATACCTGTATAATATGCACCCACACATTGTACCAATTTTTTAAGGGAAATAAGTGTGTCTTATATGCGAGATAACACTGGTCAACAAATTTTATGCAAGTTTTTGTTTCCTCTACAAATTTTGGTGAAACTAATAGATTTTGACTTGCTGAACACAAATATGTAATTAGAATTTCTGTATCACGTAAGGTTGTTAAGAAATCGACAATTTAACATTTAGTATTGTAACGTCTTCTGCAACATAATCCTACAGAAGGATCTAGACAATAATGACAAGACATGAGAAAATTAGAAATGTTTTGCTGTAGATTTTCGTTCGTAGTCACTGTCCTGTGCTTCACGTATCAGTGACCAACATTAGTCTCCGAGCATAGACGGACTCCACTTTCCCTGGTAGCGTTTCTCGATGCTGGCAATGTCTTTGTGAAATCTTTCACCATGTTCATCACTGACGGCGCCGAGATTGTCCGGGAAGAAGTCCAAGTGAGAATGAAGGAAGTGTATCTTCAGTGACATGTTGCACTTCATTGCCTTGTAAGCTTGTAGCAGATTTCCGACTTGTTCAACATAGTTTGGCGCCTTGTAGTTGCCCAGAAAGTTAGCAACAACATCCCT
This sequence comes from Metaphire vulgaris, assembly GCA_018105865.1. Classification (NCBI taxonomy): domain Eukaryota; kingdom Metazoa; phylum Annelida; class Clitellata; order Crassiclitellata; family Megascolecidae; genus Metaphire; species Metaphire vulgaris. Next base: position 9,181,533 of record CM030837.1, read on the forward strand.
GAAGGCAGTCCAGGCAACATGCAGAAGGCCCTCAAAGTGACTGTCCTTGATATCTCTCGAATCTGTGGGCCAACAAAAACGCCTTCTTTTATTTTAGCATCACTGGTGCGTGGAAACCTCTGTCATAAGTATGTAAAGGCTTCACTTTCTTTGTTCATTGCTTTGACAAAGTTTTTCATTAACCCAAGTTTGATGTGCAAAGGTGGGAGATAAATGTTCTTCGGATCAACGAGAGGATCATGTTTAACGTTCTTCTGTCCTGGAAAAACAAGTCCTGCGAGGTGGCCAGACCTTTCTCACATAATGTGAATCTCTAGCTCGGCTGTCCCACTCGCGAAGAAAGCAGCAGTACTTGGTGTAGCCTAGCTGCAGACCGAGTAGAATTGCAACAACTTTCAGATCTCCACATATATTCCAGTTGTATCTCGAGTATTCTATGTGTTTCAATAGCAGCTGCATGTTCTCATATGTTTCCTTCATGTAAGCAGCATGTCCAATGGGTACTGAAGGGTATGAATTGCCATTGTGCAGCAAAACAGCCTTTAAACTTAACAGCGAAGAGTCAACAAAAAGTCGCCATTCGGATGGATTGTGCTTACAGCCGAAAGCAGAAAGCAATCCATCAATGTCAATGCAAAAAGACTGTCGATTTTTTTTGAAGAATCGAGTCAAGTCTTCATGTCGTTTACGAAATACTGAAATTTTTGTACCTGGAGAGAGCAGATTCCATCTTTGCAACCTAGATCCAAGCAATTCTGCTTGATTTTTTGACAAATCTAAGTCTCTGACCAGATCATTGAGCTCTGCCTGAGAAATCAAATGAGGATTGCTGGATGTCGATGGCTCAAACTCTGGGTCTTCCGTAGCTGAATCATCAACTATCTGCAGCATTTCATCTGTCTCTGCATGCTCGTCCTCGTCCTCCAGTGTCCAAAACTCGGGGGGGTTGGAACAGGAAGACTCTCGTCGTGTGGAACTGGTCTCATTGCCGAGGCAAGGTTAGGATACTCAATAGACTTCCTATTCTTTGAAGAAAATCCTGTAACATTCGTCATGCAGAAAAAGCAATCCGTTACATGATTATTCTGCTCCCTCCATATCATTGGTATGGCGAATGGCATGAATGGACGCTTACCTGCAAGCCAAGCTCGCAGACTGGTAGCACAAGATGAACAACATATATGAGGTGCCCATACTTTGTCCTGGTCGCCAATTTTGCATCCAAAGTATAACTCATATCCTTTCTTTATGATTGCTGTCATACTCCGCTTCTGTGATTTCAACGTAAACTCTCCACAGATGTAGCAGAACGTGTCACTGCTATTGCGACATCGACTCGACATTTCAGAAACTTTACATTAGTTAATATATTCAATTCACAGCCTTTAACTAAACAGTTATATCTCATCAAATAGAAAGACTGTAGCTGCTTCCTAGTGCTGCTTGGTATTTATATAGGACTGCGTAACCATAGCAACAATACATGCTAGGCATGTAGTCTTGAAGACAGGTTTGGGTGCGTCTGGGCATGTCTGGACATGCCTAATTATACTAATTTTCAAAATCCATGTAGTTAAGTGAACCAGCAGTGCATATTACATCTGTTATGGCGGTCACATAAGATTCTTGCCTAACCTGAATACCCACAACTCAGATAAATCTCGAAAACCACGATTTTAAAATTCTTATAATTTTAAAATTTAAAATCAGCTTTTTCTCAAAAAACTGACGTGATAGGAAAATTTCAAAATTATTCCTGTAATCAGCATGACAAAATCTACCTGGAACACCAGAAATTGCACAGGAAACAAAAACCTTGTTGACCAGTGTAATACGGTAATTTCCTAATCTTAACGGAGATGTGGCACAAATCTTCAGATAGCATTGCCATAGGTACGCTACGCGGTGCGGGATACAGAGTAGTGGAGGCAGCTAGACCTATAAAGTCCAGTCAACGATTGGATAACATTCACTACATGAACCATGGCAGGCTGGCCATAGTCGCAAAGCCTGGTCTACATCACCAAACAAAATTGACACTAAGCTCAACGTGTGATCTTTTGAGCTATTATGCTGCAGAATTCATGGCAAATTTACACCTTTCGTTTTAGCAGCTATCTACAAACCAGGTTCGAGTCGAGTGATGGAGAAATTTTTCACTGAACTCTCGGCACTTCTTGAATCACTATCAACATTCAAGTGCGGTCGTCCTCACTGGAAATTTATATATCCATTTGGAGAATAACGCCGATGATAATAGATCCAAGCTTGAACAATTGTTAAGTCGGTTCAATATGCGACAGTATATAGACAGTCTGACACATGTGCTGGGAGGAATTCTCGATGCAGTAGTCGCTTCTCCCGACAGTAGTCGCTCATACCGCACGAAATTGTGGTTACGGAGTCTGGTCTCTCTGACATGTGCATTGGTCAATGCCACAAATACAAGAGCGTATCAAAAACAAAAATATCAAATATAGGAATTGGAGAAGTTTCAACCTAGACAAATTCAAGACCTTGCTAATGGCATCACCTATCGTAGAAAACCCACCGTCGACGCTGGGAGCTTCAGCACTCGCTGATCTCTATTATGATGTCACCAAAACCATATTAAATGATATAGCTACTGAAAGACAGAAGACAGTAAAGATTCATCCACACTGCCCCTTCTACAACCAGGACTGTTGTGGTGCGCGTCACTTAGCACGTCGATATGAGAGGGCATACCACCATAAGAAGGAATCAGATCAAGAAAATGAAGCCCACTCTGCCTGGCATGATGCTCTTCTAAGTAGCCGCCGACTCATCGGGATAAAAGGTAGGCAATATTGGCGAAGGACCCATAACTCTGAGATGCAGGACACTAGACAAATATGGAAACACGTTGATATGATCACTGGCAAGCGAAAACTGAAAACCGACTCGGAAACACGTTTCTCTGCTGAGGAATTCCATGCCTATCTTGAGAAGACTCATAATATCAGAGAGAAACGAAGATAGCTGGTTCAGCTGATTTCACTACTCAAGCTGTGAAGCACTTCACTAAGTTTTCAGCACCTACGATCGAAGAAGTGAAGAAACTGGTATTATCATCTCCGAAAAAAATTTCCCAGTGACCCAATACCGACCTGGTTGGTGAAAGAGTTGATTGATATTCTGGCTACTTTCTTAGTACAACTGTTATCAACATCTCTATTGAATGCTGAATTCCCTAAGAATTGCAAGCATGGACTAGTGTATCCAAGGTTGAAAAATCCAGAATCTGAGCAAACTCAAGTTAACAGCTATTGGCCTGCTACGAATCTATCGTTCTTGTCCAAATTCATCATCATCATCCAGCTCCATGGGTGCTGTACCCGTAGGTGTCGACAGCCTGATTCACAATTTGTCTCCATCTTTCTCGGTCCTGCGTCGCTTTGATCAGTGTGTGTAGCTCCGCGTTCCCCCATTCCTCGATATCATCCAACCACTCTCTTCTAGGTCTCCCTCTTCGATTTTCTCCATCTATTGTTCCCAGCATGATCTTCTTCACCAGTCTATTGTCTTTCATCCTGCATATGTGCCCAAAGAAGTTCCTTTTTCTCCGTATCAATATTTGCATAATGTTTGTTTTGTTCTTAATTCTTTCTCGGATCGTTGTGTTCTTTATTTTCTGTTGCCATCTGATGTTCAAAATTCTCCTATGGCATTTCATTTCAAAGGCTAGTAGTCGGTCTTTGTCCCTCTTCTTTACTGTCCAGGTTTCCGATGCGTATAGTAATACACTAAAGATGCATGCACATTCTTAGTATTTCCAGTTTTGTCTCGACTTTCATGACCTTGCTTTTCCATATTGTTTTAAACCCTGCCATTGCTCCTGTTGCTTTTGTTATTCTTCTTTTTACCTCCTGGCTGCAGTCATTATCCCATGTCAGCAGGCTTCCAAGGTATTCAAATTCTGTTATGTGTTCGATTTTATCCCATTTACAGTTATGTTTACCGTGGCCTCTTGTTGTCCAAACATCATTGTTTTTGTTTTTTTCTATGTTTACCCTCAATCCCATAGGCTCTGCTGCTTTCACCACACTAATGAGGCTTTCTTGTAAGCTTTTAATTTCTTCTTCTATTAGGTCTATGTCGTCTGCGAATCTCAGGTTGTTTACCATCTCTAAGTTGATCTTGGCTCATTTTCTCTTGTTCTCTCCTACATCCATTACCTTTTCGAGATATGCAATGAAGTTAATGGTTGAGACTGAGTCTCCTTGTTTTGTTCCCTCTTTCTGTACCAACCATTCTCCTAGTTCTTCTCCTACTCTTACTGCTAACTTTTCGGTTTTATACATGGTTTGTAGCGTTCTTGTGGCTTTGCTGTCTACCCCATAGGAATCCAAGGTTGTCCAAATCATTTTGTGTTCTACTGTATCGAACACCTTCTTGAAGTCTATGAAGCAGCTGTATATTAGCTTGTTCTTGTCCAAATTACTTGGACGTATAGTAAACAGACAGCTAACCACTTCTCTGGTACAAAATGGTCTACTACCAGAAGAACAATCAGCATATTGTCAAGGTCACTCAACCAAGACGCTGATTCTAAGAGTGTTCAATGACTTAGTAGATGCAGTGCAAACGGTCGTCTTGCATTATTGTGTTTGCTTGATCTTTCATCAGCTTTTGATTCTTGAGATCATCATACCTTGATCAAAAGGCTTAAGATTACATTTGAGTCGATGACACGGTGCTCTCCTAGATCGAGACTACCTTTCAGACAGGACTCACGACTGTTTCCTGGCTCGGCGGTCAGTCGACTAGAAGGCCAGTCATGAATGGGGTACCACAGGGCTCAGTTCTATGCCCCTTACTCTTTGTCTTGTACTTGTCTGACCTAGGGCGAATCGTGCAATCTTATGGATGTACTCCCTTAGCGTACGCGGACGACATTCAGATTCTTTCGTCGTGTTCACCATGAGATAAAGAGCAGTAGGAGAAGAGGCTAATGCACTGTACCACTATGATTGATCAGTGGATGGCCTCAAACAGTTTGGCGTTGAATCCAGAGAAAACGGAGGTGCTTTGGATCAGCTCACAGAGAAGGACTCATTTAATAAGACAAACTCCACTCTCCATTGCAGAAGCGATGGTAGCACCGATGACTCAATTGCGACTACTTGGAGTTATCCTGGATCAGAAACTTACCCTCAAGAGCCATGTGCATAATGTAACTAGAGTATTCTACTTTCACCTATGGAAAATTAAACAGATCAGACGCTATCTGCCGACAGAAGTAGTGATCCTACTGGTGCTTACATTAATTCTGACATGAATCGATTATTGTAATAGTGTCCTTTATGGACTACCAGAAAATCTGCTATGTTGTCTGCAGTCAATAGTGAATATATCTGTGAGACTGATTTTTGACGCGGGATGGAGCTATCATATCACCCCTACCTGAGGGATAAATTGCACTGGTTACGAGTTCCCGAATGCATAATATGCAAGAGGTGTCTGATAACTTATAGAGCAATAAATTATCAAACCTGTCCTGATTATCTGGCAACACTGATTCGAAGACCATGCCTGCCAGTAGCTGACAACTTCGCTCTAGTAACAGGGTTTCCCTAATCATTCCACCACCGTCGCAAACAATGATTCTAGGTGAAATATCGGTCACCAGAGGGAACCCACTTCTGTGGAATGCCCTCCCGGACTTCGTCACTAATTAATTCAAAATCTATTGATCAGTTTAAGAATCTTAAGACCAACGTTCCCTCTAAGCTGTGCGCTGCGCAATATTTTTAGGGCCAGCGCACAGAAGTTTTTGAGTAGCGCAAAGTGATTTTTGAGTGGCATTTATAGGATAATACATTAGTCAAAGCTGAAACATTATAACACAAATTTGACTTGAAGCACAATCACAGAACATGCAGTAATAGTTGTGGCGAAAATGAGTTTCATTACATGGCCCAATGATAGTTCGTAGTCTAAACAAAATCAAGCGCTATAAAACAATTTCGTGAATGGCACCAAAGCCTTCTGACCTTGGCTTCTGACGCCGCATCCAACTTCCATTACGTTATTATGTAGCTCAAATTTAAATAGCGTACACAGAAAAATCTGCATTGGCGCTAAATATTCGTAAAATTTCTCAAATATTTTAGTCAAATAATCATCGTGATGTCTAAACGGCATCGGTCCGCGACAACTGGGTACCGCCGATTGGGCCCCAGACAACTGGGCCAGGCAACTGGGTAACGGGACACCTGGGTAACAGGACATCTGAGCCTTGGACGTCTCGGCCCCGCACCATCGAACTTTAGGCCAAATAATAACTGAGGGTTTGTTGTAAAACTTCCGGCGGTCTTCTTTAAGCCTATCATCGGCTACAAATTGAGTACAAATTCTTAATTAATGGAAAGTGCTATATCTTTGATCGTAAATGCAACGTCAAGTTACTACGGGCTTGTATGGACTTATGATGAACTGAGACTTCGCTGTATCCCTGTAGTAGTGAATAACTGCGGGAAGTCTTCAACCCCTGTCATCGGCTACAAATTGAGTACTATTCTTTGTACGCGCAGGCATTTATGATGTTACGCTCATTATCATGTTTTCGAATTGCAAAGCACGCCTATCAGGATGCATATATATATATATATATATATATATATATATATATATATATATATATATATATATATAATGCATCAACACCATTCATCAACACCATTCTCTCTTTCCCTGTTTTACGGGGCCAAGATGTCCCGTTACCCAGAGGTCCAGTTACCCAGTGGCCGGGCCCAGTTGTCCGGGGCCCAATCAGCGGTACCCAGTTGTCCTGACCCGAAACGCAATAGCGAAGCGGAGTCGGGAACATCTGCAACTTCAAAAAAGAAATGTATAACAAAATTTAAGACTGAATGGCTAAACGAACATGTTAACACGGAACTACCTGACTGTCTCGGAACGTAGCGTGCAGCTTAATTAAGCACTTCCTCACGTATAGTGAAACCGATGAATTTGTTTTTTGCAAAATATGTCAGCAAGCTGTTGCCTTTACATTAGAATTTCGATGACAATGAAGCCGTACATAATGTGATGTTTTGTCAATAAGACTTACTTATAACGACTTTAAGAAATTTCAAGTTCATTTTATTAATTAGGTCTTATTGCAATTTTTGGAAAAGCTTATTTTGTTGGACATCAGTCTTCAGTCTTCACTTGACTAGCGTATGGGACAAGGCAATACAATTTTCAAAAATCTTTCAAATCTCATATATAACCTTGCATGGCAGCATTTTTGAGTTGCTCAGACCAACTAAAACTTTGCACAGCACCAAAAAAAATTAGAGGGAACGTTGCTTAAGACACACTTGTTTAGTACATAGTATGATTGCTAACTCATTATTGTGAAGCACTCTAGACTTAGGCTTGTGCTTTGTTATAGGGCTATATAAATTATCAAATAATAATTAATTAATTAATTAAAAATAAAATATAAGTTTAAATTGTTAAATTGTAGATAATTTTATAAATTTGGTTTTCAATATACTATTAGACTGCATCAATGGAATGCACATATGTTGGATGGGATGGTTCCATTCATGAGCGCTCTTAAAAAGTTGAAAACAGAGCAAAAACAAAAAACTAATACCTCTCAAAGATGATGTCTTGCTGTCTTTGAGTTGGAGTATGAATGGATTGCGGATCCTTTGAAGTGGCTGCACTTGTGACAGTGAGAGAGATGCAGTTGTCAAATGACTCTCAAAGAAGTCATCCACATGGTACCTTTAACATTTACATGTTCTTTAAACTTCTGCATTTGCATAATAAACACTGTGTAATTATCTGTAACATTTACCTCAAATAAGCAGCAAACTAGAAATTCAAAATCAAATTTTTGCTAAACATAAGTTTTATTTTATATTAAACGCGCCATCATCAAATCATCTAATACAATTAACTATCGTAACTACAAACCCTGATTGCATAGATAAGAAATTACATGGGCATTTAATCACCTAGACACTTAATCATGCAACAGTTAATCGCGTGACAGTTAATCACATGACAGTTATTCACATGGACTTTATTTACAGGATCAATCAGTCAAATTTGCAGCTAACCAAGCACTGATCCCTCGATGGCCAACAGCCTCTGTTGTCGCCCAAGTTATTTCATTGGAATTGTTTTTGACAACCCTAACCCAAATCCTTACCCTTACCCTAATCTTTACCCTTACCCTAACCATAAACATAACCCTGACCTTAACTCAAAATTAATATTTGTTTAAACTTTTGTTTGTCCAAACATAAGGAATTAAATGTCAGTGATCAACTGTCATGTGATTAACTGTCGTGTGATTAAATGTCAGTGATTAACTGTCTTGTGATTGAATGTCCATACACCGGATTTTCATGTTGAAATGTCACTGTGTGTCACCAGTAAACAAGGAATGTTCTTTTAAAATTCTTTTAAATTAAAATTATTACAATTAACAATTTAAATTGAGGGTCTCCTGGTAGCTGCCTCCATGGGGAGAGACTGGAAACCTCCAACCAGGGCCTATGGAATCCCGGAGAATTTAGTATCTGGGAGGAAGTAGGAATCAGCTGGTGGGCTGGCTAAAGGCTAACATGAGCAAAGGGGAGAGACCTGGTCAGTCGCCCTCACTCGATTTGACCATGAAACATTAACATGGATATGAAACAAAACTACACTGGGTACACCCAAATTAAAGTCCCGGTTTCTTGGATTTCAATAGGAACTGGCTCGGAAGAGACTGATGAAGTATCCATCCCAAAGCCTACAGGAAGGGTGAACGTAGATGAAAAGGTTTCGAAAAAGTCCTTTCTACTAGATAAAAAGAAAACCTTAACAATCAGCGATTGGAACTGTCAGGGCTAATTTAATCAGGGGCTATAAAAAGGCAGATGGAAGGGACAAAATTCGTGATCTTCAGTTCTAGATATAGCTATTTCCGGTTTAGTTTTAGGTTGAGAGTTCTTGTGAAGGTTATAGCCCGAGATGGACTTTCAGGGCGATTTTTATGTTTTAATTTTCAATTATATTTTATTAAATGATTAAAAACTCGGTCATGCGTGTACATCTAGTAGAAGTAGGTGTCACATTTGGTGGCAGCGGTAAGTCGAACACTACGTCGAACTGTACGTTGTGATAATTTCGATAACGAGCTGTAGTGAAAGTTGGACGTGACGGCGATGACTTTGAGCGAAGGCGTTGGAATTCTGTCGGGATCAATTGCAAGGAATTTTCTGGAGTCGTGTGTTGTTTTTCAAGGACGGTAGACGGTAATTCCATTGGTGTATTATTCAAGGAATAATCACGGAAAGTTTCAGTCGAACATTTATTTCAGTTGTTGACGAAGAATATTGAGGAGAATTATCATATCACAAGGAGATGTCAAATTACAAGGAGCAAAAGCACAAATGGAACAGGACTAGAGATACTTGTGGATGTGTGAATCCACTGATTTGATTGAAATACTTTGTCATTATATTGGAAATGTTTGTTCAGTTGTTGTGATTATGTTAGTTAAGTCCAGGATTGGAAGGTTGTTTCTAGTTATGGTATATTGAGTTGTGTATTGTCAGTTCTTGAGAGTTGTATTTTGTAGTAATTGAGACTGTGGTTGTAATGGCAATATATTAGGTATTGTGGAGTGAGATTTGGTTGTGTTGAATGCTTCTGACTAAAGTATTGGCTGGAGTGTAGTTGCTTTGGTGAAAGGTTGCTATGGTGATAGTATTATTATTGTGTAATTGGTGATTGAAGTGTTTTGTTCTTGTGGTGGTTTTCATAAAGCTGTGAGATTTGATTGAATTGACGTATTATTGTGCTTTGATTGTGAAGATGGAGTCAGAGAAGTCAGAAATTCTTTTATTTATGGAAAGGTGGAGAGAAGAAAGGGTAGAGAAAGAGGAAACGAGGAGGAAGGAGAGAGAAAAAGAGGATAAATTGAGAGAGCAGGAGAGAAGGAGAGAGGAAAAGAGGAGAGAGGAGAGAGAGAAATGGGACAGAGATTTTCAGGAACGGAAAGAGAAATGGGACAGAGATTTTGAGGAACGAAAGAGAAGAATGGAAGCAAAAGAGAAATTATGGAAGGAAGAGAGCGAGAAAGTGAGAAAAGAGGAGGAAGAGAAAGAGGTTGAAGAAGAAACTCCAGTTTATGTTAAAATTGCAGAAATTAAAAATACCTGGCCTCATATTTTCAAAAGAATGCCTTTAAACAGTGTTGGTATTCCTGGATATTTTAAGACAATGGAAAATAATTTTGAAGTTTATAACATTGATGAAAAGATTTGGGTTCATTTATTACTTTCTTTGATGAATGATAAAGCTCAAAAATGTATTTGGAACATGACAGATATTTCTTGTTATTCAATTGTTAAAAGACAGATTTTGATGATACATGGCTTAAAAGCATTTGAATCTGAAATAAAACCAGTGGAGAAAGTTAATGAAATAAGGGAGAGGGATAAAATTGATAAACTGAAGTTTGAAAGAAAGAAAAATGAGTATGATATTAAACGATTTGATTGGAGATATGTAAGAGTTACATCTGATGTTGCGATGCAATGTATTTTTGGTAAAGAGAATGCAGTTGGTGATATGATGATTGATAATTCTAGATGCAATGGAAAATGTGTTAGTAAGATTTGTAAGGCAGAACTGATTAGTTGTGAATTATTAATGGACACTTTGATTGATGTGAAGAGAACTGAATATGTGTTAATTGAACCTGTTATTGTTAAATCCCATGTGGAATCGTTTGCAAATGTTGTTGCAGATGCAACTGAAGTTTTGATGAATATTGAAGTTGTAACCAGTGAGATTGTGTGCAGTAATATTTGTAAGGATGAAGAATTGAGTGTGAATATGGGTGGTGATGATGAAGCATCTGTTTGTATTGGTAGTTTTGAGGGAGATGATGTAGCCTGTGTTGATAATGAGGTTGGAAGGCTTATTGAAGTTGATGTTTGTGTACATGATGATGATGATGTTGTTGTAATTGGTGATAATGTGATCAAAGATAAATGTGTTTTTGAGAATTTTGAAGTTGTGAACAATGAAGCTCTGTGTGATAATGATGTATGTGCTGATGAAGATGTGATTGTGAATATGGTTAGTAATGAGAAAACCCTTGTGGATATTGATTGTATTAAAGATGATGCAGTATTTGTTGATGCAGATTTGATGCAAATTGTTGAAGATAAGGTAGCATTTGTTGATGTTGAAATGGGGAAAGTTATTGAAGAGGATTATGATGATGAACTGGATAATGTTGTGGGGAGAAGCATATTGGACGCTGAATTTACTGTATTTGAAATTACAGGAGGTAATGATTCATTAGTTGTAGTTGATGTTTTATCAGTTGAAGAGGATTTGTCTGTTGTAAATATAGATTTTGAATTATTTCTAAGAGGTGAAACTGAAAGATTTTTGTATATAAGTAATGATGTGGTGTTATGGGATAGAACATTCAAGAGGCATGTTTTTGATCGTGGAAAATAGAAATGTTACTTTGAACTGAAATTGGAATGATGATTTGTGATGTTGTGGATATTAAAATGATTATGGACTGAAATGTTGAATTGAATTTAGCCTGATGATTTGTGGTGGATACCGGTAATTTTGATAAGAAGTGAGACTGTAAAATGTAGTAGTATGGACATCAGAACTTGAAAGTGTGTTTTAGAAATTGAAGACTATGGTTTGTAAGTGTGTGTTTTAATAGATTTTGAACTAATTTGTAACGAAGTTGTTGGAGGTTGAAGGTTCGTTGTCAGATCAGTAAGTTGGATTATGTTAGTATGGAGTATTGGATTATGTGAAATTGTATTATGCACAATGTTGTTAAGCACTAGTATTAATTATTATAACCTTATTTGGAGTTTGGTGTTGTAAATATTTGAGGTGAAATTAAATTCAAAGAACCTTGTTTATAAAGAAAATGGACAGCTAGATTATTTGAACTTTGAACAAATTTAAAGTTTGAGTTACAGGAATATATATTAACCGTATTCTTTAAATGTAGTTGCAGACATTTTGTCTAGAATGACAGTGAGTAAGACTGTCGAAGATTGTACTTAGTTAAGTGATGATGTTCTTGTAGATTACTATTCATATGTATTAGTTTATGGATGTGTTATACTTTATGAAGGATACCCATAAAGAGGCTTGTTGATAATTGTAGGAGTATTGTGTGTATTATTTGTGTATTGTAAGTGAAAGCAAAGACTTTACTGTTTACTGTTGATGATAATGATTATATAAGGGTATACATGTTGTATTTGTGAAGAATTGAAGATCAATGCAAATGTTAAGTTTATACGTGTATAAACTTAAAAAGGGATGATAAAGGAACTGTCAGGGCTAATTTAATCAGGGGCTATAAAAAGGCAGATGGAAGGGACAAAATTCGTGATCTTCAGTTCTAGATATAGCTATTTCCGGTTTAGTTTTAGGTTGAGAGTTCTTGTGAAGGTTATAGCCCGAGATGGACTTTCAGGGCGATTTTTATGTTTTAATTTTCAATTATATTTTATTAAATGATTAAAAACTCGGTCATGCGTGTACATCTAGTAGAAGTAGGTGTCACAGGAACGTAAGATCCTTTTATGCTTCAGGAGCTCTGAACTTGCTGATACACGAGTTAGACAGATTCAAATGGGATGTAGTTGGAATATCTGAAATTCATTGGCTTGGGAAGGAGGACAGAGTTGTACAGGGACGCAGAATACTTTGCAGTGGGAAAGAAAATGGAACTCATCAATCTGGAGTAGCACTTCTACTCAACAGCTTAGCTCAATGTGCTCTACTTGGATACGAACTCATTGATGACCACCTAATAACCGCACGTTTCAGAACCAAACTAGGATATATGACCATAAGCCAAATGCAGTGTTGTATGAAGTATTATGACATTTATTTACTTAAGTAAAAGTAAAAAGTACCTATGAAAATAGCTACTCAAGTAAAAGTAAAAAAGTACTCCCCAAAGTTACTTTTTAAGTGAAAAGTAAAAAAGTAAAAAGTATCATGATGGAAGGAATCGTCAGAAACTCCACCTTATCATGCTAAGTCACATTTTTATTAGGGCCTTCTCTTTTAAGCAACATACAGTAGCCTCAACAGTCTACACGTACATATATCAGGGCTGGAAAAGGTGGTTTTAAAAACCTAGGTTTTTTAGTTTTTTTTAACTGAAAAAAATCAAAATGTATGCTTTTAGGTTTTTGTTCTATAAATAGAAAAATGAAAACCTCATATTTAATGTCTTTAAAGTTTCTAACTCTTTGCTGACAGAGAAACACATGTGTGGCAAGAATATAGAGAAAGGTTTATACTTTATAGGTTTTGACAAGTGACAAAAGTATAGAAAATTGTTAACAGATGTTGACATGCCAAGCATTAAAACCTAGAAACCTAAATTTTATCTTTAAAAACCTAGGTCTTTTCCAGCCTTGACACATATACACCATTAACTTCATAAGTACATTAGCAGCGTCAAAAGTAGCCCAGAGCTTGTTGTTCATTCTATCAACAATGCTGTGAGACTAAGTAAGTACGGGAAGTTGGGAAGAACTAAACATCGTGTTTGAACAGCAACACAAGTAAATGCAAAGAAAGTTGACTATGAGGAAGTTTACTTGTATAAGTACTAATATTTGAATAAAAACTTACTTTGTTACAAGTAAAAAGTACTGTGCAAACTGTGTACTCAGAATTGTACTTAAGTATTGTAAAGTGCTATTTCTACTTCATTACCATGCAACACTGGCCAAGTGTACGTACACACCAACATCAGACCATGAAACTCCTGAGATTTACATATTTTACAATAACATGCAGAATTTACTCAACAAGCTACCAAAAGAAGAAATAATCATCATAATGGAAGATTTTAACGCAAAGGTGGGAAGGAAGCTCGATGAAGATGAGTCCAGCCTTGGAAAATTCGGAAACGGTGAAAGGTGCTGTGCCAATGACCTTCACATAAGCAATACTTTGTTCAAGCAGTCAAAGAAAAACAGATGCTGGACATGGGAATCTCTAAATGGAAGAAGCCATAACCAAATTGACTATGTTCTAATAAACAAATGAGGACATGCATTTCTTCAAAACTGCAGAGCATTTCCGAGTGCCAACATTGGCTCAGATCATCAAATTTATACTATTCTATTGAAGAAAAATGGTTAAAGCTCAAGAACATCATACACAAAACCAGCCTAAAAGTTCTTGGAGAGAAGAAAAAGACTCTGCCAAAGACTGGCTGAGTAATGAAACCCTACAACTGGCTGAAGAAAGGTGGAAATTCAAACCCTTAGCCAAAGTGGACAGTGACAGAAAGAAGCACTACAACTATCTGTGCAGATGTGTTAAACAAAATGCAAAGAAAGATGAAGAAAAGTTCATAAATAATATCTGTATGAACATTGAAACCAACTCCAGAGCAAACAACAGTGCCGCTGTACACAAATGAGTCAGGTTATTAACCGGAACTTACACCTCCGAGGTAAACATAGTTCAAAGATAAATCCGGAAATACCATTCATGACACGCAGGATGCCGGCCCCAGTGCCAGCAACATCAAAGCGCTTTTATGTAGGCACAACACCAGGCTGCCGCACCCATTTCTAAATATAAAGTCTGGATTTAATCGGTCTTTTTTGAATGGTTAAGTCAAGGTCCATTTAAATTTTAAAACACAGGGGCAGAAGTTTTATTCAACTAAAGAAGTTTTAACGATTGAAATGGTAAGTTTGATGACATGGGTATTTAGATAGAACAAATTCTGCTGGAAAATATTAGCATAGGGTTGATGCTCTCATGTGATCCATTAAAATACAAATTAAGCAATTGCTGTTTCAGGGCCAAAGAACTGAAAATCCTCTGTAAAATAAAATATGACACTTATACATCTATATATAATTTTTAAAATGTCTATGTCATCCTTCAAAAAAATCTAAATTTATTTACCTGTTTCATATTCTTGTAGATAAAAAATCATTGTCAATATTGCTGTGAGACTCTGAGCCAGTTAGCGGTTTTAACAACCTTAGGGCCCAATGTATTTGGCCATGAAGACAAATCCATTCACCTAAGTGTCATCCTTCAAAAAAATCTAAAGTATGCCTCAAAAAAAAGACACAGACTGGTTGGCAGGTCAACAAAAGACTGGTTGGCAGGTAACAAAAGAGGGCCGGAAGACAGAGCCAGTTGAAGAGGGGGCTTGCAAGTATGGTGTGCCTTTGTCGCCATCAAACAAGGAAATGTCAGTAAAATTCAATATAATTTGAAAAGCACAGATAAGCACAAGACAATGTAAGACAGTTTAAACACTAAGTTAAATATCTTTTTGAAATAAAACCAAGTTACAGCTATAAGCAAGGAGTCCATAGTACAATAAAATAGTCATGGTAAAACTGTAATTTAGCATTCTAAATTACTTAAGTCATTTAAAAGGAAAACAATGGCATTGTCTGAACGAAAAAAGTTATGAAATATTTTTTTAAAAGTCAAGAAACTTTACATCACACGCTATAGTTGTGAAACTGTGCTAAAAAGTGTAAGAACATGTCTTCACCATTAGGGACTGAGCTTCTGTATTGAAATTCCAAAAGATATAAGGGGAACAAAGCACAGCTTGTTCCAAATTATCTGCACAGCTTGCACTTAACCCTCATCCATAAATTTTCAATGTTTTGGGTATAGATATCGAGGCCATCAGGCTGAATGAAATTTCTTTCATGCACACTGACCAAAATTTGATAAATTCTGCCACCACTTTCAGCAATGCAGTGTTAAGATCCTCAACTGTCAGAGATGATGTGTGATCCTTGAAGTATATGTTGTAGTATTGATGGTTCCAAAGTGACATCAGAGCGATTGGCAACAACGCTCTGGAAAATAATTTACTGGTCCCCGTGTTGTGACTATTGAAATAGTCAATACTATTTAAATACTATTTAAATAGTTCTGAACTATTTAAGTGACTATTTTAAATAGTTAGCGAACTTACCTATTTAAATAGTATTTATAAATAGTTTAGCACTATTTATAAATACTTGATTTTAAATGGTTGTATTATGTTATCATCTCAACAAAACCACAAACTGACAGACTGAGTCAGTGATATAGTACGCAAGTAATACTCACCACAATGGTAATTTACGAAATTTTACTTACTTACTTAGTTAACTGGATGATGTGTTGTTGGTTTGCAAATAAATATGGCGTTAGCGTGGCATGAAAAAGGAGCTTTTAAGCATTTTAATTTCAGTAGCTTAAACGTTAATAGGCCTAAAGATGAAAAGGTTGTTGGTACAGGCAAGCTATGTCCAGGAAACGTTGAGATAAGCGGTCAGACCAGTTTTCTTGTGCTTCAACTCTACGATTCCATCGAGTGCTCCCGTCGAGAAACTCTTTAGTACTGGGGCTATCATACTCTCAAAGCGTAGAAATCGCTTAAGTGACAAAACATTTGAGAAACTGCTGCTCCTCAAGATTAACCAAGACTTTTGGTGAATAACCTAACAGGTGACTGTATTACTGATCAATGTGATCAAGCAGATAACTAGTGACAGTGCTTTTAGATTATAACATTCGCCAGTGATAAATGATAATACAGTTTTCATTTTGACATTGAAAAATTAAATAGTATTTAAATACTATTTAAACAGTTGTGAACTATTGGCTATTGGAAAACTATTTTAAATAGTGTTTAAGCTCAACTATTTGCAACAGTATTTAAATAGTCTAGTCAACTATTGTTCCCAACACTGCTGGTCCCATGCTTGATGTCTCCAAACAACCAGTTAATGAGTTATATAATTTATAATGACAAAAACACTCACAATGACTTGAATAATTTAGAAAGCTAAAAACAGTTTTGGGTAAGCGGTAATAATTTAGAACGCCAAAATACAGTTGTACCAGAGTCATAGTCTGATCTCATTCTCATATGAACTTATATGATAAATGCATTTAGATACCTTTGCATATATATTTCCTTTTTAAAATCTCCACTTGTTCTAGGATTTTTCCGGTTTATTTTAACATATTTATTTTTTACTTTATTTAACATACGCGCTTCATACTTTTCCGGTTATTGTTATTGCCAATCACACCTCATCATTGCATGAACCATTTTTGCAGCAATCCAGATACACTGTTATTCGGTTTCCCCTGTGTCAATATGTTTCAGACTCTGCCCGAAATCATATTATTTTCTGCCTTAGATTGTTTTCCATTAATTTTTGCATGGGTAAAACCGAAGATTAGGCAAACAAGAACCGGCAGAGAGGAACACCACCGAAAGTAGTCCGATCGGTCCATAGATATCTGGGTATATAGGTAATACACAAATTTAACTATAAACAAGGGGAAATGTGATTAATGAATCACATATTACAAATAAAACAACTAAATATCACAATACAATATCGAGAAGAAAGTGAAAAAACATACGAACCAAAAATTGCACAAGATACGAGATTTTATTGTATGACTTATGCAGCGGATTTTAATTTCTGAGTGGGTGGACTTATACATTGTTGAATTTGGAGCCTCTTTACTTGTGTAGCCGCTTCACACTGCGCGGATTTATACTTTGTTTACGTTACAACAGATCTCATTCAAGTTCTTGGTTGCCTAATCTTCGGTTTTACCTTTGCTTGTATACGAATAGTTATTGTATTTTTTTATAGCCACACCCTGTAATGTGACCTTGCTCCTCACATTTTAGTAATGTGGCGCACAAGAAATGATAGTTTAATAATAATAATAATAATAATAATAATAATAATAATAATAATAATAATAATAATAACAATAATAATAATAATTACAAACATTCCAATCAAATAGTCTCAAATGTAACCTTTTAGCGGCGATGTACACAACTATGAACAGTGTGATCAGGATAAGAGATATTAAACCAAATTGTGTTAGATCATCTATATGTACGCCAATTTCCATCATATCACGATTACTGGGTAGACCTGTATCATAGCGGAACTAAAGGCAATCGGCGAAAAACATTTAAAGTCAATTTTTCAAAATCTAAAACAGCTTTGCTACTAGTAGTACTTCCATAGATTTGGTTACTACTAAATTGCCAACCGGCAACCGTATTATTCATAGATTTATTATAATAATTCTATGATCTATCTATGGCAAATTCCGACCAAAGTTGAAGCCAGTTTGCATGGATCATGGATGGTGTGTCAAGACTCAAGAAATGTTTACCCCGCAGATATCTTGAAGACCCCATAATTCTTTAGCGCTATCACTCTTATTTGAGAGCGGCGCCTACTTAGATATGGACGACGTCACCGCTTTAATATTGTTTCAAGTAAAGAAAAAAAAGTAAAGTAAAAAGTAAAAAGTAAAGTAAAGTAAAATACTAAAATCTCGTTAATTTCTAAAGCGCTTTCAAAAGATGCACCGAAGTAGCTCCTTATTCCTATGCGATTAATCTCAAATGAAGTAGCTATAGCCAAAGGTGGGTCATTCATGCCGGGTCATTTAATCAAAAGGGCGAGTGGGCAGGACGCTATAGCTATGGAGGAAATGATTTTATAAAGAGAAATGATTTTAGTTTAGAAAGAAAAACATGAGGAGATGTTGCAAGAAGGAGAGAAAATTGTGACTCAGAGTTTGTTATTTGGCTTTGATGTAGACAGCGAAGGGATATTGGAATTGAGTTCAAAAGCTCAGGTGCAGCGTATGAAAAAGCACGATTGCAAATTTTGATAGATGATTTTTTCAGAGGTAGAAGGAGAGTTACATGAGAAGAAGATCTAGTAGATCCAGGTTGTTGTGGAATTATCAGATTTCTTAGGTAGACAGGTTTTGATGTATGAAGAGAGTTATAAGTCATCGATATTATTTTATATTCAACTAGGTGTTTACCCGTCAAAAATGACGGGAAAGATTGGCTGTTCTACCACCCGATTTTGCGCAAATGCAATAGCATTTTACGACAGGGAGATTGGCTGTTTTACCACCCGAATTTGCGCAAAAGCAATAGCATTTTGCGCAATTGATTGTCCTTAACTCGCCGCCTTTTCCTTCAACCGCGTTAACGCCCATTCGCGTGAATTTTCTGAAACTTGATAGTCAACGTAAGTGTAATGATTTGGCAGTGTCGAACGCCATGTAGTGCTTGATTCTCTTGTTTGCTGTGCTGATTTTTCACGCCGAGCAACAGCCTGCTACTCATTCTCACTTGATTGTCGGAAAGCTCGTGAACTCTAGACTTTTTTTGTTTTGCACAGAGGGTTAGAAAGAGGGATAAAATAGCTAAACAATGGTGCAAACCTCATCTTCTTAGCTCTTATATAGCCCGAGATGTAGCAAATTCAAAAAAATTGGAAACTTTCTCAGAATTCAAAACTTTCGCGAAATTCGCCGATAATACTTATGTTCAAACATTGGGGTCATCGGGTTAGAATTGATATATCTTTGCCAAAATTAATGTCAACCGATTTTCAAACTTTTGGGTTTATTTTGTTCCTCTGACATCCCTTTACAACTTTGCCGCTGACCAAAAAGTGGGGTTACCGCTTAAAATATTTTGCTAGGGGGCTTTAAACATTTTTCGGGGGGAGAGGGTGATATTTTAGGCCGTAAAGTGGACTCTACCCCAAAATTTTTTTGTTTTGCACGGACGGTTAGAAAGAGGAATAAACAATCTAAACAATGGTGCAAACCTCATCTTTTTAGCTCCTATATAGCCTGAGATATAGCAAATTTAAAACGTTACAGCAATCATTTCTGAGAACGCTTTTCCAAAAATTTAATCCCCAGTACGGTGACGACGTGTGAAAATTTAATTCCCACTTGAGGGGTTAAATATAAAAAATAGGTATTGAGGCTAGGAATGAATAAATATATATATATATATAATGGGGCAGGGCATTGGGAGAGGGAAGGGAGATTTGGGAGGAGGAAGGTGGGTTGTACGGGTTTTCGGAGCAGCGTTGTGTAAGTTTGGAAACGGGGTTTGGGGCCGGTGGGGTAGGGCGGAGCGCTGATGGGTTGGGGCCTGGGCGATTGGGAGAGGGATGGGTAGTTGGAAGGGGATAGGGAGAGGGAAGGGGAACGGGGTTTAGGGCCGGGGCGGGAATGGGTTGGGGCTGGAATGGGTTGGGCCGGGGGCGATTGGGAGAGGGATGGAGAGAGGGAAAAGGGTTGGAGAGACGGAAGGGGAACGGGGTTTGGGGGCGATTGGGAGAAGGTGGGGAGAGGGAAGGAGATGGGGATAGGGGAAGGAAAAGGGGGTTTGGGGCCGGGGCGGGAATGGGGTGGGCCTAGGCGATTGGGAGAGGGATGGGGTGAGGGAAGGGGGACGGTGGTTTAAGCTGTAATTAAAACGCTTCGTTAAACGCTCCGTTTATATTAAACAATATTTGGTTGTCAATGACAACAGCGTCTTGCAATACCCGCCGTGTTGCGGACGGACAGACGCGACGGACGGACGGACATCGAGAATTATATAAGATGCGTTCTGCTATTTTGAGCCAGTGGAGAGATTTGAGTAATGGTGTAATGTGGCAAAATCTAGGCGATTTAGTTACTGCACAAGCTAAGGCATTTTGAATCGATTGGAGTTTACATTTGGAAGCCTTTGGAAGATTGTGAAACAGTGAGTTGCAGTAGTCTAACTTAGAGTGAACTATTGAAGTGGCAATGGTTGAAGCATTTAAGTTAAAGTAAAGTAAAGTAAAATCTCGTGGATTTCTATAGCGCCTTGGAAAGCAGCACAACTGTAGCTGCTTATTTTTAGGCGCTCAGCCTCTCTTAAAATAGCTATGGGGATGGGGAAAGGTTGTTATCAGTCAGGCAATAGTCAACGTCCAAAGGGCAGTGAGGCTAGGTTGTTACAGCTATGGAGGATATGATTTTAGAAAAAGAAATGATTTAAGCTTAGACCTGAAGACTTGAGGAGATAATGCAGGAATTATAGGAAATGAGAATTCAGATTTCATTGTTTGAAAGTGTCCAAGTCTGCGGAGCGAAGCTGGGATCGAGTTCCAAAGTTCAGGTGAGGCGTACGAGAAGGCACGGTTGCAAATTTTCAGGGATGACTGATTGAGTGGGCGTGACAGAGTGAGGTAAGATGATGAACGTGTGGGTCGAGGAGGCTGAGGGGTTAATAGTGATCTAAGGTAGACAGGTTTTGATGACTGAAGTGAACTATATGTAAGTGTTATTATCTTATATTGACTTATAATGATAAGTCAATCTTATATTGGCATGACTGCTAGAGCTGGGTCGATTACGATTATTTTTTCCGATTACGATTACGATTATTTTGGATTATTTTTCACGATTACGATTTCGATTACGATTACGATTTTTTATATAATCGCGATTTCGATTTCGATTATTTCACAGTACCTTTAGAAACTGTCTTTCCCGCCATATTTTACAGTATTCGGCAATCCTCTGTGTATCGATGTTCAGTTGGTCTTCAACAAGGATATTTCTACAACCCTAACACCCCCCTCAATTTGAGGTCGACACCCCCTAAAATTTGGTAATGTGACAATGGTATGCATTCAGAATGCATATTGATCAGCCCTGAACACCCCCAAACAGGCCCATTCAGAGGGGGGCCAGGAGGGCCATTCGGCCCGGGCCTCCATCATTTGGGGGCCTCCCTTTGTTTCCTTGTCTAGAATTCTGGAAGAGCAAGAAAGCTAGATAGCTATACTAGCTATATAAGCCTACAAATTGAATAACATAAGTGCTAGAACTGAACACTGTGTTAGACCGTTTCGCTGACGTCTCCAGGAGCTGACATCTTCTCCCAAGTGAACTCAGAACCGTCTCTCAGAGATGAGCAATTCCACAAGTTAACAGAACCAGGGCAGTGGCGGCTCCACCGGGGGGCCAGGGAGCCCGTGCCCCCTATTGAGTGCCTGGCCCCCCAGTGGCCTCCCAGTTGGGACCCTATACTTAATGCTACATACATTAAACAACAAATGGCTGGCCCCACGATTAGAAGTTGGCAAGTTGCCACCCCAACGGCCCCCCACTTGCCAAATCCTAGAGCCGCCACTGAACCAGGGTGGCAAGTTGAGCGAGAGTTTGTACATTAAACCCACATGACACACCGTATCGAAAGCTGCTGTCAAACCCAGAAAGATGGTACCTGTCTTTAGACGCTGTTGAATCCATTTTGGCGTGGTGCCTTATATTATACTAATGCTAAGACAACACGTCTGAATATATTATATAAGTATAGATAATATCTACATATTATGTATTCTAGCAATGTACAAGCAATGGTTGAGTCTTTATCTATCGACGTACGGACAACGAATGTCTGCCTTCAGCTATACTACAGTTCAGCGTCCTAGTTAGTGTTCGTCTATTGGATGGGAGGCGGAGCTTGTCTACTTAGAATGCCATCACGTGACATCTTCTCTTCTTACTTTTTAAAGCTAAAGTCTAACAGAGTGAAAACCTAGATTCTAAAAAGTCCACAGAAAAACAGAAAACTGCAAGCCTACAATGTCAGTGCTTTCTATATTTAAAAGTTCGCTTGGAGTTTTCTATTGCAAAAGTCTCTATAGGGCTTTATGGCTATTCTGCTTCTAGTCAGATCTAAATGGGTCTGATCAGTTAATTAGTGCCTTCGGGCGATGGATGTCGATGGCGATCGTCGGCTTCCAACAGTTCAGACTGGACACAGATATTTCTTCGGCTGAGCCATCTGTCTCAGTCTTTATGTCTCTTAGTTTAACTCTGTCTCAGTCTCAGTCTCTTTCTCTGGGCTGACTGTCCCACTTCTGACACCATGTGGCGTGGTGCCTTATATTATATAATATATTCAGACGTGTTGTCTTAGTATTAATATAATACTAGAACTCGAAGGCTCGCTTCGCTCGCGCGAGCTTCGCTCGCATGAGGCGAGCTTCGCGTCGCTTCGCGTCGCTTCGCGTCGCTTCGCGTCGCTTCGCTTCGCTCGAGGCAACGACCAATCCAATTCCAATTCCAGAACGACCAATCAGAACGCTCACTCAGCCAACCAATCAGAACGCTTGAAGGTAACCAATCAGAACGCTCACACAGCCAACCAATCAGAACGCTCACACAGCCAAACAATCAGAACGCTCGAACGCAACCAATCAGAACGCTCACACAGCCAACCAATGAGAACGCTCGAAGGCAACAGACATACAGATAACGATTTTAATGTTATAGATAAGGCACCACGCCACATCCATTTTCAATGAAAATCTGATAATCAACGGTAAATTGATCTTTCTTTGAATCGGAAATATTGTATAATATAATATACGGGAATAATCGAAAAATAATCGCGATTTCGATTATTTTTTCGACGATTATCGATTATTTCGATTTATTTAATAATCGTCTCGATTTCGATTACGATTTTTCCAAAAATCGCGATTTCGATTACGATTTCGATTAATCGACCCACCTCTAATGACTGCATATAATGAATATTGACCGATTATCTGCATAATCGTGCTAATCTGAATCATAACGATTGACGGCATAATTGTACACGATGAATCTTAGTGATAGCAATTTGATGGCATAATTGTACACTGTGAATCATAATCACTCGCTCGCCGATTAGAATAGAATGTAAATAAAACCATTAAAACCATCCAGTATCTCTCTTTATCCGTTATGGATGACTTCAGAATATTAACCGGGGCGATATGGACGGCGGCTCCACGCGCATTAACCAAGTTATAAAGAAACCGTCCTACTGACGTCATTCAAAAGGGGAAAACATTAGGCCTACTGACATGCATACCCCTCAAGAATAACGTGACAATGATATCCAAAAGGGAATATCTTTACACTATTACCTTCAGTTACGACTTATACCGCAACCTACAACTGAATCCACTAGGTATTCGGCAGGATTTTCATTTGCTGTTCCTTTTTCTCGCGCAGTCATTGGTACCAGTTGTTTCTCAGTGTGTGGCCCTAAGATTTGGAATTCATTACCAAAATCACTTTGTATTACTTATCATTATAATTTATCGTCTTTCAGATCTGGTCTTAAAACATACGTGTTTGACTTGGCTTATCTCCCTTAGATTGCTCCTCTGATAGTGATAGAGGACGACACATAAAGAAGATCAAACTTAACAAAATGGCGGAAAACTGGTGTGTTCTAAGACGTTAAGGACTATCTCTAGTATTATTTAAATTATATGTTGCTCACCATGCCAACGCAATTAAGGCTACGCGTGAAAATCTGGTCTCATTTGTTGGGTCTAACGAAATTGAGTTATGTGTATCAAAATTCGCTAATACTGTGGCAGAATTAGATTTATATTCGCTTGATGCAAAAAATTTGGGATATAGAATGCCATTTCTGAAGCTACCGAAATCCCGTGAGCCGTTATGGAAAGAAAATAACGCGAAGGCAAATAAAAGAGGTCTTCTTAATACAATTTATTCGGTCAACGGCGATAAGTATACAGGAGAATGGCAAAACGATCTTAAAAACGGTAATCACATTTTGAAATTTTTCAAACTTTGGCATATTTAAAATATCCGAAAGGTAATTTTGGCGTTTAGCGTCGGGATTTCAAAGTGCGTCCGAAATTCAAATTGTTAGCGTGTCTCGTCCGAAATTCAAATTGTTAGCGTGTTTAGCGTCCATTTTTGCTGCATTCCTTGTTACTTTGGTTGACAATTATGCTTGATAATATAGCAGAAGACAGTTTGTTATGCGTTCACACTACAATCTTCCGGTACTATGCTACTTTGGGGGGCCCTCCTATAACCCTAACCCTATTTTTTGGTGGGCCCCCCAAAGTAGCATAGTACCAATCTTCCTTATATTATCGGAAATAACCCGAAATTAATTTCCGACACTAAAAGCCAAAATTACCCAACGTGAGGCGTCCTTGGAGATTTCGATGTTGTAACTTTAAAATTAAATATTTAAAGTTTATTTTTGCCGATTGCGATTTATGTTAATGTATTGCAGAGGTGGGCAACCTACGGACCGCGGGCCTCATACGGCCCGCGGGAACGTTTAATGCGGACCTTCAGATTTCTCGCATATTTTTTAAATTGACAAATTTAAAAAAAAACGATACAAATTTGCATTCTATACTACGGATTTCAACCAGTACTTTAACTCCAGATTATGGAAAACTAGTTAGAAAATGTTTGCAGTTACAAAGATCTCATTAAATTTTTTAACACATCTAGTTAATTAATGTCACTAGTCAATTATAAACTAGCAAGAACTAACTGTTCCTGGCCTTACAGTTACTAACTGATCGTGACAGTCTCAGCAACATTATCACATAGAGCTACTGCAACTACTAGTTACTAAGTATGTTACTACGACTACTACCTATGATTATATATTATAATACAGTAGTTATGTCGTTAAATTTTTTGCATTAAGAATTTATGCAATTTTATTGACAAGACTTTAAAAAAATACATGCGGCTCTTCGAACAAAAGTAAATGCATGTTCAAGTATAATTACAAGTACTTGTAATTATAAAGTAACCCTCTTTCTGTTCTTCATATTGGATAATAACGTATTTTTCTTTTTTCACAATCTAAATCTATTTTTTCTCGATATTTCGGTGATTGTCACGCGTAAAATTTTATTACAATCATATAGAGAATCTATAAAATACATTTGTTTTGAAAATATCAGAAATGAATTCCAGATTTTTTCAAATATTTTAATGTATAAATCTAACTCCTTTTTGGGGCAGCAAATTCTATGACCGCTCCGGGCGGCATAAAGTCTTGGTACGCCACTGATAGAACTAGAACTATTGAATTAAGTAAGTTAAGTAAAGTAAAATCTCGTAAACTTCTACAGCGCCCCGGAAAGCAGCACAGCAGTAGCTGCTTATTCTTATGCGCTTAATCTTTCTTGAAATAGCTATAGCCAGGGTGGTTTGTCGGCCGGGCAAAGGTCAGTGTATCTATGAGGCGGCGGGTCAGGTTGTTGTTGCTATGGGGGAAATGACTTTTCGAATAGGAAGGTTTTAAGTTTAGACCTAAAGGTTTGAGGAGACAGTGAAGGAATTAAAGGAAATGAGGATTCGGAGCTTATTGTTTGACCATGTCGTAGGCTGCGGAGGGAGGCTGGAATTGAGTTCCAAAGTTCTGGTGCGGCGTATGAGAAAGCGCGGTTGCAGATTTTGAGTGATGACTGATTTAACGGGCGTGAAAATGTGAGATGAGATGATGATCTTGTAGGTCGGGGAGGCTGAGGCGTTAAGAGTTTACGAAGGTAAACCGGTTTTGACGAATGAAGTGAACTGTAAGTAATCGTTATTATCTTGTACTGTATACGTTCGGATATTTTAAGCCAGTGTAGTGTCTTCAGTATGGGTGAAATATGCAGAACTTTGGTGATTTGGTTACTGCTTGGGCTAGTGCATTTTGAATTGATTGTAATTTGTTGATGGAGGTTTTTGGGAGGTTATAGTAAAGGGAGTTGCAGTAATCCAGTTTGGAATGGACTATTGAAGTGGCGATTGTGGATGCAGTTTTGGTGTCAAGGCAAGGACGGAGGCGACGTAGATCACGAATATGGGCATAGCAGGATTTCGATAGTTGGGAGATCTGTGATTCTAAATTTAGGGATGAATCGATTTTGAA
Organism: Metaphire vulgaris; assembly: GCA_018105865.1. Taxonomy (NCBI): domain Eukaryota; kingdom Metazoa; phylum Annelida; class Clitellata; order Crassiclitellata; family Megascolecidae; genus Metaphire; species Metaphire vulgaris. The sequence goes on from CM030837.1 coordinate 9,208,174, forward strand.
ATCAAGATTTTTTGCAGTTGGAGCAGGGGTTATTGTGGTATTTGGAGTCAGGACTAGCTTGGGACTGTCAATTTTTTTAACTTGTTGGGGTAGACCTATTAAGAGGAATTCAGTCTTGGATGGATTAAGAGCAAGGAGGTTAGATGACATCCATGACGAAATAGACGAGAATGCTGATCCAAGCAAAGTAATTGATGTGTCAAATGAGGATGGCGAAAAGGACAGGAATAACTGAGTGTCGTCGGCATAGAGTTGGTGATTCAAGTTGAGGGAATTGATTAAGGATGATAGTGGTGTGGTATAGAGACTGAACAATACAGGCCCTAGGACGGATCCTTGGGGCACTCCGAAGTTTACGCTATGAGATGATGAGGTTTGTTTGAGACACAAAACTTGGAAGGAACGAGACTTGAGGTAAGATTTGAACCAGTGATGAGCTTTGTCAGATATGCCGAACCAGAGGGAGAGTCGCTCGAGTAGAATATTGTGATCGATAGTGTCGAATGCGGCAGAAAGGTCGAGGAGGCAAAGACCAGTGACTTGTCGGAGACCGATAGCAGTTAACCCGTTACAGGGGTTCGACGTCTTAAAACGTCGCCCGGAAATCATATGCGAACGGGGTCCGACGTTTTAAAACGTCGCGCAACTGTTTTGCTCTTCCACCATGGTGTTCGCCGTTTAAAAACGTTTTCTTGATTTGATTTGATTTGATTTCCTTTTTGGCACGGATGGATGGTAAGTACAATAAAAATGCTAAACAATGATGCAAACCACATCTTTGTAGCTTCTATATAGCCTGCAGATTTCAAGATTCTCGCAAAAAATTTCACTTCTCCGAGCAACGGGTGCCTGGTGTAGAAACACCATAACTCCCCCAAATTGGGTCCCATCCTCAAAATTTTTGAACTAATCTGTTCCAAAGACACCCACCTACAACTTTGCCGCTGAACCAAGGGGGTCACCGCTGAAAAAAATTTTTTATTCACCTTTGAACGTATTTTTTGGGAGGGGGTCATATTTTGGTCTGTAGGGTGACCCAACCCCCGAAATTTCTTTTTTGGCACGGATGGATGGTAAGTACAATAAAAATGCTAAACAATGATGCAAACCACGTCTTTGTAGCTTCTATATAGCCTGCAAGGTAAGTTGTTTCAGATTTCAAGATTCTCGCAAAAAATTTCATTTCTCCGAGCAACGTGCGCCTGGTGTAGAAACACCATAACTCCCCCAAATTGGGTCCCATCTTCAAAATTTTTGAACTAATCTGTTCCAAAGACACCCACTTACAACTTTGCCGCTGAACCTAGGGGGTCACCGCTGAAAAAATTTTTTTTTACCTTCGAACGTATTTTTTGAAGGGGGTCATATTTTGGTCTGTAGGGTGGGCCCAACCCCCGAAATTTCTTTTTTGGCACGGATGGATGGTAAGTACAATAAAAATGCTAAACAATGATGCAAACCACATCTTTGTAGCTTCTATATAGCCTGAAATATAGTAAGTTTAAAAAGTACATGTTCACAGTTCAAACAAACGCTTTCCCCCAAAATTAGTTACCAAAATTGGTAACGTCTTATAAAAATTAATTCCCCTTCAACGGGTTAAGAGTCTGTCGTAAATGTAGGCCTGGACAGTTTCTGTAGAGTGATGTTTAGTGTAGGCAGATTGATGAGTGTTATATAGTGAGTTATTTGAAAGATGATCTGTGAGTCTAGAAAGGACGATTTTCTCGGTAAGTTTTGATAGAAGAGAAAGATTTGAGATCGGGCGGTAGTTATTAAGATCTTCTCGGTCAAGGCCAGGTTTTTTTAGAAGAGGAATGACGAAAGAGTTTTTAAACGAGGATGGGAAAATACCTGTGGTGAGAGATAGGTTAATAATTCTTGTTATAGTTGGCGTAAGCACAGTGGAGCACTGTTTGAGTAGAGAAGTGGGTATGGGGTCAAGATCGCATTGTTTATTTGGAAAGGAGAGAAGGAGTTTGGATACCTCTTCTTCAGTTGCAGGATTGAAGTTGGAGAAATCGCTCGGAGGTTATGACGGAGATGGGTGGTGAGGAGAGGTAGTTTGATTAGTCAAAGTCGAGGCAAGGTTGTTACGAATCTTGGAGATTTTTCCAGAGAAGAAATTAGCAAACGATTCAGCAAGCTGTGACACGGAAATGGTTTGAGGGCAAGGATTTGTTTCTTTGCGGTGGAATAGGTCATTTATAGTTTTCCAGAGTTTTCGTGGATTAGAGCTGTTTGTTGAGAATTAAAGATTGTATAAGAATAATTAGAGATGTTAACTATTCAATGATCGTCAGGCTTCTCCCTTGGCTTGAGCAATCGCCAACCAGGATATTTAAACCTGACTCTCCGCAATTACAAATACGTCTAGCCATGCCATCAGACAGACAGCAGGGATCAAACGGAAATCGCCTCGGTCATTCGCCTCGGCCGAGTATCACGTTTTTTTGCAAGTATTTGTCGAGGCAAATACTTGGCATGCAGGCAAATACTTGGGTGCAAATAGTTGCCAATGATCATAAGCAGAGTCGGGCAGTGACACCTGGCTTTGTTTAACTGAGCTTTAAAGTCTTTAAGACCATCCACATTGTGGCTTCAAGTCATTGTATCCATCTACCGCTTTCTCTCCTCTCCCTGAAAATTGTCTCTTTCCCTCTCTCTCCCTCTTTCTTTACCTCTAACAGTAGACACTATCCTTGCATAGTACCAACAATAGGCTAAGGGGCAGTCAATTTAAAAGTTATTAATGCAGCTCCATGTCTTCGTCCCCTTCTCCCTCTTCCTCTCTTCTTCCTCTCTTCTCTCTTTCTCTCCATGCAAATTGTCTCTGTGTCACTATTATTATTATTATTATTATTATTATTATTATTATTATTATTATTATTATTATTATTCAACTTCAAGATTATTGTGGCGACTAATCCGGAGACTACGTGGACACATTACAAATTGTAATAGCTTGTGCGAAATAGCCAAGTTTTGAGTCTCTTCTTGAAGTTGGCTGGCATTGGTGAGAGTTGAATTGAAGAAGGCAGGCGGTTCCATGCCCTTGCCACGGCCACAGGAATGGCACGGTCGCCTGCAATACGAAGGTGCATCAATGGAACAACCAGAGAGGCGGTTCCAGTAGATCTCAGGCGATGCCGACCTGCCTGATCTGCGATCGTACTAATTCTGTTGCAAGTTACTCTGGGCCTATACCATTCAGGCAGCGGTAAGCCAGCGTTACCAACTTAAAATGAATCTGCTCTGGCACTGATAGCCAGTGTATGTCTCGTAGAAGCAGTGTTATGTGTTCACGAGAAGGGACCTGTAAGATCAACCACGCTGCTGTGTTCAATACGAACTGGAGACGGTCCAGCAGGTGTTGCGGTGATCCGGCGAGTGTTCTGTTCCCATAGTGTAGTTTGGTCAGTACCAATGATGAAACCAGTGACTTGAGAGTGGTGACTGACACCGATATTCGTACACTTCTGATCAGCCGGAGTGCATAGAAGCAGCTGGCAATTGTCTTCGAGACGTGGGTCCTCATCGATAATGTGCTATTGATGTGGATCCCGAGATTCCGGACAGACAACGCTGGTTGCACCTCATGTCCATCGATACTGATACAGGTCATTGGTGTCAAGTGTTTGTGACACTCAGAGGCGATCCATAATATCTCAGTCTTGGCAGCATTGAGTTGCAGCTGATGTGACTTCAGCCACTTGGTCACATCGACCAGGCACCTAGTGACACGCTGTTGGAGCAGATGAACTGCTGTAGGAGGACTGCTTCCATATACTTGCGTGTCGTCGGTGTAGAGGTGTGCTTGGAGCCCAAACCGTTGGACAATGCTTATCAAGTCGGCAACGTAGAGTGCAAAGAGAATAGTCCCGAGTATGGAGCCTTGGGCAGCTCCATATACTACACAGGTCGGCAGAGTGGTTGAGCCTGCGCAACATACATGCTGCACTTGTTTCGTGAGTAGGAGGAGAACCATTGGAGCACTCGATCGCTCACACCATACGATACCTCCAACTTCTTCTGTAGCACACCATGGTCCATCATGTTGAAGGCGGTGGTGAGGTCTTGCAACACCAAGACCGCTACATCTCTGGCGTCCAGCGCTCGTAGAATGTACAGGGCGGGTCAGGACAACTGGGTAACGCCGATTGGGCCCCGGACAACTGGGCCCGCCAACTGGGTAACGGGACATCTGGGTAACGGGACATCTGGGTAACGGGACATCTGGGCCCCGCACTATCGAACTCGACTTAGGCCTAATAATAAATGAGAGTTGTAAAACTTCGGGTGGTCTGTCTTCTTTTTAGCCTGTCATCAGCTACAAATTGAGTACAAATTCTTAATGGGAGGAGGTGCTGTTTCTTTGATCGTAAATGCAACCTATGGTTACTACAGGATTATACAGTGCCGTTCATAAGTCTCGCATCACCCCCTGAAAAAGCTATTTACAGCCTTTTCTTGGCTTGCCCTTTCAATCGGACGTCATAATTCCATATTATTATATACCGATTTGTTGGAAATTCAATTCTGCACCCATTTCTGCAATCAATTTGTCTCTTTTATGAACTTTCCAATTGATTATTATGCAAGGAAGCGTTAGAGCCGGATTCTGCATAATACTGGGTTCGAAGTCATCCAATGAACCTATGTCTTTCTCAACCAATTGAAGCATCAAATCCCACAGCCAATACCTGCGTGACAATTCGGTTAGTCAATGTTTATTAGCCAATCACTTTTTTAGCACTGAGTATTAATTCTGTGACGGTAACTGCAGAATCCGACTCTAACGCTTCCTTGCTTAATAATCAATTGGAAAGTTCATAAAAGAGACAAATTGATTGTGGAAATTGGTGCAGAATTGAATTTCCAACAAACTGGTATATAATAATAATATGGAATTATGACGTCAGATCGTAAGGACAAGTCAAGAAAAGCCCGTAAATAGCTTTTTCAGGTGGGTGATGCGAGACTTATGAACGGCACTGTATGGACTTAAGAAGAACTGAGACTTCGCTGTATCCCTGCAGGCATTTATGATGTTAAAGCATAAAACCATCAAAACCAAAATATAGTCGTTGCCTATTCCATTCATCAACACCATTCTCTCTTTCTCTATTGTACGGGGCCCAGATGTCCCGTTACCCAGATGTCCCGTTACCCAGATGTCCCGTTACCCAGTTGGCGGGCCCAGTTGGCGGGGCCCAATCGGCGGTACCCAGTTGTCGCAGACCGGTACAGGGAGACTTTCAACACTGCGGTTTTGGTTGAGTGCTGGGCCTGGTATGCGGACTGGAGGTTTGGCAGGAGATTGAGGGTCGTTAAGTAACAGATGAATCGATGTGACATGAGCCGCTCGAGCAGTTTCGACAGAACCAACAGGCTGGAAATCAGTCTGAACGACTTAATATCAGTGGTATGCAGGTTGGGCTTCTTGAGTCTAGGAATGATATAGGCAGATTTTAAAATCTCTGGTACCAATCTAGACAAGATCGAGCGATTGAAGAGTTCGGATAAGAATGTCATGAGGATATTGTAGGACTCCTTGAAAAGAGCGGTCGGCATAGGGTCACTCGCACACTGCTTGTCTGGAAGTGCCCGTATCTCTGTGGCCACTTTGTCAGGAGACAAGGGCTGGAATGAGCTGAGAGAGCACGGAGTAAGTATTGGGCTGAATGTGAGCGAGTCCTACTCAGTGACCGATGCGTGTGCCATGGCTTCTTTGTTGTGAAGATGTTTGGCAAAGGCATCAGCTGAGGGTATCTTGTGGGCTAGAGTATGGCCGCAGCCGAGTAATGTGTTGAGAGACTGCCATAAACATCGCGGATCGACCCGCTCCAAATCTACTTTGTTATTCCAGAAGGCTTCTCGCTTCCGGTGAAGCAGAAGCCTATGGGCTCACCAGAGCTCCTTCCAGTATGATTTGAGCGTTGCAGCATCATCAGGATCCGAGTGGGTCAACCTGGCTTTCCGTTTGACGAACCACAGCTTTCTCTTAGCTGCACGGCACTCATCATCGAACTAGGGGTCTGAGGGGTGAAGTTGACAGGTTGCTGTCATCACTGGCACCAACCTCTCTGCAATGTCGGTAATCTTTTGATCGTATAATCAAGTCATTTTGTCAATGTCCATCGTTGGCCATAGGGCCGGTTGACAAAGTTTAGAGGTCGCGAGCTCGTTCAAAAATGCAATGGTGTCAACTTTACGCTAGGCACGTCATGTAGTAGAGGCTTAGACCGGACGAGATCTGGTTAGCGGCACCGACCAGGTAACCAGATGATGGTCGGATAGCCGTACATCTATTACTCACGTCTGCGGTGAAACGGTGCCACAATGAAACGCGACCACGTCGAGCATTCCTCCGCCGACATGCGCCGCATAAGTTGGTTGGAAAGTAAAGTTAAAAGATGAAAAAAGCTCACGAAGTTGTTGGCAGGCTGCATCCTCATCATGGCTGAGCTGCACATTGAGATCTCCAGCGACGTATACAGATTCGTTGTGTGACGCGAATTCACCCAGTAACTCTGACATTACCGAGAAGAGGAGCTATGAGGTCTTGGCGGAGCTGGGTCTGGAGACCACGGCCAAAACGCACGACTCGACTGAGGTGACGCGAACAGTCACCAGCTCGAGGGATTGAAACTGTTGCATGAGCTGCAATTTGGAGAGTCGGATATCGGGAGCAGCACAGATGGCAATGCCGCCATGGTTGGTGGAGAGATGGTCAGCTTCAACTTGAGGGCAAGGCCGGGCCCTCTCGACCTCTTGGTAACCGTTGTTCAGTAACTGCCCGATCCAGGCCGATGTTTCATCATGCCAAGTCTCACAAAGACCAATGACTTTCAGCGAATGCTCCCAACAGACTTCCAGTAGATCATGAAGCTTATTATTGAGTGACCAGATGTTCAGGCGGCCGACAATCACCACACCTCCCTTAGCTTTGGTGTGCCGAAGGGTCAGTACAGGGAGAGTATTCGGCGGATGTCAGGCTATGCATGGAGAGAGGCGTTTATTCCTGAACATGGTAAAAATGAAGGCTCCATTCCTGGCTGACGTCAGGATCGGTCTGGAGCATCTTCGACCCACTCGCATTCCACAGCGATGAACTGGGCAAGGAGTTCCGCGAGTGCTAATGATGTTGAGTTTAACCAAAATGTCAACAACGCTAGGCACCGGGCAGCAGTCGTATCAAATGGCCAGCAACTCGGTTGATATATAGCGAAACATTTGCTAATTGATGCAGTCAAACGTGATGACGATGATGAGTTTACTCACGTGAACACGGTGACTGATATGATGCTCAATGAAAGTGTAAGAAAATGTACAGCAAACAGGTAAAGAGGTAAACTGTATGTGATATGCACAATGGCTTCATGCGGAGACAACCTCAACTCACACCATTGTCAAACTCCACGAAATTCAGCTAAAACTCCACCGGTGGACGAGTAGTTGAGCATGCCCATAATTCGAACGCTCCAACTCAGAAATCCAGTTGAGAAAGGTAGCGATAAGAACAGGGCCATTTTAAGGTCTTCGTAGGCCCTGGGCACTCTCATATTCGTAGGCCCTCCTCAACTTAAGCCTCCAAGTTGCCAACTACTTGATCAAATGTGGATGAAACAGTTTCTATAGCCAAGGTATTAATTATGATGTATTCATCAGATCTGGTCATCTGGAAGAGGCATTTACTGATAAGTTTCATCTATTTTCACAAATATTTGGTGAGATTAAAAGTGTGGCTGAAATGTTTAAGGCACAAATAGAGAATAGGATAGTGATAAGTTTTCCAAATGTGAATATCGAAATGTGAATATCGCTTTCCGAATCTACAGTATACCTTTCATTTATTTTTAACAAGTTATGAAGGTGAACGTACATTTTCCAAACTGAAACTTATAAAAACTTATCTTTGGTCAACGATGAGACAAACACGCCTATCCTCCCTGGCGCTACTTTCAATCAAAAAGAACCTGATGCGGGAAATGATTAAGGATGTCATAAGTGACTTTGCTAATCAGCTAATGCAAATAGCCGAAAAGTTTACACAAAGTTGGAGTCGAGGCCAAACTTTCGAGGCCAAGGCGAGGCCAAGGTCAGGAGGTTCGAGGCCAAGGCCAAGGCCAGGAGGTCCGAGGCCAAGGCCAAGGCCAGGAGGTCCGAAGTCAAGGCCAAGGCCAAGGCCAGCAGATATTTGGCGTTTTTGGCCAAATTTTTAGGTACATTTTGCCAAATTTTTGACAAATTTTTTGCACATTTTACATTTATTTATTTATTTGTTATATTATTTCTTCATTTCCTTGGAGCCACACCCCTGCCCCCAAATGACGCCCCCGTTAAACACGACGTCATGAAATAATGCAGAAGTGTTAAACTCTACAGTTTAATCCACAGTTGGTTGCGTAGTTGGCAACTTGGAGGTTTAAGTTGAGGAGGGCCTACGAATATGAGAGTGCCCAAGGCCTAAGAAGACCTTAAAACGGCCCTGCAGTAGCCACCTCAGTGGAAGGGATGTACATGGACAGTGGGGTAAAATCCCCCCTTTCCCTGCAAATCGCGCGCTGATCAGGGCCAACACTTGATTTGGGCAGATTAAACGTCAAAATATTGAAATTTTGGGGGCCAAACAAGTGCTGGGCCCCTACCCGAATTATTGGGTGCCCTGGCTCCTTATGGATTGGCGTCCATGGCAGTAGGGTCCAGTACCTACTACCAACCATGTTTTAAAGATAAAATTGAAATACCTTTTGATGTTTTGTAGCTGTTTGCCAGTCTCGTGTTTTATATCCAGATGTTTCTTGAACCCACTTGAAGTTCCTCGAGTTTCACTTATTATTTCGCGACATTGCTTGCATTTCATGGACCACTTTCTTTCATTTATTATTTTGAAATCGGTGAAAGCAAACTTCAAAATGCTAGGCTCATTTGTGGCCATATTCTTTGCTTTGCGTATTTTTACTTACAAACTTTAATAGCATATAGGTAGGCCTACAGCAGAGATTGCTGTCACTACGGCACCGTTTCTTTTCCAAGTGCGATCAGTCTACAACCTCCTTAGCCTAAGCAGATGCAGCCTCGCAGGTGTCTCTGTTATACTTTAGAGACAATAACCCGGCCCCCTGAGAAGCCGCCGCAGTCTAGAACTGCTCTAAAATAGACGCCATATATCCATTTAGGTTCAAGCCTTTTAATACTTTTATTAGCAAGAAACCCAATTATCTGGTCCAAATGCCTACTTCAATCCCTGAGGCAATGTTCGCTTCAAACAATGTCAGCCTTGTCAATGCAAGCAACATAATTACAAGCTATTAGACTTAGCAGGAATTCTCAGGGTCTACCGTTTGGATTGAACAGAGGACGTTTTGTTCAGATATTATTCGTCACTTCCAACATTTTGAATGCACGATTTTCATGTTTAATTCCATGGTGTGAGGGCTTGGCCTCGAGTACACAAGGCCGAGGACTTGTATCCCGAGGCCAAGGCCAAGGCCGAGGACTTGTACCTGAGGCCAAGGCCAAGGCCAGCAGGTCCGAGGCCAAGGCCAAGGCCGAGGACTTGTATCCCGAGGCCAAGGCCAAGGCCAAGGCCAGCGTCACTTGGCCTCGAGGCGCCTCGAGGCCAAGGCCACGGCCTTGAGGACTCCAAGTCTGAGTTTACACATTGTAACACTGCTTAAGTGCTCATATTAATAGTTCTAACTTATACTGTTTGTGACTGTTAGAGTTAAACGCTATTAAATTTGCATCTGCATGACTGTAATTTCTGCCATATTTTTACTCCCTTCATGTTTTCCATACACATCTGATCTGACTTTCGTAGGCCCCTGAAAAGTTAGTAGGCCCTGGGTACAGTGCCCAGTGGATAAAACGGCCCTGAATAAGAATGCACCTAGACGGCGACCATTTTGGTAAACTGTGATTTTCAAAATGTTAACGGTGTTGGTGTAGGATAAATCCGTTTCTACCTAATTTCACTGAAGTCACTAGAATAATTATTAAATTGGTACTAATCCCTGATGAAGTGTCAAACAGTATGAATTTTAGTACATTGTGAGAAGCTGGACAAGAAAATAATCCGATAAAAACAGCATTAAATCAAAAGATCAAAATTCTTCAGCAGCCACATGCGGCGCCACCTATCCCTCTACCTCTGTCAGTAGACAATTTGCTCTTGTCACTCTCCTGGCAGTGCACCAACAATAATGTAATGTAATGTAATGTAATGTAATGTAATTAGCTATTTATATTGCGCCTAATCAATCAATGTTAGCAAGCGCATTACAATTAATGTCAATTATGTCAATTATTATAAGCACAATTAAACAGATGTGTTTTCAAATGTTTACGGAAAGCGACAGGCGACTTTATGTTCCGTAGCGCTGGTGGAAGGGCGTTCCAGGCATGGGGTCCGGCGTACGAGAAGGCTCGTTGCCCCATGACTGTCCGAAGACGAGGTTTCTGGTATTGACTGGTAGAGGCTGATCGTAGGCCTGGTCTACCAATGGCGGTTGATGTTGGCTGGAGCAGATCGGCCAGATAGGTCGGACAAAGACCATTTCGTGCACAGAACATCAGCATGCATAGTTTGTGTTGTATCCGTGACTGGACTGGAAGCCAATGAAGTTCGCGAAGCGCCGGAGTAACGTGGTCTCGAGGTTTTAGGTCCAGCACCAGACGTGCAGCAGCATTTTGTACGCGCTGCAGGTTGGCCAGTGTAGACTTTGGGAGGCCGGCAAGAACAGAATTACAATAGTCTAGCCTGGACAGAACAAACGCAGAAACCAGTTGCGCAGCGACTTCTTTGCCAGCGATTCGACAAATCTGGCGGATACGTCGTATGTGATAGAAGCAGCTCTTGGCTAACTGTCCAACATGTTGCTTCATGGTCAATTCGTTGTCAAACAGTACTCCAAGATCTCTGACGACGGAAGAATAGGCTAAACCAGGGATATTCAAACTATTTTGAAGCCGGTCTACATTCCGTCTTCCATTGTTTGTGAGGGTCCATTAGTTACAAGGGAAGTCCTATTGTTCCTATGTCTACTATGACGTAGTAGTCGACTTTGAATAGGCCTAACTACAGGTCCTCTTAAGAGGCTGTTATGAGTGAACCAAAGCAACAGATAATAATGACAAACCCCCAAAATGCAAATAATAAATGTTAGACTTTGTGACAGCATATTGACAATTCACCACCCTGGAAAATATTTTCCAATTCTGTCAGCGGGGTCTGGGCTGAGCCCCAATTGCAAAGATTGTGAGCAATATTGAAAATAGACTTTGAGCTCTGGCACGTGTTTCAAAGACTTTAATTATGATTAATTACCGAGTGATTAACACGTTGTCTGCGATACAATTGATTCCTGAGGCACGGCTGGTGTCGAATGTGTTCATGCGTGACCAGCGTGAATGCCGCTAGATTATTTTCAAGCCACAATCACGTTAGACGCCTGTTAGGGAAAATATTTTGAAATAGATGCATTTAGAAGCCATCTGTTACTAGTATCATGTTCACTTTACTCAGATATGCGCCAATTCATACGAAAAATGCAGGTGCCCTGTAAGGTGACGGACCAATAGTTATCTCAACAATAGTGATTGGAGAAATTACTGCCATAAAATGGAAACAATTTCAATTTAAATTCCAACCTTTATTATCTGGTCCAAATGCCTCCCTCACACCCCGAGCCAAAAATTGTCCGCTTCACTGAATGGAAGACTTGACAATGCAAGCCACGTAATTATGCCGTAGCAGGAATTCTCCGGGTGTACGTTTATACAACGCGTCAGGGAGGATTATAATTATGTGGCTGTGGTTGAGTATATTGTGGTTTTTTGAACAAATGTTTATAGGACAAATATTCATACATCTTCCATAGAATATGCCTTTTTGATTGGTCACTCATTCTAGTAGCTAAAGGAAGCAGAAGAATGATTCCAAGATCCGCATAAGCTAAAATAGTTTGCATTGAACTAAGGACGTCATATGATGTCCCTAGCGCCCTGAGAAATCAAAATAAGGATGTCAGTTGACGTCCCTAGCGCTCAACGTGTTAAATGGTCTAATACAACTATATAGCATATATCGCTTCTGTTTCAATAGCACTTATCAGCTAACTGCGTTATAGTTAAAATTAGAATCGGGAATCAGGTCAAGCGCACTGTGCATGCATATGCAAATGTGGACATTTAAAGTGGACATTGAAATAACGTCGGATTGTAAAAGTTTTAATTCATAAAACGCGCTGCTTGACATCCACATTTGCATAAACCTGCGCACGCAGCCTTGACCTAATTATTGTCAATAAGCGCTATTGCCCTTTCCCAAAATTTTCTTATCGTTTTTGTGCAAATCTCATGAGTGATCCCAGCCTGAGTCAGAGGGTGGTCCTCCTCATGGCTATGCCAATGCTACCAAGAACCCGTGCGAGTCTTTAGATTACGATTTCAGCCGATAAAATAGAATGTTAACCCACAATTAAGCAAGAACAATATAAAAATGAAAAGGAAATAGGGTCTACATCAACATCAACTTATGAGTGCAATAACAACAATATGCAAGAAGGCTAATATTTTTAGTAATATTATATAATAATTTGTAATTTTAAGTGGTTTAGTAGGGTTTCTCCTATGTCAAAAGCCACTGAAATTCAGGCTCAACATTTTTCAAAGAAATAACTGTGGTGGTCCACAAGAACCTTCCTCGAAGTCTGGACTGTTGACTGCGGTTTGAGTACCCCTGGGCTAAATTGTCAGTAGAGTCATTAACCTCTTAACTGGGTTCACCTTATATATTTACGGCGTGCACCAAACATTCGTCAAATGGGTTTGCCGTATATATACGGCGCTCATCTTCAGCGTTTGTTCCTCAAATGGGTTTGCCGTTTATAAACGTTGCAATGTAATAATTCGATTTAGTTATTATCCATTCGCTAAATGGTAGCTCTTTTTTAGCTATTGTACCTGCTATAAGCAAGGAATATAGGTTTTATTCGACCGAGGGCCAGATTTTGGCTTTGCGAAAGAGTCATTTCTTGGGTTTGAAATATGATAACTACCCCAAATGAGGTCTGATCTTCAAAATTTTTGATCTATTCTGTTCCAATGTGGGGTCACCACTGAAAATTTTTTGCTATTGAGCTTTGAACTAAATTTTGTGTGAGGGGGTCCTATTTTAGGCTGTAGAGTGGACCCTACCCCATCTCCATTTTTTCAGGGATGGATAGAAAGAACAATAAAAATGCTAAACAATGGTGCAAACTTCATTTTTTAAACTTCTATGTAGCCTGAAATGTTTGGTTTTTCAGATTGCAAACTTTTCGCAGATTTTCATTTCTCCGAGCAATGAGTCCTCGGGTTTAAAATATGATAACTCCCCAAATTGGGTCCGATCTTCAACATTTTTGATCTATTCTGTTCCAGTGACACCCCATACAACTTTGCTGCTGACCCAAGTGGAGTCACCACTGAAAAATTTATGCTATTGAGCTCTGAACAAAATTTTTGGGAGGGGTCCTATTTTAGGCTGTAGAGTGGACCCTACCTGCAAAATTTTTTGGCATGGATGGATAGAAAGAACAATAAAAATGCTAAACAACGGTGCAAACCTCATTTTTTTAGCTTCCATATAGCCTGAAATATAGTAAATTTAAAAAGTTCATGTTCACAGTTCATATGCACACTTTTTCCAAAATTAATTACCCAGAATGGTGACATCTTGTAAAATGTAATTTCCATGTTAAGGGGTTAATGTGGTTCCAAGTCATGGTCCACCCTTCATCTCCGTCTCTATACAATTCACTGTTAAATCAGGCTTCTCATCTTTTACTCAGTGCAACTGACCAAATGTATTCTAAATGTCATAGGGGTCCCTTCGTATGCTACATACGCAAGAAGGGGGGAAGGAAGGGTTTGTGATTTGAGATTTTGCGTACGATGAGGGGGAGGGATCTTGACTGATTGCGTACATATGCACAAATTTATAAATAACCTACATAACAATTAAAAAACCGCTCACGTAAAAGACTGGTATATTCGCACAAACATTAGATTTGAACACAATTACTTTCTCACAGTCAAACAAAGGGTCACAAGTTTTGTTCCCACGGTTATTAAATAATTGGTCAGCGACTTGGTAGAGGGAAGTGTTTATGGGGGGGTGTGCAGCCTAGTAAAATAGAAGTATCCAGTGGTCACCAGAACATAGGGCCCAATATTAAATGAGTTCAGGCACGCCCGAAGTGGGGGTGCAAGGAGTGCAGTGCACCCACTGGAAAAATGTAGGGGGTGCAGTGCACCCCCTGGAAAGTAGATGGTCTGCACCCTGTCTGCACCCCTTCTAGCTAAAATTGGCCCAAAAATCGCCAAAAATTTGCTAAAATTGACCAAAAATTGCTAAAATTGGCCCAAAAAATTGCCAACAATTTGCCAAAAATCATCTCGCATCCAAGAAAAGTGTGAAATGACGCTACTGATTTTACCTGGAGAAAATCTGCACCCCCTGCTGAAAATTCGTTCCGGCGGGCCTGAATGAGTTCTATTAATTAATAAATTTAATAAATTAATAAATTAATTTTTTTCCCATACATTTAACTGTTTGTATAGTTGCAGCAGAGCTGCTGCGTCTGAACTGATATGCGTTAACCGGTAAAGAGCTACTGTCTACCCATTGTATTGTATGGCATGGAAGCCACAGGTCCAAACAAAAGTGCTCTTAATGCTCTTGATAGACTGATTCAAGTAGTTGTATGTAAAATTTTTAAAACATGTGAGGCAGGTAATGTGGATTATATTGGACCTTTGACGGGTTTGGAAAGTATGCATGTTGTTGTAAAAAAAAGCGACAAGCATCATTCGTTAATAAATATGAGAAGAAGTCACTGTACTTTGCTGAGTGCATTACTAGAACTTGTCTGAGGGCAGAAGCTGTACTGTGTAAAGGTTGTGCTTAGTTTATTAGTTTATTATTAGTTTGTTGTATTGAGTTTTGTTCAGCGGTTGTGTTCTAACATTTTTGATGCTGTGCTTGTCACAAATAAAGATTATTATTAATTTTGCCCAGGGAGTGGGTGGTGGAGGCTAATTTGTAGGTATGCATAGGGGGGTTCAAAAATGTATGGTGTCAATAAGGGGAGTTGAAAATATGGCTTTTTGCATACGTACTATATGGATGGCCCTAGAGTATCTGTATCAGTATCTGACCGATGCAGCTTTTATAATGTATCTGAAAGTATCTGTATTGGTGTATAGGTCTAAAACCCGTATCGGTCAACCACTAGTATATAAACTCTTTAATTTGTTTCTAAAATAAATACAAATCAAGTTTGCATCGTGTAAATAGAAAATACATATAAATGTTAAAAAACATCATGTAGTGATAATACCAAAAAGTTGACCTGATTGAGCAAACCAATATAATTTTTGGAGTTAGCACAATAGAATTGTCTAAATCTGTTAAGAAAACTTAAAACAATAAATTTTCTGTTGACCAGTGTAATCCTACCAAGTGCTGTCCAAGGAAAATGTAATGGACTAGTACTGTGTTATATTTGCGTAACCGGATCAGGACAACTGGATACCGCCGATTGGGCCCCGGACAACTGGGCCCGGCATTTGGGTAACGGTACATTTGGGTAATGGGACATCTGGGCCCTGGACATCTCGGCCCCATACAATAGAGAAAGAGAGAATGGTGCTTCTGGTTGTGCTATAAAAATCAGAATAGGCAATGACTATTCTTGTATACCGATTTTATGCTTAAAAATCATAAATGTCTGTGAGTTCAAAAAAATTGTACTCAATTTGTAACCGATGACAGGGCTTGAAGAAGACTTTCCGCAGTTATTCACTGCTACAGGAATACAGCGAAGCCTCAGTTCTTCTTAAGTCCATATAAGCCCTTAGTAACTATACTTTGCATTTACAATCAAAGAAATAGCACTACCCATTAAGAATTTGTACCCAATTTGTAGCTGATGACAGGGCTTAAAGAAGACCGCCCGAAGTTATACAACGAACCCTTAGTTATTATTAAGTCCAGTTTGATGGTGCGGGGCCGAGATATCCAGTACCCAGATGTCCGTTACCCAAATGTCCCGTTACCCAAATGCCGGGCCCAGTTATCCGGGGCCCAATCAGTGGTACCCAGTTGTCGCGTACCCCTGCGTAACATATCCCTAGCAGAGCCGCAGATTAAATAACATACAATATTCTTACAGTACAAAACTGGTGCTAAGGTATTGAACGGCTATAAACACCACCATAATTGTATCTCCAACATTCATAACTGGTCTTCCTCTTTTACAGATGTATCTAAATTTACAGTAAGCAAACAACAACACATTGTCACCTGGTAATAAAACATTCCGAATGAACCTATCAAACTGGTTGAAGTCATTCCATACAATGGATACATGGAGTCTGCTATTAACATGAAAGCACAGATTTCACACATCCAAATCTGCTATCTGTCTTGTCTGTACAGGGTCTGAAAGAAGCTTACCAGTGAAATAACAGCCTACTGGGTGAGCATTAATATTGTAAAGGTTAGCTATGGGTCTGATGTCAATGGGGTCCTGGTTTCAAAGGCAATATCCACCGATTCACCTGGATAAGCAATGACGGACATATAAGAAAGGAACTTGATCATATCCTGGCCTGTCCTCTCAGTATTGTCAGATTGTATCGAGTCTACAGAGGAGCCGAAGCGCCTGCAAATACTGACCACCACCTACTTATCGCAGAAATCGCAATCACATTTCGTCATGTGCACAAGCAAAAGCGCTGCCCGCAGCTTAATATTGAATGTCTTAGAGATGATCCTGACAGGGCACTTCAATACAATATCACCCTGAATAACAAATTTGAGGCCCTCGGAAACCTTCCAGATGGCATGGAAGCTGCTTGGATGTCAATCAGTGACATCATTCGAGGCTCCGCAGAAGAAGTCGTTGGTTATAAGAAAACCCGTAAGCAGCCATGGTTATCTGATGATGCACTTGACAGTTGACACCCTCGAAGAAAAGGCCATTGCCCAGCTCAAAGGAGATAAGGTAGAGCAAAAGTGATTGAATGTCATTTTCAAGGCCAAGTCGAAACGTGATAAGGAAGCGTTCTATCAGTCCTTGGCTACTGAGGCAGAGGAAGGACTGCAGCGGAATAACTTGAAGAGTGCCTATAGGGCCATTAATAGAATACGAGGTACACGCCAGTCAATGGGTATTACAGCAACACTTAAGGCAGACGGCTCTCCCTGCCTTAACCAGGCGGAAACATTGAGTCGTTGGCGTGAATACTTCTCCGATGCACTCAATCACTCACCAGCAGAAGTAAGCACGGAACTAGCGAATGAAGCGTCCATAGCTTCTGACAGTCCTGACGTATCAATCGACGTGCCAACCCTCAGTGAAGTGCGCACGGCCATTCAGAAACTACGTCATGGCCACGCAGCTGGTCCAGATGGGATACCACCAGAGCTACTCAAGTGTGCAATTGACCCAGTTAGTATTGCTCTCCACAAACTCATCTCAAGGGTATGGACGACTGGACATGTACCAGCTCAATGGAAAGAGGGAATTGTTCTAGCGCTGTACAAAGGTCGAGGACCAAAGATTGAATGTTCGAGTCACAGGCCAATCACCCTCCAGTTCGTTCCTGAGAAGGTGTTTGCGCACGTGCTTCTTGCGAGACAAAATCCACTTCTGACAGCGAAATGTCGCCCACAGCAGTCCGGATTCACTGCGGGCCGATCCACGATGGACGTGATTCTCGTTCTCAGACTCGTGACCGAAATCCACCGGGAATTTAACAGACCGTTGCAGGTGGCTTACGTCGATCTGAAATCAGCCTTCAACTCTGTAGACCGTCAGGCACTTTGGATGGCACTCAGAGGTATTGGTGTTCCAACGTTCTTATTGAACTTAATTAAAGATCTACACGAGGGCACAACTGCAAGAGTGCGCATCAATGGCATGCTATCTGAGGCATTTTTCACTGCCTCAGGAGTCCGTCAGGGCTGTGTCCTGGCTCCAGCACTCTTTTGCAGGGCTATGGACTGGATCCTGGAGCATGCTATTGGCCGGGCTGGGATCACCCTACCGGAACATAGCTTCTCCGACCTAGACTACGCTGACGACATTGCTCTTCTGGAAACATCCGTTATGAACCTAGAAACATCACTCAATCAGATTGAGTCGACAGCCTCCAAACTAGGACTACATGTGTCCTGGACAAAAACCAAGCTGCAGCATCTGGGTTCTGGAGGAGATGCAGGAGACATATACTTTAATGGACACCAAGTGGAAAATGTGTCAGAATTCACCTACCTGAGCAGTGTCCAGAGTTCTGATGGCAGGTGTCAGCGGAACATTACTCGCAGAATCGGCATAGCTGCATCTGCCATGAAATCTCTTCAAAATCTATGGAGCCAAAGACAGATACAGCTCGCTACCCAGATCCGTATTTATCAGTCCTGCGTCCTACCAATTCTTCTGTATGGTTCTGAGACTTGGACTCTGCAGACACGAGACTCTCAAAGACTACAGGCATTTCATATGCACTGCCAGAGACAGATTCTCTGCATTCGCTGGTTTGACTTCGTGACCAATGAAGCAGTCTCCAAACAGACTGCCTTCCTGCCAGTGACAGAAATTATCACGCGACGCCGTCTGTCTCTCTTCGGTCATGTGGCTCACCAGGACAACAACATTCCAGCCCACCGCGCTCTCGCCTGCGCCATTGCTCGACACACCGAGACGCGCCCTCCTTCGAGCTGGAGAAGACTTCCTGGCAGACCACGCCGTACATGGCCCCAGCAGATTGGCGATGGTCTTCCTTCCACAATTCTTCATGAATGGCACTCAGCCATCGGTCACGGTCACAACTCGCGCAACACGAGATTGGCACAACGGACCTCCGTCATCCATGTGAACTAATGAATAATGAATGAATAGCTACATGGCATCAGCAAATCTCTCTTTGCTGGTCATTACATGACTTTTTCTACCAGTTATTTTTGCATTCATAGAGATTTTGATACAGCTGGACCACTAAAGCTAACCTTCTATTTTAAATATTTCTTTGCCTATTGTTCTGAGCATGACAGGCTTAAAAACAGAAATTCTTCAGGTACCAGTATGTAATTTTCAAGTTGGAGCCTAATATGCACATGTAACCATGCTTGACAGCTACATCATTAAATTGGTTCAAGCGGTATAGTAAATTTGCTGTTTTTAGTCAATTCACCAACTGCATTGGGACACTTTTGGACATTTAGAAAATTTATAGTGTCATCAGAGGCCAATATAGCATCTAATATTTTGCTTGCTTTTTTCCCCAGCATTACCTCACATACATCCATCACTGCAGACCAGGTTTGTTGTAAAGACTTAATTATTCAACACCCTCAGCAAGACCAAGACTTTGAATTTCAAGACCAAGACTCAGGTATTTCAAGACCGAGAACGAGACTTTCAAAATTGAGACTTGAGACCAAGATTCAAGTCTTGAGAAATGCAATCCTGAGTCCATACCTCTACAACCCCTTGAAACAAAACTGTGTATTGTTAGATTTCCGGCGAAGCAAATGGTGCATTGAATGGCTACTTTCTAATCCAGACTTAAAACACGTCTTTTTCTGTTAGCACTTTGCATAGTCTGTCTCGCTGTTGGCATATTTTCATATGTATATATAGTGGCAACAATTTACACTGAACAGTTGAATGCTTAAGTTGAATGATGACTTTACTATATGGATTATGTTTTAACATTTAAATCATTAAATGTTGCGACTCGCTTGACAAGCTGTCGATTCTCTCTTCTCTGATAGAGGTTCTTCCTTCCATCACCCCATCACCTAATGTTTACTTTTCTGATTAATTTATCTGACTTTTACTATTAATCTGGAAATCATTGTCAACATCGCTTGGTATGGGTGCCAACAGTACATTATCATCTTTTAGATCTGGTCTTAACCCCTTAACTGGGTGCCCCGAGTAACGCTCGTCCATTTTACATTGAGTTATAAATAGTTGCCCAGTTAAGGGGTTAAAGCATATCAGTTCAAATGGTTGACCTATGCACCTTCGATTGTGTCCCTGCTGATCTGGACTGAATCTTCTGGCTTGACCTGACTCTAATTCGGTTTAGATTTGGTGCGTCAGAAAAGTTGATTGATTTTAATTACTTATTAGAAGTTGATTGATTTCACACACACACACATGCATATATATATATATATATACATATATAATTATGTATGTATGTATATATATATGCTGTTAACCTGTCAATAATGACTGGGAGAGTGGCTATTTCATACCTCAATTTATTGCAATAGTTCATATTATTACATATAACAATAGTAACAATATCTTAAATTGGAAAATGTAAAGTGAGTACATGATTTTCTTTTAAATTTTTTCTAGGGTACCACTGGGTTGTCTTGCCCCCACCACAGGGGTCTGCATGCCAGGGGCTGCACCCCAGAACAGACTCTACGACTCTGGTTTGGACCCACGGCCCCCAAAGGGGTTTGGTCTCCCATGGTGAACCTACGGCCCCTTTTGAGCCACGGCCCCAAAGGTGCTTGGTCTCCCACAGGGGGGTCTGGGACTTGGCCCTCTGTTTCACTTGTTTGTCGGAAAGCTCTTGAGCGTTGAACTTGCTGTGCTGCTTGTACATGCCGAACAACAGCCTGCTCCTGTCTGTCTCACTTGCCTGTCAGAAAGATGCTGAATGCTGAACATGCTGTGCTGCTTTTGCATGCCAAAGCGGCTGAACAACAGTTGTACATTTGTATTGTGTGTACGTAACTTCACGCCACCTAATCAAGCTCTGCCCACCAACATAGCGTGACGCTGTACCTATTATATATATATATATATATATTATAACATAATAATGTACATATATATATATGTACATTTGTTTTGCATGTATGTAAAGATCACGCCACTTTATCAAGCTCCGCCCACCAACATAGTGTGGCAATGTAGTATGTACCGGTTATCAGCAACAACTGTTGAATCTTTGTTACTGAGAAAGCAACAATGTGCTCTAGAACTACGACAAAGTGAGACTGCGATGTACCGGTACTGGAGCACACTATACATATTATGCAATAATATATATATATATATATATATATATATATTATGCAATAATATATATATATATATATATATATATATATATATATATATATGAACATTTGTATTGTACAGGGTGGCGTAAAAAAAAACCAGACTATTAATTTTCCAAATTGCATCGCTTGAATAATCAAAGTAGTTATCGCTTTAAAACGTTTAAAACCATCATTAGACAGAAATGACACAGAAAAATGAGAGAACTACATAAAATGAAAATGATGTTAGATATTCTATGGTGCTAACTCATCGTTCAGGGAAAACAGTTGCCTTTCTCACTGCTCACGTTCCAGACTTCATTGAACCAGAAAATTGGCCGCCGAACAATCTGAATTTGAATCCCGTAGACTACTCAGTCGGATCTGACTGACCAAGGAAGCCTAGATAGAACATCTGGAAATGCAACCTCGGTTAGAGAATTCAAGAATTTGACCAACTTAGGCCACTGCTTCAGGACCTGTCTGAACGACTCAAACATGACACCTCTGTCCAGTGCGCCCAGCCGTCCAGCTGCAGTAAGCCAACTAACTGCCCAGTAGGTAGGCTATTGGTTGGTCAGCCAGGACTCACTCATTCGAGTCTGTCGTGTTAGACATATCAGACTTATGTTCAGTGCTTATTTTACAATAGATTTTTCCTGCCATATGCGTTAATAGTATTAACTGCTTGCATTAGTTTGTTTGCTTGTCAGCATAGAGTGACGAGTATTGTTAAGAGCGTAAACAGATTATAGGTTACTGTGCATAGTTTTCGGATTATTCTCAAACATTTGGGATTACTTGTTCTGCAATGGATTCAAACTCGTGGATTTACAAACGGACATTCTAACTCGTGGATTTACAAACAGTTATGCCAGTGGATATTCAAACTCATTCACAAATCCAACAACAACATTTCATAGTTATCCATTTCGACCTAAATAATAAGAAACTATGCGAGTAGTAGTAGTAGTAGTAGTAGTAGTAGTAGTAGTAGTAGTAGTGGTAGTAGTATGAGTAGTAGTGGTAGTGGTGATAGTAGTAGTAGTAGTAGTGGCAGTAGTAGTTGTAGCAGCAGTAGTAGTAGTAGTAGTAGTAGTAGTAGTATTGGTAGTGGTAGTGGTAGTAGTAGCGGTTGTAGCACGTGTAGTAGTTTATAAGTTGTTGCAGTAGTAATAGTAGTAGTAGTTGCTGTTGTTGCAGTAGTAGTAGTGGTGGTGGTAGTAGTTGTACAAATAGTTGGATAGGATAGTAGTGATAGAATTGTTTTGATGATGTTAGTAGTAGTGGTGGTGTTATACTTTTATTAGTTGTGGCGGTAGTAGTAGTAGTAGTAGTAGTAGTAGTAGTAGTAGTGGCATATTCAA
Organism: Metaphire vulgaris; assembly: GCA_018105865.1. Classification (NCBI taxonomy): domain Eukaryota; kingdom Metazoa; phylum Annelida; class Clitellata; order Crassiclitellata; family Megascolecidae; genus Metaphire; species Metaphire vulgaris. The sequence goes on from CM030837.1 coordinate 9,230,668, forward strand.
GTGAAAAGTTGTGAGTGCAGCAGTGGCAGTAAAGTCCCAGTAGCTTTGTGTTAGTAGTATATTTTGAGTCAGTAATATATTTTAGTCAGAAACATTGGTAATTAAGTTTACTTATTATTGACTTATTGATTATTTAGTAGTCTTTAGTAATTTCACAGATCTTTGAGTAATTTTTGCATTTTCAGTTGTGGGTAGTGGCAACCACCAAAAGTATTGGTCAAAGTCGAAACAGGGTCCAGCTGTATTTATTTAGGCTTCCATGGCGGTTCCTCCCTCGAGAACAGCCAAACTGGGAGAGCGTTCTGTTGTAGTCTCTCTGGAGTTACCAGACAGTGTTGTTGAAACATTCATTAAGAGACTAAAAGTTGTTCAGACACCCCTTTAATGCTGTTGTTACTGGAAATTAGTAGTAAAAAAGGGTGGTGGTCAGATTGTACAAACCTTAGTTGGATAGAGGGATCCAAAAATTAGTGATAGAACGATTATAACTGAAGAAGAAATAAGACAGATTATGTTAGTAGTAGTGGTGGTGTTGCAGAACTTTTTAAAAGTTGGGGCGGTAGGATATGAAATAGTCACAGAGTAGTAAACATAGTATAAAACAGTAGGTAAAGTGCAGTAGTCTCATCCAAAGATAAACAAAGTGAAAACCTGCAGAATTATAAGTTTTGAGTGCTATTTCTTTGCAAGTTGGCATTGCTGTTCAGAAAATCAATCTTCTAAATGTTCCCATTCGATCTATTCTTTGTTGTTGAGTTATAATAGTAATATATTTTATATTTCAGAAACATTGGTAATTAAGAATTAAACTTACTTATTATTGACTTATTTATTATTTATTACGTCTTTACTAATTTGACAGATCTTTGACTAATTTTACTGCATTTTCAGTTGTGGTTTACTCATAACCCAACTGCAGGAAAAACAAAAACGATGATAGTAAGCAAACACAAAAATGAGAAACACAAACTGGCTGAGTTGGAACAAGTTGGTCAAATAGCAGTTTTATAACAGAAAATGGAAACAGGTTACCATAAACGCCAGAATTTTCCAGCTGAATTTATTTAGGCAAACACTAAAATGGACTGAGATGCTATGTATACTGGTTATCACATTCTCCTCTGCAGTGCTGGACTCTAACCTCAGTTGAAAAAAATAAGAACAGCCAAACTGGGAGAAGCGTTCTGTTACAAATGAAGAGGTACTAAAGAAAATTGGAGGAACCTGACAGAAATTATAAACAGGAAAACTCTCTGGAACGCGGGTTCAAGCACAGAACAAGCAAAAGTCCCAGACAGTGTCAGGGCCAATAGAAGAGACTGACCAACTTGGAAACATTCATTAAGAGACTAAAAACGATTTTGTTCAGACACCCCTTTAATGCAATGATGAAAGCACTCTTGACTTTAGCCCGCTAAGATAATAGCGCTATATAAATCAGCCTATAACTAACTAACTAACTAACTAACTCAGTCTGCGGAGTGCTTCAACAGTTTGTCTGCAGGCAGAGAATTCACGATATTGAACATTTGAAAGAAACTCTGACAGCATGCTGGGACGAAATCAGCCAGGATACTATCAACCGGGCTATTGGACAGTTTTGCAAGCGATTATCATTGGTTATCGCAGCAAACGGAGGACATATTCAACATCACTTTGACTGAAATTTCTTACACATTAAGAAAATCCTGAAATTTTGCAGTTCATTCAATGTTATATTAAATGCCAAGCCTAAATGTGACTAGTCCGGTATTTTGCACCACCCTGTATTTATTCAATTTAAAAATGAGGCTTTGAGGTTATAAAATGGCGTTGGGAACCGGGGTTGCGGGTGAGGGTTGGGACCGAGGGGAGGTTGAGAGTAGGGGCGGGGTCTGGGGTGGAGGATTGGAGAGGGTGGGGGATTGAAGAAGGGGTTGTGTGGGTTTGGGAGCGAGAGGTAAGGATATGGGGAGGGGGTTGTGGATGGGGTTTGGGGCAGGAGTTAGGGTGTTGGGAGAAGGGGTGTGTCGGGGGCGTGCACGGAGAGGGTTTGGGAGGGGTAAAGGGTTGTACAGGTTTGGGAGCAGGAAGTTGTGTGGATTTGGGAGCAGGGGGAATGTGGCCAGGAGGATGTGGCTGGGAGGAGGTTGGGAAAAGGAGAGGTCAGGGTGGGAGAGAAGTTTGGGAGAAGTGAAGGGGTTGTGCGGGTTTTCGGAGGGAACTTGGGAAGTTGTGTGGGTTTGAGGTTGGTGGGCGGGGTGGGTATGGGTTGGGGCCGGGGTGTGGTGTGGGGTCGGGGTGTGGGGTTGGGGCGAGGGGAGGGGTATAACGTGCATGCAATCAGGACGCTTCATCAAGCTCATCAGCATCATCAGTCATGCATAGCCGGAGTGGCCGTTGCCATTGCTCTCCATAATGTTCTGTCCTGAGCACACTGGAGTGCTTCAGTGGCGTGGCTGTTAATCCACAGTTATCACAGATTTGATGAAGCCAGGTTGTCGGTGGTCTTCCTTGAGGTCGATGCCAATCAAGGGCATCTGTGACACCATCTCGGATGGATGCAGCTAAGTGTAGTGTGGCAGAGGCAGGTACTTCGATCGGGAGTCATGCTACATCTCCAAAGAGACCAAGACGCCGGCGAAGGATTTGTGAATGCATAGTCTCCTGGCCAGATTGTGAATAAATCTCATTATTGCATACAAAGTCAAGCCACCTAACATTCAATATCCGGTGCTTGGCCTTTGTGTGGAATGCCTCAATTTTCTACCAGTTTCGTCTTGTCGTAGCCCTGGTCTCGCTGCCATAGAGAAGAACTGGGGCAACCAGAGAGGTGTACATATGGAATTTGGTTTTAAGGCTTAGATTCTGTTGCCTCCAGATTCTGTCATGTAGATTAATGGCAGAGGAAGCAATACTTTTGTGGCAAAGAGACTCCTCTTGTGAGTTAGCCATGCTGTACATGTTTGAGCGGAAATAGCAGAATGAATCAACCTGTTCTACGGTTTCTGAGCCAATGCAGATAACTGTCTTGATGTGACCAAAGCCAAGGTTCTGGGTCTTTGTTTTAGCCCAAGCTCGGCTGATTATAAAGTTTGGTTGCCTATAGCAACGACGTCATCCAACATCTGTTGTGTATCATGACTCACAAACTTAACAGATAGATTTAGGAAATTGTATTATTATTATTATTATTAAACTGTTAATTTCTTGTGCGCCATATTACCAAAATGTCAGGAGCAAGGGCACATTACAGAGTCCAATAAAAATAAATAAAATAACAGTCATCAAATATATATGTATATTAAATGGCACTTTCTAGAGAAGGTAATGGTGTTGGCCGGTAGGCAAGTTTTGGCAGTGTTCTATAAAATACTTTTTAAAAGTATTTCAAATACAAAATACATTTTTAAAATGTAATTCAAATACTTTTTGTCAAATACTTTCAGGAGGAGAGCAAAATAAAAATACATTTTCAGAAATGTATTTCAAATACAAAATACTTTTACGGCCCCATGACAATCGACAGCAGTATAAAGGGTTTAACAGTTTCTAATTCCAAGTTCTATAATAAGTGTAATAAGGTAAGCAGGGATGGCCATGGGAACATTTTTAGAACCCAACCCGACCCATCAAATCTTCAAACCCGACCCAACCCAACCTACCATAACTCCTAAATTTCTAACCCAACCCATAGATGTAAAAAAGTAAAAAACGCTGGAAAAATAATACAACTACAACTGCTCCTATTGATCAGCGCAGTAATTTAGTCACACCATTCTTTAAAAACTAACTATTTGAGCAACCAATCTATCTATCTAATCAATTGTCTTTATTTATAGGAACCCATTTTAAAAAATCACCTCTCAGGTGTCGCTGTATATTTTCTGCCATTATCAGTGGCATGCTAAGGATGGTTGATGCCTGAGTCCAAGTTGTCCAACGTACATGTAAGAAATTAGATTCACTCGTCTTTAGAATACAATGTTCCTTAGAATGTAATACAAGTGCCCTCAGAGCAGAGATGTAGCAAGTACACAATGCTTCAAGTACAAGTACAAGTACCTGGCCTCCAAGTACAAGTACAAGTACTTGCATTCCAAAAACTCCGAGTACAAGTACAAGTACAAGTACCTGGCCTCCGAGTACAAGTACAAGTACAAGTACCTGGCCTCCGAGTACAAGTACAAGTACCTGGCCTCCGAGTACAAGTACAAGTACAAGTACCTGGCCTCCAAGTACTAGTACAACATTTTTGACATTGACATTTTTTCCGCTGACATTTTGTCCCCAAGACATTTTCTACATGAGATTTTGTCCGTGACATTTTGTCCTCAGACAGTTTGTCCGGCCACGAATAAAATTGACACTATTAGCATCTAAATATCATCACAGTTGCACTAAAAAAATAGAGATGATAGTCTTGCATCGGTCATATTAACCCTATGCGGTCTCGCGATCAAGCCAGCTTGGCTAAATACACGTTTAATTGGTGCGCCAGAAGCAGGCACACTAAGGTCTCTAATTAATGGCTGCATTATACAGCCTGCTGAACTCCTTTCTATTAACCTCACTGTTCCAAAATACGATGGTATCAGTGGCTTCATCATAAATATCGTTGAGTTCCAGGTACTTGGCCATCTGTGAGGATGTGCTTGTCATTAGCCTAAAGGAACAGCATTACTGGTACCATTGAAGTACATATAGCCAGAGATGTAGCAAGTACACAATGCTTCAAGTACAAGTACAAGTACAAGTACAAGTACCTGGCCTCCAAGTACAAGTACAAGTACTTGCATTCCTAAAACTCCGAGTACAAGTACAAGTACCTGGCCTCCGAGTACAAGTACAAGTACTAAAAATTTGTACTCGAGTACAACTCGAGTACAAGTACAAGTACCAAGTACTACATCTCTGCCTCAGAGTATATGATTCTGACACAGAGGTGATAGCGAAGATGCCCAGCCGCTGTCGAAATGCTGGAGCCATGGAATTATTGAAGCATGTGATTCGCAAACCATTATTCTTTTCAACGGGCAGCATGACAGATCAATACAGTAACAACAGCTCCCATCCAGCTCAGCCCCAGTATTGTCGGATTTCAATTGCCCATGCCAAGGAAGCCTGAATATATTGCACCTGGAAGGGGAACCTGACCAACTTAGGCCAGCTTTGGTGGTTGCCTGCAGTCAGGCTATGAGTACACCACAACTGAAAATTGCAGTAAAATTAGTCAAAGATCTTTGAAATCAGCAAAGACGTAATAAATAATAAATAAGTCAGTAATAGGTAAGTTTAATTTAATAACCAATGTTTATAAAATATTAAATATATTACTTTTATAACTCACCAACAAAGAATAGATCAAATGGGAACATTTAGAAGATGCCGCCAACAGCAATACCAATGCAAAGACATAGCACTCAAAAGCAGGGTTACACTTGAATATCTAGGATACTACTACTACTACTACTACTACTACTACTACTACTACTACTACTACTACTACTTACTACTACTACTACTTACTACTACTACTACTACTACTTCTTACTACTACTACTACTAATACTACTTCTAACACTACTAACACTGCCACAACTAATAACACCACTACTACTAACATCACCACAACAATTCTATTACTACTATCATATCCCACTATTTGTACAACTACTATGACCACTACTACTACTACTGCAACAACAACAATAGCAACAACTACTACTACTATTACTACTGCAACAACTTCTAAACTACTACAGGTACTACAACCACCACTATCACTACTAATACTACTACTACTACTACTACTACTACTACTAGTACTAGTACTACTACTAGTCTACTACTACTATTACCACTACCATTACTACTCATACTACTATCACTACTACTACTACTACTACTACTACTACTACTATTACCACTATTACTACTACTACTATTACTACTACTACCACTACTACTACTACCACTACTATTACCACTACCCAGTGACGTAAACCTGGTGCCAACATTGGGGGGATAGAATAACTTTTTAAAAGTTGACCCTCAGAAATATAAAAATCCCCCCTCCATTGTGGGGGATATTGCATATTATGGCGGGGACTTAAAATTGCCCATGAAATACGTCTTGACAAGCAAAAAAGGTCATCTGAAATGAAAGAATGCGGATTTGACGTAATTCTGGCATCAAGATAGAATTTTTTTTACAATTTAACCCAAAACATTGGGGGGATAATTGATACTCTGTCCCCGCCAACTAATTATTCGGGGGACCGTCCCTCCCCCGTGTTTTACGCCCATGCCACTACCACTACTACTCATACTACTACCACTACTACTACCACTACTACTACCACTACTACTAACTACTACTATTACCACTACTACTACTACTACTACCACTACTACTACTACTATTACTGTGGCGAACCGGGCTCTCGTGAGGTCCCTAGGCCTCCCACACTCAAGATGGCTCTGCCCGGTCCGTCACACGGGGTAGAACTCAACTCTAAGGCATGTGGTCGTTCGTCTTGCTTTTTGGCTAAGAATGGTAGGCTCTCATACACGCACTCTACCTATCGACCGTTTCCTTACGCACCGCACCTTTCCTATGGCTAGTTACTCCACACTCAGCCTCTATCTTGCAACGTTCTTCTATTTCTACTCACCGCACTTAGTTCTCAATGCACTACACTTCTCTCCTAGCTCTTAGTGCACCTGACTCTACACTCCGCACCTATATCTCCGCACCTCTCGCACTGCACCACTCGCACCTGTAGCGCCGCACCTATAGCTCAGCACCTGTCACACCGCACCTATAGCTCAGCACCTGTCGCACCGCACTGTGGTGCTTCTTCCAAAAGTGCCCTTAACCTCAGGGTGCTCTCTTCAGGGTGCTCTCTCTAACCTCAGGGTGCTTCCTTAACCTCAGGGTGCTCTCTCTAACCTCAGGGTGCTCTCTTACTACGGTGCACTCCCTATCCGGGTGCTTGCCTTGCCTCCGGGTGCCCTATCCTTATACGGGTGCTCAGGGTGCCCTATCCATGTAAGGATTCTATACACACTTTCTTAGCGTCACATGCTGCCCTCAGCTATCGGTCATGAACTGTCGTGAAGTGGCTATTTATATGGTTTTGCTGGACAAGGAGAAGGGGTTGCAACTCACTAGCTCGCATTCGCTTTACTCTCTTAACGTCCAGCGCCATCCACTGACTATCTAATCTATCTCTCAGCCCTCCTTATCCTAGCTACACTATGCGGGCGGCTGCGGGTCAAAGGGTTAAGCCTAATGGACCTCTGCTCATGAATTATTAATTGCTAATTATATCTATTGCTATTCTTAGCGAAATCGCCACACTACCCCAGACTTATCAACGGGATGGTCCCCATCCCTCATTTAATTAAAAATTGGGTGTGGGGAGTGCCTTTGCGTGTAACATTCAGCATTTACAACTAATGCAATACAAAATCGGTGCGTTTTAACAGTAGCAACAACTAATGCAGTTCACAAACAACATAGCCAAACAAGCACAATTATCAAGCTTTATACAAGATCAATATCAACATCTTTAAACAATGCACTGAAACACAATTAATCATTGTCAACATTATTCACAGTTTAAGAAGAGTCTCTTTACTACCAATTAAAGCAACAAAAATTATTAAAGCAACATTAGTCTTTCTGTTCTTCTTTAACTTCTTTTTCTTTACTCGTCGTCGGAAGATGTGTACACGATCATTACTGAGTCGTCTGAATCTGACAGGTGAAGATCGTCCTGTAGATCCACTTGAGCTTTAGGAAACTCCTCTGTCTTCCCTCCGGATGCACTGTCTTTAGTGGGTGCTGTGACTCCCGATCCACTGCAGAGATGTGCGGATCGCGGATGGATCCGTCCGCGGAGCCGGGTCCGCAAGGATTTTAAGGATCCGTGGACCTTGGCGGACCCAAGTATAAAAAAAGCTGGCGGAGGCGGAGTATCCACGGATCCTGAAAACTGGCAACACGCACACACAGACACACAAATACATACACATTGTGCATAGCTATTTGCTACCTTTTCAAATTACGCCCTGAATGTTATGACTATTGCATGGTTGTAAATGACCGAAGTTCCAATTATCTCTTTGATCAACAGAAACGCTAAGTTAGGAGGTTTACATAAGAGATCAGAATAACTGATGGGAGGCAGCTTCCGACAAGTTCAAACTTCAAAGTCCAGTCAACCCGACTTGGATTCCATAATTTTCCAAGTCATCTAATCCCCAGTCACTTAATTATCGTCACTTAACCCCGGCACGTAGGCCTAATCCCCAAGTGAATGGGTGCAACATTTAAAGACCGGTGAGTGGAAAGGATTTCAAATGTGAATTAAAGAAGATTTCAATTGAGACAAATTCAATAGTGATAGCGACAAGAATTCTCTTTCAGTGTCAGTCGATTTCGTCAAAGGCCATTGAGTAAACAAAAGAGTGATTATGTCGGGGGTTTCATTTCATCTAGTGTACCAGGAGGGATAATGCGGGGGTGGAATCATGGAATGTCCTGGGGAGAATGTCCGTTCTCCTTTGAAGAGGTAAGCGGACCTAGGTACATAATTTTACTGCTTATTGAAATACATTAGGAGAGGCCCTAGGCTTGCTAAAACCATGGGAGGGGTGTTAGTAAAAGACCGAATTTATTTACTATCTGCGGATGCGGATCCTCCGCGGCTCCTGATATTGGATATTCGCGCGGATGCGGATCCTCCACGGATCTAAACCTGGCGGAGCCGGATTATCCGCGGTCCCAAAATTGTTGGATCCGCACATCTCTGATCCACTGGCACCTCCTGCCTCGTCTTCCTTGATTTCAGGATCTTCTATGCAGAGATGTGGTGGGCGTGATAGCAAACGGCCGAGTCAGACTCCTCTGTCTACTCGACCTCTCAGCCGCGTTCGACATGGTAGACCATCAGATCCTGATTCAGTGACTGCAGACATCCTACAGCCTGAGAGGCCTGCCACTGCTTTGGATCAAGAGCTAGCTAGCTGACTGGACACAATCGGTATGGTGTAATGGCCACATGTCCGTGAAGTGTCGGGTCCACCATGGCATCCTACAGGGATCAGTCTTGGACCACCTGTTTTTCATTCTGTATATAGCAGATATGAGTCGAATTATCAAGGCTTTTGGCCTGACACCGCACTGTTATGGTGACGATGGTCTGATCTATTCGTCATGTCTGCCCTCGGACAAGGAACAACTACGGGAGCTCTTCCTGCACTGTATATCAGGAATCACTAGGTGGACCGAGGATAATCGCCTTGCCCAAAATCCGGCAAAGACAGAATTCCTATGGTTGAGTGCCCCCAGAAGAAGGAACCTAATAAGTCACGACCCGTTCATAGTGGGCGATGAAACCACCGCTCCCTCTGTGAGCCTACGTCTTCTGGGAGTACTCCTGGATGAGACTCTGTCCTTTGAAGGGCACATAAACAATCTGATTCGGTGTTGCCATAACCATTTATGAAGAATCAGGTCAATTCGTCGGTATCTATCTGTGAGTGCTGCGATTCAGCTTGTTCGAGCCTCTGTACTGTGAAGGATGGACTTGCAGTAGCATGTTACTCGATCTTCTGGCTGGCAAGTTGAATCGCTTACAGTCTGTGCTGAGCCTGTCTGTTTGAGTGGTGTTAGGCTGCCGCCGGAGTGATCATGTTATGCCACTGCTCAGGGACAGGCTTCACTGGCTCAGTGTTCAACAGTGTGTCATCTAGAAGCGCTGCTGGCTAACCTTTCGGACATTACATGATCCGCACTGCCCTAACTATCTAGTCGCATTGGTAAAAAGATCGACAACGAATGAAATTAGGTCGTCTCTTCGGTCCAGTCATCAGGTTAAATTGCCTGTTCCTCCTCCGGTCAAGACCTCCAAGTTTGGGGAGAGGTCATTCATGAGTGGGAATCCATTACTATGGAATTCTTTGCACGACAATGTGACTAACAGAGACTCTGCTGGACTCTTCAAAATCTAAAAACACATTAATTTAGTGTAACTAACTTAATCAAGCAAAATAATAGGTGACAGCCTTTTTTCTTTTGATTGTCAGGATTTTTCGAAGTTGGGAATAGTCATAACCCCCCCTTTGCTCAAGACAGAGACCAAAAACAAGACTTGGACATCCAAGACTGAGGGCGAGGATGAGATTTTCAAAATTGAGTCTCGAGACATCTCAAGACCGAGACTTGTGTCTCGAGAACCACAACCCTGCTGTAGGCGTAATAAATTCTTTATAACTGTGTTGTGCCTTTTTGCTCCTTCCTGTCTGCATTGCTTCACTTGTACAGCCTCTTCATTTACTGTCATTACTGTGCTTACTACATTTACTGTCATTACTGTGTGAGACAGACAGAAGTGGAAGGAACTCATTCAGACCCATCGTCCAACCCAATAGGGAAAGACGGAAGGAAAGAAAGAAGAAGAAGACTGTGCTTATTGGTTTCTTATAGTTAGCATAAAAGAAGAAGACATCAAACAGAAAGTAGCAAAAGGATTACAAACAATGGGACGACTGAAACGCATCTGGAACTCTAAAGAAATTAAAATAAGCACCAAAGTCCAAATCTATAATACCGTTGTCATTCCACAAATACTATATGGATCTGAAACCTGGGTCACAAAAAGAGAAGATGAAAAAAGACTACTCGTTGCAGAAATGAGCTACCTAAGAAGAATTCTTGGAGTTAGCGGACTTCAAAAACTTAGAAATGAAGATATACGGCAGCGGATTGGGCTAAAGAATACCATCGTGGACAAACTCAGAAAAAGGAGGCACATGGTATGGACATGTAAACAGGACGGAAGACTCAAGACTCCCAGAAAAGCACTCTACACATACAAGGAAGGTCAAAAAGGAAGAGGCAGGCCCAGAAAAAATGGATAGACAACATAAAAGAAGATTTTAAAGAAAGACAACTGACAATTGCAGAAGGAGGAAAATTGACATTTGACAAAAAGGCCTGGAAATGTTTTCTGACTAGCTATTGCCACTAATGAGTTGGCAGAGAGCAATTATGATATTGATGATGACGACGACGACGATGATGATGATAGCTAGCATATTCTTTAGTTTGGATTGTAAAGAAATTGATAGGCTTGTCTTGCAGATAATTTTGTTTTGTAATGAAATGATGCTTCTGTTTAGCAAATTTCATGCTTTCATTTGATAAAATATTTATCACTGTAGCTGACTGCATGACTACTTCTATGTATAGTAAAAATATATACTATAATCTAATATCTGTGTTGATATTCTAATCTGCACTTCCAATTTAAAAAGTAAACACTGGCCCACCAATGCCACTTTAAACAACCAATTCTAGTTTACTCTACTCTATGCTTGTACATCCTTTTAAAAGTACAGATTTATTTGTATTACTAGAAAGAGGCTCGCTTCGCTTCGCTCGCAGTGCAGGATAATACTAATCCAATACCTATACCTAATACCCAATCATTGAATTCATGCTGAACAACATTTCAATGATCGCCACCTAGCCAAGCTCTGCGCCACGTAATAATTAGGCCTATGTACGTTAAAATCACGCAACTGTGGCCATGTGTGACGCTGTACACGTATTTTTTTGTGTACGTTAAAATGTACGTTAAAATTGCACAACTACCTGAGGCTGCGAACAATTGTTACCAATAGCAACGTCGTCGCACGCCCAGCCGACCGTGTTAAACTACGATTCTACGAACAATTGTTACCAATAGCAACGTCGTCTTCGAACATCGTCCACCAACGCACGCGACGTAAGGACTAAACGGTCTAAACCGTCTACCAATAGTCAACGCTCGCCCACCAACGCATCGCGACGTAAGGACTAAACGGTCTAAACCGTCTAGCAATAGTCAACCAATGTTAAACTACGATTCTACGAACAATTGTTACCAATAGCAACGTCGTCTTCGAACATCGTCCACCAACGCACGCGACGTAAGGACTAAACGGTCTAAACCGTCTACCAATAGTCAACCAATCAGAACGCTTGAAGGTAGCAGACATACAGATAACGATTTTAATATGATAGATTCTAGTTTGGAACAAGATATTAAAGCATATTTTTATTTTTCTTATTTTCATACATGAAAACATTTGTGCTTGTTCTATTAATTATGACAGGGTAGTTTCCTTTGTTAACTTTGCAGAAAATGAAGGTTAGCTTGAAGTAACTCAATTGTTATTGTGATTGTTCATGACAATTTATATAGCGCCATAACATAGCAAGGGCCAAAGTCAAGGGTGCTTTACAAGGAACGTGGAAATGAGATGTTGAATAGTAATAGCATATCATGATATTCTTACTGCAGGGATTTTTTAAATATAAATTCTGCATAAGTTAGCATTCTACTTATTGATCTAATTGTAATTAAATGGCTTTAATGTTTAATTGTTTCTTACAGGAAAAGGCAAATATGAGTGGAAAAAGAGTGGTTGTATTTATGATGGTGACTGGAAAGATGACCTGAGAAATGGATTTGGAACCTATAGTGTTCCAAAACCAGATGGAACATACCGGAAACAATATGCAGGGGGATGGAAGAATGACAAGAAGCATGTATGCTGTGTGTTCTTTTGCATATTTGTGAGAAAACTAATTACAATTTGTATATAAAGTTTAGATTTATATTTAATGGAATGGAACTTTGATGTAGTGAATTTGGTGCAAATATTGTTTGTGTGCATGATACAATGAATGTCTGAATCTCCGCATGCATTCAGCTTTAAGATTTTATTCAATGTAAACAAATATACCCATATTTTATTGTTAGGTTAGGTTAGGTTAACAAGTCGATTTATATAGCACAAAAACATGAACAAAGAGTCAAAGGCTAGAGTGCTTTACACTAATACGAGGTCTCGAAGAAATAAGTTTTAAGTTTCCTTGCAAATGGATCAAAATTGGACTCTCTAGTCACGTGGCCAGGTAATGCGTTCCAAAGAATGGCACTTGAACAACTCCTGCCGAATTTTGCCGTTCAAGACGGAGGAGGAACAACCAGTCTGACGTCTCGACTGGACCTTGGTTGTAGACGCCTGTCGGTAGACGATGGTCTCAGGACCAAAGACGCTGGGTAGTCCGGGAAAGCTGGATCGTGCAGGGCTTGGAACGTGAAAATACACCTCTTGTAGGCAATACGCTCCGGCATGCGAAGCCAATGTAGCTTCTCTTTCAGAAAAGGGAGCTGTGCTCTCCCCTTCGAACTCTGAAGATCGTCCGGGCAGAGGAATGTAATCAATCAATCAGCTTAATTTGTAAAAATGTTTATCTGCTGCTTTAATTAGAAAAATTTTCAATTAAATTAGGCATAATATTTGACTGCTTCATTTAGATAAATTTCTGCACATAAAATATTCAGACAATGATTACTGGTAGGTAAAAGACAAAGGACATTACATTAGAAAAAGCCATGACCCAAGAACTGAACCTTGAGGCACTCCAATATAATAACTCTTGTTCAATCCAAGTGGACACTCCTTATGCAAACTTTTGTCTTCTTCCCTTCAACCAGTCAGGTATGGGTATAGTGCTAGCGGGTACGGGTAGGGTAGGGTAAAAAAGTTTTTGCCCGGGTACGGGTAGGGTAGGCATTTTGCTGTACCCACACATCTACAGGCCACGGTTTGAGTGCCTCTGGTCTATGTAATCTTAGAAGTTGCTGATTTGCTCAGTTCATGCTTACAGACATTCTGAACCTTGTAGGGCTATGGAACACAGTTTTATGAGGATGGTGCTTTTTATGAGGGTGAATGGTACTGTGGGAAACGGAATGGATGGGGCAGAATGGTTTATGCTGACTGCTCAGCATATGAAGGTGAATGGTTTGATGGGAAAAGAAGTGGACAGGGAATTCTAAAACTGGGTAAGTTTCTATTTTCAATTAAACCTTTTCCTGTTTACCCCGAGAATACTTGTTTATTTTACATTATGTTACAAATAAATGAATGGGTAAAGGGTTAATGGTGATTTACACTTTGAATACATAATATCATTCCAATTATGTTTCTATTTGTGTGTGTGTGTGTGTGTGTGTGTGTGTGTGTGTGTGTGTGTGTGTGTGTGTGTGTGTGTGTGTGTGTACTGAATAAATTATTGAATCAACTGACATCATAATTCGTGATGATGTTTTAAATTGTTTTCCTACCACTATCGCTACTAAACAATCAATATTTAAAAGACCTTTTTTCTGTTAGATAGAAAGAGCAGATTTTCTTATTTTACAAGTCATAAACGAGAATATGTCTCAAGAGCTCACTCAGTAAAGCATAAGCTCTGGCTTAGATGGGCAATCAACCTAGGTTTGATTCTATGGAATGGAGCAAGTTGAAAAATCCAGCTTAAAGTTAACTTTTGAAGCGCTGAAGCAGCGATAGTGGAAGCATAACAGGTTTTTGATAGTTGTAATATGGCACCGTTGTGCAGCAGCCAGCAGCAGTTTCTTTTGGTCTATCAGTTAATTATATGCTTTGACCGAGATCCCTAGGTTGTTTTTTGAAAGTCCCACTTCAACCCAGTTTTATGGCTGGCGGCCCTGCTCTGTACAAAAATCATGATGTGCAATGCATTCTGGTCTTGTCAACAATTGGTTATGGTTCTCGAGAGATGGGTCTCAGTCTCAAGACATCTTGAGATTCAAACTCCTACCTCCTTTCTTCTACTCAAGCTAATTTCTTGACAAAACCAATATCTATAACATTAAAATCGTTATCTGTATGTCTGTTGCCTTCGAGCATTCTGATTGGTTGGCTGTGTGAGCGTTCTGATTGGTTGCGTTCGAGCGTTCTGATTGTTTGGCTGTGTGAGCGTTCTGATTGGTTGGCTGTGTGAGCGTTCTGATTGGTTACCTTCAAGCGTTCTGATTGGTTGGCTGAGTGAGCGTTCTGATTGGTCATTCTGGAATTGGAATTGGATTGGTCGTTGCCTCGGCCGGCAAAAAGCGACGCGGCGACGCGCGAGAGCCTCATATGAGTGGCTTCGCTCGAGCGAAGCGAGCCTTCGAGTTCTAGTAACCTATGTAAAATCACTTAGAAACAATAGTACTGGTAACCTTCATATCCCCTTTGCCTCATCAACAACTAGACTATTTACTATTAAATTTTCAGGCCCAAGAATTTGGAATAAACTACCCTCCCACATTAAGAATTATACTAATCTTTCTTTATTTAAATGTGATGTTAAAAAATTCCTTATACTAAATCATGTATAATCAACTTAATCCTTAATCACTGATTTAACTCTAATCTACAAGGTGAACAAGTAAAAACTGGACCCCTTTATGATATTTAGTATCTCGGCCACGTGTGTAGCGATTTAAATGAAATTTATAGGCTATATACCTGGGAATGTATTATATTTCTCGGTAGATATAATAAAGTAAAGTAATCGTTGATGTTTAATCATTTAATAAAGACAGAATTAGAATGTATCGAATCAAAGGTAGAAACTGCGAATGTACTACGAGTGGCATGTCATCTCTTCAGCGGCTATCAGTGTACTCTGCTGCCTGCCGGCTTGCCCACGCAGCTGCTACAGCTACGGGCGGTAGCGCCCTCAAGTGGTGGCGGTCGGCCACTCGACCGCTGGTCAGCCCTAAGGGTTGACAGACTCCTAAAGACGGTCATTACATCTCCCTCTTCTCCCGGGGAGAAAATTATGAAGCCACGCCAGATGGCGTCTTCGTTCAACGGCCGGCGCAGCAATTCGGAAGCATCGACGAACTGGCGGGAAAGCGTCGGAGAATATGGCGCTGTCTGGAGAGATCGCGAAGGCTGCCTCGAGTCGGCGGACGACGGTACGAGCAGCAACGCTTCCACATCCGAGACAGGCGGAAGTGTTCTCGAGCAGAGCGGAAGTCCACCGGCAGCTGGGGCGCGGTGACTATTACACTCTTCCACCGCTGTGACGTCTGTCACAGGAAGCACAAATGCGTCAGATGTCGCTAATGACGGAGCAGAAAATACAGAAGTCACAGCGGAAGTCGTTGGTATGGCAACGGAAGTCGCTGGAGGTTCATCCGAGATCACTGCTGGCGCAGAGGACATCGTGGTCGACGCTGGCACAGCGGAGACAGGAGTGAACGTCGCTGGGGTCGGTGCCACAGCGGAGGCGGAAGTGCACGTCGCTGGGGTCGGTGCCACAGCAGAAACGGAAGCGAACGTCGCTGGAGTCGGTGCCACAGCGGAAGTGGAAGTGAACGTCGCTGGCTTTGCAGCGGAAGTCACAGAAAACACGGCAGACGTCTCTGAAGAAGCTGCAGACATCGAGAAGAACGTATCGGACGTCGACGAAGAAGAGACATCGGACGTCGACGATGGATTGGCATCAGACAGCGCTGAGGAGACGGCGGGCGTCACTGGTGATGCCTCCCATGGGCGGAAGTAGGCGATTTCCGCGGCGGATGAGCGCCCGGCGGTAGCTGCTACTGACTCGAACCCATCGGAGATGCTTGTCGCAGGCGCAATGGAAGCGACACTTGCCCTGCGGAAGTGATCGTGGCCGGTGCGGTGGAAATCCTCGTCACAGGCACGGCGGAGAATGTCGGCGCTGGCGGACTGCAAGTGAAGGTCGACGCAGCGGATAACGTAGTGAAGGTCGCTCGAGGTACAGCGGGAATCACAGGAACCACAGCGGACGGTGCTGAGGACAACTCAGGCGTCGCTGAAAAAACATCGGGCGTCGCTAAGGCAACGGACGGCACGACGTTGACGCAACGCTCGTCGCTGACGACGCATCCCTTGGCTGGCAGTAGGCAGTCGCCGCGGCGGAAGCGTGCCCGGCTGTCGCTGGCTAGTGGCGCGACCCAAGGTCGAATGCTGACGGTGACCGTGTGCGAGGCGGATGGTCGCTCGGAGGTCAACGTTAATGACGCTGGCATCGAGGAAGACTGTGTCGCTGATGCAGCTGAAAACAGGGCCTGCCCCGCGGAAGTGACGTCAGAGTCCACTTCCGGTGGAACCCGGTACCAATCTACGCTGTTGAAGGAGATGGCAGACAGATCTTCATGGTCGCTGACGGACGCGATGATGATGCTGTCGACGTCATCGGACAGATCGGTACCGACAGAACGCGTGTCGTGACGGCGACGGTGCTCCGATCGCTGGTGACGTCGTCGGCCTTCGTAACCGGAAATCAGCGCTGACGATCGGCAGACCAGTGCAAAATGGCCGACCTTGAAACAGACGGTACACGCCTGGTCTCTGGCAGGGCAGCAGCCGTCTCTGGCAGCATGCCCGCAGCGCCCGCAGTTGGCGTACAACTTGGCGGAAGCGCCTGAATGACCGGGCGTCAGAGGCCTTGGCGGTCAATAGGCTGGCTTCTCGGCCGAGCGTTGACGAGATCTACCGAAAGCGATCTCTGCAACTGGATGGCTCGAGGGACCGGGGGTCTGTTGCCTCGACGGTCGACGGAGCGGCGTCCAGCCCGAATTTTGACGGGATCCACCGGCGGACGTGAAAGTCCCACGCCGGGCTGCTGTCTGTACAGGCTTATAGGGCATCGTTGTGTAGAAACGGCCCGAAGATCCCCGTCTAGTCGCTGAAGATGACGACGACAATGACAAAGGTGTCGTTGTGACGACCATGATTGGCAATCGATGGACGAAGGACAGTACTAACGGCGGTTGCGCAGTCTTGAGGCGATCGTGAAGAAAGATCGGCGTCTCCAAAGATAGCGTCCGCGTCCCTCTCCTTTGTGTAGAGAGCGCTGTCGAACGTTCTCGACGGCTCCTTTTTCGCGCGCTGAGCTATGAGTCAGCGCTTGGTGTCTGGCTTGCAGTGAATGCTGTTCTTTGTTCGCGTTGTCTAAGCGGCGTTCGGTTTTCGTATCGATTCCCTAAAATCTAAGCTCGCGGGCTTCTAACCTCGTCGCCATTTATTATATCTGTCGGTAGATATAATAAAGTAAAGTAATCGTTGATGTTTAATCATTTAATAAAGATAGAATTAGAATGTATCGAATCAAAGGTAGAAACTGCGAATGTACTACGAGTGGCATGTCATCTCTTCAGCGGCTATCAGTATCAGTGTACTCTGCTGCCTGCTGCAGCTGCTTGTGACGCAGCTGCTACAGCTACGGGCGGTAGCGCCCTCTGGTGGTGGCGGTCGGCCGCTCGACCGCTGCTCAGTCCTAACGGTTGACAGACTCCTAAAGTCGGTCATTACTGAATGTTTTGATGTAATTGCCAAATTTCATGCTGATATCTTTAGTATTTGCTGAAATATGGCCAAAAACCTAAAGAGACCCACATTTTGAAATTGACAACGGAATATAACGTCATAATAAAATGTATCATTGTAACGAAATTGTAGATATGAGCACACTTTTTTAAAGCATAAAGCGTAAGTAGTTAAGAATAGGGTAAGTTGTATGTTTAAGTAATCGCTAGGAGGCGCTTATGTTAGATAAATAAAGAATATGTTTATAATAATATATTAAGGACCTTTTAGTAATAATAATCGTATGATAAATAAGTAAAGAGCCTAGAGAGATTGTGTATAGAATTATAAGTAGAAGTAGTTAGTGAAAAGTTATAGCTGATAGACGATTTGAGTCTTAACACACCACTGCATTTAGTGTAGGGAATATCATAAGTATTGACTTTTACAGTGAGCGTGGCCGATGAGCCAGACGGACAAAGGCCGATGGAGCCAGACAGACATAGTCTGAGAGATCCATGAAAGTTAGTCAAAGCTACAAGGCATGAGGGCAAGTAAGACGCGCTGAGAGGCGATCAATGCCTAGTAGGCCACAGGAGTTGGGATTAGCCAATCAGAATTGAGTAAGCGAAGGAGGTAGGGGTCTGCGGGTACAGCATTTTTCCTACCCAACCCAACCCGTGAATTGTTAGACTGTACCCGACCCAACCCAACCCATCATTAAAAATCTGTACCCAGCCACGGGTATACCCGTACCCGTCCGTACCCGTCAATACCCGTGGTTGGGCCGTGTAAAATGTAAACACCGTTCCCCAATACAAAACCCCGTATCGGGATTGTGTTTTCGGAGAAGGGGAATTAATTAAATTTCTGTCTGTTTTGTTGCAACAGACAGTGCTACAATACTATGAAAACATCAGTAGACAAGTATTGTTCTTAAAATTCTTTTCTTTAGGTACAAACTTTACAAAGGTGAACTAAATTATTCTTAATGAATTGTTATTAATGCAGTGTTAATGGCAAAGGACTGTGAGTCTGTGGAAAAGAAAAGAATTTTTAAAAGAACAATACGTTAATATTGTTAATATTGAAACTGCAAGCAGGAAGAGACGTCAGCAATTTTAAAAAACATGACGTCATGCACAGTATGCTGTCAGTAAGTACAATATAATACCAACTGTCTGTCTTTAATTTAAACATGTAGGAATATTTCCAAAATCCATGAGCTTAAGTCTGAACATAATTCTGTCAATTAATATTGTTGCTGTGAAATGAATTGAAATTGTGAACCTGGGTATGATAAAATACATCAATTTTCGGGTACAGGACCCGTACCCGTGACATTTGGATAAGTTGGTGCGGTAAACCAGCGAATGCGGGTATACCCACAGACCCCTAGAAGGAGGGTAGGAGCGGTGAGGTCGGTTCAGAGTATATAAGCCAGAGCTGAAATCTGGACGAGACAGTGTATTTGAGCATGTACATGAAGTTGTTGGTATTTGAGAGTGCATTCTGGTTTGGAGACAGGAGTACATTTGGATAAGTTGGTAAACAATACAGGAGTACATGAAGAGAATACATGTACAAATTGCATTTGAGTATAGTTTGGAGATAAGTACATTTGGAAACAGTACATGTAGGAAATTGAGTACATGTAGGAAGAGAGTACATATGTGAGTTTGGATCAAGTCTTAGCCACAAAGCTAAGAGACCACATACGTGCCTAGAGTTAGCACCGTGTAGAAAGATTGGATTTAGGCATCCTGGGTACTAGAGTAAGAGGTTCAATCTCTACTACATGAGTGTAGCACACGCAGAGGTGAAGTCCACCTACTGTGTCGCCACATAATTGCGATACACAGAAAGGCGTGTCGTTACATCATTTTTAAGTCTAAAATAGCGACGTTGTCATCGGGCCAGACAAGGTCAAGGATTACTTACGGCCAACAGATAAACACAGCAGCATTATGATTGGCTGCAGGACTGTCATGATTTGCTAGAAGATTTTATATTCCAGCAAGACAGAACACCTGCCCACTCTGCTCTCAGGACCCAGGATTTTCTGGAGCAAAATTGTCCAGATTTCATCAAGAAAGATGACTGGCCACACAACTCCCCAGATATCAATCCACTTGACTTCCACGTCCAGGAATCATGCTCGACAGATATCAAAAGTATCAGCCAAAGCCACAGAACATCACGGAGTTGAATACGGTGCTGAAGAATATCTGGGAGAGTCTGCCTCAGAACCAGATCAAGAAGTCGATACTGTCAGTGAAGAAGCGCTTGTCGGCATGTGTGAAGGCTGAGGGGGGCATTTTGAGCACCTGCTCCTCCAGTAGTGAATCATCTGAAACCCTCTTTAAAACGGCCCTTTTCAGGGCCAACAAATAAAAAATAATAATTTTTTATCACTTTATTATGACGTTATATTCCAATGTCAATTTTAAAATGTGGGTCTCTTTAGTTTTTTGGCCATATTTCAGCAAACACTAAAGATATCTGCATGAAATTTGGCAATTACATCAGGAATATTCCCAGGTATATGGCCTATAAATTTCTTTTAAATCGCTACACACGCGGCCGAGATATTAAATATCATAAAGGGGTCCAGTTTTTACTTGTTCACCCTGTATATGGATTTTATTTACATTTATATTAAGAAATATATATTTAGTACATTACTTTCAACAGCACTTCTGCATCTAACTTACACTTACCTGTGCATACACTTTAGTCACTCAGGTTAATTTTTTTCTGCCATTTAAGTATAACTTCATATTGGGTTAACCACCTTACGGGATTCTTATCCCTTAGGTTATCCTTCACTCGTTGTAGTATGAACAACCTCTGATCAGCTAATTGACTATCACTTTCTATGCTAAATTATAAACTTAACTATTTTAGTTACTTAATTAATTTGTATTCGAGTTTTAATTTTGACTTCGCTAGTATAAGTTAGTTAAGTTTCTTGCAACATTATAATTCTTTTATTTCTTGCGTCATTAATATGTATTTCTCTTTATGTTGCTGGTCTTATGTTGCTGAATATGCTGAATAAACGCATTCTATTCTTAAAAATTTTGAAAGTCTTGGTCTTGGACTGTCAGAATTTTGGTCTCGACCTTCAATGTCTTGATCTTGGTCTGGGTCTTGAATGATTGAGTCTTAGCAGCAAGTCTGGGTATGACCAAGGATATGTAAGATATGGCTGGCAGATCATTCAATGGTTGACATCTACATTTAATTAAATTAAATTAAATATAGACTGAAGAGTGTGAGCATCTTCATTGAAAGTGTTTACTCAGTTTCATTTTCAAAACTCAATACAGTATATTATTTTTTTCTAGCAAATGAAAATCTGTATGAAGGTTCATGGAAAAATGATAAAAAGAATGGTCCAGGAAAGTTCTTTTACGTTGATAAAGGTCAAGTTTATACAGGAATTTGGGTTGATGAAGTGGCACGCTGTGGTGAAATGGCTGACTTCGACCGAGAACATGCACCAAATGCTACACAATACCCATTACCTGAGGTAGAAATAATTGTATGGAATTTCAGACAAGGATTAACCAGAAAAGTTATTATATATGCTCTCATATATACTCTAATATAAGTTGAGAAATTGATATTTTAAAATTCACTTTAAAAAACTGAGTTGACTTATTTGTGTGTCAATGCAATTTTCCTAAGAATGTTTGTAAAGAAACGCCATTCCTAATGCATTATAATGTTGCGTTGTGTTGTGTCTATTTAAAGGCACGTCCATCAAAAGACAATGGTTGTCTGGTTTGGCCCCTCCTTTCTAAACTGGGCTTGCTGCTATCATGCTGCAGCAGTTTTTTTAGTCTTGCAATTAATCAAATAAGTGATATGCCAGAAAAACTATTGCTAACTAGTGTTTGCCTGTAAAGCATTACAGGGAAACAATACTTTGACGGGACCACCAAAATTTTTTCTCAAAAGCCCTGCTTTGACCCTAATTCACACTCTGTGGCCCAGACCTAGCAAAGCATTCTGGTCTAGTCAACAATTGGCCTGTGGCCCAGATGAATCACATTAGCAACACTGACCTCAGCCTGTGACCCATGTCATGCAAAGCATTCTGGACTATAGCATTGTTGACAATCAGTGGAATTGGTGGAACGAGCGACCGTCTGTTGACCCAATTTCAATGTAGATCAGACATAATTATAAAATTCAAAGAAATTTGTAAGCTCCTCAATTTGTTGCAACTTACACACGGGTCATAGAAAATTTCTTAATTTTTGGCCTAAAAGGAGGTCGACTTGTCTGTGTTATTGACTTATAAGTGAGTATATATGGTAAACGTTAGACCCCATGACAAATTTGATCTACAGTTAATGCTGATAGCACTCATTTTAAGATTGTATTCAATTGCATCTTCTGCTTAAATCCTGTTATACCAGTACTACCATTACTACCATTACTGCTACTACTAACAAAATCTAATATACCGGTAACTTGTTGCCACCTGCTTGTTGTCTCATTAATTTCTTAGCATTCTGTAGTGATTTTTGTCTGCAGGATATTGTTTTGTGCATTTTAAAAATAGACATCAACTTCTCAACTTCCTGTCCTCTTTAGTTGCTTCAACTTAGGTCCATTTTCTATGCATTCCCTAAGATCTCCATGCATTGTTACCATGGCTGCAGCCTATTTGAATAGATTCACTGTTTAAATAATATTTTAATAGTTACAAGCTATTTAAGGCCAAACATTAAATAGAGCCAAACTTTTTGAAATTAAATTCAGTACAAATATGATATCTTTATCTAAAAACTGGTCTACTTTTAAATGGTTAATTTTGTCATTAATGACATGGAAAAACTATATATTTTAAATAGTGTTTAAGAATTAATTATATTCCAATTTTTTTAACTATCTATTGCAACACAATTGTTAAATTGTCAAATTAAAAGTTTATCTTCACCATAAGTATTAGTATTAGCCTTGTTTTAATTTTCTCTGTAGTAGACATGTGAGCGACTTCATTCTCATTTTGTGGTGTGCTTTGTGCAAAATCCTGCCTCGCTTTACATCTAAGTCAAACATGCTCGAAACGCTGCAAAGTAAGGAGGGCTAAATGTTTTGAACAAACTGCTCAAATTTGTAAGCAAATTTGATGGCAAAGGTTGAATTTCAACTGGTCCTTATACCAGTATTCAATCCTAATCTAACTGAAGACAAGTGAAGCAAATTGAATAGGAAACCAAAATATTGCATAACTTGTGCTCACTGGTTGGCAGTGGCTGCCATGTCTCTGATGAGCAGGAAGGGACTGCAACTTTGATAAGATGTTGGATAACTTTTTGCTCGCCTGATGCTAACAATTTTATTTATTTATTATTTTTCTTCCAAACATTTTTAACGATGGCATAATTGCACCTGCATTGCAGATAGATTATTCAAAATTTGTAACCATAAATCCAATCACTAGTATAAAAATCACTAGTATACAAATCTTGGAGTAATATTTGACTCAAAGCTGTCGTTTGCTGCACACATCTCTGCAACTGTCAGATCTTGCTTCATAATATTGCGAAGGCTCAGAGAAATACGAGAGTTTCTTCCTACAACTGAATTTGCCAGTCTGGTGACATGTTTTGTCGTGCCCAAAGTGGATTACTGTAATAGTCTTCTCTATGGCCTACCTGACTATGAGTTGAATCAGTGACTATTTTAAGGATCTGTTTGGACTCCACATCATGACGAGCGCGTTGAGCGCGAGCTTATAAGGGGTCGGGGGGCAGAGCTCCCAGTGGGGTCCAGGGGCAAAGCCCCTGTGGGGGAAGTCAGGGGCAAAGCCCCTTGAAGCTGACAACATTTAGCTGTTAAAATGTGCTATTTTGCCCTCTCAGGAGTCAGCAAATGCAGCCAAAAATATCTGCCATGTAACACAACAGAAGATGTAGACCAAATGTCCATAGTTTTTTATCTTCATTATGTAGTAAATGATTAATGTCCATAGTTTTTTATCTTAATTATGTACTATGTAGTAAATGATTAATGGCAGCCACTGCCAGCCAGTCTCAATTCTGTGCTGCAATAACAACTGCAAGAGGTTAATTGCCACACTGTCCTGAAGACTCCTGATGCAAGTAAATCTTCTATGTCGGTAGGTTAAGCCGCTAAGGTTTCTCAAAACCTGCGTGCAGTTCGTTTCGGCTGGTCACAGCCAGATGTATCTTCTTGCTCAAAGACAGTTTTAAACCACTGCTGTTCGGTAACTTTTGGAGTTTCACGATGCCGACGAGCCTTCTCTAATAGCCACTTCAGTACTGCTGGGCGTGGATCAAAATTGGACAATATTGGCATGTTGACATTGATATACAAGTAATCAACAATGATTTGTCTATCCAGATTTGCCCGATAAGTTGTCTTCAGTCGGTTATAAGCAGATATGAGGCGCTCACAATCAGCAGCATGCGGCTTGCACACTAATACTCTTGCCAAAGTTTCTGCTAGTGCACTCTGCTCTATAGTGGCCAAGTCGGATTCAAGTCTTGAGCACAATGTTTGAAGCACTTGTCTCGGAGATATATGTTTGTCTTTCATGCCAAGCTGAATATCTGTGTACTGGTCAGCCAATGTAGCTAAATCCAAATCTGGTGAAATTATGCTCCAGACAACTTGAATGTCTTGTGAATTGTGAATTTAAATTAAAATTTTTACGTTTAATTGCTTGTATAGTTACAGAATGCCGCTTCAGAAAGTTAACAGTAAAGCTATTGTATTGTATGGTATGGAAGCCACATTTCCAAACAAAAGTATTCTTAATGCTCTTGACAGACTGATTCGAGTAGTTGTGCAAAATTTTTAAAACATGTGAGGCAGATAATGTCGAGTATATCAGAAGACGGGTTTGGATAGTCTATTGTAGAAAAGCGACAAACATCCTTTGTTAATAGTCTTGCTCAGTGCATTACTAGATTTGTCTGAGGTCAGAGGCTGTACTGTGTAAAGTTTGTGCTTAGTTTATTTGTTTATTATTAGGTTTTATTTTATTATTATTATTTTATTTTTATTATTATTTAGTTTTGTTCAGTTGATTTGTGTTTTCCTTGGTTGTGTAAATGTACTACTTTTTATGCTGTGCTTGTCACGAATAAAGATGATTAATTAGCTGTAAAGTTACAGAATGAAGACAGGCTTGTGATGTAGTCAGCCAAGTTGTTGCCAAGATCAAGTCTTGTTGACATATAGTTTTTAGACAGTAAAAATGATATTTGTGGACTCCCCAATTCTCAGTCTTCGACTCCACATTATTGACTTTGGACTCCACATTTTGGTTGGACTCCACGCTTAAAATAGTCACTGAGTTGAATCGCCTGCAGTCGGTACTGAATGCAGTTGCAAGACTTGTCTTTGGTGCTGGACATCGTGACCACATCAACCTACTAACTCACTGGCTCAAAGTTCAAGAGAGAATTGAATACAAACATTCTCTTCTTGCATTCAAGTCCATAAACCAGATTGCTCCATCGTACCAACAGCATTACGAAAGTTGCAACTGTCCCTGTTGTCTGATGCTCAAAGTCTTATGAAGATACCTCACTGTAAAACATCACTCTGTTCCAGGTCATTTGCAGTGTCAGGGCCAAAGACATGGAATGATCTAATGATAATTGTTAAATCATCCTGTTCTCTGACATCCTTTAAGAAAAATCTTAAGACTTATTTGTTTAGAAAATCTTATTCTCTTCTGCCTTAGATTGTTTTCCATTTATATTTTTTGCTGATGACTGTTATTTTATTTATTTTTTAGGACTCTGTAATGTGCCCTTGCTCCGTTATTTGGGCCCAAAGTCCGGAACATGTCCTGTAGGCTTCCTAGTGATTCATCAATAGTGGGTCAATGTATCAGATAAATTTTATGCCAGAAATCGCTTTAGTATCTATCCATTCGATAGATGACACCTCTTTTAGTGTCAGTATGGCTCTATGTATCCATTCGATAGATGACACCTCTTTTAGTGTCAGTATGGCTCTATGTCCTAAGTTATATTTACTCTTTGGGACCGAGGTGTAGAAAATACTGCTGAGAAAACCAAGGTCTGTTTGGTGTAGAAGTAATATATCTCTACCAAATGTGGTCCGATTTTCAATATTTTTGATTTCTTTTGTCACACTGACATTCCCCTACAACTTTGCTGCTGACACAAGTGGAGTTACTGCTGAAAAAATTTTGCTACGGAGCTTAGAAAAAAAAATTTTTTTGGAGGGGGACGCTATTTTAGGCCATAGAGTGGACCTACCCCCAAATTTGTTGTTGTTGGCACGGTTGGTTAGAAAAAGAAATAAAAAAGCTAAAGAATGGTGTATACCACGTCTTCTTAGCTTTCATATAGCCGGAGATATAGTAAGTTTTTAAAAAATACACTATTTAGTTTTGACTAATTTTCCAGCACTTTTTAACGAAAATTAACGACGTCTAAAATTTAAATTCCCGGCTGAGAGGTTAAGATGACAATTTTTTTTAGTGAAACCTGGGACATTTTTGGGTTAGGGTTTGGGTTAGGGTTAAGGTTACAGTACATTAGATGTGCAGTCCATGGGCCTTAAACTATGGTTGTGCTGCACTGTATGGTATGAAAAACAGACCATTTGCTGTTGTGTTGTGCCCATATGACATTTCCCAAAGAAGATATTAAATTTCATTTAAATTTCTCGAACTCACCTGTTTGTTCATACTGACGTGGTTGGAAATGTCAGATTGGCCACTGTGAGCAACAGAAAAGGATGCATTGCAATATGTGCACATAACTGTAGTTTCATCACCACATTGTTGCAGAAACGGAAATTCCTTCTTCACGTTATGATTACCAGTAGATGTCAACTTGCATTTAGGCATTCTAATTTTATATTTATTTGAAGTAACTACACTGTGAGCCAATAAATCCTACACATTTTTTGATCAATCTTGATAATAATTTGTAGAAAAGTAGCTGAAAGAACCCCCAATGCATAGGTGTACACATGGTCACAGAAAATTTCTTGGGAGCAAAGCACAATGGTCACAGAAGTTTTTCCAGGGGCAAAACACAATGATCATGGTTAATATTTTAGCAAGGTGTTCAAATTTCACAGAAAATATTGGTATTTGCATTGTCTAGGGGGCAGGTGCCCCTCTTGCCCTAATGTGCAGGCATCCATGGGTGTGCAGGCTGTTTGCAACATGTTTTATTTGTAGCAATTGTATGTCACAAAACAAAGCACATTGTAATTATTTGTTTGCACGGTGCTTCTTCAGTCACTTAAAATGCAGGTCGTCATGAATAATGCACCGGACAGAATCTTTCACAGTGGCATCGCCAGCTAACCTACAAACTGACCGAATTTATGCTCCAATTACAGTTAAGAAACATGACATTACAGATGAGAGACTGCTTCACACACCCCCAATGTCCAGAAAGTCAGCAATGGTTTCCATTGTATCCAAACTGCCAAACTGGTCTGCATCCTCTTCATTGAGCATGATATAAAGGTGACTGATGTCTGCTACCGTGATGTGCTGCTGCTGGAGATGCTTCCTGTCATCATCTCACTGTGCTTTTCCGTCTATGCACATTTAGCACTAACACTATGATTATATTGTTGCCAAATTTATTTATACCATCTTCTTCGTTCTCTTCCATCATCTATGATGACTATGAGTTTGATACAAGATGACTCCAGGTCTTCCTGTCTCTTGCCATGTGTGTTGCTTCTTCTGAGTTCAGATTTTGTTTTCTGACATCTTCTTTTATATTATCCATCCATCTCTTGGCCAGTAGCATAGCCAACGGGTTGCTTGGGGTTGTTCAAACAACCCCATTTCAAAAAATATGACCAACACAATTTGTGTAAATCCGTTGACTTTTGGTTGAAGGAGGGTAGTGGGGCGGAGGGTCCGACTGTGGCTTCAGTGTTCAGCTGCATAGTGCCTCCAGTTAACAACCCCACTTTGTATAAGCTGGCTACGCCACTGCTCTTAGCTTGTCTTCCTCTACTTCTGTTTCCCTCAATATGACAGTGCAAAGCTCTCAGAAGCAGTCTTTCTTCCCCCATTCTTGTCACATGTCCAAACCACTGTAGTCTTCTTCAGATTTTGTCTTTTGCAGTGCCATTAATATTTGTTCTTTCTCTGATTTCTTCATTCCTGATCTTATCTTCTTCTTCTTCTTCTTCTTCTTCTTCTTATTATTATTATTATTATTATTATTATTATTATTAATTATTATTATTACTAGGTGTTTACCCGTCAAAAATGACGGGGGAGATTGGCTGTTCTACCACCCGATTTTGCGCAAATGCAATAGCATTTTATGAGGGGGAGATTGGCTGTTCTACCACCCGATTTTGCACAAATGCAATAGCATTTTATGACGGGGAGATTGGTTGTTTTACCACCCGAATTTGCGCAAATGCAATAGCATTTTGCGCAATTGATTGTCCTTAACTCGCCGCCTTTTCCTTCAACCGAGTTAACGTCCATTCGCATGAATTTTCTGAAACTTGATAGTCAACGTAAGTGTAATGATTTGGCAGTGTCGAACGACATGCAGTGCTTGATTCTCTTGTTTGCTGTGCTGCTTTTGCACGCCAAGCAACAGCCTGCTCCTCATTCTCACTTGATTGTCGGAAAGCTCGTGAACGCTGGACTTTTTGTTTTGCACGGACGGTTAGAAAGAGGAATAAAAAAGCTAAACAATGGTGCAAACCTCATCTTCTTAGCTCTTATATAGCCTGAGATGTAGCAAATTCAAAAAAATTTGGAAACTTTCTCAGAATTCAAAACTTACGCGAAATTCGCTCATAATACTTATGTTCAAACATTGGGGTCATCGGGTTAGAATTGATAGATCTTTTCCAAATGTCAACCGATTTTCAAACTTTTTGGTTTATTTTGTTCCTCTGACATCCCTTAACAACTTTTCCGCTGACCAAAGTGGGGTTACCACTGAAAATATTTTGCTAGGGGGCTTTAAAAAATTTTCGGGGGAAGAGGGTGATATTTTAGGCCGTAAAGTGGACTCTACCCCAATTTTTTGTTTTGCACGGACGGTTAGAAAGAGGAATAAACAATCTAAACAATGGTGCAAACCTCATCTTTTTAGCTCCTATATAGCCTGAGATATAGCAAATTGAAAACGTTACATCAATCATTTCTGAAGAACGCTTTTCCAAAAATTAAAAAATCCCCAGTACGGTGACGGCGTCTGAAAATTTAATCCCCACTTGAGGAGTAAAATTAAAAAAATAGGTATTGAGGCTAGGAAGGAATATATATATATATATATATATATATATATATATATATATATATATATAATAACGGGGAGCAGGGCATTGGGAGAGGAAGGGAGATTTGGGAGGAGGAAAGTGGGTTGTACGGGTTTTCGGAGCAGCGTTGTGTAGGTTTGGAAACAGGGCTTGGGCGATTGGGGAAGGGACGGGGGAGGGAAGGGGATGGGGAAAGGGAAGGGGAACGGGGGTTTGGGGCCGGGGCAGGAATGGGTTGGGGCCAGGGCGATTGGGAGAGGGATGGGGAGAGGGAAAAGGGTTGGGGAGAGGGAAGAGGAACGGGGGTTTGGGGCCGGGGTCGGAATGGGTTGGGCCGGGGCGATTGGGAGGGGATGGGGAGAGGGAAAAGGGATGGGGAAAGGGAAGGGGAAAAGGGGTTTGGGGCCGGGGCGGGAAAGGGTTGGGGCCTGGGCGATTTGGAGAGGATGGGGTGAGGGAAGGGGGACGGGGGTTTAAGCTGCAATTAAGACGCTTCGTTAAACGCTCCGTTGTTAATACATTTTTGATTAAACAATATTTGGTTGTCAATGACAACAGCGTCTTGCAATACCCGCCGTGTTGCCGTCGGACAGACAGACGCGACAGACATCGAGAATTATATATATAGATTATTGTTATTACATAGATAATTTATGAAACGCTATAGCATAGCTAGGGTTAAAGTCAAGAGCATTTTACATCAGCAATTCATCGGTTCATACAGAAAGTTGGTCCTAAATTTTCCGGTAACTATTCATAGGAGACTTGAAAAAGATGCGTCTTAAGAGCAGTCAGGAACGAATCCACAGATGTAATCGACGTCGCAGTTGCAGGAAGTGCATTCCAAAGTAGAGGGTTTCCGCAGGTTACAGATCTCTCCCCCAACATCACTGTCTTAGACGGAAGGGGGACATGAAGACAGTCGCATATTAGATCATAGATGTTCCCGATAACCTGATGTCATCAGCCGCCTGATGAGCAAGGTCAGGTACTCAGGACAGAGGGGATCACTCAGAGCACGGTTATGATTATCCTTAAATGGTTATGCTTATGAGTCCTAACATTCTTCTTAAACATGCCATTTCAAAGGTAAGTATCATTTTTTATTTATACCATGTAAACGAATAATTACGATGTTCTCAGTTTCGTGACGTGCAGTTGCAACAAATAAAACATATTGCGAAAAACCTGAAAATAGGTGTGTTGTGGGGTTTTCTGCTGCATTGCTACTGGCTTTCATTAAGATTGGTCAAAATTTACAAAGAATAAAATTAATTTTAATAATAGAATAAAAGGGGTGTGGGATTTATTGGCACACAGTGTAGATATTTTGCATCTTTTGCAAGAACTAGACAACTTGTGGTACAAGGCATTGAATTGTGCAATGTGTTATAATTCCATGGACATGAGTAATAACATATTTTGTACCTATTATTCTATGTAAACCTTTTAAGGTTATATTTCCATTCAGGAAGTACAAATTTCTTCAAATGAGAAATACATGCATAATCAATTATGAATTGGAAAGAAGGAATGTCGAAAGCCTGGACAAAATAAGCATCCTGACAGACTTATCCAGCACACCGGGATAACCAATGAAAACCAGCACAGTCCCAGAAAAATGGGACATGTGGTCACCTTAACCTGGCTTGTTTTGTTTTTGTGACACAAATGAAATTTGTTGATTGTTTTGCTGGTTATTTAATTGACATAGAGCCACAGATAATTAATAAAAATAAAGCATGAAAATTGTTAATGTCAAAAATGTGGCTAGTTGTTACCCACTAATTGTGGCTTGGAAAAGTTCTGACTTTCTTTTGGGGAGAAGTCCAGCTTGCTCTTGCTCCCACAAATTGATACTTGCTTAATTTTTCTTTTGCTCACAGGACTATTCTCTAGGATGGTTGTATGCACTTGAATTAGACAATGATGTGACAGCATTTATATTTTCAGATTGATCTTATTGACTCCAGAGAAGTTTTGAATGAGACCAAAAAACAATTTATTCAGGAAGACGACTAATATTTATTATATACACATAATTTTGGACATCAATGTAATTATTATAGACAAATCTGTTAAATATTACACTGAAGAGACTCTATTAGAGGCAATTGAACTTTGTCACAAGTTAATTGTAATTGATAAAATTTAAAATGTGATGAGAATGATGGAGGGAATAGTTATAGTAAGAAATACTGTTGTGACTTTTTGAGATTATTCAAAAACCTTGTTTTATGGATTGGAGTGAAACTTAAATACAACTGTGTAGTTCATTACAAGACAATACTTGTACCCTTAGTACAATATTGCAATGTAATGGTAAAATTTTATATAGCAAACATATACAATGAAGGGCAAATATTTCCAGCAACTTTAAAGTCTAAAATATGATTCCAATTACAGTATTACCCCTCAACACTGAAGAAGCCAAGGTCCTGGAATGGAGGGGCACCAAGGCTTCTTCAGAGCGACACTTCCTGTTCTGATTAGGAGGCTTGCTTAGGATTATAAGATCATCGTGAGCTCCCAAACAAGATCAGGGGCAGAGTACTGGCTGAAAAAATTGTGAGTAATATTAGATTCATATCTTGAGATTTGAAGCATATTTTCAGGCTAAATATCAGTAATGAGGTAATCCTCCCCACTGATAATATTTGTCCATCGGTTTTCTGTGAATTTTATGACCAGGCCAGAATAGGGGCCAGGCCCTCTATGCCACTCGTGGCTCTGCTAATAAACATTTACTTTCTTAGCGGGGTCTGAAGCGGAATCTGGCCACCCAAAATTGAGTGTAGTATTAGATTCAAATCTTGGAATTTGGAGCAAATTTGCATAGTACAGTATATAATGGATATTTGGCAATCACCATACCCCTTTTAGATAACAATTTAAAATGTTTTTGCAAGAATGTCACAACTAGTTTTGGCCTGATCACAGTGGGCCCACTGATGCCCCCTTTTGGCTGCATTAATGTACATCATCATCTTCGAGTAGCCTGGACGTGGAGGTCCGTAGCACCAATCTTCCACTAGTGGAGTGACTGCATCCAGGTGTAATGTCCCTTTCGTGCGCTATAGCAGGGGGATCCATCTCCGATCTGTTGGATCCAAGAATGTTGTGGTCTCCCAGGGAGTCATTTCTAGTTCATGGGAGGATGGCATTCATTATGATGTGCTATGGCGCAGACAAGGGCGCCATGTGCTGAGGTTTTAATGTCCAGCCAAGCAACATGTCCGAATAATGCCGAATGAAGATCTTGTCAGGCATTGTTGCTAATCCCATACATGATAAAACTATGTCATTTGATATACCGTCATACCAGTAAACATGCAGAATTTGACATTGACAGCACAGGTGGAAGGTCTGTAATCGTTTTGTATCACATTCTAAAAGTATCCAGGTTTCAGAGTCATGGAATAGAATGAGAAGAACACATGTCTCATAGAAATGCAGCTTTGCACAGAGCTCGATGTGAATTTGACTCCATAAGAGTTGTCATAGGTGCATCTACCATCAGAGCTCTGAACGCTGCCCAAGTAGGTGACATTTTCCACTTCCTTCCCATTGGAGATGAAGTTGCTTGCAAGTGCAGCAGAGCTCAAATTTTGCAGTTTGGTTTTTGCAAGGTGGTCAAAGGTTTCTGCAAGATTTGTTGTAGATGTGTCTAACAGTGTGACATTGTCCTCATAATCAAGGTCGCTAAAACTGTGCTCTAGTAGCTGGATACCATGATGGCACGTTACCCTTTCCATTATCCAATCCATTTGTCACACCTATTCTACTCTTGAGTCAATGCCCTAGTTAATGTCTCAATACAAGAGAACTCGGTAGGTTTAATTCTTCTATTAAAATCTTTTAAAACATTCATAGCCGTGAACGTGGCTAACTCTAACAGAAGCAGAAGAACTGTACATGACCTATTATCCCTTCCTGACCTTTGAGCTCTTTCATTTTTCAACATTTTATAGCCCATTTATTACAAAATCACCCTCACATTTCCTTTATCC
This sequence comes from Metaphire vulgaris, assembly GCA_018105865.1. Classification (NCBI taxonomy): domain Eukaryota; kingdom Metazoa; phylum Annelida; class Clitellata; order Crassiclitellata; family Megascolecidae; genus Metaphire; species Metaphire vulgaris. The sequence goes on from CM030837.1 coordinate 9,264,147, forward strand.
TAAGTTTACAAATTAGTGTTTTATTTGTAAACTTATAATTTGTTGTCATCTTCAGTTTTTTCTATTATTTACAATATTATTCAACATTTACAATAATTACTCTTATCTTCCAAAGAAAACACTATTCTGTAACACCTGTCACATCATAATACATCAACATATAGGACTCACATTTATCGAACTCACAATTCATATCTTGGGCATTATATGCCCAATCACCATAATAATAAACCAAAACAATTAGTTTTTCTTACTAATTAACCCCTTAACTGGGTATTTAACTGTAACTCAATGTAAAATGGACGGATATATCCGGGGTTCCCAGTTAAGGGGTTAGCCATAGTATAGACTCAAAATTAACTAGCTTTAACCAAACATTATTTCTAATAACATATTTGCCAACACTTTGTATTGCTACTTAACATATTTCTTATGATGTAACTACTTCTTTATCCACAGAGAGTCTAGACCAGTGGTTCTCAATCCATGGTCCGCGGACCAAAAGTGGTCCGCGAGAGGGGGTCTAATGGTCAGCGGCAAATTCTGAAAAAACATTATAAAATTAGACGTATATTTTTTCCATAGAGCAAGTAGCACAATTAAGTATGGTGACGACCTTTTTTGCTTGTCGGGGCACTGGCGAGGGATGAAGATCACACGAGATGACCTTTTTTGCTTGTCATGATTTTTCAAAATTTTAAGGTGGTCTGCGAGAAATTTTTGAGCTTTAAAAGTGGTCTGCGAGGCAAAGGGGTCTGAGAACCACTGGTCTAGACATTGTATCTGCTATGACATTCAAATAACCTTTCTTGAATTTAATGTTAACATCAAAAGTTTGCAAAGCTAAACTCTATCACATCAGTTTAGTAGATTTAGTACTATTATTCATCAAGTAAACCAAAGGATTGTGATCAGAATTTACAGCTATGTGAGCAGTGATGGGGAACTAGTTAACTAATTAGTTACTAACTAAAAGTTTAACTAATTGTTTTAGTTATCTTCATAGTTTAAATAAATATAGCTTAGTTAAAATGCTAGTTTAACTGAAAAATTTTAGTTAATAACTAAATAGTTTAAAACTTTTTAGTTGGTGTCCCGAATTCTCAATAACAGTCCCTTTTCAATCTATTCTTTTCTGGGTAATTTTTCCAAACAAGCTTGACAAATTTGTGTTCCTGCAGTCCTCAGGGTGTCTCTGACAAAACCCCACAGCAAAAAAACTATGATTTCTTAAAAATTCCTAAATACATTTCTATCAAAATTGCTACACGTGTACACAGAACAGCACATTTTTCACTACCTTTCTTCTTATTTTCACCTCATTTGCATGTAAGGTGGCCATATTGTGAAATATCAAAGTTAAACTTCGATTTTTACTACTCAGTCGCAGCATGACAGGCCTAAATATCTAGCTTCACATAAATTTGGTTTCATCTCAATGTTGGTGGTGGTGGTAGTAGTAGTAGCAGTAGTAGTAGTAGTAGTAGTAGTAGTAGTAGTAGTAGTAGTAGTAGTAGTAGTAGTAGTAGTAGTAGTAGTAGTAGTAGTAGAAAGGTGGGGAAATATGTGCTATACACGTGTGGCAATTTTGATAGAAATATACTTAGGAATTTGTAAGAAATCATAGTTTTTCTGCTGGTTTTTTTCAGAGACACCTGTAGACTAAGACTTAAATATTAAATAGACAATAATTGATGGTTTCAATGGTTCCTTGACTGATATATTCATCGTCTATGTTTTCATGAACACTTACCTGATACCTAGCAAATAGTGACTCCATTATATAAATTGTCGTATAAGGGGCTGTCCATTAATTATGTCAACAATTTTTGGGCAATTTTTGACCTCCCCTTGTCAACAACTGTCAACTTTCACTTACCCCCCCCCCATAATTACGTCAAAAACTTTTGACCCACCCCCAAGATCAATGACAGGTCACAATAACAAGGTTATTATTTTTTGTGGTGATGACCATTTTTCCCTTTTTTGCCCATCAAATGTCAAAATGTGGTGGTGATGACTTTTTTGCCATGCTTTTTTCCATTTTTGCCATGCTTTTTTCCCATTGTAATAAGTAGTATTACATAAAATTTCCTATTTTTTGATTATTTGTAAAAAGTGAAATTGTTGACGTCATCTTCTCTTGACCCCCTCCCCCTGTCAACAACTGTCAAACTTTTTCAAACCATCCCCCTAAATTGTTGACGTAATTAATGGACAGCCCCTAAACTAAACTAAACTTGTGTCAACTCCTTAAAATCTACTTACTTAAATATTAATTTTGGTGTAGGCCTACCACAAGCAGGGTGTGATTTGTAAGTAAAGTAAAGTAAAATCTCGTGGATTTCTATAGCGCCTTGGAAAGCAGCACAACAGTAGCTGCTTATTCTTAGGCGCTCAGCCTCTCTTAAAATAGCTATGAGGAAGGTATATTATCAGCCAAGCAATAGCCAACATCCAAAGGGCAGTGAGGCTAGGTTGTTACAGCTATGGAGGATATGATTTTAGAAAAAGGAAGGATTTAAGCTTAGACTTGAAGACTTGAGGAGATAATGCAGGAATTATAGGAAATGAGGAATCAGATTTTATTGTTTGAAAGTGTCCAAGTCTGCGGAGGGAAGCTGGGATCGAGTTCCAAAGTTCAGGTGAGGCGTATGAGAAGGCACGGTTGCTAATTTTCAGGGATGACTGATTCAGTGGGTGTGACAAAGTGAGGTAAGATGATGAACGCGTGGGTCGAGGAGGCTGAGGGGTTAATAGTGATCTAAGGTAGACAGGTTTTGATGACTGAAGTGAGCTATATGTAAGTGTTATTTTCTTATATTGGATACGTTCTGTTATTTTAAGCCAATGTAATGATTTTAGTATGGGTGAAATATGGGAGAATTTAGGTGACTTAGTAACAGTGCGAGCTAGTGCATTTTGTATTGATTGCAATTTGTTGATAGAGGCTTTGGGAAGGTTATAGTAGAGGGAGTTACAATAATCTAATTTGGAGTGGACTATTGAGGTGGCTATTGTGGAGGCAGTTTTAGTATCTAGGCAAGGCGATACCTTAGCTGTAGGCCTAAGAGTAGACTAGTACCTCGGCACACGTTATAGCGACGCGGACAATTTTTCTCAGCATCCATGTGGTCCTTAAAGAGCCACTTAAATAAGGGGCCGTGATTCAACACATGGCCGGTGAGCTGAGGTTCAAGAACCGTTCAGCGTGTGTATCGAGAAGGTACTGGGTTAAGGATAAGCACCAGAAGGGCCGGTGAGCCGAGGGTCAGCGTGTGTGTCAGTAGTGTCATTTGACGCTTTTCTAGGGGGCAACATAATTTTTGGCCAATTTTGACCAAATTTTGGGCAATTTGGTCAATTTTAGACCAATTTTGGCAAATTTGTAAATTTTTTTACCTTTTTCGCAAATTTTGTGCAATATTTGGCGATTTTTACACATTTCACATTTATTTATTTATTTAATACATTATACATTATTTCTTCATTTCGTTAGGGGCTACGGCCCCCTCCCCCAAATGACGCCCTCGGTTTTGTGTTGAGAAGGTAAGTACTGTAGAAGGGCTTGAGATTAAGTGTTTAATAATAGAGCCCCGGAGCACCGGAGGGCTTGAGAGTAAGTATTAGAAGTTAAGGACATGAGTTTGGAGCACCTTAAGTCAAGCACCTAAGAGTGGAGCACCTTAAGTAGGGCCCTGAGGACGGAGCACCTTAGTGCGATTAACTGAGTGGAGCCTCAATTTGGCGAGTGGTTGAGTCAACTTGAGTGTGGAGCATCAGTAGGGCGAGTAAGGAAGTAGGCCCTAGAGCCTAGTTTCAGCACTATAAAGAAAGGATCTATGAGTATAGACGCGTTGCCGGGAGGATCACATGCATAGGTAGGCTTGTAGAGATGGCAAATATCGTTAGAAATGAATATTCGTTAATCTTAATATATTCATTTCAAATATTCGTTAGAAAATATTCATTAGAAAATATTCATTAGCCGGTTCCAGGATTTCTTAGTGGGGTGGGGATGAAATGAATCTATAGGAAGTTGGTGGGGATGAAAAAAGAAGGAAAAAATCAATAAACGTTGCCGAAAAGGCTGACAAAAAGGCAATTTTTCTCCACAATTTTACAATTTTGTCTCTAATTTTACTAGACTTTCGCGAAAAGGATAGGTCAACAAGCAAGAAAGGTCATCCGCAGTTTTACCCGTAATTTTACTTGACTTTTTGCAAAAAATCGGGTTCACAATCAAAAAAGTCCGGTGGGGGATGCATCCCCACTCACCACACTCATCTCTCACGTCACGTGGAACCACCAGGGACGCTAACTATATAACTATATAAACTTGACGAATCTATACACTACTAACACGCAAAATAGTACAGTTTCAGTACGTAATCTATATGATTTAATAATTATTATTAAAACATACAATAACACTACGTATCAGTATAGGCCCTATAGGGAACGACGCAAAAGATATTCGACAGCTACAGTATAATGGATGCAGTAGCAGTTGACTCGTATTCAAACTTCAGCAAATCGTTGGTCTGAACCGTTAATGAATAGTCAGCTAATTCGTTAGTCTACGCAAGTCGTTAGATTCATTATTATTCCGTATAGTAGATAATTCGTTAGTCTGTCCAAGTTGTTAGATTCAGTATTATTCAGTATAGTAGATAATTCGTTAGTCTGCCCAAGTCGTTAGATTCATTATTATTCAGTATAGTAGATAATGGAGATGCTTCCATGCCAGCTAGCAGCAGCGGGCGGGGGTACTGGGGCAGCTTCTGGCCGTGGGTGGTCCACGCCTGGCGTAAAACTCCGCCAAACGTGGGAACCAATTGCCTTGCGTGTGTTCGTAGTATCCTATAGGTGGAGCTGAAAATCGTTAGAAATAACGAATGTTTTGAATAAGTCTTAGTCGTTAATATTCATTGGATCCCAATATTCGTTAGAGTGAATATGAATGAATATTTATTTGCTATCTCTATAGGGTTGCCAGATATCCAAAGCAAAATACGGGAGATTGTTACCGCGATCAATGCGCCCACTCCACGGTCTAGTTCATTGTGAATTATTATGGCTAGAGCTATACTACACAACAGTACTATAGAGCAGTGGCGTAGCCAGGATTTACGGAAGGGGTTTTTTGGTTTTGGTCAACTGTAAAAAGAAAACTGTGAAAAAATCTTGACAAGCAAAAAAATTTCGTCCGCTCACACCGACACCTTGTTTTTTCCTTTCCTTCGTTAGTGTTGTTTGACTGGGAAAGTAGATGTGCCATACGATCGATTCTTTACATTGGCACACTATAGCAACACAAGAGGCCACAAATGCAAATTTTTAAGCAGAGGGTGGGTCCAAGAAGGAAAAAAAATTAGTGCAAGGGTTGTGGACAAATGGAACAGTTTGGACGAGGTGGGAGTGACAGTTGAAACAGTAAACGGATTCAAAGGCTATCTCGATAAACTAGGTTATTGAATGCAGATGGTTACATCAGTGGTTTTCACACAGGCTTACTTAGCCTCCTAAACCACTTAAAATCACATTATTATCATATAGTGTTGGCAAGCAAAAAAGTTCAACGCCTTAATTAACTACATCATTTCTTCAATTTCTTGAATTCGTACCGTTGTTAAGAAATTTTTGACTCTTACTCTAAAGCAAGTTAGTGGAACTTACTACCCTGTATCTGAGTCTAGTCGTCGTTCTCGACGAGGAGGGGGTGTTGCATTCTTTTGCAATCTTTTTTAGATCACACTACAAATGTCCCGAAATTAAGCTACCTGAGGTTACTTCTTTTGAATTCGTCTGTAATCGTTATCGTCCCGGAGCAGATACATTTGCTGTACTAGCAGTCTATCGACCTGGCTCGGATCGTCTGACCACCCAGTTTCTCGACGATTTTTCTGAAATTTTACAGATTCTTATCCTCCAATCCTGTCCTATCATCATATGTTGGTGATTTGAATATTCATTTACAAGATTCTAGTGATGCAGAAGTGATTCGGTTCTGAATTGTTAAATACTTTTGCGCTGAAACAATATTTAAACTGTGAGACTCACAACGCCCACTCAACCCTTGACCTCGTTATTACCTTTGCAGACCATGATAAACGGGTTTCTATTGATGTAGATCCCCCCATCCATCATATCGGATCACTCCTGTATTACTTCGCTACATGATTTCCCTCGGACCACCGCACAGACCAGGGGCGTCTATCCTATGGGGGGAATGACGCACGTTGTGTCATTGAAATTTCTGCGGGGGCATTTTTGTTTTCACTTACATTTTCTATAATTCAATGCAGCAGCCAGAGCCATTGACATTGAAAATTTGTTTCTAATACCCCAATAAACACCAAACGTTGGGCCATTGCAGGGCCGACTCGTGTAAGTGCGGGCCACATGGCGATATTGGCCGAAGACCCGCCAACAGATTTATGCACACAGTGGGCCAATGAAGCTGGCCCAGCCGCGGCCAGTCGACGCTTAATGCTTACCGGTATAGTATATTATAATGACTCCCATATAATAATAACTCCCCCATCATTATTATATATATAATAATGACTCCCCCCATCATTATTATATATAAAATAATAACTCTCTCTATATTATAATAACTCCCCAGAAGAATTAGGCCTATCTCAACTAAATTCAATTTTAAATGTTAGGCCTAATTATTTACCAAGTGAGGCAATTTTTAACATTGATAATTTTCTTAAAGTAAACGCAAAATCCTTGAAACATCGTGAAATGTCAACATTCATGTAATGTACATAGCTATGCATATTAAAAATGTTAGTAGAGATCACAAATATAAATCTATTTTCGTCAGTTTCGGTTTTCGTCTTTTAAATTTCTTCGCAGATTTAGGAAATGGATGCATAAATTGCATATTGCCTTGCTCCAAGCACAACTTGAGATGCTGGCGCTTTTTCTCTATGTCAAATTCAGATAATGGATCGCCATCCTCCACTAGAAATTCGACAGCTGTTGCAATGGCGTGGCAACCGCAGTCCACACCATTTACCTGCTGCTGAGTTGGTAAAATATATGGGCCTACAGGTTACTGACAGGATATTGTTGCTGGCCAATGTAGCATACCTTTGCTTCAGTTGTGTTGGTTCTGAAAAACTAAGGGAGTTATTATAATATAGAGAGAGTTATTATTATATATAATAAAGAGGGGGAGTCATTGTAATATACACAATAATGAGGGGAGTTATTATTATATGGTGTTATTATTATATGGTGTCATTATAATATGCTACACCGGCGTAGTAATACGCACTATAGTTCCGGTGCACTATTTTAGCTGCTTAATCAAGTGTAAATCAACAAATAACGCATAATATTCTCATAAAGTTATAATTAATTATATTTATTTTATTTATAAATTAAATTAGTGCATCCTTGTTTTGAATAACACTTAATCATAACTTTTAGAAGTTTTTGTAATTCAAATAAATGTTACTGCGGGACTGATATATGGCCGCGATGATCGATCTGCTGCTCTCGTTAAACGCTCTTTAACGCTGTGAAGTGAGTTGAATTTATTTTTGTAACAAGTTCATTTTTAAAACAAATCTTATAGTTCAATTGTCTGCACTTAATGTGCGAGTGGCGAACTTTGCAATTTGAGGCTTCCCTTTGAAACTTGACTTGGCTCTTAAGACATTGTCATACTAAAATCATTACATTGGCTTAAAATAACAGAACGTATCCAATATAAGATAATAACACTTACACATAGCTCACTTCAGTCACTTTTGATTTCTTCTTAAAAAACCTGTCTACCTTAGATCACTATTAACCCCTCAGCCTCCTCGACCCACACGTTCGTCATCTCATCTCACTCTGTCACGCCCGCTAAATCAGTCATCCCTGAAAATTTGCAACCGTGCCTTCTCATATGCTGCACCTGAACTCTGGAACTCGATCCCAGCTTCCCTTCGCACACTTGGACACTTTCAAACAATAAAATCTGATTGCCCGTTTCCTATAATTCCTGCACTATCTCCTCAAGTCTTCAGGTCTAAGCTTAAATCCTTCCTGTTTCTTAAATCATTTCCGCCATAGCTGTAACAACCTAGCCTCACTGCCCTTCGGATATTGACCATTGCCTGGCTGATCCCACACCTTTCCTATAGCTATTTTAAGAGAGGCTGAGCACCTAAGAATAAGCAGCTACTGTTGTGCTGCTTTCCAAGGCGCTATAGAAATCCACGAGATTTTACTTTTACTTTCATGCGCTGTTGTGCCGCCATGTGATGGTATATGTAGCACGTACGTGATCAGACGGTGATCTATAATTATAATTGTGGAGGGGTGGGCAGAAACTGGCGATTAGAACCCATTGCTTACTGTTACACCTGTAATTCTCTGGTTTCTCTGTTCACTGTTGTGTATAAAAGTGTAAGCATCTAGTATCGGAAAGTCATGTCAATGTGTTGCTTATATGTGTGGACTTGCATAAGAATATGACATGCTTATGTACAGCCAGTTGGTGCAAAATATTGTGAAATGGGTTCAAAATTAAAAATGTTGGCCTGTAGTATAACAGCATTGAGTGTCAGCTGGTCCAACAGATGCATTATGCAAATATAAGGAATTGCTTGAATAGACACAATTAGCATGTTCTCCAGTTTTTAATGGTAATTTTAAAAGCATTTTACTATTCTTTCTTATATAGAGACTCATATAGAGACTCACTTATATAGAGAACAAGAAACACAAGCAGCACTTTTTTAGTGCAAGAGTGGTGGACAGATGGAATGAACTGGATGAGAGGATAGTAACGGCTACAACTGTGAATGAGTTCAAAATAAACCTCAGTAGTTTAGGATATTAGATTGGACGGAAACAACAGTGGTTCTCACACAGGACAGTCCCTACCGAACCACTTTAAACCTTGTTATATTATTAGCTTTGATCTTTCTGTCCTCTTTATATATATTATATATATATATATATATATATATATATATATATATATATATTATATTAAATCAACATGCTGTCCAGTACTGTTGTTCCAGCATTTGTTACCTCTGAAGAGTACCACATGATTTTTGCAAAATTAAATCGAATTGATTCCAAAATTGAGACATTGTCGTGGAGTGTCACTATACTTGTCAACAGAGGTGGAACAAGAGGCAGCAGCTTGGATGTTCCCACTATGCCTGAAGGAATGAAACTGCCAGCCGATGCAGTCAAAGATTTGAAGGATGCAGCATCTTTTGTCAAGCAGAATGAGCAAGCTGGACAAGGCTTGGTTAGATGGTGTTCATTTTATTAACTGGTACAGTAAGATCCAGGTTGAGTGTGCTCCCTCATTTCATCTCTGATGTTTATTTCTGAATAAATATTCAGATGGTTATCTCTTAATGGGCCTTCTGTCACCCTATTTGAGCCATTTAAATATGCAAAATTCGGCTTATGCCTCAAATTAGCCTACAGCAAGATGTACTCTGCCGAGAACATTGAACATGCCAGTAGGGCTCAAAATTTATACTTTAGCCAATGCTATCATGTATTGGATGTGTGTGTACATTACATGTAGCCTACCTAGTAAAATACGACGTACTTTATGAAGGTTTAACTGGAACTGTTTAGGCAAGATACTTGTCCACGTTTGGAGTGACAACTATCACCGATACAGTTAATGGTATGATGAAGGCGATTATGATGAACGAATTGTCCTGCCAATTCAACTGGGCTGGAAACAGGGGAAAGCACAGCTTCCAAGCACTGGGATTGTCACCTTCCATATGTGGTATATGCACTCTTTATTTTGTTTGCAGATTTCAGGTCACAGTGGTTGTGTTTGTATATATTTGATAAGAGTTTGAGTCATTGCAATAGATTGCATTTTTTCACAATACGTCTTCAAAACAGCTGTTACAGACAAACTCTATTTATTGACACTGACTGTAATGGGCTTAAAACAATACAAAGTGATTTGCAGTTATGTGTAGGAAGTTGGTTAAACCAACAGACTATGCACCATATTGATTCCAGAGCAGCAAGCTAGAAGTCCAATTACACCAAACTCTTGATTAGTATGTTAATAATAATAACACAGGCCTGCATTTATTACCTTTTTCAAAATTGTTTTAATTTCAAAGGCTGAATTGTATGTAGTTTAATGTGCTAATTTCATAAATGAAAACCGTTTTCCTCCAAACGTAAGAATTTTTAACAAAACACGAAATGAAATTGATATGATAAGCTAAAACATTAGCATATATAGCAGTACAAGCGTATGTACTTGATCCTGGTTTTTACTCCATTCAAAGTATACAAATGTCACTTAATGTAAAATGAACAATTAACACTATAATAAAGTTCAATATGATCTTTAGTCCTTTTCATTATGCCTCGTTCTCTTCTTTTCAAAGCTTCTTTTTTGACACTTCCGTTTGTAGACCTTTTCTGGTAACTCCCTCCGTAGCATCCAACAGTAGTCAGCAATCATGTTAACATTCCAACGCCCTTGATATCTCCTTTCCATTTCCTTGACATCCTGGTGAAATCTTTCACTTTGTTCTTTGCTTACTGCTCCTAGGTTTTCTGGGAAGTAGTCAACATGGAAGTTCAGAAAGTGGAGTTTCAAACTCATCGAGCAACCCAAGGTTTTTAGTTTGGTGAGCATGTTTGCAACAATGTATCTGAAGTTCAGATCCTTATGATTTCCAAGAAATTTCGTTACCACTTCTTTAAAAGATAACCAAGCCTCTTTTTCTGCAACATTCATTCGAGCCTCAAACATATCATCTTTCATCATCTTGCGAATATCCGGACCTACAAAAACTCCTTCCTTCAATTTCGCTTCAGACAATGTAGGAAACTTTTCTACCAGGTATTTAAAACAGGGACCATCTTTTGGCAACGCCTTGACGAATTGCTTCATAATGCCAAGTTTAATGTGTAGTGGAGGCAAAAGAACTTTCTTCGGATCAATGAGATTTGCTTTTAAAACATTTCTTACACCAGGCACTAAAGCATCTCTTCTTGGCCAGTCCTTTCTGACCCAATGGTGGCTTTTATCTCTGCTATCCCATTCACATAGAAAACATGGATACTTCATGTAAGTAAGTAAGTAAGTAAAGTAAAATCTCGTAAACTTCTACAGCGCCCCGGAAAGCAGCACAGCAGTAGCTGCTTATTCTTATGCGCTTAATCTTTCTTGAAATAGCTATAGCCAGGGTGGTTTGTCGGCCGGGCAAAGGTCAGTGTATCTATGAGGCGGCGGGTCAGGTTGTTGTTGCTATGGGGGAAATGACTTTTCGAATAGGAAGGTTTTAAGTTTAGACCTAAAGGTTTGAGGAGACAGTGAAGGAATTAAAGGAAATGAGGATTCGGAGCTTATTGTTTGACCATGTCGTAGGCTGCGGAGGGAGGCTGGAATTGAGTTCCAAAGTTCTGGTGCGGCGTATGAGAAAGCGCGGTTGCAGATTTTGAGTGATGACTGATTTAACGGGCGTGAAAGTGTGAGATGAGATGATGATCGTGTAGGTCGGGGAGGCTGAGGCGTTAAGAGTTTACGAAGGTAAACCGGTTTTGACGAATGAAGTGAACTGTAAGTAATCGTTATTATCTTGTACTGTATACGTTCGGGTATGTACCCTCCTTGCTGTCCCAATAACATTGATATAACTTTCAAGTCTCCACAAACAATCCATTCATGTTCATTGTACTTAATTTTCGACAGTATTATTTCCAAATTCTCGTAACGCTCCCTCAAGTGGACTGAGTGGGCCACCGGCAGTGATGCATACTTGTTGCCATTATGCAGAAGAATAATAATATAATATAATATAACAAGGTTTAAAGTGGTTCAGTAGGGACTGCCCTGTGTGAGAACCACTGTTAAAAATAAGGCTACTCCAAAGTAGGGAGTAGATGCCCCATGTGTGTTATAAGATCCACAGAATCTCTTCCGTCCTTGTCAAGGGGAGTGCTAACCGTCTCTCCTTTCTTACAACACAACTGAAGAACTGCCTTTAAACTTCTTTTTGATGCATCAAATGAAAAGCCGCCAGTTGTTGCAATCATACTCAATGTCAAACATGCCCATCAACTTTGCTACATCGTTACAGTAAACCAAATCCTCGTTTTGAGTAAAAAATAGAATGAAATCATTTTCGCGGTTCCTGTACCAAGAAAACGAAGTGCCTGTAGCTAGAAGATTTTTCTGTCTCAGTCTAGAACCAAGCAACTCAGCAGATTCTTTCGTTAGGTCTAAATCCCTGACCAAATCATTCAACTCTTGTTGTGAAAATTGTTGAGGCTCAATGCAAGGAACAGTGAACTCTTCATCTGAAAAGTCAATGTCTTCATCTGATGTATCTCTTATAGAAATATTTTCCAGTGATTCAGGAACATAAGGTATAGGAACGTCCGGACCATGAGGTACAGGACGAATCGCACTCGGAAGGCTTGGATAGAAAATTTCTTTCCTGTTTTTCAAATTGTAACCTTCCACATTGCACGAAAAGAAATAGCAGTCATCAGAATGATTTCTAGCTTCTCTCCAGATCATAGGAATCCCAAAGCGAAAAGATTTCTTCTTACCCTGATACCACTGATGAAGTTCTTCAACACAAATGGAACACACTTTGTGTGGTGCCCATGACTTGTCTTGGTCACATAACCCCAAAATAGGCAAAATAGACTGTTTTCATGAATTCAGTAATATTTCGCTGTTGTTTTTTTTACTACGAAGCTGCCACAAATATAACAGAAGCTATTAGGTGAAACGCGACAACCTCTTGCAGCCATTTCTACTAAGCTTTTACCGAAAGTCGCACTTAACGATGTACTTCACACTGCTTCTGAAACTCCACTAACTGAAGCACGCTTACAAGCCCCTTTTATAACTACTTAGTATAATGATTGCATCATCCCACAAGGGAATTGTGCAACATCAAAATGGCGTCATCAACCGTATTGCGCAACCTCGGTGTATTACATCGTGTGCGCAATCTCGGCGCCCTTCACCCTGTGCAAGCGCAATATCAACCGTGAGAATTACTAAAAATTGTCTCGGTCCTCTTATGTTACCTAATATATGTATCAAAAATTCACCATTTAATGTGCGATGTGACCTAATAAATATATAAAAATTTCTTTCTTCACCAATTAAGCCGGGTACAAGAAATTCTTCATTTAATAGAACAAATATTGGTTTTAGGTGAAACCGGTGGGTGATGGAATTTTTTACTTATTTTTCCTGATTTCAGCTACCAAATTTACATAAGAATCAACGTTTCGTTTTGAAACAATTTTTCCATCGCAGGCCTGTGTAATAATAATAATAATAATAATAATAATAATAATAATAATAATAATAATAATAATAATAATAATAATAATAATAAAGCATGTATTATTACTGTTCACCCAAATATATGCTGATGTCATGCTTCATATTAAATTGACCAGTGCCAATATTTAGGTGTTATGTCTTTTGTTGTAATTGCTTGTACTGTGCAGCTCCTTCAGTTACTGTCGAGACCATGGATAGTGTTGCTGCAATAGTGCAGGCTTCTAGTGACTTGTAAATACATTGACCAACTTGCTTGAGATACCAATCGTTAGCAGCTGTGGCTGGTATGAGCTAATGCAGACGCATCTTCTTAGAGAAACTCAAAGTAGATTAGCATGTTTTACCATAGGTATACATCATCTAGAATGCAACTTTAGGGTGAATATTACATGAGGTATTATTGAGAGAAAAATTATTTGTATTTCAAATCAACTATTTGATGTCTCAATACTGTTGTCTAATTTGCAGATGCTGTGCGAATTAACGAACAAACGAGAGATACCGTCAACAGGCTGGCTGAAGATAAAATTAAGGTCTGGCTGAGACAGGCTCAGGACAGAGATGGTGGTCGGAAACGTTTTCTGACTACTGCTGCAAAGCAATCATCTGATAAAAGACGTTTTGAACAACTTCCCTCAGACCAGGAGTCTGACAAGTGTCGAATCTGATAACTGACCTACAGCTTCTGTTAAAACAATGTCACATATTTAAATTACGATATAGTGAAAAAATTTAGAACTGGTCATTTTATTAAAATTAGTTGTTCTTTTGGACTTTCAATTTGACTAGTTTTCATTGCTTTTTGGCAGACATTGTAGCTTTTTGTACTGTGCAGTCTGCAGCTGACCCCATGCATGCCCGCACATTGGGGGCAAGAGATGACACTTGCCCTCCTGGAAAATGCAAATACCAATATTTCACACTAAAATTTGAAAACCTTGATAAAATACTAACTGACCATTGTGTTAAAATGTTTTTGCCCCTCCTGGAAAAATTTATGTTGAATAACCGTGATCATTGTGTTTTGCTCCTCCTGGCGAAAATTCTGCGGGTGCCCATGGCTGTAACCAATTAGTAAGCAAACTTAATATCTGTTAAAGAAATTTAAGAGATTTCATTGTCGTTTTTGGCTTGTATTTTTTTATAACATCTATACCAGCAAATCAGTTGAGGCTGTAGATGGCGATCAATAATTTTTATATATTTTTGTTGTCAGATCTGATCAATAATTGATATTGGCTGTTAAAATGTTGTACCACGTGAAAGTGCCGTTAGCATTATTTTTTGTACAAAAATTGTCACAGCAATTATGTTGATACACGTATCACAATCAGTGTTTATTCTAGCCATCTTGACATTGGGGGGATTTAGAAATGTTTGGGGGGAGGTCTGAGTCTCCAAAAACCTTGACAAGCAAAAAAGATCATCCATCCTTCCTAATATCCTTTACCCTTCTCAAGTTCTCATTTACCCTTCTCAAATGCCCTGGTAACCAAATAAATTGTCATCATCCTTACATTTTGCTCTCTCCAAAAAAGCCCCCCATCCTCACACTTTTGGGGGCAAATTATAAAACTTTGGATGGGGGGAATCCCCACCCCACCCTCCAGAGAAGGCCTATAATAAACACTATCACAATTGATCATCGATCTTGCTTTGTAAGTTGTATGCTGACTATGTTTGTCATCGATTTTTTAAAAAAATTAATATGTTTTAGAAGTGAAGGGTATGAGAGTTTATATATGGTTGGATGGTGCAGTATAATATGCTGTGATGGTATATGTGTCTCCATTGAAGGGCCATTGAAGGCCGGATACAGATACGAACTGAGGGCCCTTTGATGGCCGGGCATGTAGGGCCTTTATAGGACCAATTTGCAAAATCTATGAGGGCCCACTGCAGATATGAATTGAGGGCCCTTTGATGGCCCGACATGTAGGGCCTTTATAGGACCAATTTGCAAAATCTTTGAGGGCCCACTGCAGAAAAATAGCAATTATTGACATTGGCCCCTCAAAAAAAATTCATTGGCCATATGATAGGGCCAACAAACTGTGTTGATTGGGACGTAGCAAGTTCTGCCTATTTCAGTAAGTAAGTAAGTAAGCAAAATCTCGTTAATTTCTAAAGCGCTTTCAAAAGATGCACCGAAGTAGCTCCTTATTCCTATGCGCTTAATCTCAAATGAAGTAGCTATAGCCAAAGGTGGGTCATTCATGCCGGGTCATTTAATCAAAAGGGCGAGTGGGCAGGACGCTACAGCTATGGAGGAAATGATTTTATAAATAGAAATGATTTTAGTTTAGAAAGAAAAACATGAGGAGATGTTGCAAGAAGGGGAGAAAATTGTGACTCAGAGTTTGTTATTTGGCTTTGATGTAGACAGCGAAGGGATATTGGAATTGATATTGGAATTGAGTTCCAAAGCTCAGGTGCAGCGTATGAAAAAGCACGATTGCAAATTTTGAGAGATGATTGATTCAGAGGTCGAAGGAGAGTTACATGAGAAGAAGATCTAGTAGATCCAGGTTGTTGTGGAATTATCAGATTTCTTATGTAGACTGGTTTTGATGTATGAAGTGTTATAAGTCATCGATATTATTTTATATTCAATGCGTTCTGCTATTTTGAGCCAGTGGAGAGATTTGAGTAATGGTGTAATGTGGCAAAATTTAGGCGATTTAGTTACTGCACGAGCTAAGGCATTTTGAATCGATTGGAGTTTACATATGGAAGCCTTTGGAAGATTGTGAAACAGTGAGTTGCAGTAGTCTAACTTAGAGTGAACTATTGAAGTGGCAATAGTGGAAGCAGTTTTAATATCAAGGTAGGGACGAAGGCGACGTAGGCTAGATCACGAATGTGAACAGGTTTTTGATAGTTGAGATATGTGAGCTTCAAAATAGTAGAGGGTAGTAGCCCTCTGGACCACCCAACTCAAAAATTTAGTCCCTCCTCCCAATAAATCAAAAGTTATAGGTCTATAAAAGATTACATTCTAAATGGGTTGGCCATATACGGCTATAGGCAAAAATAGCCATTGACAAAGAAGATTTCAGGCCTGATTCTAATACTAATTTTATTCTCCTAAAGTTGACCAGGATGCGTGAATTTGCTTCTACAATTTCAAGAAATTGTTGGGGGCATAGGCGGATTTTATTAAAGGCTAGGGTAGGCTTAAGCCTACCCAACTAATCCCACCAAAACAAAACAAAAAATGTGTTTTCCATCAACACCAGGTCTGTCGCGTGCTGGATGGCACCCGTGCTGGATGGCACCCATGCTGGATGGCACGCGTGCTGGATGGCACCCCCAGGCCCCCATGCTAGCCTACCTAAATATTAAACTCTAAATCTGCCTATGGTTTGGGGGTTATACCCCCGAACCCACTTGGTGGGAGGGGTACAACTCCATCCCTGCACCCTTCCCCCGTTCGGCCTTCAGTCTCGCGCGGTATGATATAATATGCCACCCATTGGGGGGGGGATTTTGCGTCATTGCCGTTGGGGGGATAGACGCCTCTGGCACCAAAGGCGTCGATCCACTTAGAATATTGGGGGCCAAACCTCCGAAGCTAGGCACATGAAAAGTTGATACTGTAATTTTCGTTGTCCTGGTCGTTATATATATATATATATATATATATATATATATATATATATATATATATATATATATATATATTCTCCAACGTTATGTCTCCAACGTTCTGTCTCCAACGTTATGTCTCCAACGTTCTGTCCCCAACGTTATGATATATATATATATATATATATATATATATATATATATATATATATTAACAAGAAAATAACAAGATTTTACTTACTTACTTACTTTGTTTATATCAGAAAGTGGTATAAATTCAGCCATAATTTTTATTTACTTTTGGGTTTGTTCAATAACTTACTTTTAATTAATTAAGCTATTTAATGTTTATAAAGGCAAAATTCATAGTTCTGCAGTCTGCACCACTAAAAATTATTGCTGAACAATCATATTAAAACGTAGGCATGCATAGGCCTACTGTAGGCCCACCTTACCTGCTTGAGTAGTCTATCTCGTAATCTCCATTAGAGTGTTGAGTCCAAGATACAGAGTAAAATGAAAAGTTTGACAAATAAAAGAGTCCAGGTTTCGTGGGCAACATCTTAAATGACATTGCATTGTCGCTTACGAGACATTATTAAATTTTTATTTTATACTACTCGGATTTAGACGTCTAAACAGTTAACTGTCTAGTTAAGCAAGAGAAATGTCTTAAATGCAGTCTCAGACTCCGTTCCCGTAATCTCCATATAATCTAGACGCTTCAACCGTGATTTCGATAAACCTATACGATTTATCTTAAATTATCTAAACTTCTAAAGAGTTAAACGCCATTCTCTCAGCAGGGTGGCGTAGTTTCCCCCCCCGCCCCCACACACACCTATGTTACTAACGCATCAACGCTGTTGTACAGCCATCACCTATCTACTGTAAATCTAGTAAATTCGGCTCACAAGCATCTTGACATCGTTCCCATGATGACCGTTAAGTGACATGAAAGTTTACACTTATGGTCAATCAACCAGATACCAGATTCCTACAGTGCAGTGACGGCTCCAGGATTTGGCAAGTTTTGTTGTTTAATGTATGTAGCATTAAGTATAGGTCCCAACAGAGGCCACTGGGGCAGGCCCTCTGACTCCCCCGGTGGAGCCGACACTGCTACAGTGACATGAAAGTTTACACTTAGGATCAATCAGGTACATCTTATATACAGATGTCCCTGGGTCAATCAACCAGATACCAGATTCCTACAATCGGACTGCTTGTTCGTCCCCAATGTATTAATTATCAGGTTTAAAAGGTTCATATTTGCAGGCAATCTGGATAAACGCAGTCACGGTACTCCAGTGACTGTGTCAAACTACTGAGCAAACTACTGAAACTGAGCAAACGTTAAAGGGCCTACATGTTGGAGTGAGGGCAGCATATGATGAACAAATGCTGAGCCCACTCTAAATCAATGGAGAGAATCGGGCCCCCCCGTGGATCGCCATTTCTGAACCGAAACTCCAAAATATGAAATTTCAAAAATAGAAATTTCAGGAAGAGCACATGCATTGAGACTCGAAAATGTGTTAACTGGTATATAAAATGTTTAAATGTTGGGGGGGCCAACAAGTGCTGGGCCCCCTGTCCAAATTATTGGGGACCCGGGTCCCCCGGGCCCCCTATGGATTGACGCCTATGTCTGGCACAGACACGCTACAAAGAAGTGCGCAGCTGGCGTAAGGTCGACCGGCTACAACTAACTCAAGCCATTTTGCAAAGCCCTCTTGCAACTGTCCCTGAAAATTGCGGAGTAGATGAGATGTTTAGTCTTTACAATGATACGCTACGGAATATTGCTGATCGCTTTGCCCCTGCACATATTATTCGATCAAACCGTCAACCAATGTCAGCATGGTTCGACGATGAATGTCAAACTGCTCGAAGAACTTGTCGCCGCTTAGAGCGTAAATACAAGAAAACCCGCGAGCAGGCAGATCTAAACAAATGGGTAATTAACTTGAGAAACAAATTTGATCTTCTACGAAGGAAGAAAGATGAAAACTGGAAATGGAAATTTTAAATGAAGCTCAAGCTCAAAGCTATGGATCTCTCTCTCTCTCTCTCTCTCTCTCTATCTCTATCTCTATCTCTATCTCTCTCTCTCTCTCTCTCTCTCTCTCTCTCTCTCTCTCTCTCTCTCTCTCTCTCTCTCAACTTCTCGGAAGTAAAGCAACCCATGTAAAATCGACTGGGAACCTCAATGCCGAATCTTTTGCAGAATTCTTTCGTTTAAATGATCAGAAATGACCTTGAAAACTCGCCTTCTCCAACTATACACAGGACGTTCTCTGCCGAAGATCTGTCAGTGTTCACTCTTGTATCTGAAGATAGAATTCGTAAGATAATAATGGAATCACCGACCAAATCAAATCCGCTGGATCCGATTCCGACTTCCATACTGAAGGAGCTCCATTATTAAATTTATCACTTTCATGGTTAACGCCTCACTAGAAAAAGCGCATCTCCCGTTGACCGGGAAAACATTGATCATCTACCCGCGGCTGAAAAAACATAACTTGGATCCGAACGTTCTCCCAAATTACAGACCAATATCTAATGTATCACTCATTTCCAAGACCATTGAAAAAATTGTTGCAAATAGAGTTCACTCTCACCTGACGAAACATGAACTTTTTCCAAAGCAGCAGTCGGCTATATTCGACCGAAACTGCACTCCTTCACATTTCTCTGACATCTTCGTTCGATGCAGCCGACAAGGAAGAATTAAGTGACAACGATGCTGCTATTGGATCTGTCTGCGGCGTTCGACTGCATCGATCATCAGATTCTTATCGCCAGGCTAGAAAAGAGATTCGGTATTAGTGGAAATGCACTAAACTGGTTAATATCGTATTTAACTGATCGAACATCAAAAACTATCTATGACTCTACTTCATTCAGTCCTAGAAATATGTCATACGGTGTCCCACAGGGCTCGATCCTGGGTCCGTTGCTGTTTGTTTTGTTTGTTAGCGAGCTCGAAGATGTCATTCGACGTCATTGTCTGAATTTTAATTTCTATGCAGATGATATACAGCTGTAGGCCCTACTGCTCACATAGTACTGAAGCCACGGATGCAGCCGCAGATAGGCTCACTGCTTGCACATCGGACATTGAAAAGTGGCTCCGTATGAATTTACTCAAGCTTAATCCGCAGAAATCCGAATTGATCTGCTTTGGATGAAAGTCACATCTTGAGAAATTAAACTTCACCAGTATCAATATTGGATCAGAGCAAATTTTTTGATCGAAGCTAATAGCGCTTATCGGCAATAATTAGGTTAAGACTGCGCGCGCAGGTTTATGCAAATGTGGACGGCGAGCACCTAGTGAACATGAGGGTTACATGGCGTCAAGCGGAGCGTTTTTTAAGTAAAGCTGTTAGAATCCGACTTTCCAGGAGCAAAATTTCCCTGTAGTGATAGTAAAGACAATTCCGTTGTTGAATTAAAACGTTGGCTCAAGTGCAGAGCATTGTTAACGGCATGAATTTAGTATTTAATATTTTCTAAAATACCGCTCGCATTCAACCATTTACTGTTCACATTTGCATATGCGCATGCGCATTGCGCGTGACCTGATTCCCGATTCTAATTTTAACTATAACGCGGTTAGCCGATAAGCGCTATTCGCAACATTGGGGTCTTACTGGATGAAAACTTAACAATGACACAACACGTCTCTGACCTTGTCTCAACGTGTTTTTTAACTAAGAACTTTAAAAACAGTAGTTTCTTCACTGTCAATGGAAATTGCGGAAACATTGGTGCATGCATGGATCAGTACTAGACTTGACTGCTGCAACAGTCTGCTTTTTCAAACCACTGAAGCAGTGATATTTCAGTGAACTGAAACTGAATATAAACTGAAATTATTTTAAATCAGTTAACTGAAACTGAAACTGAAATTATTTCCCGAACTGAAACTGAATAGAAACTGAAATTGGCAACCCTAAAACTGAAACTGAATAGAAACTGAAATTATTTCCCGAACTGAAATTGTTAGTAAATACTGAATTTTCTAAAGGTCTTTTTGGATTTAAATACACAACTTACCCGCTGAGCCTGATTTTGAAAGCGCCAGTCCGGTAAAAGAAATTTTACTTACCTACTTACTTTATCACAAAACTATGCAATGTGCACGAATTACTCTGACATTCTTCAAACTGACTCACAGCCAATGTCATATATTCTGCCATCACTTCTAAATTTGGAGTGTCACCTTCACCATTTTAGCGGTTCAAGAAAGCTCATAGGCCTAATGCTCTCTGATTTCACAAGTCGCTTTGCTTCAGTTCTTGATCCCCAGTCATTTCAATTTAATCCTATCCCTGTTGCTGCTTGTCTACTTGATCATACTGTGACATCAGTGCTACTGGCATCTCGTGAAACAGAACAGCTACTGGCGGCAGCAAAATCATACATAATAATAAGTTGATGATAGCATCTGAAACACCTACCGGCCTATCCGCTAATCCTACAGTGTCTTCCATTCAAGGCCAGCTGGACAACTACTTGTCAGAACTTCAGCAATACTCTGAAGATGAAGATGCACTGACTTTCTGGAGAAAGCGTCGTGCATCCTACGCTCAATTAGCAGATCTGGTTGAAGATTTAATCACTGCACCTGCCTAACAGGCCCCTATGTTGAGCGAATCTTCTCACTGTGTGGCTTGTTAACAGCTGGCCGAAAGAGTCGCCTCACCAACAATTTAGAAATGCAAGTCTTCTTAAAACTAAATGCACATTGGATTTAACTTAGATACTTAACTTACTGTAGTTACTTAACTGAACAGAACAATTGTTACTTGCCACTTATTGAACGTTGAGAATGATTAACAGCTGTTAACTGAAACTGAATAGAAACTGAAATTTTTTTGAATCAGTTAACTGAAACTGTAAATGAAACTGAAATTATTTCCCGAACTGAAACTGAATAGAAACTGAAATTGGCAACCCTAGAACTGAAACTGAATAGAAACTGAAATTATTTCCCGAACTGAAACTGAATAGAAACTGAAATTGGCAACCCTAGAACTGAAACTGAATAGAAACTGAAATTATTTCCTGAACTGAAATATCACTGCACTGAAGCACAAATAAAGCGTCTTCAAGCAGTCCAAAACTCGGCAGCTAGACTAATCACTGCAACTAGACGATACCAACAATAGGGTGCTCCAAGAGTCAATGGTCCCAAACAAAATTTGTCAAAAATCAGCTCCCCGCCCTTTTTCCCGTTCATTGATGCATGTAAATAAAGTATGCATGTTTTTGGGCGAATTTAAATTGTGTAAGCCTTGCCACCAGCATGCCAAAAATGTGACAATGCACTTAAAAAGGCAAATATTTAAATATTATAAAATTTCATGTGCTACGGTAAATAATAAGGGGCAGGTGACAAAACAGGCTGACTTCCTGTTAGCGCTCATGTGATTGAAATTTTTATAATTTAAATTGACTACATAGTTCGGTGTTTTTGTTTAATTCACCAAATTATTAGGCCTATTTGGCGTTGTGCGACCGGTTCTCGTCATAACACCGAAGCTAAGCAACATCGAGCGCGGTTAGTACTTCGATGGGTGATCATCCAGGGATCTAGTCGTGGTGCTGGAAGCCAACCAAGCCGTTCATCGCTTAGGCGTCGATAAATCTGGTAGCTGCGCTAAGCTGCGGAGGTAAAACGCAGGTCTAGAGAAAGTAATGGCAACCTACTCTAGATCAATGGCGTTAAGCCACCTGCGTCGCTGCTTGCCTAGTAGTCGGAGATCAGCGGCGGAAACCCTACGCTCGTTCGAGTACGGGACTACCTTTATATAGTTCGGTGTCTTTGTTGAATTCTGTTGACAAGTATTAATAATAGAAATGGATCGGTTTGTTCTGACTCTGAGGAAGGATGATGACGTCTGGCTGATTGAAAAGCCCAGATCTGAATTAACAGCTGCACAATTTCCACAAAAAGAAGATGCTATTCGAATATTCTTTTATTTGAAGGATGGACTAATGACGCGCGATAAGCATCTCAGTTATAATGGTAGGCCTACTTTGGCAGACAGGTTGTTTCTGAAGTTCAGCAGCAGTGTGCGAAAACCGGCACGAAACATAACGTAAAGACAAACTAAAAGCAACGATTATTGATCTGCATGATAAGTATAGGATACCAGAGAAGAAGAAAGGATGCAAACCAAATGATGTAAAAGAAAAGGTCTTTACTGAAGAGTTAACACAGTACTTTTTCATTACACACCAAGAAGCCCAGGCTAAAATAGAATTTGATAAGCAACATGCCCAAGAAATGATATTCCTGTGTGCCATTCAAGAAGTAGTTATTATTGTATTTATTCGTGAGCAGCTGTCTTTGTCCGAGGAATCTGGCGATGCCTCGGAAGATGCTATGCCTCGTGATGACTATGGTGACAGTACTGAACTGATGCTGATGCTATTTCTGGGAGAAGAACCACCTTGTGGTGTGCACTGGCTAAAGCCTTGAGCATTTCAGTACGCCCGATGGATGGCAACAATCCTATACAGTGTTAAGATGCGTGCATTTGGCGAGCAGACAAATTAGGCTACAATCAAGATAAAATGGACAAGTTACGTTGCATTTGCTTGTTTAATTAATGCACTTTTCTATGTGAAAGCATGGTTGTCAGCACGTTTGGCTGCAGATTCACCAGTAAATGATCTTCAATTGTGCAATGATCTCATGCGGTATGAAAAGGTGTGATTCAGCCATGGCACAAGTGGCTATGACATCACCTATGAGTCATTTGTGATACCTTACTGAAGAGATTGCACTGTTTGCGCTTTTCTCCACACATTTGTCCGACTCCAACAAGAAGCAAGTCACTCGTCAACTCTTGAGACACGAATAATACGATAGTTCTCAATGTCTTCCAAAGGGAGTGACAATTTTTCACAGTTGTCAACCTCTTCACCAACACAACTGTCATCTTTGATTGGCACTAAATCTTGGCTGCCTTTCAGGCTTTTACATTTAGACAGCAGTTAGATGCACTTGCCGCCGATGCAATCAATGGGTGATTCATGCAGCGTATAATGAAGCTGCCATGCTTATTCACAATTGCAAGGTAGTTAATGACATAGCTGAGACAGAGGCGGCTCCACATGGGGTCCGGGAGGCCCGTGCCCCTATTGAATGCCTGACCCCCAGTGGATCCCTATTGGGACCCTATACTTACTACTACATACCTATTAACAAATGGTTGGCCCCCATGCTTAGAAGTTGCCACCCCAACGCCCCCCCCCCCACTTGCTAAATCCTGGAGCCGCCACTTGGCTGAGAGAGCAGTCAAGCTGATCACAGACTTTTCAGGAACGATTACAAAGGACGAAATACAAAGACAATACTTGTTGCAAGCTGTAGAAAATCACGGACGTGAAATATCAAATTTCAAAAAGAGCACTTTGCGTGATGCTCTGAACAGATGTTAGCTCACTTGCGCAATATAGCAGTGATATTTCAGTTCGGGAAATAATTTCAGTTTCTATTCAGTTTCAGTTCTAGGGTTGCCAATTTCAGTTTATATTCAGTTTCAGTTCGGGAAATAATTTCAGTTTCAGTTAACAGCTGATAATCATTTTCAACGTTCAATAAGTGGCAAGTAACAATTGTTCTGTTCAGTTAAGTAACTACAGTAAGTTAAGTATCTAAGTTAAATCCAATGTGCATTTAGTTTTAAGAAGACTCGCATTTCTAAATTTTTGGTGAGGCAATTCCTTCGGCCAGCTGTTAACAAGCCACACAGTGAGAAGATTCGCTCAACATAGGCCTGTTAGGCAGGCGCAGTGATCAAATCTTCAGCCGGATCTGCTAATTGAGCGTAGGATGCACGACGCTTTCTCCAGAAAGTCAGTGCATCTTCATCTTCAGAGTATTGCTGAAGTTCTGACAAGTAGTTGTCCAGCTGGCCTTGAATGGAAGACACTGTAGGATTAGCGGATATGCCGGTAGGTGTTTCAGATGCTATCATCAACTTATTATTATGTATGATTTTGCTGCCGCCAGTAGCTGTTCTGTTTGACGAGATGCCAGTAGTACTGATGCCACAGATATGGTCAAGTAGACAAGCAGCAACAGGGATAGGATTAAATTGAAATGACTGGGGATCAAGAACTGAAGCAAAGCGACTTGTGAAATCAGAGAGCATTAGGCCTATGAGCTTTCTTGAACCGCTAAAATGGTGATGGTGACACTCCAAATTTAGAAGTGATGGCAGAATATATGACATTGGCTGTGAGTCAGTTTGAAGAATGTCAGAGTAATTCGTGCACATTGCATAGTTTTGTGATAAAGTAAGTAGGTAAGTAAAATTTCTTTTACCGGACTGGCGCTTTCAAAATCAGGCTCAGCGGGTAAGTTGTGTATTTAAATCCAAAAAGACCTTCAGAAAATTTTCAGTATTTACTAACAATTTCAGTTCGGGAAATAATTTCAGTTTCTATTCAGTTTCAGTTTTAGGGTTGCCAATTTCAGTTTCTATTCAGTTTCAGTTCGGGAAATAATTTCAGTTTCAGTTTCAGTTAACTGATTTAAAATAATTTCAGTTTATATTCAGTTTCAGTTCACTGAAATATCACTGCAATATAGATTTATATATATACAGGGTGTAAAAGTGAAAAGGGCACCCCTTTATAATATTGAATATCTCGGCTGCGTGTATAGCGATTTCAATGAAATTTATAGGCCATATACCTAGGAATGTTTTGATGTAATTGCCAAATTTCATGCTGATATCTTTAGTGTTTGCTGAAATATGGCCAAAAAACTAAAGAGACACACATTTTGAAATTGACATTGGAATATAACGTCATAATAAAGTGATAAAATTTTTTTATTTGTTTGACCCTGAAAAGGGTCGTTTGAAAGAGGATTTCAGATGATTTGCTACGGGAGCAGGTGCTCAAAATACCCCCTCAGCCTTCACACATGCCTACAAGCGCTTCTTCACTGACAGTATCGACTTCTTGATCTGGTTCTCAGGCAAACTCTCCCAGATATTCTTCAGCACCGTCTTCAACTCCGTGATGTTTTGTGGCTTTGGCTGATACTTTTGATATCTGTCGAGCATGATTCCCCAGACGTGGAAGTCAAGTGGATTGATATCTGGGGAGTTGGGTGGCCAGTCATCTTTCTTGATGAAATCTGGACAACGTTGCTACAGAAAATTCTGGGTCCTGAGAGCAGAGTGTGCAGGTATTCCGTCTTGCTGGAATATGAAATCTTCTCCAAGCATATCATGACAGTCCTGCAGTCAATCATAATGCTGCTGTGTTTATCTGTTGGCCGTAAGTAACCCTTGACCTTGTCTGGCCCGATGACAACGACGCAATTTTAGACTTAAAAACGATACAAATTACTATGACGTTATCTTCTGTTTGTCAATTTTAAAATGTGGGTCTCTTTAGTTTTTTGGCCATATTTTGGCAAACTCTAAAGCTATCAGCATGAAATTTGGCAATTACATCAGAAACATTCCCGGGTATATGGCGTATAAATTTAATTGAAATCGCTACACACGCAGCCGAGATATTAAATATCATAAAGGGGTGCCCTTTTCACTTTTACACCCTGTATATATATACAGGGTGTCTACGAAAAAACCCCAGCAGGAAAACTTTGATTTCTTAAAAGTTCCTAAATATATTTTTATCAAAATTGCCACACTTGTGCAACACATATTTCCCCACCTTTCTGCCAATTTTCATCTCATTTGCATGTAAGGTGGCCATTTTGTGAGATATCAAAGTCAAACTTCGATTTTTACTACTCAGTCGCAGCATGACAGGCCTAAATATCTATAGCTTCACATAAATTTGGCTTCATGTCAATTTTGGTGGTATTATTAGCAGTTGTTGTTATTGTTCCAGTAATAGTAGTAAAGTTTAAATCGAATGCAATTTTGTAAACATGTTTTTAAACTCACAGAATTCGACATAACAATAAAAGTTTGATTTAAACTTTCAAAATGGGTAAAATATCGAATGAAAATAAGATGCGAATTCAGACATTGCGAGAGCTTGGCTTTGGATACCGAACAATTTTTTCAATTAAGGTTAGGGTTAGGGTTAGGGTTTGCAATTATGTCCGATAACCATCTTGAACAATTGTGGTTTAAGTTGAAATTTCTAGACAATCAATAAAATTTTGTCTGTTGATTCGTAAAAATCGAAGTTTGACTTTGATATCTCACAAAATGGCCATCTTACATGCACATGAGATAAAAATTGGCAGAAAGGTGGAAAAATATGTGCTATATAAGTGTGGCAATTTTGATAGAAATATATTTAGGAACTTTTAAGAAATCAAAGTTTTCCTGCTGGGGAGTTTTTTTCGTAGACACCCTGTATATTGTATATATATCGTGTATCATAGTAGGTGTAAGCAGTGCTATTTTACAAACAGTACACACTCGTTTAACCATTTCAGACCTGTTATATAATATTCGCAATTGGTTACATTAATTATTCGGAAAATTGTAAAATTTTCTACATTTTCCTACTTTTCATTTGCCTGGTGGCAAGGCTTAAATGCATTATAAATCTGCTCAAACTCAAGTTAACAACTATCGGCCTGTTACGAATCTTTTTTTCTTGTCCAAATTACTTGAACGCATTGTAAGCAGACAGCTTACCACTTATTTGATACAAAATGGTTTACTGCCAGAAGAACAATCGGCATGTCGTCAAGGTCACTCAACCGAGACGCTGATTATAAGAGTGTTTTTAACGACTTAGTAGATGCAGTGTCAAACGGTCGGCTTGCATTATTGTGTTTGCTTGATCTTTCATCAGCTTTTGGTTCAGTAAATCATCGCATCTTGATCAACAGGCTAAAGATTACGTTTGGAGTCGACGACATGGCACTATCCTGGATTTCTGACTACCTTTCAGACAGGACTCAGACTGTTTCCTGGAACGGCGGTCTGTCGACTAGAAGGCCAGTCAAGAATGGGGTACTACAGGGCTCGGTGCTAGGCCCCTTACTCTTCGTCTTGTACTTGTCTGACGGTCTGACCTAGGGCGAATAGTGCGATCATATGGACTTACTCCCTTCGCGTACGCCGACGACATTCAGATTCGTCGTGTTCACCAACAGATTGGAGTTGAGTTGGAGTTGAGAATAACGCACTGTACCACTGTAATTGATCAGTGGATGGCCTCAAACAGGTTGGCATTGAATCCAGGGGAAAATGGAATACTCTGGTTCAACTCACCGAGAAAGACTCATCTAATAAGCCAAACCCCACTCTCCATTGCAGGAGCGATGGTAGCACCGACAACTCAATTGCGGCTACTTGGAGTCCTCCTGGATCAGAAACTTACCCTGGAGAGCCATGTGCATAATGTAACAAGAGTATGCTATTTTCACCTACGGAAAATCAAACAGATTAGACGCTATCTGCCGACAGACGTAGTGATCCTGTCGCGTTTTTCCTCTTCCTACTGAACTTTCCGGGGCAAATACTTTCCCTGGGCGGTTATCAACTACCCTTGAATCAAAAGGTCTCACTCTGGGCTCTAATTGGGGCGTAATTCTTCTTCCGGGGATTCCAATAAAATATTCGGAGACCCGCTTCGGGCACTGCTTACTATGAACGATGCCTCGGTTAGTCAGAAGGGGAAAGCCTTAGAGAGGAAAATCGCCACTACAATAAATTTTTACGTGGGCCCCTGCCCTGGTATTTGGGCAACTAGCTCGCTTGACTCGCTTGAGAACAGAAGACAATTCATTCTTTCGGTCATAAACGTTTTATTATATGCAAAGGAATAAAGAATCTTAATTAGATCGTCATCAATAACGCAGATAGTTCTATATAGGCTTCTAGGAGAATTCAATGTCACTTAAGAGGGTTTAATAGTCACTGAGGGAGTCGAGTTCCAAGGGATGTGCGGTGCGTATCGGCGGAAAATCTTCCCGTGTATCCCCGAGGAGGGTGGTCAGGCGACGCAGGGGTCGTCCTAGGCGTAGGTTCTGCAGCGGTTTCAGCAGAGGCGTCGTCCGGTCACAAAGACGGGAGATGCGGGCTATCAGGACGAGGATCTGCACGGCGGCGTTTGGTCACGAAGACGGGAGTCGCGGTAGGTCGAGTCGGCGGCCAGAGTAGCGTCGAACGAGTCGACGAACTGCGGCGGAGGATACCAGGCGCTGCGTCCACCAGTCGAGGCTGTAGCAGGATCTTCGTACCAGGATCGTCGTACCCCCAGACGTGGGAGTCCTCAGGCGAAGCGCGGTCCGCCTGAGGAGCGAGACTACGGGCGCAAGCGCAGGAGATATCCTCTCCTAATGCACTCTCGTAGGCTCTCTCCAAACACGAGAGCAAGCTCAAGTGCTGTCTTGTCTGGGCGAGGTCAACGAGGGACAACCTCCTCTTCGACAAGAGTAAAAACTCAGGTGTTGACCCCCCTTCTATTCTTTCTTCAATCCTCTCGAGGGCCGT
The DNA here is from genome assembly GCA_018105865.1 of Metaphire vulgaris. Classification (NCBI taxonomy): domain Eukaryota; kingdom Metazoa; phylum Annelida; class Clitellata; order Crassiclitellata; family Megascolecidae; genus Metaphire; species Metaphire vulgaris. Next base: position 9,293,538 of record CM030837.1, read on the forward strand.
AGGGTGACGATACTTAAGACCCTAGGTCCTTGCTTAAAACGGGTGTACAAAACACACTTAACAAATCATGCGGCATTTAGTAATGAAAGATGCCGTTCGCTTGAAACTTGAAAGGTAAGTCACTTCGAACATATAACACAATATAGATGTCGAATTGTGATCGATAGTTCAATAACTTAATTATAATAATTAATAAAAGTATTGATCGCTGAAATCGTATTACATAATAGTGAAATGCTGTGGCGCCACCTTGCGAACAAATGGCGAAATCCACACACACGTATAGCCGCGACGTATAGAAATACGTCTTCGTAGAAATGGGTTTACAGAAAGTCGTAAACACAAGAAAAGCATTCGAGAACGAACGTCGCTAATTACTTAATAATCTAAGAGGCAATAGTTTCAACTTCTTAACACAAGATATGCGTCGAATAACTAACAAAAGTGCGATGGCTTAATTATAATGATTATTTGAAATGTTGAACAACGCAAACGTATTAAGCCATGGTAAACGTATAAAGTCGCAATGCCATCTGGCAAATGAAGTGAGAATGTTCCGCGTACAACAGCGAAGCTACACTTAATCAAACGAACAAACGCAAAGAGAGGTGTGCGATTATGAAAGGAAGGCTAGGTCTAAAATTTTGTCACAATCCTACTGGTGTTTACAATAATTCTGACAAGAATCGATTATTGTAATAGCGTCCTTTATGGACTACCAGAAAATCGACTGCGATGTCTACAGTCAATTGTGAATACATCTGTGAGACTGATTTTTGGTGCGAGATGGTGCGACCATATCACTCCTTACTTAAGAGATAAATTGCACTGGTTACGAGTTCCTGAACGCATACTATACAACAGATGTCTGATAACGTTCAGAGCTATAAATGATCAAACCTGTCCTGATTATCTGGCCACACTGATTCGAAGACACACTACGCCTGCCAGTAGCCGATAGCTTCGCTCCAGTAACAAGGTCTCCCTAATTATCCCACCACCTTCGCAAACAACGATTCTAGGTGAAAGATCGGTCACCAGAGGAACCCATTTCTGTAGAATTCCCTCCCGGACTTCGTCACTAATTCGAAATCTATTGAACAGTTCAAGAAGAATCTTTAGACACACTGTTTAGTACGTCGTACGATTGCTAACTCATTATTGTAAAGCACTCTTGATTTAGGCTTATGCCTTGTTATAGGGCTCTATAAATTATCAGATAATAATAATAATAATAATAATAATAATAATAATAATATTATTATTATTATTATTATTATTATTATAAACAAAATATTTTGTTATTCTGCTTAATAGTCTTAAAAGTAATGGGGAAAACGCCGGGGAGCACAACTTTTTAAACTTTTATTTTTTTGGAGCACCCTAACCAATATATTACTCCAATCCTGCGTGAGCTACAATGGCTCCCAATAAAGAAGAGAATAAACTATAAACTCACCTCCATTGTTGAGTATGTCCACAACCCTAACCGAGGACTGTAAACTCCTCTGCACGACAAATCGGTGCTCACAGCGGCGATCTGACGATACACGGAAGCTGGTCTCCCATCGGACTTCCACCAAAATGGGCAATCGGTCGTTAAGAATTGCTGGACCAAATGCGTGAAACGCTCTTCCTCCAGTTCTGCGGGATACATCTGTATCTCGAAGTGTTTTTCATTACAGCTTAAGACATATAGTTAGTTAGTTAGTTAGTTAACAAGTCAATTTCTATAGCGCAAAAAACATGGGGAAAGGCCAAAGTCAGGAGCGCTTTACAGTTCGTACGACGTCCGATAAAGGTGAGTTTTGAGTTTCTTTGCGAATAATTCCGGGTTCGACTCTCTTGTTACGTCACTAGGTAACGCATTCCAAAGAATAGCATTTCCTTGCATGAACGATCTTTCTCCAAATTTCACCGTCCGTAAAGGAGGAGGAACGACCAACTTAACATCTCGCCCGGATCTGAGCTGAAGACGCCTGTTAGTAGACGGAAGTCGGTGAACCAGGGCTACCAAGTAGTCCGGAAAATGCGGATCGTGCAAGGCTCGGAACGTTAACATGCATCTATTGAAGGCGATTCGCTCTGGAATGCGCAACCAATGTAAAGTGTCTTTCAGGAAAGGGGAGATGTGTTCTCCCCTTCTTACTCCAAAAATGACTCGGGCGGAGGCATTGAGTATCATCTGGAGTCGACAATGTTGGTAGCTAGGCAGGCCCCAGAGAATACTATTGCAATAGTCTACTCTGGTAACAACAAAAGCACGAACCAGAAGAGTCGCCGTCGAGGTTGGTAGGTGGCGGCGAATCTCCCTGATCCTTCGGAGTTGGTAATAGACCGGATGACATTGCTGATGTGACCGTCAAACGCAAGGGATGAGTCAATGTGAACTCCCAGTAGGCGCACCTCAGTTGAAGGAGGGATGAACTCTCCGTCAATCAGAAACGGTTCGCAATTAATCAAATGCCTTTTCCTGGGGGTCGAAAACCAAATGAACACCGTCTTGCCAGGATTGAGCGCAAGTCGATTGGCATCGGTCCACTTCTTTATTCTCATAATGCAGTCACAGATACGAACGTGAAGTCCCTCAGTATCTGTGGGGAGGCAGAAAGAGTAGATTTGCAAATCGTCAGCATATGCATGCGCCTCGAGCCCACAGGACCGAACAATGTCACCTATGTCCGCAACATAGAGGACAAAAAGTAGGGGTCCTAATACTGACCCCTGAGGCACACCACTACGAACCTGGCGCAGGGTCGACAATTGTCCATTCCAACAGACTGACTGTGTTCTATCGGTAAGATAGTTATGCAACCAGTCAAGTGCCGTACCCCGTAACCCATAGCTCAGTTCTAGACGCCGTATGATAACGTTATGATCCACGGTATCGAATGCTGAAGAAAGATCAAGTAGACATAGAAGAGACAAGTGACCGCTAGATATAGCATCTGCAATGTCATTAAATATGCGCAGTAAGGCTGTTTCCGTAGAATGGCCACGCCTATAAGCTGACTGATTCCGTGGCATAAGACCGTTAGCCTCCAGGTATCGAACCAGTTGAATATTGACCGCCCTCTCCAGAACTTTCGATAGAAAGGGAAGGTTGGATACTGGTCGATAATTAGCCATCTCCATAGGATCTAAGCCAGGGCGCTTAAGTCGGGGAAGCACTACCGCATGCTTCCAACTCGTGGGGAATTCTCCAGTTCTAATGGAGTTGGAGAGCAGCGACGTAAGGAATGGAGCAAGTAAGTCTATGACCTCCTTGAGGAGCCAGACTGGGAGTGGGTCCGAAGCACACTGTTTGTTAGGCGCAGACCGCATGATCGCCACGACATCCTCCATCGATAGCATAGAGAACTCATCGAGAGTGGACCCAGAGTGTAACGCACACTCAGCGGGCCCGGCGTCAACAGTTCTCTCCCTGATGCTCGTGATTTTGTCCTCTAAATGTTGATGAAAGTCCTCTGCCGTGAAACGAGACGAAAGACCGGAACTGGGACCGGCGTTACCGAGGAGCCGATCGACGTTTCGCCACGTCGTCTTTGAGTCGAGTGAGGCTGACTCAAAGACTTTCCTCCAGTGTTCACGTCCTTTGGATCGCACGAGTCGCCTGCTTGCTTTGAGCGAGGAGCGCCAGGCGTTAAGTGCTTCCGCTTCCGTCGCCGACTTCATCCGTTTCTTTTTCCGGTAAATCCTCTCAAGTCGACGAGCAAACATATATGTTTGATTGAATCTGCAGCGGCGCTTTGGTGTCACAAAGCGCCACAGAAATTTAGCTAACTAACTATACAGTTTCGGAGTCAGTATAAACTGTCTGTAATCATGTTTGGGGTAGAAATGAGTACGACGTACTTGTCAGACCTCATCAAACCACAAGTAGCATGCGGAAGAAAAGGCCTACGATCGGCAGATACCAGTCGATACAACTTGCCTCGTCTCAGTACAACCATGAGGAGAAGAGCATTCTCTTACTCAGGATCGCTTGCTTGGAATGCTCTACCACAGAAGATACAGAATATAACGACAATCACGGCATTCCGGAAGCAGCTGAAGACTTACTTATTTAACAGGCCTAAGTAATTCCAGTGTAATGAAATTTAGATGACAGGAGTTCTGTAGATCTTCCAATCCCCAAGCCTTTATCGTGCACGTGTACGAATAAGTAAGTAAGTGAAATCTTGTAGATTTATATAGTGCTTTAGAAAGCAACACAACAGTAGCTGTTTATTCTTAGGCGCTCAGCCTCTCTTAAAATAGCTATGGGAAAGATGAAAGATCGGCCAGGCAATAGTCAATATCAGGACAGTGAGGCTAGGTTGTCACTGCTATGGAGGAAATGATTTCAGATAAGGAAGGATTTAAACTTAGACCTGAAGGCTTGAGAAGATAATGCAGGAATTATAGGAAATGAGGATTCAGAATTTATTGCTTGAAAATGTCCAAGTTTGCGGAGGGAAGCAGTGGTCGAGTTCCAAAGTTCAGGTGTTGCGTATGAGAACTTGAGAAGGCACGGTTGCAAATTTTCAGGGATGACTGATACAGCGGGCGTGACAGAGTGAAATATGATGAACGTGTGGGTTGAGGAGGCTGAGGGGTTAATAGTGATATAAGGTAGACAGGTTTTGATGACTGAAGTGAGCTATATGTGTGTTATTATCTTATATTGGATACGTTCGTTTATTTTAAGCCAGTGCAATGAATTTAGTATGGGTGAAATACGGAATAATTTAGGTGAATTAGTAACAGCACGAGCTAGTGCATTTTTAATTGAGCGTAATTTTTTATGGAGGCCTTGGGAAGGTCGTAGTAGATGGAGTTACAATAATCTAGTTTGGAGTGGACTATTGAGGTGGCGATTGTGGAGGCAGTGTATACTGAGGCATTGGAGGGTCTGCAGAACTCGTTCCTAAGCAAGTGCTCAGGAACGAGTAAACACGCCGAAATTTTGGCAACGAGCATTTTCTCAATCGGTGAGTGCAAGATTTTCTTTGTAAATTACGCTATTGCATGGGCGTGCCTCACCCTGGTGACGCATGAAGAACAAAATAAGCACAGAACGCTATTACTTCGACACGTTCGTCTCCGGTACCGTAAGGCTAAAAGTGAGATCATCTCACGCCTGAATGTTTACTTGCTAGGTCAGGTCTTTGACGTCTATCAAAGCCAACATTGCGTTCAGCACATATTGGCATGTTTGCGATAGAAACGATTATAGCCGACTACGCCATGGATTATAAAAAAAACAAATATTAAGGGTTCAACAGCAGAAGCAATTCCTACAGGGAATCAGCATCAAGCACCTTTTGGCATTAACATATTTTACATTTAATCTCGGTAGCAAAAGGCTAAAAGTACGTTGTCTAGTTCTTATTGGCTCATTTTGAATAAAAATTGCAAAACGGTAGTGCCAATTATGTCAAGCAATTGGTGAGTTGAGCTTTACATATATAATTAGTAAAAATAATTATGCACTTTTATAGCGCCAGTTTCATGTTCTAATTGTATCAATTTCCGTGTGCAGAACTGGAAGAGAAGACGAGTAAACGAAACAGTAAACTCGTATTTAAAAGATTGAAACGTTTAGACAGATCATTCCAACCCAGAACGATTGCCATCGAAGATATTAATAGCAGGAAACTCACAGACCCAAAGCAAGCGAGAGTGGAAACAACCCTGCCAAAAGCTTTTTGACGAGAAAGATACGAACACTGACGTTAGGTTTGCCAACTTTGGATTATGAAAATTCTGTACAGGTTTTCGACGCATGTTGGAGTAAATGAGCATATTCAAAGGGTGTATACTGGTAGATAAGTAACAATTATCCCACAAAATATGTTAGAGGTTCAACATATCTTGTAAGATAGTTGCTACTTGTCTTCTTGAAAAATGCGAACAACTGCAAGAATCCGAATGAAAAAACATGCAATAATGGAAAAATATACAAAAGAGAAATATTTTTATTTATTAATCCAAGTTACAACATCCAAAAGTTTGAATCTTTCGCAAAGATTTGAAGTAGTCTAACTATAAAGAGTTATTATCTTCTTTAACAATAAATTTAAAATTATAATGAGAAATGCTGAAAAACTTTATTACTCGAACAAAATTAGTAAATGCACAAATACCAATTCCTGTATATGGAAATCTATTAACACTATTTTGAATAAAAATAGCAATTTGAACTCCGAAATAACACTTAAACTATTAGTTGAAAAACTCGGTATTTCTAATGATAAAACAAATATCCCTGATAGGCTAAATAACTATTTTGTTAATGTTGGATCAGATATAGCATCAAATATACAACCAACTTATGGAAATGAATCTATAGATGATGCACTTAATGGTAATCCAAAATGTCATACTTTTCAAATATTTCCTACAACGCCAAGTGAAGTTAAAGATATTATAAAAATCTAAAACATAAAAATTCCACAGGATATGATAACATCAACCAAAACATTGTTATTGAATGTGCTGACTATATATCGGAAATTCTCTCTGATATAATAAACTCTGCTTTTACAACAGGTATAGTTCCAGATGAAACTAAAATAGCAAAGGTCATTCCAATATATAAATCAGGGTCCAAATCTATCGAATCTAACTATAGACCTATTTCGAATTTACCGATCTTTTCTAAAATTATGGAAAAAGCTATGTTTAACAGATCAATTACCTATCTAGATAAATACAAAATATTATCTGATTATCAGTTTGGATTCAGGGCAAGTAACACCACATACATGCCTATAATCAATTTAATAGATATAGTAACTAACAATTTTGAATTACACAACCATTCTATAGGAATTTTTCGAGACCTAAAAAGCTTTTGATGTTATAGATCACAAAATTCTATTTTAAAAAACTATGGTTTTAAAGGTCTCTCACAAACCTGGTTTACTAACTATTTATCAAATCGTAAACAATTTACATGGGTAAATTCTCAAAAATCTGAACTAAAAAATATAAAATATGGCGTGCCCCAGGGCTCCATCCTTGGCCCTCTATTATTCTTAACATTTATCATTGACTTACCCAACATATCATCTTTATTCAAATTCTTACTATTTGCTAACGACACTAATTTAATAGCATGTCACAATTACCTAAAGGAACTAACCACTAAAATAAATCTTGAACTAACAAAAGTATCTAATTGGTTTAAAATTAATACACTGGCACTTAATCTAGATAAAACAAATTTCATATACTTTCACATCAGAAGCAAGGCTAACAATCCTCAATTAGATCCCATAAAAATTAATGATACCATCTATAATATTAAGATCCTTGTTCTGTATGTCTCTCTGTTACCTTCAAGCGTTCTCATTGGTTGACGAAGAAGCGTTTGACTAAGCGTATGTTTAGCACGGTTTAGTCGAGTCATTGCAGCATCAGAGGGGTGGGCGTGCGACGACGTTGCTATTGGTAACAATTGTTCGTAGCTTGAGGAAGTTGCGTAATTTTAACGTACATTTTAACGTACACAAAAAATACGTGTACAGCGTCACAAATGGTCACAGTTGCGTGATTTTAACGTACATAGGCCTAATTATTACGTGGCGCAGAGCTTGGCTAGGTGGCGTATGTACAGTACATCATTGAAATGTTGTTCAGCATGAATTCAATGATTGGGTATTAGGTATAGGTATTGGATTAGTATTATCCTGCACTGCGAACGAAGCGAGCGCGAACGAAGCGAGCATCTTTCTAGTCATAATTCAAAAAAACATCTATAAAATTCTTAGGTATTATTGTAGACCAACATTTAAACTGGAAAAAGCACATAGATGTATTATCAAACAAAATAGCAAAAAAATTAACATAATTAGACATGTTAAAAACTTGCTTGACTCCACAAACTTTATTTTTCTCTAATCCACTCCTATCTAACATATTGTACTATGATATGGGGAAACACATACAAGTCAAATATTAAGAGTTCAAATTTTGCAAAACAAAGCAATAAGACTGATGTTTAAAGATTTAAATTATACTAGTACTACTAACTTTTATGATAAATTTAATATCTTAAAAGTCGAGAATATACATAAACAACAATCAGCTGTATTTATTTTCAGATATCGACTCAATTTGTTACCTCCTATTTTCTATGTAAGCAAATTTTTTATATAATAAATAACAAATGTAATCTTAGTCTTAGAAACAAGGAAAATATCTCCAATATGCTTCAACTAATACTAGATTATTCACTATTAAATTTGCTGGACCTAGAGTCTGGAACAGTCTTCCTTTAGAAATAAAAAATTTGAATCAATTAACTATTTTTAAGCAATATTTTAAAAAACTATCTAATAACACTTCAAACTTAAGTTTTCTCAACATAGAACATTTAATAAATAAGCACTATAGATTCCTATTTCCCTCTAAATAAAATTATCTTAATTTTACTAACCTTATTCAATTTACTAAATAAATATATAAAAGCATCAAGTCTTTTGCAGTCACCTCATATGTATTTTTCCATTCATTATTAACTCCTATTTATATACTACCTTATATCAATTACTTAAATACCTAAGGTTGGCCATCATACGGGATTTATTCCCTTAGGCCAACCCTTTTCTCAATAATATTATTTATATTCTATGACATTGATTAATTTGTTATCATCACTCCAAATGTCATCTATCTATATGCAATATAATAATATATCTATATGCAATAGAGTCTGTTTAGACTTAGTCAATTTGGATTAAGTCAATTTTTTGATTGGTTTATAATAATTGGTTTTTAAATTATTTTTTATTATTAAATCGATATTTATATATATTGATTCTGATAATATTAATTAATAGTCATTAGTTATTAGTTAAGTTAGTATTACCTTTGATGTCATTGAATTCATTGTTCGTATTATTATTTTGATGTCATTGAGAAATAAACGATTCTTCTTCTAAAAGTATACTTCTGTTCACCTTTGCTTGCTTTGCACCGAATAGGGTTTTTAGCTATTCGGACGAATACGAACAGTCAGTTTCACTATTCGACGAATAACGAATACCAATCCGAATAGTGTATACGATAACTCTCCCGCTGCAAGTCGCCATAATTAGGTCAACAATAGTGCTGTGTGCTATTATAATACTATTACTACGTATAAAGAGTCCTCATTATAACTTATATATAAGTATACTTAGCTTACCAACTTCCATTGTGGACAAAAGGCAAATTAAACACGCAAAGTAGAAGTAAAGACTTCAAGACCATCTGTTTCTACGCGTACGGTTCTTGTACGGCATATGATTATGCATCGCAGTTGTTGTGAACGCCCTCGATGAACCACCGTCGCGAAAAATGACGGCACTGAACAACGTACACTTTGCTTTATTTTCGTCTTCATAAATCTTAAAAACTTCAAAATCGAGCTTCGCTTATCCATCGCTAACTGAAGCAACGATATTTGAATTTAATTTTTATTCTAAGAAGAAAATTAATTACAATACGTTTTACTAGCGCTACCGTTTGGTTTTACTAATAGATTGACATGTTCTGCCCGGAAACAGGCAGAATTAGTTTTTAGCGCAAGTTCGCAATATACATTTGTATAGCGCTATTTGGCTAGGAAAATAGAACAAAATGTTATCTCCGGCACTTGAATTTAGTTCAATTTACTAACCTGAAGTATTAAACTATATGAATTTTTTAATGTCATGTGACCACTATTCGTATTCGTTTTGACCACCACTATTCGAACGAATACGAATAGACTATTTGTCACACTATTCGGCGCCGAAGCGAATACGAAGCGAATATTCGGTGCAGCCCTACTTTGAGCAAATATTTAAGTCTCCCAAAATAATTTATGAAATCACAGCAAAATTGATAACAATTGACCTTCACACACAGAGTTCAGCTTTTACCAGTGCATGTCTCATCAGACTTTCTAGGGAAATAAAACGAAAGTCAAAACACTGCAAGAAAGTATGGATAAAAAACAAATGCAAAGAAATAGAAAACCACAACAGAGGACATAACCCAAGAATGATATTTCAAACTATAGATGAATAATTCATCGTAATTCATAATTATTATGTGGACATACCTCAAATAAGATAATGAATGTCAAGGATAAGAAATGGGATATTTTAGATGAAGTCATGAACAGATGGAAAGAATACTTAGCAGATCTCTACAATAAACAAAATCCCAACAAAATCCATACTTTCTTGCAGTGTTTTGACTTTCGTTTTATTTCCCTAGAAAGTCTGATGAGACATGCACTGGTAAAGCTGAACTCTTTGTGTGAAGGTCAATTTTTATCAATTTTGCTGTGATTTCATAAATTATCTTGGGAGACGAAACAGTAGGCTACTGGGAGAATTACCAGAAACAGTCAAAAGAGAAGAGGTGAAAATTTTAATGAAAGAAGAAGTAGAGAAAGAGATAGAAAATCTAAAAAGAAATAAAGCGCCAGAGGCAGACAATATAGCAGCAGAGATGATCATGGCCGGAGGAGAAACATCAATAAATATACTACATATGAAAAAGATACAAAATATACACAGAAAGAAAATGCCCGGAAGAATGGAGGAGGGCAATAATAATGCCGGTGTACAAGAAAAAAGATAAATACCGAATGCAGCAACTATCGTGCCATTAGTTTACTGAGTATACCTGGAAAGATATACACAGGAATGATACTAAAGAGGCTCAAAAAGTATGTAGAAGAAATTGTTGCAGAAGAACAGGCTTGATTCAGAGCAAGCAAGCATAGGGCGATAGATCAATTGTATCTGGTGAGACAACTAGCGGAGAAATTCTGCTCGAGAAAAACGGAACTTTATACGACAACTTTATAGATTACAAACAAGCCTTCGACAGTGTCTAGCAAAAGGGTCTGTGGAGGGTATTAAGGAGTTATGGAATACCAGAAAATCTTGTACAATTGCTGGAAGACTTATATAACAACAGTGCTTTTTTTCTGCCGGAACGCGCCGGAACGCGCCGGAACGGCGTTCCGGAACCTTTTTCTCCCGAATTTTATGAATTGTTAATTTATATTAATTAGATTAAATTATTTTAATTATTTTTGTAGCTTTTCCATGCTGTGAATTATTTTAATTATTTTTATAGCTTTTCCAGGCTGTGACTTAACTCTGACATAACTTATGATCTGTTAACTTATATTACATAATTTATAGTTATTACTTATATTATTAATATTTTATTATAATTAAGTCTAATCATTCGTACATGAAGATCCGTTTCGGCACTTTTTTCTAGAAAAAGGACTGTATAACAAATGTAAAAGTGCTGTGAGGATAGACGGTGAATTGACGGAGTAGTTTAACATACTAGTTGGTGTCAGACATGGATGCAATTTGCTGCCATAACTATTCGTATTACTGCTGTATTATTGACAGCAATAATACAAATAGCGCTAAAGGACAGTAGCGCAGGAGTGAGGGTAAGCGGAAAACTGCTAAATAACCTCCGTTTTGCAGATGACATAGACTTTATGGCAGAGACGAAAGATGGATTGCAAGAACTTGCAGGTAAAATAAACAACAACAGCAAGAGATTTGGACTAAACATCAATAAGGTAAAAACTAAGGTAATTACAATAGGGAAAACAGAGAAAACATGTAACATCTTACTCAACAATGAAAGACTAGAGCAAGTCAAGGAATTCTCGTACCTTTGGGGCTGTCCATTAATTATATCAACAATTTTTGGGCAATTTTTGACCCCCTCCCCCTTGTCAACAACTGTCAACTTTCACTTAACCCCCTCCATAATTACGTCAAAAACTTTTGACATCCCTCCAAGATCAATGACAGGTCCAAATAACAAGGTTATTATTTTTGTGGTGATGACCATTTTTCCCTTTTTTGCTCATCGAATGTAAAAATGTGGTGGTGATTACCTTTTTGCCATGCATTTTTCCATTTTTGCCATGCTTTATTCCATTGTAGTAAGTAGTATTACATAAAATTTCCTATTTTTTGATTATTTGTAAAAAGAGAAATTGTTGACGTCAACTTCTCTTGACCCCTTTCCCTCCCTCTGTCAACAACTGTCAAACTTTTTCAAACCCCTCCCCCTAAATTGTTGACGTAATTAACGGACAGCCCCTTGGAGGGGTAATAGCAGAAGATGGAAATTGCGAGAGAGGCATAAAGAAAAGAATTGGACTAGCAGCTGTGACAATTGGAAAATTAAATAAAATTTGGACGTCAACAGTGTTAGCTATAGACACAAAAAACTATGGTATACAAGATTATGTTATTGCCGATCTTGATGTACGGATCTGAATGCTGGAAGATGAAGAAAGAATATGAAAGAAAGATACTTACATTCGAAATGGGATGGTTAAGAAGAATTGTTAGGAATGATAAGAAGAGATAAGATCATGAATGAAGAAATCAGAGAAAGAACGAATATGAAGGACACGACTATAGACAGAATCCGAAGGAGAAGACTACAGTGGTTTGGACATGTGACAAGAATTGGAGAAGAAAGACTGCCTCTGAGAGCTCTACACTGTCATATTGAGGGAAACAGAAGTAGAGGAAGACAAGCTAAGAGATGGATTGATAATATAAAAGATGTCGGATAACAAAAATCTGAAAATAGAAGAAGTAACACATGGCACACGTCTTCAGATGGTGCTAAATGTTTCAGCACGTCTGATCTTCGGCGCTAGGTGGAATGAACATATGACACCGCTATTACGAAACAAACTTCACTGGCTCCGGATTCCGGAGCGTATAGCCTTTAAACGTTGCTGGTTTACATTTAGGACGTTAAATGACCCTTTCTGCCCCGAGTACTTAACGGCTCTTGTCTGTAAGCCCAAGTCGTCTGATCGGCGCTCGCAGCTTCGATCAAGCAGCCGTTCTCAATTGGTGGTTCCACCCCCGTCTACGACAGCAAAATTTGGGGATCGGTCTGTTTCGAGGGGCAAACCTTTGCTTTGGAACTCACTGCCGGCGGACGTGACTAGGGCGACATCTCCTGAACTGTTCACTAGGAACCTTAAAACATATTTATTTAACATCTCCTATTAGGGTCACTTGTAAAGCGCTCTTGACTTTAGCCTTCGCTATGCGTATTGCGCTATATGAAATTGTCAGAATTAATAATAATAATGGCAAGAGACAGGAATACCTGAAGTCATCTCGTATCAGACTCATCGTCGTCATAGATGATGGAAGAAGAAGAAGAAGAAGAAGAAGAAAGAAGAAGAAGAAGAAGAAGAAGAAGAAGAAGAAGAAGAAGAAGAAGAAGAAGTCTCATCCTATTGCGATCATCAGTCCACCGCTTTTTCATTTATAAGAAAATGCGTTCGACATTTGCATTACTGATAGGGATTGATAAAACGTCACTAACCAGTTTTTTGCAAATTTGGAGCAGCAAAATTTTTAAAAAATTCTATCCAGCGTTAATTAATCTATTTTTTGACTTTGTCCTAAGTTTAGAAAGAAAGGAAGAAGCTGTCTTGAGATACAATACTCCTTGTACAACTCAACTTCGATCTAATAATGTTTAAATTTTGAAGCGTTTACGAGTGAGAGTCCCTTTCACTCGCCAGGCTCCTTTAATAGTCATCGGCTACCTGTCAGTCAACTCCATAGAGTTCCAAATTGGTTCGCTGACCTTAGATAGCCTTTGACTTCCATCCAATTTTCTGCCTTCTATCGCCTTAATCTCATTAACTAGATAGCTGCTAGCATCTAGCTAATATAGTCATTACAGAAGTTACGCTAAATCTACTGTTATTCCACTTGTGCGAATGAGTTCTAATAAACTCTCGTAAGAAAATATTCATCAAGACTCAATGTTTTGATTTTTCATAGGGTATTATTACCAGAATTGAACCACTTTTTCAATTATTCTAATGCGCTTGTATGCTTTTATATACATTGTTTCATCTTTCTGAAAGATTGATTCTAACTAAGAGAAGGATGTTCAGAATTGGCGTTGACCGAACACCCTAGGAGCATAGTGAGTTCATTAACCTCCTTGAGGTTACATTCTCTGGCACTTTTACATGCAGAAAGCGTTCCGTGCATTCCTTACGCCGTCCCATGTCACACCATTAAGCGGCGAACAATGGTTCGCTCCTTTGGCCGAAGGGCATTGGATACTGGAATGCCAATAATTGGCTCAGAGTGTCCACTAGAATGCCTCGTGTGCCACAGACCGCGGCTCCATTTGGTTGGGCGTGTCACCAAAGCAATTAAGTGGGTGGTCACCTCCTGCTCCTGCACCTGCACCTGCTCCACTGGAGACGTAGACAATAGACGACCGAAAACCGTCGTTAACGTTAGGAAGGTTAAAAGACGGTTCACCCACATGTTGCGAACCCGGTTGATAGACCGCCGCAAGGTTCTTAGTCTGCCGGCCGCTGCCAGCCATGCAGCAGTGCAACTCAAACGTTGTAGGTTTTGAGTTTAATCGCAAGTTTAGTAATCTTAGTACCGTGTCTTGGTCGGCAACACGTCTTTCAGGGTGTCCCGCAAGGGTCCGTCCTAGGCCCTCTGCTTTTCATTCTTTACACGGCAGATGTCTGCCTCATCAAAAGAGCCTTTGGCCCCGAAAGTGCACAGTTACGCGGATGACGGGTAGATCTATTCCTCTGCTCTGCCATCAGAGGCTGAACGATTGGCAGCGCGCATCGCGGATTGCATCACTGCGATCGGTGTGTGGGCGGAGGAAAATCGTCTGGCACTTAACCGGGAGAAAACGGAACTCTTATGGATTTCCACACCCAGGCGGCAAGGGTCGTTCAACCGCGTCCCGCTCAATATTGACGACCACGTTATTGATTCCCCCAAGTAATGTGCGACTCCTAGGGATTGTACTGGACGAGACATTGTCCTTTGAGGAGCAAATTTGCGGACTGGTCCGCAGCTGGCACTATTAGGTGTGAAGAATTAAATCGATTCGGCGTTTCATAACGACTAGCGCTACCCTTCAGCTCGTCCGAGCACTGATTTTAACTAGAATCGACTATTGTAACAGCGTACTACTTGGACTCCCAGATCGCCAGCTTAACTGCCTGCAGTCAGGTGCAAGGTGGACCCTTGGGGTAGGGGCGTTGTTAGCAGTGAATTTATGAAATACCTATGTATATTTATGGAGACGGTCTATTTATAATAGAATAGAACAATATTAAGGCATATTTCCTTACCTAGCCCTCCTGTACATACCGCTTGAAGTTTTATACCCAAAATATGGTAATTTTATAATCAGCGATGTTAATTTCCATGAAATTGTCAACACTTTGACATAATAAAGTTTATATTTTTCACCAATTAACACGAAATCTGCAGTTAGTCATACTACTACATTATTCACCTTCAAGACAATAACAACACAACAGCCCAACTACATGGCAGACGTCATTCAATTGCAGGGACAGTCTCGCCTACTGAGATCACGTGATGCTAATAGAGTGATAAAGCGGCGCACTCGCCTTTCTCTCGCCGACCGTTCCTTTGCAAACGTGCTCCGTCTGTTTGGAACAATCTACCTAAATCTATCACTTCGGACTTTTAACTGTTTCGTTGAATGTTTTTAAACGCCGACTGAAAACTGCACTCTGCAGTCTGGCATACATTCACCAGCGAAGAAGATGCGCAGACAAGTTGTTTAGCACCCCTTCTTGACAGTTCATAGTTAACAAAGCCGACACTACGTTCAGCTGCTAAGTCACACAACTCGCCTTTTCCAGTTTCTCAGCATTCATGTTGACAAGTGCATGCTCAGAAGATGAATTATAGTCACTAAGGAGAAGATGTCGCCTTTTTACTTTTTAAAGCCTTCAGCGAGTTTTGGTAAAATTATCGTTAACAACTTTATCACTTCAAACTGAAAGACTGTGTAAACTTCGCACATTGCCTCACACATGTTATCATCGTAGCGTGTTTGTCTAAATCTATCTGCGGATACAAATTAAAAGCCGGTTCATCTACAATTCTAGCAGTTCGTGTGCATCAATTTCTTTAATATCTATGTACAGCTGCTGAAAGACTGGAATGTGAGTTTCGAGTATGTTGTATCTGATGACATAGTGAGTGCTAGATATTGTTCAACGACATGAAGTCCATTTAGGGCACCAGCACAATACAGTGTGTAAAAGTAAAAAGTAGACCGAGGTTTGACATTTAATATCTATGCCGCGTGTGTAGTGATTTCAATAAAATTTATAGAACATTTACCTGGGCATGTGTCTAATGTAATTGCCAAATTCCATGCTGATATCTTTAGTGTTTGCTGAAATATGGTCAAAAACCTAAAGAGACTAATTTTAAAATTGACAACGGAATATAACGTCATGGTGTCTGCTGGAGTGTGCCATCAATGCAAGGGTCGCCTCTACTTCGTACCAGACAAAGCCCAAGTGAACGCTGAGTGCTACGTTACTCAGCTGCTACCGGAACTCTTCTGCAGAACTGTCATGATTTGGTAGGAGATTTTATATTCCAGCAAGACAGAACACCTGCCCACTCTGCTCTCAGGACCCAGGATTTTCTGGAGCAAAATTGTCCAATATTAAATAAATGTGTCTTCAAATTTCTAATGAATACTCCAACTGAATCTGCTCCAGTCACATTGTCTGGAAGAGAGTTCCCAGGGCGGGATTCCCCCGCGCGAATGATCTTTCCCCAAACTTAGGGGTCTTGGACGGGGGAGGGACCAACAACTGCACTCTCCGACTGGATCTGAAAACCGATCTCCTCTCGATCACAGTCGATCTTCGCACAAGCACAATTAGATAAGCAGGACAGAGTGGTTCGTGTAAAGCCCGATCCGTAAGCCAACAGCGCTTGTAGATAATGCGCTGTGGAATACGGAGCCAGTTGAGTCGATCTCTAAGGAGAGGAGTGACGTGGTCAACCCAGTGACAGCCGAAGATCACTCGTGCAGCCTGGTTCAGCACTGATTGTAGGCGGTTCAGTCTAGTATCCAGAAGTCCAAGAAGCACACCGTTACAGTAATCAATCCGTGACAGTACCAGGGCCCGCACTAGCTTGATAGCTGCGTTCACTGGCAAGTACCGTCGAATTGGCCGCACTGTTTGGCAGTTGGTAATGGCAGGAACGCATCAGATTGCTAACGTGCGCATCAAAGGATAGAGTCTCATCTAGGACCACCCTCAGAAGACGTAAGCTCTCGGAGGGAGCAATGGTTGCATCTCCCACCACGAACGGTCCGGAGCGAGACTTAGCAGATGCCTTCTCCTGGGGGTGCTCATCCACAGAAATTCCGTCTTGGCCGGATTCAGTGCGAGCCGATTCTCTTCCGTCCATGTAGCAATAGCTGCTATACAGTCAGTGAAACGAATCCGTAGTCGCTCCATTTCCGAGGATTAGCATGACGAGTAGATCTGTCCATCGTCTGCATAACTGTGCGGCGTAAGACGAAAGCCTTGATGACGCGATGGACATCCGCTGTATACAGTATGAATAGCAAGGGGCATAAGACTGATCCTTGCGGCATACCGTGTTGGACTCGACGCTCCGAAGACCGTTGCACCACTGATTGTTCCACCACACTGCCTGTATTCTATCGGCTAGATAGCTCTTGATCCAGAGAAGTGGAAGACCATCCAGGCCGTAAGATATCTTTAGTCGCCGGGTGAGGATCTGGTGATCCACCGTTTCAAACGCTGCCGAAGGATTGAGTAGGCTGAGAAGTATTACTCGTCCATTCGATGTCGCATCCACCAGGTCATTAAGGATCTTTAAGATGGCAGTCTCTGTGGAGTGTCCTCGACGATAGGCAGAAGTTTCCAGGTCGCCTTCGTGTCGGACTCGGCCCGGTGCAGAGATTGCTTCCAGTAGTTCCGACCTTTCTCCCTCACTAGATGCCGACTTGATCTAAGAGTATGGCGCCAATGGCTTCTGGCAGTGGCCTCCTCAATCGTCCCTCTGGACTTCTTGAAGACCCTTTCGGCCTGCCGTGTCAGCCGACGCGCCCGCCGACACTCTTCGTCATAGAACGGTCGGTAGGGTCGGACACGGACCGTCAACTCTGTCACCGGCGCTAGGTCATCAAGAATGCCGGAGATCACGAAGTTGTAGCACTCAGCTAGCTCCGATGTCGATTTCTCCTGCACGGTCAGAGAGCAAAGTTCAGAATCTCTGAGACGCATTATGAATTGGTCTTTGTTGCACTGCTTCCAATTCCTCCGCCTCACCGTCTTGTACTCAGGAGGTTGACACTCAACCATGGATTTCCCGCAAACAAGCTCATGGTCTGACCAGTGGCGGCCGGTGACCATGTCGCTGGGTTGCGCAACCCCCAGTGAAACTCCAAATTTTTCGCTGCACAATTTGTCAATAACAATAATAATTTCATATGGAATTTTGCTTGGTGCAGCAAGCCAATTCCCGATCAGAAAACTTAATAGGTTTGAATGTTTCTGCGAACCGGAGGCTACGGTGTGCTGTTAACTGTATGTGGGTCGCTATTTCTTAGCGACCCAATACGATTTCCATGCTGCGTATGGACCACATAGGCGTAATACAGTATTACAGGAGGGACTTTGCCTTGCTGAAGTAGGCGTGACTGGGTCGCTCGAGGGTAGCGACCCAGTCACGCCTACCAATACTAGTATATAGTAGGTCTTGGTTGCAACAGCAGCGACACGCACGTTTCAACTCGCCGCACCAGACTGAGACATCCTCTGCGGGAGAGGGTGCTGGCTTGTTGCCAACATGCCGTAACTGGCTTAAGGCAAATCGTCTGCCTCTGCCCTTCACTGTATGAAGCTGAGGCGACAGAACAGAGAATAGATGAGTTTTACTTTAAAAGGTCAATCTGTAGCGGGAAATTCTAAGAAAATGAATTCCCAGCCTAATTTTAAGGGTGAAATTTTTCTCACCAACATTGCAACCTCCACTTCTTAGACCCACCGGCCGCCACTGGGTCTGACAAGGCCGGTTTCTATGACCGTGGTTTCTGTCTGGATTGTTCTGTGACACTTGTGGCCGTAGTTATGACATTACGAGTAACTAAGAAGTTAGAGTAAATTTTATCCCTACCAAGCGTGTTCTCTATCTCTGCCCACTGCATCGTGATAACTCTGTTGAACATTAACGTAGGATGAATGTTACAAACCAGATGATCAGGGATGTGTTCTGATCTCAGAGCTTCAGCAACCAACTCATCAACATCAAAATTGTGTGATGTCTGGTCTGTCAAAACAAAGTCAATTTTCAAACAAAGTCTTTGCAGGAATGTCACTTGCAGCTTCTAGGATAATGAGAATAGCAAGTTCCATGCATTCGTATGCTCTTACTTTTGTGCTTGTGCTAATAGCCTTGGAGTCTGCGCATGGCATCACAAGTAAGACCGATTCGTCTTTTTATGTCATCTTCTGATCCACCATGTTCTGTTATTTGTCCTTCCAGATATACAAATTTCTCTGCCTGCTTTAATTTTATTCCATCCAGTGTTTCATTCAGTTCTTTTGGTACTCTATATATTATCTTAACTTCCCTTTTCTCCAAGTTTATTTGCACACCCATTTTTACATGACTCTGTTATGCGTTTCATGTTGTCTGTAGACCTCGTTCACGTCCTGCCATTGCTGTCACGTCATCAGCAAACTTCAAATTGTTGATCGTATACCCATTTATCGTTGTCCCTAGATCCAATTCATCGAATGCTCTCGCTAGCACGACTTCTAAAAATATCGTAAACAGTGCTGGCGACAGCACACACAGGACTATTACTAGTGTCAACTTATCACTGAAATAAAATTACATACAAATCAAAATTAATTGATTATATTATTACTATCATGCTGTCATATAATGAGTGAAATAAAACATACATATTGACCAAATATGTCTGCACATTTTTAATCTAGAAAAACAAGCAAATTTTAGACTTTTCTCGCTGACCATCAGACATATTATGGTGGTGGACCACAATGGGTCTGAGGACCAAAATTTGAGAACCGCTGCTTTAGAACCAAAAAGCGCCTATCTAACACCTATGAAGAAATACCTAGTAAGGGAAATTTAATTTATTTCGGCGCAAGTTTAAAATATTTCAACTGATGTAAATGATTTTGTAAATTTTTGACTATTGTTTTCTGTAGGCTACGTGTGAATTCGGTTGATCCGAATGTCACTTACGGCATATCAGGTGAACCTCTTATAACAGACCATGCAGCCGGTAGATTGTTTCGCTCGAGGGATACATACTCTCCAGCTGCTCAACCGCAGCAGACTTCTCGATGGAGCTTCCTGCCTGTTGGTTCTCTGGCGCGTTCTTCTAAGTCGTCCCAAATCGATTCTCAATGCAACTCGACTGCTATCATCACCCGTCGTAACGATTGCAGACAGACAATGTTGACTGACGAAGCACCAGTGATTAGTGAATCGCCTCAGCACATCATCTATACGAGTAGGGCACATATGGAGGCGGTAGTTGTGGATGAGATGAAGGTTTATCATGACCGTCCTCTTCTTTTTTGGCTGTTTATTGTAGATGGAATTGCTCTGATTGTTTTTGGAATACTTAGTCTACTCTGGTGTCTTTCGTGGGATATAATGCATTACAGCCGATTCTGGAGCGGAATCCTGGTAATTCACAAATAAGTTATTTAATTCGATAGCCGTATTGGCTTACGCATTGATTGTTTTTCACCGGACAATTTAGGTGGCGAACAGCATCATCATCATTAACCGTAGGCTCATCGCCCGTTGGTGTATAAAGCCATCTCCACAGTTTTCAGCCATTCTTTCCTGTCCGTTGCTATGTGGCTAAGATACTGTAAACTGCTTCCACGCCATTCTTCAATATCATCACACCATTCCTTGTGTGGTCTCCCTCTCTTATTGGCACCCTCCATTATTCCAAACATTAGAGCTTTGATCTTTCTGTCCTCTTTCATTCTGCACAGGCCTATGTGTCCAAAAAGATGGAGTTTCCTTTGTTTTACTCTTTCCAGCGTGGTTTGTTTGGGCTGAATTCTCCTGTATAGTTCTTCATTTGTGATTTTTTTCGACCCATCCGATTCTTAGTATTTTTCTGTAACATTTTCTTTAAAAGTCTAGTATTTTTCTTTCCAAGTCTTTGATGATGGTCCATGTTTCTCATCCATATAAAAAGCTGCTGAAGATGCAGGTTTCGAGCATTTTCTTGTTGTTTCAGTGCTTATTGCTTTGCTTTTCCAGATTTTGTCAATTGCCGTCAGTTGATCTAGAGCCCTTGCTGCTCTCCTTGTGATCTCTTGTCTGCAGTCTAAGTCATGCGTCATGTTGCTTCCAAGATAGGTGAAGCGAACAGCCCCTACAGACAATTATTGGAAAAACTTTTAAAAGTGTATCATACTTTGTATATATGCGCCGTGAGAATGACAGATTGAAAAAGGCAGAAATCAAAATGGAAATATAAAAATGAAGTTGGAAGTTTGACATCGTAATATCATGACCTGTAATGTCGTCCTCCTGTTCTTTGAAGGAATCACAGACCTGTCCCAATGAGTGGCGTAGCACTGGTTGTGCAGATTGTTCAGTGCAAATGGGTCTTCTGGCGGTCGGTACCCCGACAAAACGGCGCAGACAAAACGGCGCAAGCTTGACATTCACCTATAGCCCTCCCGTTACTAGGCTTGAATTTGTTAGAGCAATTGCACTTTAATTTGGACCTACAAATATTTCGAAGAGGATATGTTATTATGTATTTGTTTAAAAAATAATAATTTTAATAGCTTTTTAAAAAATTCACGGAAATGTGCTGCTGTTCTGTGATTCCGTCAAAAATATTACTTATTTTAAGTATTTTGACGATCCAACAAATATAGCAGGCGGGACGCTCGATCACGTCATCACTATTCGCGATTTCTGTGTCGACAGCTTGAACATTGCCCCCCCCCCCCCCCAGGAATATTCGCCGACCACAGACTCGTAACAGGCAGAATCTCCACCACACGCAAGAAGAGCCCAGCACCGACGCCTAAAATGGTGCGGAGTTGGAAGTCAGTCGACCGGAACGAGGTGCTCTGAGCCATCAGTGTCGGCCCTCTCGGCGTTGTGCTAACCGACGACACATCGGCAGAACGGCTCTTCTCCTTATACGACGACACCTTGAGAAATTTAGCAGACCGCTTTGCGCCACAGCACAGGGTGTTCTTGCAGCGTTAGGCCGCTCTGCTCCTGGTTCGACGCAGAGTGTCGAGCGGCCCGCAGAAATTGCCGCAGGCTCGAGCGCACTACCGTCGGACACGTGAAGCAGCCGACAAGAGACTGTACATCGCTGCGTGCAAGGAAAAGCAAAAGACCATAGCGGATAAGAAGG
This sequence comes from Metaphire vulgaris, assembly GCA_018105865.1. NCBI lineage: Eukaryota > Metazoa > Annelida > Clitellata > Crassiclitellata > Megascolecidae > Metaphire > Metaphire vulgaris. Next base: position 9,315,834 of record CM030837.1, read on the forward strand.
CAACCTACTGGACCAATCGGGTCGAAATGGAAGTTCGGAGTCGACGATACTCTGGCGATCGCTGTCCATCATACTGGAGAAGAGCAGAAGGTTAGTAGAGGACAACGCGGCTCCGGAAAGCAACTCGGCCGAAGTCTTCCTCTGATACTTCGAGGAGAAGGTCGCTAATGTACGAACCAGCACGGAAGGCTTACCAAAGGCCGAGCTGCGGACGGCACCACCACCACCCAGGAGCACGCTGTCCACTCTTAAGCCGTGCACTGAAGAGGTTCGCTGCCTCATCATGGACTCTCCGACGAAATCGTGCGCACTTGACCCGATCCAGACATTCCTCCTCAAAGAGATACTGGATGGACTACTGCCGTATATCACAGCCATGATCAACGCCACTCTCAGGGAGGATGGCTTCCGGAGCCTTAGAAGCATGCCATCGTGACTCCGATCCTCAAGAAGCCAGGGCTGAACCCAGACGACCATAAAAATTATTGGCCGGTCAGCAACCTGACCATCTCGAAAATAGTGGAAAAGATTGTCATGGAGCGCGTGCTTGGATTCATATAAGATGAGAAACTACTGCCACGGCTGCAATCAGCCTACAGACGTCACCATGGTACTGAAACGGCCCTGCTAAAGGCCCTATCGGACATTCTCAAAGCCACAGACCGAAGACAGGTATCGCTCCTAGGGCTCCTCGACCTGAGCGCAGCTTTTGACTGCATCGATCACAGGATCCTCCTACAACGCCTGGAGGACAGATGCGGTATCAAGGGGTGCGCACTCAGCTTGTTCAAACAATTCCTAACCGACCGTACACAACAGGTACTCTACCGTGGCCTGCTGTCAAAGACAATAAAACTCTTGCATGGCGTCCCGCAGGGCTCAGTCTATGGCCCGGTTCTTATCCTGCTGTATGTCGCAGAAGTATTCGACATCATTGCGGCCTGCGGGATGGTCTGCCATGGGTATGCCGACGACATCCAGATTTACTGTAGCGGGCTGGCGACGGAAGAGCAGGCTCTAATGCATCAACTAGGTGACTGTATCGTGAAAATACGTGGCTGGATGGCTGGGAATCGACTGAAGCTCAACGAGGACAAGACCCAGCTCATCTTGCTAGAGGGTCTCGTCAGCAGTTACAAAAAAGTCTCGGTCACGGCGATGCGCCTTCCTAGCGCCACCGTCGAGTGCGCCACCGTGGTTAACAACTTGGAAGTGCTCACTGACAGCCAACTGTCAATGGCCGACCACTTCACTGCTGTTAGCAAAAAGTCATTCTTCCAGTTGCGCCAACTGCGAGCGGTCATGAAGTCGCTGACCCCTAAAGCGAGCAGGATGCTAGCCCAGGCCTTTATTAACAGCAGGTTGGACTGCTGAACTGTGTCGTCTACGGTGTTAGAAACTACCTGCTGCAAAGGCTTCAAAGCGTCCAGAACGCGCGGCGCGCCTGGTGACGCAGGCGGAGAAGTTCGACCACATCTCGCCTGCTCTACGAGAGCTCCACCGGTTTCCGGTCCGCCAGCGCGTCAAGTTCAAGATGGGAAAGATCGCATTCAAGGCCCAGCACTCCCTGGCACCAACGTACCTGTGCGAAATGTTCCGTCCGATCGCCGAGCATTCCGGCCGCAAGGGTCTACGCTCTGCCGCAATCGGCACAGTACGCGAACTCGCACAAAATACGGAGACCGCAGCCTGGCTATTGCTGGACCAACCTTCTGGAACTCCCTTCCGACACCACTGCGCATCGCTTGCTTTGAGCAGTCATTACTTTCGTTCAGAAAGAAGCTGAAGACTTGTTTAATAGCCAAAACTGACTGACAGCGCATTTGCTGCACTGCGAACTTGCGCTTTATATGCGCTTTATGCGCTTTATATGCGCTTTATGCGTTCGTATAATAATAATAATAATAATAATAATAATAATAATAATAATAATAATATAATTAATAATATTATTATTATTATTATTATTATTATTATTATTATTATTATTATTATTATGCCTACAGACAGGCGTCTGCAACTATAAGGTTCAGTCGAGACGTCAGACTGGTCGTTCCTCCTCCGTCTCGAATGGCAAAATTCGTTACCAGTAACATCAATCATTTCTTTAGATTTTTCTCTTATCTTCTTACTCTGTGATCTAGTTACAACGTGAGAAATGACAGGATTAATCATATTTTGAGTTTTTACTTCAAGCTCTGTAATAATTTCCCGGTGTAATAATAATCGTTCATTATTCCCTAGATTTTCAGCTAAAGCACACATTATTGCTAATGAATTTCCAATGTTTTCATTGTTACCTAAGTCTTTCATTGGAATATGCAAACGCAAGTTCAACACAATCAATTTAGCTAAAACAGGAGATCCAGTAACTCCTTGTATATGCACCTGTCCAACCTTTTGAAAACTTAACCCGGATAAACTCTTATTACTGACAATAGGCATTTCTGTACCAGAGTCCACCAGGGCATTGACATAAACATTTCTCATCAATATTTCCAACAATTTCTACATCAACATGGTTTAAAGTACATCGTTTAAGTTCAACGTCAATATCAGACCACTTATTAACAGAACACTTTATCAGATTATCTGATTGTTCACATATATCATCAGTAATAATACATTTCATAGATATATTTGCCAAGTCCTCTGGTCCTGAAACAACATCAATACATTTATTAACATCTGTAGGCATATTTAAAACTTCAATTTGATGACATGAGTCAACAGCACAAGCATTTACAACAACTTTCTTATATTGTCTTGGGCATCCAGCTGCCAAATGATAAATTGAATTACAAATGTAACATTTCTTGGTTGACGCTTTGCTAAATGTATTATTACTTTCATGAAATTTTTCTTTACATGGGTTAAAATACCTTTTCTTATCATTCCATTTAGCATCAGGTTTTGTATTATCCTTGTGAAATTTCACCGGTGGTGATGAAGCAAAGTTACTTTGCCACCCACTTTGCCTCACAGTTGAATTATTGTTTACCCCTTCAAATTTATTCTTTTTATCTTGGCCACATTGCCCAATTCTATTGTTTACATACAAATCAGCCATCTGAAATTCGAGGTACATCATACACATCAGTTCCTTCTTTAGTTATGACAAATTGTAACACTTCTGGTTGTAAAGAATCCTTCAAACGAACTGCCACCATTAAATCAATTAATTTATTATAACTACCTTCAACTTGCTTGCTATTTACATAATATGTAAACAATGTCTTCAACTTAGCAGCAAAAACGTTAAAAGTTTCATCTCTACCTTCAAACAAATTAGCAAACTTTTTCTAGTACTCCACTGGAGTCAATTTAAACTCCTTCAAAATATAGCGTTTCACTATCTCATATGAGTCCATTTCAGTGGAAGTTAAACGACTGATAACTGTTCTAGCTTTTGGAGTCAATTTTGGTATAAGAAATTTGACCCAAAACTCAGGTTCTATCTGACAATTTGCAAAAAAATCAACTTCATCAAAATATACTGGAATTTCCACCGATTCCACAGGCATTTCTGGTAAAACATGTTTCAATGCATCACCCATTTGCTTCATCATATACTCACTAGTGATTTTTCCTTTTCAGTTTGCTTTGGCTCTTTCTGTGCCTCCTTTTCAATCCTTTCCAATTCTTCTGTTCCTAATACCTTTTTCTCTCTTGATATTTCTGTGCCTCTTTTTCCATCCTCTCCAATTCCTCCTGTTCCTCATACCTTTTCTCTCTTGCTCTTTCTGTGCCTCCTTTTCCATCCACTTTTCCACGAATATCACCATATCTGATTTAGGCCCCACTACTGAAGCTCCTACTACTTCCTCGGCTAAACATTCCTCTAATTGTTCTCCCTCTTGTGTCTCTTCTCTGGCAACCCATTCTTGAGCCACAAACTCCATTCTTTGACTCCTTGACATCTGTTGAAAGTGCTCTAAATTAAAACCAAATTTACTTAAAATATCCTGTAATCGTTTATCACTCGACTTTTAATTTTTTGCTTTTGAATTTCAGATAGTTGGTTCATTTCAAATAGCCTACTTTAATCAATGTAACAACCAATTACTCAAAATACCAAATATCATGAAAATACCAACTCCCACAATAATCTACCTATCAAAATGCTGTAACAAGCAATTTCCTATACAAAATTAATGTATTGTAAGGATTAAAGTTTAAGTATAGACAACCAGTCTATTCAATTCTACGTTATGATATAACCAGTATGGCACTCAGGTACTGTACTTTATGGAGTGGAAAGAACAAATTCGTGCGAGCATAGCCATAAAATGATACGACAGCCTCCAGGAGACTGCTTACCACACTTCACCTTTGAGAACATCCCCGCCCACAGCCCCACACTTCACCTTTGAGAACATCCACGTCTGACTCCGAGAATTGTATACCCGACTGACGACACCGTTCCCGTCGACACTCCGCAAAACCCGAAGCAACGTCTCAGTCAAATGCTCCAAAGGTACCAAAGCAGCGTCCCCGTCAAACACTCCGGACGGCAGAAAATGAGCGTTCCCGACGAACACTCCAAAAGTACCACAAAGCAACGTCTCCGTCAAACGCTCCAAAGGTATCCAAGCAGCGTCCCCATCAAACGCTCCGGACGGCAGAAACAGCTGGAGTCAAGTGACGTCTGGTGCAAAGTACACTGAAATTGCTTTATGTTTACAGCATTTGATTCTAAGATTAGTCAAAGCACTTTGACCCCCAACGTCGAATTAGATTTTCAGCTAAATTTTAACATTTCAGTTCACTTATTTTAGGCGACGTATTTTTAACGTACGGAACTTTTACCGCACGCGTATTCAACGTATTATATTATTGAAAATATTATATGTAGGCCTATATAATAGGCCTACCTACGACGCGAATCTTGGTTTGACCCATATCAGAAGTTTGTTGGACAGTTGTAATAGACGGCGACAGATCGGGAAAAGATAGAAATAAACACATAAATATGAATACACTTGTAAGTTTTAGCAAAGCATGATGACATTCGCCATGATGGATCATTTCATCGAGATGATATTTACATCTTGATTTTTGCCTTCCCAGATTTTTCATTCACTCTATATTAATTACTGTTATATGAACTACTGAAAATGTTAATGACTGAATACTAAACTTGACTGAAAGGCTAAACATGACTAGTTTAAATTGCTAAAGTTTGATACTATCGCATTATATTGCATTTTATATCACTTAAATCTATTAAATTTTAATATCTATTGTCCTTTCATTTTCTATCTTTTTGTTTACAGTTGATTCTTTTTGGCATGGCCGGTGCCATTCACCGTGGAGATTATTATAAAAAAGTATGGAAGGTAAGCATTACTTTCTATCAAACTATGCACTTTCACTGTCATATAATGTTTTATTTCTATTTTAGTTGTCTGTCATTTAATTCGATTAATTATTATTAGTATACTAGGTGTTTACCCGTCAAAAATGACGGGGGAGATTGGCTGTTTTACCACCCAATTTTGTGCAAACGCAATCAGGGGAGGCGCTGGGTTTTGTAATTTGTTGACTGGGTGGGTCTAATGCAATCTACACAGCCAGGACCCGCCGGCTCAGACTACCCCTCACCCCCAATCAACATTTTTCTGCGTATTTGAACGATTTGCTTGGGTGCCCCTGCCCGAGGCTGGGTGGGTCCGGACCCGCGGACACCCCTAGCGCCGACCCTGAATGCAATAGGATTTTGCGCAATTAATTTCTTTAAATCGCCGCCTTTTCCTTCAACCGAGTTAACGCCCATTCGCAGGAATTTGCTGAAACTTGATAGTCAAGGTAAGAGTACTGATTTGGCAGTGTCGAACGACATGCAGTGCTTGATTCTCTTGTTTGCTGTGCTGCTTTTTCACGCCGAGAAACAGCCTGCTACTCATTCTCACTTGATTGTCGAAAAGCTCGTGAACGCTGGACTTTTTTTGTTTTGCACGGACGGTTAGAAAGAGGAATAAAAAAGCTAAACAATGGTGCAAATCTCATCTTCGGACGGTTAGAAAGAGGAATAAAAAAGCTAAACAATGGTGCAAATCTCATCTTCTTAGCTCTTATATAGCCTGAGATATAGCAAATTTAAAAAAATTTGGAAACTTTCTCAGAATTCAAAACTTTCACGAAATTCACCGATAATACTTATGTTCAAACATCGGGGTCATCGGGTTAGAACGGATAGATCTTTGCCAAATGTCAACCGATTTTCAAAATTTTTGGTTTATTTTGTTCCTCTGACATCCCTTTACAACTTTGCCGCTGACCAAAGTGGGGTTACCGCAGAAAATATTTTGCTAGCGGGCTTTGAAAAAATATTTGGGGGAGAGGGTGATATTTTAGGCCGTAAAGTGGACTCTACCCCCATATTTTTTTGTTTTGCACAGACGGTTAGAAAGAGGAATAAAAAAGCTAAACAATGGTGCAAATCTCATCTTTTTAGCTCCTATATAGCCTGAGATATAGCAAATTTAAAACGTTACAGCAATCATTTCTGAAGAACGCTTTTCCAAAAATTAAATCCCCAGTACGGTGACAGCGTCTGAAAATTTAATCCACACTTGAGGGGTAACATTAAAAAAATAGGGTTTGAGGTTAGGAAAGAGTAAATATATATAATAACGGGGGGCAGGGCATTGGGAGAGGGAAGGGAGGTTTGTGAGTAGGAAGGTGGGCTGTACGGGTTTTCGGAGCAGCGTTGTGTAGGTTTGGAAACGGGGTTTGGGGCCGGTGGGGTAGGGCGGAGCGCTGATGGGTTGGGGCCTGGGAGATTGGGGAGGGATGGGTAGTTGGAAGGTGATAAGGAGAGGGAAGGGAACGGGGGTTTAGGGCCGGGGCAGGGAATGGGTTGGGGCTGGAATGGGTTGGGCCCGAGGCGATTGGAAGAGGGATGGGGAGAGGAAAAGGGGGGGGAGAGGGAAGGGAAACAGGGGGTTTGGGGCCGGGGCCGGAATGTGTTAGGGCCAGGGTGATTGGGAGAGGGATGAGGAGATGGAAAAGAGATGGGAGAGGAAAGGGAACGGGGGTTTGGGGCCTGGGCCCGAATGGGTTGGGGCCGGGGCGATTGGGAGAGGGATGGGGAGAGGGAAAAGGGTTGGGAGACGGAAAGAGAACAGGGGGTTTGGGGGGGCGATTGGGAGAGGGGTGGGGAGAGGGAAAAGGGTTGGGGAGACGGAAGGGAACGGGGTTTGGGCAGGGGGGCGATTGGGAGGTGGATGGGGAGAGGGAAGGAGATGGGATAGGGAAGGAAAAGGGGGTTTGGGGCCGGGGCGGGAATGGGTTGGGCCTGGATGATTAGGAGAGGTATGGGGTGAGGGAAGGGGGGACGGGGTTTAAGCTGCAATTAAGACGCTTCGTTAAACGCTCCGGTTTGATTAAACAATATTTGGTTGTCAATGACAACAGCGTCTTGCAATACCCGCCGTGTTGCCGTCGGACAGACAGACATCGAGAATTATATATATAGATTGAGACATTATGTATCAGTGGCGTACTGGTGCATGAAATGGGAGTAAGAACTTGTCAAATATTTATATGTTCGACAAAAACAGTGTGAGGAAATGTCGATGGATTGTTTGAAGAATTACGCATATTTAATGTTAGGCATTTCGGGAGATTGGCCCTCACCTTTTCCACAGTGCGCGAGGACGGCCTCCCTTTGGAAGCATAACATTTTATTCCGTATGCTAACCATCCCCACTAGAGTTAGAAAGTGTGACTCCAGCTGCCTTTTTTAAAAACGACCATTGCACGCGTTTTTAGATAACACTGAAAAGGGGCTGTCCATTAATTACGTCAACAAATTAGGGGGAGGGGGTTTGAAAAAGTTTGACAGGAGAAGTTGACGTCAACAATTTCTTTTTTACAAATTATTAAAAGTAGGAAGTTTCATGGAATACTATTTATTACAACGGAAAAAAGCCTGACAAGCAAAAAAGGTCATCACCACCACATTATGACACTTGATGAACAAAAGAAAGGGGAAAAGGTCTCATCGCTGCAAAAATAATAAGCTTCTAAACTTTTTAGGGGACCTATCACTGGTCTTAGTGGAGGAGTCAGAAGTTTTTGACATAATTATAGGGGGTCATTGAAAGTTGACAGTTGTTGGCAATGGGGAGGGGTCAAAAATTGCCCAAAAATTGTTGACATAATTAATGGACAGCCCCAAAGAGAACATGAAAAGAGAGAGTTTGCTACTAATAATAAAACATATGATTGTATGACGGTTCTCATTTACTTCGTTAAAAATCATTTTGTCGAAAATCATGTAATGCCGCTCATTTGATCGAAAATAGCTCGTCGAAAATATTATCAGCGTTTAGAATTCGGTAGCCGTTACAGTCAAATAGATGAATTACATATGAAGGTATAAATTGCTAATGGATTCTAACTAGAAGTTTCAGTATACCTAATGCCGTACAACCATTTCTGCATAATTGTCTTGAACAGAGTTGGTTGTATATTGTGCTTGGAGTGATCACTACTGCTGCGGTGATGGCGTGCTCAAGTTTTACGTTGGACACATTTTGCCATCAATTAATAGAGGTTATTCAGTTCAACAATTGGACCATGTATCTATGGGAAGTATCTTATCGCATCCAGAATATACCAGATTAGTGAGTGCTGCTCTGATCAAATTTCTCAAAATGTATTCATTAAATTTTTGTTTCATGACATAGTTGCTAAAGTGGGCAGCCTGTACACCTAGGTGTTGGTAGTTCTTTCAGATACCTTGCCAGGGCCGCTGAGAGGGGAGGGGAGGGCAGGGGTAAATGCACAGGGGCCCGGCGGTCTGGAGGGAGCCCGGGCCGATGATGAAGATGTATAATTAACAATAATAACAATAATAACATGAAAAAAGGTTACGATGTTATGCTGTGCACAGGGGTCCGGCGAGTAAAAGGGGGCCCGGGCGCCGAGGACATCTAGAGATCAAGAGCGACGAGCAAAAAAAGGCCGTCAGCAATTTGTAAGACTTGTCAGAGGCCCGTCAGCCGTTCTGCACAGGGGACCGGAATTTCTCTCGGCAGGCCTTGCTGCCAAATTTCACTAAGATTTGTCAAAATAAAAAGGGTTTAGGATTTATTGGTTCACAGTGTGTATGATTTATCTATTAGATCAGTGGTTCCCAAACTTTTTCGTTCGGCGTACCCCTTCAGACATTTTTCGAAAATCCGTGTACCCCTAATTTTCTAAGTAAATTTAAGGAAGCACACTTTCGATTTTTAAAAGCATAAGCATGGTATCTGAATCATGAAATTTAATAATGTCTTCAAACCTACATGTAATCGGACCAGGGCCGGATTAAGGTCCGAGTAGGCCGGGGGGCTGAGAAAAAAAGGCCGTCGCCTATACTGAAAATCTCTGACAAGCAAAAGAAAGGTTATAACCCTTCCAAATCGTTCTGACAAGCAAAAAAAGGTTATCTCGAAAATCGGTGGGCCTATTTTCATGATGGGCCGGGGGTCTACAGCCCCGTCAGCCCCGCCTTAATATGGCTCTGGAAGAGCCGCGTGTTATTATAGGCCTATAACATGTTTTATAGATATCGAAAACAAGTTTTATCATTAATTCGCTGTGTGAGAGAAGGCAATTAAACGCCTGTTGAATAGAGGGCGTATGGGCCCTAGATATGTAAAAATCTAATCGATTTGAAGAAATTCTCCGACAACATCTACATGTTCTTCTTGCTCCATCTTCATTGCTTTAACCTTTGCAAGAATAATCAATTATATCATTCTCAATTTTGATCTACAGGGTTCGAAATAGAGCACTCCCAGCCATTTTATACTACACACTAACGCCATTGACTGTAGTAGAACGAGGCACGTCAACTAAATTAAAGCCCTGCCGAATATCTTGTGGAATGGTTAGTAGGGAATTTAAGGGAAGAGCCCAGGCTCGGATTAAGGTCCGAGTGGGCCGACGGGCTGAGAAAACAAGGCCGTCGACTATACTGAAAATCTCTGACAAGCAAAAAAAGGTTATCTCCCTTCCAAATCGTGCTGACAAGCAAAAAAGGTTATCTCAAAAATCGGTGGGCCTATTTTCATGATGGGCCGGGGGGCTACAGCCCCGTCAGCCCCCGCCTTAATATGGCCCTGAATCGGACTGCATTAGCCATAATCATTAACTATAGTTACTAGACCTACTAGGTTTTATTAAAGCTTATTAGGATAAAAAATATCGTATACTTGTAACATTCAAAGTTAAATTTGCATAACCTATCGGTCAAATGAAAACAATAAAATGAATCAATGAGATGGATGAGGTTGCATCTCATCAGCCAGTTTCGAGAATCTTGGCTGCGTCTTTGATCCACACAGGGCGATTTTTGAATTTGCCGCGCTGACCAAGGAAGAGTCCAATACCACAAGGTGATAGGACAGGTTAAACTTTAAAACTATAGCGAGGGGTGACGGGTTAGAGTAGAGGTGGGTCGATTAATCGAAATCGTAATCGAAATCGCGATTTTTAGAAAAACCGAAATCGAAATCGACACGATTATTAAATAAATCGAAATAATCGATAATCGTCGAAAAAATAATCGAAATCGCGATTATTTTTCGATTATTCCCGTAAGTTATATTATACAATATTTCCGATTCAAAGAAAGATCAATTTATAAATTTACCAATTATCAGATTTTCATTGAAAATGGATTGAACTGCGTATAAAGACAGGCACCATCTTTCTGGGTTTGACAGCAGCTTTCGATGCGGTGTGGCATGCGGGTTTAATGTACAAACTCTCGCTCAATTTGCCACCCTGGTTCTGTCAACTTGTGGAATTACTCATCTCTGACAGACGGTTCTTAGTTCACTTGGGAGATGTCAGCTCCTGGAGACGTCAGCGAAACGGTCTAACACAGTGTTCAGTTCTAGCACCTATGTTATTCAATTTGTAGGCTTATAGGCCTACACACGACTTACCGGATACCATAGGTAGGAAGTTTGGATACGCTGACGATATCGGTCTTGCCAACCAGGCTCGATCCTTTAAGGAGATTGAAGACCAGGGTTATTTCTAGGATTGTGAATTGGGGTGGGGTGTCGGGAAAATCTGGGGGTGTTTATTTCTAGGATTGTAGGATTGTGAATTTGGGGGTGTCGGCAAAATCTGGGGGTGTCGAAATTTGGAAATCTCTACCGAAAAAGGCTGGCAAGCAATAAAACCTTATAGAGACTCACAAAAAGTCTGACAAGCAAAAAAAGTCATCCGAGGATAAAAGTTGTGGGGTGTATTTCTCCATTTGAGAGCAGGCCCCTTCAGAGGCTGAAGGAGGCCCAGGCCAGTTGGAATTTCGAGGCCTCTCCTAGCCTTCCCAACAATTAAAATTTTGACAAGCGAAAAAAGGTAATCACCAATTTTGAGGACCGCAGAATACCTTCCTAGCTTTCCCAAAATCCCAAAATTGTCAACAAGCAAAAAAGGTCATTACCAAATTGTGAGGCCCCTTCTAGTAGTAGCTATCTAGCTTTCTAGCTCTCCCAGAATTCTAGACAAAGAGACAAAGGGAGGCCCCCAAATGATGGAGGCCCGGGCCGAATGGCCCTCCTGGCCCCCCTCTGAATTGGCCTGTTTGAGGGTGTTCAGGGCTAATCAATATGCATTCTGTATGCCTACCATTGTCACATTACCAAATTTTAGGGGGTGTCGACCTCAAATTGGGGGTGTTGGGGGGTGTTAGGGGTGTAGAATATCCCTGTTGAAGACCAACTGAACATCGATACACAGAGGATTGCCGGATACTGTAAAATATGGCGGGAAAGACAGTTTCTAAAGGTACTGTGAAATAATCGAAATCGAAATCGCGATTATATAAAAAACCGTAATCGTAATCGAAATCGTAATCGTGAAAAATAATCGAAAATAATCGTAATCGTAATCGGAAAAAATAATCGTAATCGACCCAGCTCTAGGTTAGAGGAGTCCAAAAAGTCTACACCTGTCACTGCAATTTGAGAAAATCAAATCCTATCACTTTTTTAGAACTTTTGCAAATATTGTGAAATTTGTTACTATCAAACATCGGTGCATAAGCATTCCACTGACTTTCCACTTTCCGCGGCGTACCCCCTAGGAAGTCCATTTTGTACCCCTGGGGGTACGCGTACCACCGTTTGGGAACCACTGTATTAGATAATTAGACTGAGTATTGCAATCTAATTTTGCATCTGGACATCAGACACACCAGCGAACCGGTTTTAAATAATTGGCGTTAGGCTATACTCCCGCCTGGAGTGATCACTTCTGTTGCGGCGATGGAGTGTTCAAGTTTAATATGCAATTAAATCACTCGCCACTGTATTCGAAAGATGTTCAAATTTAAAATCGGTCTAATCCCTGGTCCAAAGTTAGGTGCCTAACACAGTGCTTCCCAACCAGTGTGCCGCGGCATACAACTGTGCCGCAGCAACGGTAGAAGTGTGCCGTGGCAAAATGTTGGAAAATAGTAAAATAATAATGGTGCTGTATTAATTGTTAATTATAAGTTTAATTATATCTCTTCAATGAAGTTAAGCATGAAGTAGTTGTACAGATTATTATTATTATTATTATTATTATTATTATTATTATTATTATTATTATTATTATTATTATTAGTGCTGTTACGGTTAACCGAACCGAACCGAAACCGCGGTTTTTCGGTCAAAACCGAACCGAACCGAAACCGCGGTTTTGACCATGCAAATTGGACGGTTTTCTTCTTTTTTAACCCTAGGTTAGGGTTAACGCTAACCCTAACCTAGGGTTAAAACCCTAGGTTAGGGTTAGGGTTAACACTAACCCTATGATCTCTTTTTTCAATGCATTAAATGCATTTAATGCATTTTGAATGCAGTTCAATCAATGCACAGCTTTTAAACGCTAAAATAACGAGTGTTGTTCTTCTGTCATGTCTATGTCTCTATGATGAGTCAGAGTCTGACGTCATTATTGAAATCAGTAAAAACAATTTTAAAATGGCTGCATTAGTAGTGTCGCGCAGTGCCAGTTTAGTGTGGAATGCCAATTAGCTCCGGACACCTTCAAAATTGAGGCAGACACCTCCACCCCAAATCCAAAATCCTAGAAATATCCCTGAAGCTGACGGAACGGGTTCAAGCCCTGTTAGTGCCCCTAGTGGCTTTCACACATGCAGTAATGCCTCCTAAGCCACTTTAAATCATGACGAGTTTAAAATTAGACCTATTGGCAATTGCATCAACTGAAAAGAGGTTACTTAAATAAAGGGGCCGTCCATAAATGACGTCACGCGATTTTGTCACTTTCCCCCTCCCCCTCCCTACGTCACGCAACGTCGGACCCCCTAAAATATGACGTCACAACGGGCCGAACCCCATTTTCAAAAATCGCGTAACGTCATTTTATTTTTTATTTCTTATTAAAGTCCTCAAAAAGGTAATTCTTGTATTTTATACTCTCGAAAAACCCTGACAAGCAAAAAGAGGTCATAATTGTATCATTTTTCGTCTCCAAAATCTCTGAAAGCAAAAAGAGGTCATAGGGTTAGGGTTAACCTATCGCTAGCCCTAGGGTTAGAGTTTGGGTTAACCCTAACCCTAACCTAGGGTTAAAAAACCGAACCGAACCGAAACCGCGGTTTTTCGGTCCAAACCGAACCGAAACCGACCGAGACTGCTCGAGGTGAAACCGTAACAGCACTAATTATTATTATTATTATTATTTAAGCGCATAGCCTTTTGGCCGTTGAGATTGTACGCCATAACTGTCTATTCAGCGCACATTGGAAGGCTTCGGACACTGATAATCCACAGTCCCCATGGATTTGGTGAAGCCAAGTGATTGGTGGTCTACCTCGTGGACGATTCCATCCTGTAATCCCAATGTCTCTGTCTGAGACGGTCTCGAAGTCGCGTTACTAGTTGAAGTGCAGCCGAGGCAGGTACTGCTGGTGGGAGTCTTGCGACGTGCCCAAAGAGGCTGAGACGTCGACGACGAACAATGGCTTGTACAGTTTCTAGTCCAGAGCGCATGTATACTTCATCGTTGCATATGAAGTCAAACCATCTAATATTAATTATATTAAGGATTCTACGTTGAGCCTTAGTGTGAAAAGCTTCAAGTCTTTTCCACTCTTGACCAGTCGTCATCCAAGTCTCACTTCCATATAAGATTGTTGAGAGTACAAGACATGCATACATCCGAAATTTAGTTTGCAGGCTCATCCGACGTTGCTGCCATATTCGGCCAGGCGCAGATTGCAAAGAAAATATGTACTTATAAAGAGCGGTAGTCAATAATATAGTGCTAGTAGTTCTATTCGAATGCATCATTTAAAAATGAAATGTGTGCAATTCGGCTGCAGTGTGCTGTTGACTATGTTTCTTGAATAGTGTGGGAAAAGTTTGGGAAGCACTGGTCTAGTCCCTAACAGAATTCATTTGTATCGCATCTAAACGACGCCTCATGGTTAAATAGGCTATAGTGTTGCTTTGTGCTATATGTTCAACAAATCATCTCTATTTTATAATTAATTGATGTGAATGAAGCTTCTCATTCATTTATGGATTCTCATGTATGTTCATTCTTTTCGTGTTCAAGATTGAAATACGTGATTGTATGATCAATTGATCATATTATACTACTTTTTAAAATCAAAATTTAGATTCCATTCATCAATAAATTATATATGCCAAAATTTAGTTTAGCAAAACATGCATTTATTTTAGTCCAAACTCGAACCTGTCCAACCTACCAGATTGGCCAAATACCAACGTCGTCGCATGCTTTGCAATGGATGGTATTCAAGTTATGCTTCTGATGTTGGCGTTTTTTACTGTCACTTCTCTTCTCTTATTCATTGACAGATTCTACAATGCGCATTTCATCACTACTAGAATGGTAGGAAAATTTCCAAACGAGTCGTATGCATGTGATTTTTTCACTGCTTTAATTTGTATGAAATCAATGGTAGGAATGGTAGGAAAAATTAAAAATGAGTCGTATGCATATGATTTGTTCACTGCTTTAAATTCTACGAATCAGGTGGGTGCAGCCAGGATTGTATCTGAAGTATAAGTTTATTATGTTACAAATATTGTCCTGCAAAACTCAGATGATCACCTTTGCTAGTTGATCTCCATGCTGGCGTGGTCTACTATGGCGTGCTCTACTATATTCAATTCACATGTTTATGCAGCCAGTGGCGGATTGGGTCTGAAAATGATTGGTTGCCAGGAGGCAAAAGGTGCCACCCTGAGCCATCTACATAGGCCATCGTTGATATCTACAATTGCGATTTTATTTATCCAGGCCTGTTTTAACATTACTTCGCGCATAGCCTAGTGACCCATAAATTTATACTGTCTCAGGGGCCCACTTGCCATCGAACAAGTGGACAACAGGCCAGTCCGCCACTGTACGCAGTAATCTTACATTGCATCGATGTGACACATTTCGTTACCTTTTGCATTTACACGCTAGCTTTCAGTGGAAAAATTAATAGTTCCATTCCTCTATTACTGAAGATAAACCCTGATTTAGACAGTTCTGCCAGTCACTTATCGACGAGTCAACATCTATCGCACAGTGCCGACAATGTGAATCAAATTCATTACAGAGGCCGACTAGCGAAAGTAGACGCTCATCAGTTAGGCTAAATATTCATCAATGCACGCTATATTAGTTCAAAATCAACATTTATAGTCAATAATCAAAAGAATTAAGATAAGAAATATTCTGCTTTCACATATGAGCCACCACACTCCATTTCAATTTATACACATATGTATATGTACACAGTGGCGGATCCAGGATTTGGCAAGTAGGGGCCGTGGGGGTGGTAACTTCTAAACATGGGTTAGCCATTTGTTAATAGGTATGTAGCAATAAGTATAGGGTTCCAACAGGGGCCACTGATATTCACTGATATCACAGACATTCAATAGGGGTACGACCCCCTCGGGGCTCCCATGTGGAGCCGCCACTGTATGTACATATACATATATGTATATACGGTTTTCGAAGAGTTTTCGAAGAACTGTCAATAAGTAAGTAAAATCTCGAAAATTTATATAGCACTTTGGAGAGTAGTACAGTGGTAACTGCTCATTCTTGTGCATTTAATCTTTCTTGAAATAGCTATGGGCAATGTGGGTTGTCGGCCGGGGGAAGGTCAGTGTATCTATGAACAGCCATTTGCGATGTTCTATAAAAGTCCAAAGCCACGGGGCACTGGAGGTCCCAACCCCCTATTCGGATCAGGACCGTTCGTAAAATTCGTCCAAAACCGGTGAGTAGTTGGACGGGTAGGTGTAGTATTAGATCGAGGAAAACACGCACTAGATTGTAGAAACGACGACCTTTTTGTTCATCAAGACTTTTTGAGCAAAAAATGTCGAAGAGCCCCTATTCCGGAATCCTGGCAATGCCACTGCTAGTGTAGGACGCGTTCGTAAAAATATGAGTTACTATGCTTTATTGTTGAATTAGTAAGTGAAGTTTTTAATACAGAGTTTAACTATTTTTTTCCTTAGGCCTACTACCTTCTGCTTTGATAGCGTCACAGTGATGTCTACGTGTTTTATGCCCAGACTGGATTTTGTAAACTAAATTTTGTTGATTTTTAAAAGAGATGGACAAAGTATCGTCAAATTATCGTTATCTGACTTTGAGTCCGGAAAAGGACTGGGTTTGACTTCTAAACGAATTTTCGAGCAAGCGGTGGAGTAGAACGAGTATTGAACACGTACTGAAAAAGTCGATAGTATCCTACCGGTACGACGGAAAGGCAGCACGGCAGTGATTGTCCACGCTCGGCCAGAACGGGAACCAATATCACTTATTTCATGAATTAATATGCAGCCTTGAAGACAAGACACAAGCACACAAATATCCATGTGAAATTACATGACATAAAGGCACTTCTTACTTTTGTACCAGTTACTAATTCTTTAAAAAAATGTATTAGCTCATATTTTAATACGTCTGGCCTACCCTAGCCTGGTTTTCGCTAGATGGCGCCGCTGCACTTAGAATTTGAAAGATAAACTTAAAAGGCTGGGTGCATTATATAATACTGCAGAAAATCTTTACCAAAAGATCAAAGATTTCTTACATAGGCCTATATCCCTCAAAGAAATAAGAAAAAACAAACAAGGGATAAAAATAAGTTCAAAGATGTGTTGGAACAAATGTTTCTAAAGGAATTAATCACTAAATGAGACTCTTCAGACGCAAAGATTGTAACCTATGTCATTACTGCACTTATTCTGAACTTATATTTATAACCAAACCATTTCTGGTAGCGCCATTTTGGCTGTCTGCACGTGTTTGTACGTACTTCGTAATATCGCCGTTTCTTGGCAGTTTTACCGACGCTTCATTTTTGCGATAATCGCGCGAAGTGTCGTCTACTTGTCGTTTCGAAGAGGTCAGCGACCGTCTTCGCGCTTTATCTGCCCTGAACGGATCGGATTTATGTCGCGCGGTGTCGGCGTGGTTGGTCCGCCATTTTATCTAAGCCACCAGCACGTCGACGTAGTTCTCACAGGCTACGTTGGGAAACGACTGTCCCGGTCCTCGCGCGGAGTTTCCATCTCTGGTCGGTTCTGTCAAGTTCGGCGATGGATCACTGTCTTGCAGAGGACCGCCCTTAGAAATTCGCCGTCTGATCTCGACATGCGGAGAATTTATCTCAACATTTATGCGGTCCTTCAACATCATTTCTTCTGCGTTTCTCTTACTCTTCAATGGAACGTCTTGGGGAAGATCGCCTTCTTAAGGGTACACCGCCTGAATTCGCCACGGCAGCGAACTCTTTCGTACCATCTGAGTGGTTTTTTTCTACCAACATCTTCCATTCCTTGTTGACTTGTCAACGTTGTCGACAGCGCCTTTGACTTTGGCCTTCGCGATCTACGGCGCTATAGAAGTTGTCCAGTACAATAACAATAACAATTATTTTTGTTCGCTACATAATTACATTATTGCTGCAATCGACGGAGTCTTAGCACCAGGGTTCCTCTAACTAATAGAGCCGAATTATTGGTCTACTTGACGCTGTGCGACCATTTTCCGTATGAACATCGACGGTTGAGAAAAGTCGAACATCGCTCGTACTTAAATGGGTGACCATCCCGGGATCTAGTCGTTGTGCCGGGGGCCAGCCAAACCGTTCATCGCTTAGGAGCGTTAAGCTACGAAGGTAAAATGCGAATTTAGGGGTATTAATAGTCTATGGGTAGTAATTGCAAACTACTCTAGAATAACAACGTGAGTCAAATGCGCAGTGACGTTGCCTAGTAAATGGAGGTCAGCGCCGACCCTACGCCCGTTGAGTAGGTCTACGGGCTAACTTTTCCCTTCAATCCCTTTGTGACTCGGCTTAAATTATTCACGGACTTTTTCTCTGACTCAAATTTAACTTTAGGATTTAAAGCAGGGATGTCAAACATACAGCCCGCGGGCCGAATACGGCCCGCGAAGGCTTTTCATCCGGCCCTCGTGTGTGTGGCTAAACACAATAAACAAACCGTTTTGTCTAAGCAAATTTACTTTATTTAAGGCGTGTTCAAAAGTACCGCTGAGGAATTATGCACAACGTGTAAATTTTTTCCGCTATAACAAAAATAACAATGCAAACGAAACTCCTCTACAATGTGGACTATAGACAAAGAGACAAGATCATTTGAGAAGTACGGCAATATGATAAAATGGGCTTGATATCAAATTTTTCGAGATGTCAAAAAACTGGTACCACAGATTGACATGTTGACGCCACCTTTCACTAAAGGCTATGAAAAAACTTTTGACGCTCTTCAGCTGGAACTGATCGATCTGCAGTATCACTTGAGTCTGAGCCTGTATTACAAAGATCAGACATTGGACTGAAGTGAATCGTCTAGCATTAAATCCTGGCAAACCCGAAGTGCTGTGGATCGCTACGCCCAGGAGGAGGCGCTTGCTTAGCCGTGTTCCATTTGCTATCGATGGGATTCAAATTGTACCGTCGGCTGAAGTGCTCCTTCTCTGGGTCCTGTTGGACGAATCACTTTCGCTCAATGGCCACATCAGCAATGTCACTCGGAGTTCATTCTATCAGCTTCTGAGGATCAGGGCGATCCGCCGGCACCTTCCAACGTCGGCAGCGATTCAACTCGTGCGCGCCGTCGTCATCACGAGGATCGACTACTGTAATAACATCCTCCTCAGCCTACCAGATGCCCAACTGAGCCGGTTGCAGATGGTTCTCAATACTTCTGCCCGCATGACCTACGGTGCCAGACGGGGCGAGCACGTCACCCCCTTACTCAAGGACAAGCTGCACTGGCTGCGCATCCCCGAGCGCATCATCTACAAGAGATGCTGCCTGACATCCCGGGCCCTCAATGATCCTGTCTGCCCGTTCTACTTAGCTGAACTTGTACATAGGCCCCCGCTTACTGATTGTCGGCGGCAGCTTCGTTCCTGTAATCGGGTCCAATTGGTCGTACCCCCTCCGTCTAAGACAGTGAAATTTGGGGAGAGGTCTTTCACCCGAGGGAATCCCATCCTTTTGAACAAGCTGCCCGACTTTGTGACCAACGCGACTAGTCTTGAAATGTTCGCTACCAGACTAAAGACGCACTTGTTTACCATCTCATTTAAGTGCAATGTGTAAAGCGCTCTTGATCTTGGCCTGCTGTGACTATAGCGCTATATAAATTAGCTTATTAACTAACTAACTAACTAACTAACTGAGCAGATTGGCAAGTTTTCTGGATCACTGAAATTAAACCAAATTTCCCAAACTCTAGGGCATGGCAAGGAAGCTACTTGTGATGTTCGGTTCAACGTATGTTCTTAGCAGACTTTTTCAACTATGAATTTTAAATAAGTCGAAACTGCGTTAAAATTTGACTGACGTTCACCTGCATCCAGGCCCGTCTTTTGCCAGTGTGAGGTCCCTGGCACCTGGCGGCCTGAGGGGCCCCGTCGGGGTGAAAAAACGTTGCTTTTTCTGATGCTCGAAAAAAGTTGACAATCTGTCCTTGCTTTAAGGCTAATAGATGACTGAATTCTAGACTTTACACAATTCTAACGTTCTAAGCTAAAGTGAGAATTTTCAAAGTCGAACCCTATTCGAACTAAAATATTTCATTGGTTTGACTGCTGCATTTCTTTCTGTGTTATTATTTCCACTTAAAGAATTGCCGTTACAACCAAAAACGCTTTTCGCCGTAGCCGGAGAAAATATCCTCGGACAAAATGTCATGGGGACAAATTGTCATCGGACAAAATGTCACGAACAAACTGTCACGGTTTAGGGTTAATGTTAGAGTTAGGGTTGCATTTTGTCCGTGACATTTTTCCCGCTGACATTTTGTTCCCATGACATTTTGTCCGTAATACTTTGTCCGTTACTTTTTGTCCGCGGACATTTGTCCTAGCACCCTTTTCGCGGACTTCCTTATGTAATATTATGGACCCAAGGGATCAGCGGACCACAGTCTGATAATTAACCGCTATCTTTCCATAACTAAAATATTGTATTTTGTGTCATTGATACTTTAGGTCGAGCCACTGTGTGAGCCAAAGCTGTTTAATCCTTTTGGTCAGGTATCAATGGGACAAGTGCAAGTCTTCGTTGGGTTTGTTCTCCAAGCGTCAGTTTATGGAGCAAATATCAAACTTTGGCAACAAACCTATGCTCCTGTATGGGCAGGAATCATCGTAAGTATCAATCTCTTTCTCATGTAATAGTAAGTACAATCTCGTTAACTTCTGTAGCGCTTTCAAGAGAAGCACCGAAGTAGCTCCTTATTCCTATGCGCTAGTAGCATCATAGCAGCAGCAGCAGCAGCAGCAGCAGCAGTAGTAGTAGCAGTAGTAGTAGTAGTAGTAGTAGTAGTAGTAGTAGTAGTAGTAGTAATAGTGGTAGTAGTAATAGTAGTAATAGTAGTAGTAGTAGCAGTAGTACCCTTGCACTCTTATGTCTGCTGGACTTTTCAGCGGCATTTGACACCGTAGATCACGACATCCTGCTCAAACGTCTCTATACCACCTATGGGATCATAGGCCCAGTTCTTGATTGGATCCGGAACTACCTGTCAGATCGTAGCCAGTCGGTCACCTGGTTGGGTCATAAGTCTGATTCACGTAGGGTCGGTTGTGGGGTGCCTCAAGGGTCAGTCCTGGGGCCGCTCTTGTTCATACTTTACGTGGCCGACATCTGTCGTGTCATTGAAGGGTGTGGGGTTACCCCTTTTGCCTATGCCGACGATGTGCAGGCGCTTACTTCATGTCTCCCATCTGAAATAGATGGGGCCATATTTCGCATCTCCACCTGCATCTCCTTGGTTCGGCGGTGGGCCGATGAAAACCGGCTAGCGCTAAACCCGACCAAAACGGAACTGCTTTGGTTTAGTAGCCCGCGGGGCCAACACCTGATTCGACGTGAGTCGGTCTGGGCTGACGGCGTGGAAATAGTCCCCAAAACCGAGTTGCGGCTTCTTGGAGTACTGATTGATGAGACTCTCTCGTTCTCGGGGCATATCGCCAATGTCTCCAAGCTGGGATTCTTCCATCTGAGAAGGCTAAAAACCATCCGCCGATAACTCCCTATACCTGATACCATCAGTTTGGTCCGTGCACTGGTCCTGTCGCGCATTGACTATTGCAATAGTGTTTTATTGGGTCTGCCTACGACGAGACTGAACTCCCTCCAATCTGTGATTAACACAGCCGTGCGGCTAATATTCGGTCTGAAATGGAATGCCCATGTTTCACAGCCACTGAAAGATCAACTCCATTGGCTGAAGATTCCGGAGCGCATTGTGTTGAAACGGTGCTGGCTCACGTTTCGGGCACTTTATGATCCGCACTGTCCTACCTATCTTCGTGAATTGATTCAACCTGCTCCGTCAGTACAATACCGTTCCCAGCTTCGGTCGAGGAATCGCAATCCGCTGCTTGTCCCCCCTCCGGCCAGGACTCCTGCCCTCGGGGACAGATCCTTTCGGAGAGGCAACCCAATCCTGTGGAACACCCTGCCAAGGGTGGTCACCATGGAGACTTCGCCAGGAGCGTTTTTGAAGAACATGAAGACACACCTTTTTAAAGTTTCTTTTGGTTGTTAGACGCCTTTGACTTTAGCCTTAGCTATGCGTACGGCGTCGAATAAATCGTCCTGAATAATAATAATAATAATAATAATAATAATAATAATAATAGTAGTAGCAGTAGTAGTAGTAGTAGTAGTAGTAGTGGTAGTAGTAGTAGTAGCATCAGCAATAATAATTGCAGCAGCAGCAGTGGTAGTAGTAGTGGTAGTAATAGTAGTAGTAGTAGTAGCAATATAAGATAATAACACTTACATATAGCTCACTTCAGTCATCAAAACCTGTCTACCTTAGATCACTATTAACCCCTCAGCCTCCTCGACACACACGTTCATCATCTTACCTCACTCTGTCACGCCCACTCAATCAGTCATTCCTGAAAATTTGCAGCCGTGCCTTCTCATACGCCTCACCTGAACTTTGGAACTCGATCCCAGCTTCCCTCCGCAGACTTTGGACACTTTCAAACAATAAAATCTGATTCCTCATTTCCTATAATTCCTGCATGATCTCCTCAAGTCTTCAGGTCTAAGCTTAAATCATTCCTTTTTCTAAAATCATATCCTCCATAGCTATAACAACCTAGCCTCACTGCCCTTTGGACGTTGACTATTGACTGGCTGATAACATACCTTTCCCCATAGCTATTTTAAGAGAGGCTGAGCGCCTAAGAATAAGCAGCTATTGTTGTGCTGTTTTCCAAGGCGCTATAGAAATCCACGAGATTTTACTTTACTTTACTTAAATATACAACAGCTAGGAGACAAATTTCTACAATTTTCTCAGATAAAATATCTAGCATCAGGCTCAAATTTCCAACAAACCCCACAGAAGACAACTGCTCACTGCAAAAACCCCTCCCCCAATATTCACAGCATTCTGCCCCACCAATCTGTCTGAAATACGCCAAATTATTTTCTCTTTGCCGAATAAACAGGACATTATTCCAACCCATATCCTTAAGCAGTGTTTTGATGTGCTTGGGCCAGTAATTACCCGTTTGGTTAACCTATCTCTGTCTTTAGGTACCTTTCCATCAACCTATGCTAGCGCTCTCGTCCACCCATTACTGAAAAAACCAACACTCGACCCAAATGATTTTTCTAGCTATAGGCCTATCTCAAATTTAAATTTTATATCTAAACTTGTTGAACGCATTGTACTAAGTCGAATAAATGTACATCTTTCATTGCATAATCTTTTATTGCCTAAGCAATCTGCATATCGAAAATTTCATTCAACTGAAACTGCTCTCCTAGCTGTTCATGATTATATTTTGTCTGCTATGGATAATGGCAAGGTAACTGCGCTTATTTTACTAGACTTGTCTGCGGCTTTTGACACCATAGATCATGCAATCCTTCTCCATAGACTCGAACATTGGTTTGGCATATCAGGTACTGCATTAGAGTGGTTCACATCCTACCTTCAACATCGCTGTCAATCTGTTTATTGTAATGGTGCTCAGTCAAACTCAGTTAAATTAGATTTTGGTGTTCCCCAGGGATCTGTTTTAGGCCTTCTCCTTTTCATCCTTTTCACCTTATATACAATGCCCCTTGGATCGCTTCTTTAACAATTCTCTGCTGACTATCATTTCTATGCTGACGATACACAGTTATTCATTGCCTTTGATGATAACACTTCTTCTGGGTCACTAGAAAATTTATCAATTTGTCTGAAAAATGTTCAATCTTGGATGTCGGCAGTAATAAGCTTGCATTAAACCCTTCAAAAACCGAGTTTTTACTTCTTGGTACATCTTTTAATTTAGGTAAATTTGAGGACATGCATTCCTTTAAATTTGACAACATTTCAGTTAATCAAAGTCGGTCTGTCCGCAACCTAGGTGTAATATTTGACAATACCCTGTCTTTTAATGATCACATAAATAAGGTTAGCAGAGCTGCTCATTTTCAAATCACAGACATTCGACGAATTCGTTATCTTTTGCCGAAACCTGCTCTGATTCCTCTTGCCAATGCCCTTGTCAGCAGTAGGCTTGATTATTGCAATTCCCTTTACAATGGTACGGCCAAATCTAATATACAAAAACTTCAAAGGATTCAGAATTCTGTGGCCCGGGCCATTACAAAAACTCGCAAACATGATCACATTAGACCTGTCCTTCAAAAGTTACACTGGCTGCCGGTTGAACAGAGAATTGTTTTTAAGACTGGTGTCCTTGTTTTTAAAATTCTGCAGTCTGGCCAACCTCAATATTTAAAATCTATGATAAACAATCCAAAACATTATCATTCAACAAGATTTGCTGATTCATTGTTAAATGTACCTAGAACAAACACTGAAATCTGTAAGAGAGCTTTTCCTATTT
Source organism: Metaphire vulgaris (assembly GCA_018105865.1). Lineage (NCBI taxonomy): Eukaryota > Metazoa > Annelida > Clitellata > Crassiclitellata > Megascolecidae > Metaphire > Metaphire vulgaris. Next base: position 9,340,254 of record CM030837.1, read on the forward strand.
TTGGGCCAAAATCTGGAACTCACTCCCTCTGGTTGTCAGATCTTCCAATAAACTGAGCATTTTCAGATCTAGGCTTAAAACACATCTCTTCCAACTATCATTTCCTCCATAGTCTGTCTTGCTGTTTCCCTCTGACTGATCTCTGGAATGACCTGGTCTTTTGCGGATGGATTTGAAGTACCATCGATTTTCAGTGGTTTTCACACAGGCTTACTTAGCCTCCTAAACCACTTAAAATCACATTATTATTATTATTATTATTATTATTATTATTATTATTATTATTATTATTATTGTACCCTTGAGTATTAGAAATGGTACTATTAGAAGTGCATAATTATTATTATTATTATTATTATTATTATTATTATTATTATTATTATTATTATTATTATTATTTACATACACAGCCTTTGTGCTTGTCGAGCTTCAATCGCTCTATTCAGTCATACATACACAGCCTTTGTGCTTGCCGAGCTTCAACCGCTCTATTCAGTCATACAGCCTTTGTGCTTGTCGAGCTTCAACCGTTCAACCTTGCCGGAAAAGGTTGCCAAGCAAAAACCGTCATTGCCAGTATCTTTTGGTAGATTTTTTATAAACTTGCCAAAAAAGAGGTTGATAAACAAAAAAGTCATCCGCATCCGCGGTATTAAGTTCGCCGAATGTAATGTAAATTTTTTTAACAGCTTATGAAAAATATGTTGATAAGCAAAAAACTCCGGTCGGTGGGGGTAGGGTTGCCATGTCCCTGTCTCCAAAATACCGGACACCAGTGTAAGTGGCAAAAATAACCCTAACAAATACCTCCAGTCTGCGTCACTGGTTCACTGCTTCCTCAAACCGAGAAGGCTATTACAGTAGTCAATTTACGAACTGATCATTGCTTGGACAAGCGTCTTTGAAACCTCTGGAGGGAGAGAGTCGATTACTAATCGAAGTTGTTTGAGTTCATACCAGCTATTAGCAACTAGTTTAGATACATGCTGCATGAAGGCTAAATGTTCGTCGAGTAGTACGCTAAGGCTACGAACAACGTTGGAACGATGAATTTCGACATCTCCGATGGTAATCCCCGTGAAATCAACGCGATCCAATTTAGTCTTCCTCTCCGGGCAGATAATTTCAGTCTTCGAAAGATTGAGTTTGAGACCATTCAATTCCAGCCATCGTTCAATTTCACATATACAGTCAGTTAGTTTCTGTTTTATCTCTTCAGATTCATGGGAAAATGACTTCCATATAATTGTATATCGTCAGCATACATGTGACGCTTCAGCTGATGTGTCGACAGCACCTCTTCAAGATCACTCAAGAAGAGTACAAACAACAGAGGCCCTAGAATAGACCCCTGAGGTACGCCCCAGTGAACTCTCTAGGGTTCAGAAGTGTTTCCACCAAAGACCACTCCGTCAGGTATGATTTAATCCAATGAAGAACGTCATCTCCAATCATCATCATCATCATTAACCGTGGGCTCATCGCCCGTTGGTGTATAATGCCATCTCCACAGTTTTCTGCCATTCTTTCCTGTCCGTTGCTCTGTGACTAAGATCCTGTAAACTGCTTCCACACCATTCTTCAATATCATCACACCATTCCTTGTGTGGTCTCCCTCTCTTATTGGCACCCTCCATTATTCCAAACATTAGAGCTTTGATCTTTCTGTCCTCTTTCATTCTGCATATGTGTCCAATACCGAACCGTTTCTCGAGCCTTCTTAAAAGAAGATCGTGTTCGACGCAATCGAATGCAGCTGATAGATCAAGAAGTAGCATAGTGGTTACTTTCCCTACATCAGCTGCTTCCATGAAGTCAGACAGTATGTGTAGTAGTGCCGTCTCAGAAGAATGGAATCCCCTATATGCTGATTGAAACTTCGGAAACAAATAGCTAGACTGAAGATAATGTTTCAGCTGCTCAGATACTATGTGCTCGGTCAGTTGGGAGATAAAAAACAAATTCGATATAACTTAAACTTAGCATGATTTAAAGTGGCTTAGGAGGCATTAGTGCCTGCGTGAAAGCCACTAGGGGCACTAACGGGGCTTGAACCCGCTCCGTCAGCCTGACGCTCCAGCACGTAACCCACTCTGCCATCTTCCGCCCCTATATATATATATATATAGGTCGATAGTTTTTCATTTCATATGGATCGAGATTATGCTTTTTGAGTTTCTGAATCACAATCGAGTTTTCTCAGAGCTCGGAAAAATCGCGTGTTCGAGAGAGGCATTGAGCATAAAGGTTATAAAATGAAGTAAAGGATCAATAAGTTCTCTCAAAAGGAAACCAGGAATCGGGTCTAGGCTGGATGCCGCCATTTTCGATTCAAGTATCATCTTTTTAATTTCCTTCTGGCATAGACTTAAAAACTCGTAGTTTTTCGTTAGCAATCCTCTTTTCCTCAAACGGGGGATGATTAGGGTCAAGTGGCATCTTAATGTCCTCTATCTTCCCCTGGAAGAAAGAAAGAATTCCTAAAAGAATTTAGAGAAACCATCAGCATTTATAGCTTCCCTCGGAGAGATTTTTGCTCATTCCGATGCAGTAACTTTTGGAGGGAGCGCCAGAGTCTGGCGCTGGAGCAAGCATCTTCCTGTATCCTTTTCTGCCAGTACTCCTCATACTTTTTACGGAACAGTTCGTGTCTTCGTCTCATCTCTCTTACCCAGAGTCCGAGATCCGTATCAGTGCGCGAGCGTCTGTATTTACGTTCAAGCCGAAGGCACTCACGCCTTGCTAGTCTGCAGTCATCATCAATCCACGTAGAAAGAGAGCAGGAGTTTGTTCGGATAATGTGAAGCGGTGCAAATTAATCTGCAGTTTCCGTAAGCGTGGAATTATAGGTGGCACAAAGTTGATCAACTGTGCAACCTTCGGGCACTGATCCAAGGGGACTCTCTTTTATTGCTAGTATGAGTTTTTCGACACAGCCGGAAGTGGACAGACCAAAAACTTGATTGACTATGTTCTGGTAGACAGCAGGTTCAAAAAACATATACACAAGTGCAGGAGTTTCCCTGGGGCCGACGTTGGATCAGACCACCCACTGGTTCTTTGCAACATACAGATGGCACTAGGCAATGCCAGGAAGAGTAATTGTACGAAATCCAAAAGGTACAATCTGGAGAAGTTGAAAGACCCAGTGGAACAGAAGACATACGAAGAAGAGGTAACAAGACGGCTACTGACGGATAACCCGAACATCCAGGCTCACCAAAAGATAAGACTTGCTGTATGCGGAGCAGCAGACAATCTGCTGACGAAAAATAGAACAACTAAAAAACCATGGATTGGATCAGATACTATGAAAATTGTTGAGGAAAGAGGCAACGCAAAAAGACTCAAACACCAGTCACCTGAGAAGGAGGAACTATACCGTGACCTATGCAGGCAAGTCAAGAAAAGCGCTAGGCGCGATAAAAGAAGATGGCTGGAAGAGTCCTGTGAGGAGGTGCAGAGGCACATGCACAACTCACATCTCAGGGAAGCATTCAAATTGATAGAAAAAATAGCAGGGGATTGAAAAACAACACCAAGGACAATTAACAACGAAGATGGAACTCCGTTTAAGGACCGACGAAGAAATTGACAAGCGATGGACAGACTACGCCCAACACTTGTATGGATACAAGGGAACAGGTGACCACGAATCACTGAAGAATCTTAAGGCAAGAACAGGATATCCGGATGGTGACTGTGATGATACAATCCTCCGCTCCGAAGTAGAAGCAGCCATTAGCAGGTTGAAGAATGGAAAAAGTCCTGGAGTGGATGGAGTAGCAACGGAGATGTTGAAAGCAGGTGGAGAAGACCTAATTAGAGAGCTTCATCAAGCATGCCGCAGCGTGTGGGAGACTGAAGAGTGGCCAGAAGAATGGGCTCAATCAGTACTAGTGATGATACCGAAGGGAGGAAACCCCAAGGAGTGCTCAAACTATAGGTCAATTGCCATGATATCACACCCAAGCAAATTATTGCTGTCGATCCTTTTGCAACGACTAAGAGCAAAGGTAGAATGCCACCTATCTGAAGAGCAGGCAGGATTCAGAAGTGGCAGGAGCACCACCCATCAAATCCTGACACTAAGACTGCTGATCGAACAAGCCAGGGAATATGGAAAATGCATCTATAATTGCTTCGTAGATTACACCAAAGCATTTGACTCGGTCTGGCATGAGGGGCTATGGGCGACGCTGGAGAGCTATGGCGTGGACGGTAAGCTGCTGAGGATCATCCAAAGCCTGTATAAATCGGCGATGGCTGCAAGTCAGGGTCAACGGAAAAATCGGAAACTGGTTCAGGCCGACAGTGGGCTCACGACAGGGTGACCCAATATCACCACTGCTATTCTTACTCATGCTAGAGCGAGCAATGGAGAGACTAGAAAAGGAAGAGGGGGAGGAATAAACATCCAGGGGAAGACACTGAAAGATTTGCGATTTGCTGACGACATCGATCTCATGTCCTTCACGCAAAGTGAACTACAAAAGATATTGAATACATTAAATGAAGAGAGTAAAAGGTTAGGTCTCGAAATCAACGTCAAAAAGACAAAAGTCATGGTGGCAGGTAGAGTGGAGGAGCCGGTGGTAATCACCTTAGACAGCACCCAGTTGGAAACGGTCGAGCAGTTTGTATACCTGGGAAGCTTGGTGCGTGCAGATGGGAATTGTAGTCAGAAGATTAGGAGGAGGATTGGTCTGGCCAGATCAGCATTGGGTCGCCTTGGCAAACTATGGAGCTCTGGAAAGATCTCCCTCAAGACAAAGCTCCAACTTTTACGAGTCTGTGTCTTCTCTGTGCTCCTTTATGGAGGCGAGACTTGGACACTGAAAAAGGATGACTGCAGGCGACTCCTGGCTTTCGAAATGCGATGCTACCGACGGCTTCTTAAGATATGGTGGGGAATGAAAATCACGAATAAAGAAGTAAGGAGAAGAATCAGGATCGACAGTGATGTGATAAACACAATCAAAGAAAGGAAGCTCCAGATGTTTGGTCATGTCAGTCGCATGGAGGAGAAGAGAATTCTGAACGTTGCAATGGAGGGAACAATGGAGGGAACACGCCCTCCTGGAAGGCCCAGAAGACGATGGTTCGACGACATCAGAGAGTGGACGGGATTAAATCTTGGAGAGGCAATACATACGGCACAAGACCGCGAAAATTGGAAAAGAATCGTTCAGCATGCTACTGGTCTCGACGGTTCCTGAGGGGACTATGAGCTGATGTTGATGATGATGATGAGTTTTTCGCGGCTCACTGATTTCCAGCTACGAACAGGTCGTGATCTTTTAGTTGGTTGTGCTTTAGGAAGCCCATGGACCTATGTAACGAGGGCATGACCAGAGATAATCGAAGGCGGATCGACTTTAATAGCCACGGTGGCTCGATCGTCTTTGAACGTTAGATAAGAACAGAATTCAAAGCTATCGTAAATCGATTGCATACATACAAGTTGTTATCTGCGGTAATGTAATCGGTATCTTTTTATAGCAGGAGCGATAAAAGACCGCAACACCGCCACCTTTGCGGTGTTCACGACTAATTTCATCTACTAGAAAGTCAGATTGTGTTAGTTGCTTAAGACTTAGATCTTCCGCTCGATTATGCCATGAATAGATCAAATTTACAATCATCGATTAGCTCACGCACTGAAACAGATTTCCGCCTCAGGGACTGAACGTTCAGCCAGCCAATTGAGAGGTCTTTTGTTGTCTTTTGCTACAATGGCCGGTCGTTCGTACAGCCTATTGTTATTGAGTTTACTCCTGAGTTTACTCCTGTCACCTGAGAAGAGGAACTGTCAGAAGTGTTTACACGTCGTAGACATCTAGGCTGCCATAAATAGAAGAGAAACAATGTCTTGCTTGTGGTCCTTGTAGGCGGTCTATCATGGCAGTATGCCAAGAGACACTCCTTAGAATAAAAGATTCTGCTTGATTCCGATGAAACCATTGCTTTTCTGCATAATCCCGTCAGAAATTAAACCAGAAAAACGCGAGTTGGAGTCCGTACTTCCGTCCGAGAAGAAAGTAGGAAGGAAATGGCAAAAACGCAAATGAATCAACAGCTAGACTCGAAAAACCAGCACACTCAAAAACAGCTACCACCACACGCCGAAGCGCAACAATCATCAAAGCTCATTGCAGTTACTCGATGTACCACTGTTGCACTAGGTGAAGCATTCAGAAGACTTTGAGCTACATTCGAAGATGCAATTAAACACCTCTGTTGTCTTGCTACACAAAACGCGTTTATTCTCTCAGATCTTCGTTTAGAGCGCCTAAACTTACCCACCTGCTAAGATGTTCTCCGTGCAGCGAACACTCGTTTCTAGAAGTTTTTGATAAAATATGGCGCATAGCACCATACTGTAGAGTGTAGAAAATTCTGAATGAATAATTGAACGATACGCAGTGGCCCCAGACGACTGCAGCCAGAATGCACACATTTCATTTTTAAATGATGTATTTGTATAGGCCTACTAGTACTATATACTGTATTATACGCTAGTCTAGTATACAGTATAATATTGAATGCCGTTCTTCATAAGCACATATGTTTTTTGCAATCTGTATCACTATTTCATGCAAAGAGAGAATTCACGACACAGGTGGAACAACAAAACTACCCGATTTTATGCTCAGGCAGAGAAGACAACACGATAGTTGGAGGAGTTGCACTAATTCTGAATGCCTGTGCAGCCAACGCCTTGATTGGATGTAATCCTATATCTTCTAGGTTGGCAATGGCCAGATTTCAAACCAAATTTGGCACGATGACAGTGATAAATCTGTATGCACCAACAAGCGAAAGTTCTGAGGAAGGCATAGAAGAATTCTACAATGAGATTCAAAAATGGATGAATAACATCCCAAAATATGACATTGTGGTGATAATTGGAGACTGGAATGCTAAAGCTAGAATAGATCACACAACCTGGAAAGGAGCAATAGGTAAATATGGACTACAGATTGAAAATGAAAGAGGAGAAAGATTGCTCAACTTCTGCACTACAAACAAACTAGCAATAATTAATACATTTTTCAAAAAGGACAAGAATAAACAATGGACATGGATGTCCCCTGATGGTGCTACTAAGAGCATGATTGGTTATGTCATTGTAAGTAAACGATGGATGTCATCTGTGCAAGCTATAAGAACGTGTGCAGCTAATGTGGGATCAGACCATAAACTCATTATGTCAAAACTGAAGATGAGACTAAGGAAAGAACAGAAATCACTACGAATGAATAATCTTGACACAACGCAGTTATACCCTGAAATACATAAGATATATGAGCGAAAACTTACACAGAACAATATCACACCTACATTGACGGTAGAAGACCAGTGGATAGGAATAAAAAAACTATCATGGACTCAACAGAAGAAACACTTGGAAAGAAGAAAAGAGAAAAGGAAAAAGAGTGGGTCAGTCAAGAAATTAAAGCACTCAGTGTAGACAGAAGAAAATTAGGGATAGACAAAATCGAAAATAAAAAAAGTTAAATGAATTAAAAAAGAAATTAAAAGACTAATTAAAAGAGATAAGGACATTTGGATACAGGAGAAATGCTCAGAAATACAAAATCATTTTAATGCCAAAAGAACCAGAGAGACCTACAAAGAAACTCAAAGGCTATGTGGAGAGTTCAAAATGAAGATAGCTAATGTAAAAGATACAAATGGGAAACCTCTGATGAACAGAATAGACATACAGAAAAGATGGAATGAATAATACTTCAAGGAAATGTATGACCACCCGATAGACACAGGTCACAAAATCCTGCAAGAAATGCCAAGCACAAATAAAGATGAAACAACAGCAGCAGTATCAGCAGATGAAGTAGAAAAAGTAATAAAGCAAATAAAGAGCAGTAAAGCACCTGGAATAGATTAAAATTTTTCTATGGCGAAATCTTTAATACAGGCCGGCATTCTACCTGCCGCAAATCCTGTTATCATCCTCCATAAAAATACTTTGCTGCGACTGCCTACCTGAATCTACAACCTCGACCACCACGGACTACGGATTACGGACTATGGATTTACCTAGATTGAGCGCTCGTGAATAAGCTGGTGCACTGCGCCAAGCTTTCGGGCAGCGCTATAGAAATTTTGTGTTTACTTACTTACTTAATAGATGGAATATCAGCAGAAGTCCTGAAGGGAGGTGAAGAAACAGTAAAGAAGGCACTACATCAGCTAATAAATAAATTATAGAATGAGGAGAACATTCCGTCAGACTTGTGTAAAGGAGTGATTGTACCTGTCAGTAGCGTAGCCACGGAGTTGTTCAAAAAAACCCATTTTAAAAAATATGACCTGCACAATTTATGTAAATCCGTTGACTTTAGGTTGAAGGAGGGGTAGTTGGGGGAGGGTTCGACCGCGGCTTCAGTGTTCAGCTGCATAGTGCCTCCAGTTAACAACCCCACTTTGCATAAGCTGGCTACGCCACTGGTATATATATATATATATATATATATATATATATATATATATATATATATATATAAAGGAAAAGAAGATAAAGCAGGTTGCAACAACTACAGAGGAATAACCCTGCTAAGTATACCAGGTAAAGTACACGCCAAAATAATACAACAACGGCTACAGAACTATGTTGAAAAAGCAATACGCAAGGAACAAGCAGGATTTAGACCAGGAAGGAGCACAATAGACCAGCTGTTTAGAATAAGACAAATTATGGAAAATATATTGAAGCAAACAGATCCCGTTACATCAACTTTATTGATTACAAACAAGCATTCGACTCAGTCTGGCGAAAGGAGTTTGGCAGACATTGAGACACTTCAAAATTGAAGAAAAAGTTATCAAAATGATACAAATAATATATCAGAAAGCGGAAAGTGCAATCAAAGTGGATGGCGAAATATCCGAATGGTTCACCACGAATATAGGAACAAGACAAGGATGTATGCTGTCGCCAACGCTGATCATGCCAATTAATTAATTCTGGAGTGCATATTTAGACTGGCATTAAAGAATATAAAAACAGGAGTGAAATACAGTGGGGAAGATCTAAACAACTTGAAGTTTGCAGACGATGTCAGCCTGATGAGTGAAAATATTCAGGATCAATAAACTATCACTAATGAAGTAAATAATACAAGCAAAAAAGTTGGCCGGTAAATTAACAATGAAAAAAAAGTTATGGCTGTTTCGAGGGATGGCAACGATGAAGCAGAAATCAGGCAGGTGCAACTTTAGATCTCGTTGCCACATATAACTGGGGAGCTAAGATTGAAATTGAAGTCGACCCGTCGGCCATCATCTCTTTCCACGCCTGCTTATGCAGGCAACATCAGTTTTCCATAGCCACTAATCAGACACAAACATCTCACAAATGAGTACGGAGATGGAGAAAAGTTGATCGTCCAAAGTTCTTTCAGGCGATCAGAAATAGTCAACTAAGTAATATTTTCCGGATTGGCCAGTTGAAGACATGGTTAAACTATACAATAGTACATTGCAGGAGCTAGCTGAAAACTTTGCACCAATGCATACTATCCGCAAACAGGCAAGCAAACCTGAACCATGACTCGACGACGATTGTTTTAACAGCACGCCGTATTTCTCGTCGGCTAGAAAGGAGATACAGGCGCACTAAAACAGACTCGGACAAACAACGATGGGAAACAGCACTGCGGGCCTAGTATGAACTTTTTGGCACCAAAAAGAATCTCTACTGGGCCGGCAGGGTACGGGAAGAAGGCAAATCACCTGCCAAGCTCTGGCGATCACTTTCTCGTTTACTAAGACTTGACCAAGATCCGGACAAAGTGCAAAAGCAAGACAAATCACCTAACCTTCCCGACGTTTTCGCCAACATTTTTCAAGAGAAAGTTGAGAAGGCTCGTCAAGCGGTTAAATATCGGTTGGTCATCCCCTGACGAAAAAGAATATCATGGTTCAAGTACACTAACTGATTTTTCAGAGGTATCAGAAGAGGAGGTCAGTCTCCAACTAAATCCTCAGAGTTGGACCCTGTCTCGACTTTTCTCATAAAAGAAGGGATTGATGTCTTCCTCTGCGCAATCACTAAAATAGTCAATGCATCATTACGACAGGAAGTATTTCCTACTGAGCTCAAAAGATCGATCATTTCCCCCAAACTGAAGAAATGGAACTTTGATAGGAATGAACTAGCAATCTACCGCCCAAACTCTAACCTGTCTTTTTGTCAAAGCTTATTGAGCGTGTCGTGGCAACGCAACTGGGACGTCATCTGGAAATCAATGGCTCTCTTCCAGTTGAGCAATCGGCTTATCGGCCATACCATTCTACGGAAACATCACTATTAAATATCCTATCTGATGGTTTTGAAGCTGCGGACAAAGGACAAGTGACGGCCTTGGTGCTACTGGATCTCACCGCCGCATTTGACTGTGTCGACCATGACACTCTTTTAAAAAGACTTGAAGCACGTTTTGATATCAGCGGATCCGCCCTTTGTCTGATCAAATCTTACCTAACAGATCGTGTAATGCAGGTCCGATTCGCAAAGAAGCAGTCAAGTCTAAGGCCGGTGAGCAATGGATTGCCGCAGAGATCAATCCTTGGACCGATTCTGTTTATATTATTCATCAGCCAGATCAACGTGTGATGGACCGACTTCAACTATCCTTTCACCTGTATGCCGACGATATCCAACTATATTGCAGTTTCAAGACAACTGACCTTCCGAGAGTATTACAAAAACTGGATGCCTTTTTTGTCCACATTAAACGTGGTTGAATCAAAATCAGCTTAAACTGAACGACTCTAAGACTGAATTCATCATTCTTGGTCATAGAAAGCACACTTCCAGAGTCGACGTTGACGAAATTAAGCTGGGGAAGTCATCATAAAGCGTAAGCAAGTGGTGCGGGACCTCGGTGTGATCCTCGATGAGAACTTAACCATGGCTGATCACATCAGCAAGGTGGTCTCGGGCAGCTTCTTTCAACTGCGCCAGTTGCGATCTATCTTGGACTCGTTCACGCCCGAGACTACTAAAACTCTAATCCATGCGTTCGTCTCTTCGCGCCTGGACTACTGTAACAGTCTACTGGCACTCATCACCGAGAATCAACTAAAACTGTTGCAATTAGTACAGAATGCGGCAGCACGCCTGGTTACCCGGACGACAAGGCGGCATCATACGACGTCAACACTCAAAGATCTACAGGGTGTCTCTGAAAAAAAACCTGCAGAAAAACTGATTTCTTAAAACTTTCTAAATACATTTCTATAAAAATTGCCATATGTGTACAGCATATTACCCCACCTTTCTTCTTATTTTCATCTCATTTGCATGTAAGATGGCCATATTGTGAGATATCAAACTTCGATTTTTACTGCTCAGTCACAGCATGACAGGCCTAAATATCTAGCTTCACATAAATTTGGTTTCATGTCAATGTTGGTAGTAGTACCAGCAGCAGCAACAGCAGTAGTAGTAGTAGTAGTAGTAGCAGCAGCAGCAGCAGCAGCAGCAGCAGCAGCAGTAGTAGTAGTAGTAGTAGTAGTAGTAGTAGTAGTAGTAGTAGTAGTAGTAGTAGTAGTAGTAGTAGTAGTGTAGGAGTAGTAGTAAAGTTTAAAATCGAACGCAAATTTTTTAAAATGATTTTAAATTCACAGAATTCGACATAACAAGAAAAGTTTGATTTAAACTTTCAAAATGGGTAAAATATCGAATTCAGACATTGCGGGAGCTTGGCTTTGGATACCGAACAATTGTTGAAAAATATCCTGAAAAGAGGTGAAACCTTTATTCGGTTAAAGATTTTTCCAAACGGGTCAATCAATGATCGTGAATCTGCACCAATCAAAAACTTTTCTTGTTATGTCGAAATCTGCGAAACTGTGTGTAATAGATTTCTCCGAAGCCCAATCTATTGATATGCAGTCCTAAAAGTTAGTGAAGAGCGACCTTTTATATTGGAGATGCAAAATACACACATGATTATTATAAAATATAAGCAAAAGTTGCTTTCTCACTTGTCAATTTTCAGTGACGTTTTTACACTGGTTATAGATATCAGTTTAGCCTTTTTGCACTCCTTGCGGAGCATAGGCCGCTGACAAGTTCTCTCCACTTTGCTCTGTCTTCCGCGCTCACTTCCATAGTTGACCATTCTATCTCGTTTACCCTCATCTCTTTTTCCAGTGTGTTTTTCCATGTGTTTTTCGGTCTTCCTCTCTTTTACCCTGGGGTTTCCACGTCAACACTTGCCTTTTGATACTGAATATAGGCTTCCTTAAGGTATGTCCTAGCCAACTCCATTTTCTCTTTTGTATTTGCTTCTCGATTGGATCTTGTTTTGTAATTTTCCATAGTTCTTCATTACGAGTACTTATCTTATTTGGCCACCATGTGCCTACCACCTTTCGCAGGCACCTGTTTACAAAGCTCTGTATCTTTGCGTTGTTAATACTCGAGTACTTCCAGCTTTCTGTCTCATACAGTAGCACCCCCTTAACGTTGGTGTTGAAAATTCTCACTTTGGTATTCAGGCTGATATGCTTGGATTTCCATAGCTCCTGTAACATCATGAAAGCTGCTTGAGTTTTACCTATTATAGTCTTAATATCTTCATCCGTTCCTCCTGATGTTGATAACACAATCCCCAAGTACGGGAATTCTTCCATTTCTTCAGGTTCCCCGGATTCCACTTTTGATTTTCTGTTTCCCTTTCCCGTTTATCTTCATCACCTTTGTTTTGCTTTTGTTTATGTTTAGTCCAATTTGGTTACCTGTTTCTTCAAAATTACAGATGGATAACTCTGCTATGAACCGCTCCTAAAATACTGAACAAAGTCATACTGGATAGAATTATTAAGACGCGGTGGATGCGCGGCTGAGAGATAATCAGGCGGAGTTCAGAAGTAACAGAACCTGTCTAGATCAAATTTTAACTTTGAGAAACATAATGGAACAATCTATCGAGTGGAATACGCCACTTTACATTAACTTAATTGATTTTGAAAAAGCTTTCGACAGCGTGTATGGAAGTACAATATGGGACCTATTGAGACACTATGGAATTCCAGAAAAGATCACCAAAATTGTGGAATCTAGCTACCAATGGATGTCCGCCAAAGTGATTTTCAAACAGAGAACATCTAAAAGTTTTAGAGTCAAGACAGGCGTAAGGCAGGGATGCCTGCTATCACCGCTACTGTTCCTGCTCGTAATCGACTGGGTAATGAAAAAGGTAGGAGGGGAGGGCGAAAACGGTATAAAGTGGGTAAAAGGGCAAACGCTGGATGATCTGGATTTCGCAGACGACCTAGCACTACTATCACAAAATGTTCAGCAAATGAAGAGTAAAACAACAAAACTTGTAGAAACAGCTAACCAAATTGGACTAAACACAAACAAAAGCAAAACAAAGGTTATAGATATACAAATAATTAATATAAAATATAAGTAAAAGTTCAGTAATATATCACTTACTGGCATCAGACTCAATTTTAATAACGAAAAACACATTGCATTTGTTTGAGACATTTCTATTTCCCAGTAGATTTGTATGGCCAAATGGCCAATAGTAATTTCCATGGCCAATAGTTATTTCCCTATAATTTCGAAACTGCAATCATAAGAAGCAGTCTGAGGGGACAGCCCGGTGCAACGAAGCTGGACTTTGGAACCATCGCTGTCTTGGGCGACAGCGTTTAGTAGAAATCCCTGCTTGCCTTATGCAGGATGGTTCCACTGAGTTGCTGCTGCTCGGTTGCTGGTAGTGTATTGTTGCACTGTACACTACAACAGCCAGTCGTCTTGCTCCAACCTGCCACTGGATTCAACTGTTGTTCTGAGTCAAAGAGTGCTGTCGGATCTTGTGCTAATCCCTCAACACTTTAATATCAAGCACATGCAAACTTTGCAAAGGAATGTATTCAGTGATGCGCATGTGTCGGCAGTCAGGCAGCCAAGTTGAGCCAATAGTCAAGCAGCCATTTTGCGACAGTCAGGCAGCCTATAGTTCAGCTCATTTTGAGGGTCTGCTTATTAGTATGACGGCAATTAGTTAGGTGAATGAGGGGTTCCATTCATGCCGTCGTGACTTGCAACAACTAGCTTTTATAGTAGTCATCAATTATATGACGCTGACTGTTGCGGTTTATGGCCGTAAACTCATACTTAGTTAAGGCCGAAGTCGAAACCGAATATTATGAAAGCGATTAGGCCGATGCCGAATGTTGGCCGAATTTGACAGATCCCTTAGATTCGGGCATCATTCGGTACTGAAGCCAGGAATATTTTTACACCCCTAATACCCCCCAACACTCCCTCCCCAATTTGAGGTCGACACCCCCCCCCAAAAAAAAAAAAATTTTTTTAATGCGACAATGGCATGTATACAAAATGCATACTAATTAGCTTAGAGCACTCCCCCCAATGGAGAAGGACACCCCCTAACTTACTTTAATTTGTCGGATGACCTTTTTTGATTCTCAGCCTTTTTTCGGGCTGAGACTTAAAAATTCCGACACCTTCAGATTTTCCCGACACCCCCCCCCCCAATTCCAAATCCTAGAAATAACACTGAACGAAGCTGAAGCCAAACTTCGGTCTCTCTAAATGGGACCAAGTAATGCAGACGGTAGCGAGTTTATCATCGAAATTGGTCGACCAATGACACTTGTTACAGGTGATCCGAGAGAGATATTCCACCTATTCCAGCGTCTCTCAGCCTGTACGCAGCGATTTATTCATCTATTTGTTTGTTTCAGCCCTGTTTGGCTGGCGTTTTTACTGCTCTTTCGCTGAAGAGCTGTGGACTCGAGAATCGAATTGTGGTAATTACACCGTTTCCTCTATACAATATGGCTCAAAGTTTTATGCATCAGTTAAACATTTACTAGTCAAACCTGATCTGTTATTAAATGATATAATCTAGAGCTTGATTATTCTATCAAGTAGTTCTTTAGTGCCACTATCATAAATGTGCTTTCTATATATACAAACTTAGTATTAATGTGGGATTGTTCACAGACTGTTGACTTCCGGTGACGGTTAATAATGGGTGTTTTAAATCTGAGATAAATTTCAAAATTTTTCTCTAAACTCTCTACGTTTTATTGTGTTTCTCGGTCTAAATCAGGGGTGTCAAAACCTTGGCCCGCGGGCCAAACTTGGCCCGCAGACTGATTTTATTTGGCCTGCGAAAATATTTACGTTTTAACATTTTTTGCCAAAAGTTTATGCGTGAAATTGATTTGATCACACGTTGATGTCAAATCCTGTTTCGTTTGAGAAATTGGTTTGATGTAGAATCTTTTTTAGTTTTAAAAATTGCTTTTATCTAAAATTGTAGAACTCTAAATGAACATAAATTGACTTGCAGAACTATTTTGAATGGTTTCCTAATATGGACAAGTCTTATTTATATTTTCGTCTTTACGCTTAAAAATGTCATAGAAAAATAGGAAGAAGTGGATGAATTGAAAAGATCACAAATAAAGAGCTATGTCAGAGAATTCAGCCAAAGCAAACCATGCTGTAAAGCGTAAACAAAGGAAACTCCATTTATTTGGGCATAGGGTTATATGTAGAATGAAAGAAGATAGAAAGGTCAAAGTTCTGATATTTGGAATTATGGAGATTGCCAATAGAAAAGGAAGACCACACAAGAATTGTGCAATGGTTTTTTTAAAATGGCGTGTACCCTGTAAGCAGTTTACAGAATCTGAATCAATGAACAGGAAAGAATGCAGACAACTGTGCTGATGGCATTATACGCCAACGGGCAATGAGCCCACGGTTACTGATGACAGTAATAATTATAATATATATTTAATTATGATATATAGCCTATAATTATAATATATAATATACAGGGTGTGCCAATAAATCCCGCTCGGTTTTGAAGCGATGGGACTTTCTTAATATTTAAGGTACGAAGAAGATAAAAATACGAAAGTTGAGAAGATTTACTTGAGAATTCGAAAATCTAAGGTAATTAACATTAGTATAACGCATGATGAGGAAAAACTGTAACAAACAGGTATACCCGACATTGACGTCATTGCATTGACATACGATGCGTCACGTAATCTCTTAAAACAAAGTTTGCTATAGACTGCAGAAGGTAATCTTAGTCTAAACAATATTCAATGTGTCCCCCTTTAGCTCGAATAACCAATAAAATTCTGCCCAACCACTGGCCAATCGCTTTGTCTATACAAATCCTGTCCGATCTGATCCCAACACAATGTTAGCACTTCTTTCAGATGATCCACGTCACGTCACGAATCTTTTGTTGTTGTTAAGGGGACACATTGAACATAGTTTGGACTAAGACTACCTTCCGTAGTCTGTAGCAAACTTTGTTTTAAGCGATTACGTGACGCATCGAATGTTAATGTTGTAATGACGTCAATTTCGGGTTACCTGTTTGTTACCGTTTATCTTCGCCATGTGTTAGAGCAATGTTAATTGCCTTAGATTTTTCGAATTCTCGAGTAAATCTACTTAACTTTCGTAATTTTATTTCCTTCGTACTTTAAATATTAAGAAAGTTCCATCGCTTCAAAATCGAGCGGGATTTATTGCCACACCCTATATATATATATATATATATATAGATTTGTAATCATATGCATATGGTATTTTTTCTGATTCTGAAACCAACATAAGTGGGTCTTTTGCGTTTACTAGGCCGTTATGCAGTTTGGCGGGTCGCATGATTTTTACAAGCCAATATCTTTTGAAAGAAATGCGCTATAAAAGTGATTTTTGGTAGGATGGAGGCAATGACACAGACTCTGGCCGCCATTTGCCGGAGAAATGCGAAATGGTAAAGATTGCTCCGGAATGGCGGAGTGAAAGTTTGAATTATTGTACCGTTCTAAGTGGGTCCTCCGGGTTAAATCCGGACGATCCGGAAAATTTCTAAGTCCAAATCCTATATAGATTGTATATAGCTATATACAAAATCACGTGACTTCGTCACGTGATCGGTCGATTCGGCAACGAAGAACCGATTCAAAAGGCAAGTCTTTCAGCTCAGACAATTATTTTAGCGATAATAAACAAAGAATACTTTAGTTAGAAAAATATTTTATTATTTTTAATGGTGTCATCGATACGTTAGACCACTGAACATATCGGAATTTAGACGAATATTATGCAGAATGCGGAACGCATAATGTAATGTTGATTGGAATTACTTAAAATACCTGTTTAATTGCTCTTTAAAGAAAAAGCGCTTTAATGTGCTATCTATTGGGAATTTATATTGGTTTTTATATTCTCCGACAGCTAAGACTTTTTAATATACTGTAGATTCCATTGATCTTTGACTTCTATAGCGGCTCCTCAGATGAGGGCATGGCTTAAATTGTGTCATGCTATTTTACAATGTGAAACCAGTCTCAAATTCCTTATTGAACTTGAGTGAAATAAGAAGCAAGCTGTCTCGATGAATTGTAGGCTAAAATGTGTGCGATAATGCCCTGTAAAGCTTTATTTGTGTGATTCTTATCGTGCTCAATTCTGATATTGCAGGTGCCAATTTGCTAATTTTCATACCGAACCAACTGCACGGTGAACTCTGTCTAAATGAATTTGCTGAATTCAGATCCTAAACAATGTAAGTCTGTCTTCAAATGTGCCTGATTTCTCTTATAACTATGTTTCCAAAGCAGATTAATGGTGCACATTTCACTTAATGAATGTCGGAGAAAGTAATTAAAATGAATTACAGCTGCAGCAACAGTTCTCCTCAGAAATTCATTATAACACAAACATTATTAAAATTAATATGTATTTAACTTAACATGCAACTTATCTATTTGCATTCTTTGGCTTAGGTCACGTCGTGATCTGATTTTTGCAAAAGCCGTGTTGAGTAATCCGAGGCAACCTAAATGTGGCTGATTGGCTGGTATGATCTTAATTTCAGTCTATTATTATTATTATTATTATTATTATTATTATTATTATTATTATTATTATTTAAGCTTATGTTAGAAGGTCGTTGGTGACTGCAAATTAGGACATTGCTGGAAAACAGAGATGTTGTTTCTGTTTAATAAAAGTCTCTTTGGACACATAGCCTGTCTGGCCTATACCACACCACCCAGCCAGACTTTACAATACTGTGTTGATCTAACATCTGACTGCCCCTTGACAGAGATGTATTGACCGACTCAACAACAATGTCAAGCCAACACATATGGCCATGGTCCATTGTTGAAGCTAGCGTCTCATGCTGACTACGTGAAGACGATGATGATGCATTAAGTTAAAATTACTTAGACCACAGCGATATGTAGCAGAAATCTGCAGTTCCTTTCAGCTTCAAAATCAGGCATTGAATACTCGTTTTTATTATTTTAAATTTCGCTGTCAATTTGAATTTAGTTGCAAGCTTTTCTTTGTAGGTGAATGAATCAGAATGCAACAGTTCAAAGAGACGATGTCCCGACGATGCTAAAACATAGTGGGAAACAGCTACAACAATCAACAATGGTGGACAGATTGGTTGATCAGAGCAGAGAAAGTTATCTATGTCAGGTATGTTTTTTCGTTGCAAGGTGATTTGAAAGTGATATTCTAAATAGTCTTCATTTTCATGGTGCAAGTCAACAGCCTACTACTACTGCTACTACCACCACCACCATCATCATCATCATCATCATCATTATTATTATTATTATTATTTGTATGGCGCTGAGAAGACTGGACCGCGACTACAACCAACCGGTGGTCAATCATCTGATCCTTTGCCTATCCAGCCAATCTGCTACAGTGATTCGGGTGGAAGAGAAGCAAGGACTGGAATGATCGACCTTGTACCTATGTGAGTTTTTAGTTGAATTCCTGATGAACTGAACAGTGCCTATTACTGTTGTTATTATTGTGATTATTTGTAATTTGTTGTTGTTGTTGTTAACAGGATTGTGCTCAGAAGACCAGACCACGACTACAGCCAACAGGTGGCCGATCCTCTGACCGCTTGCCTGCCCAGCGAGTCTGCTATGGTGATTCAGGGTGGAGAAGCAAGGATTTGAACGACCGATCTGTCAACCATGACGGCACAAACAGCCTTGTACCTATGTGAGTGTTGTTATGTCTAATTTATGATTTCAGAAGCAGTGCTGAGATTTTGGCCGTGATCCTTCCAGCTCAAAACTCTGCTGGAAAAGTAAACCTAAGTTTTCTTCGATGCTGTTGCAGCTGCAATCTGAGTATCTGCTCTCTGCATGCTTTTAATAAGATAGAAACTGACAAGGTTTCCTAAAACAAAGGTCATTTTGAAATTGGCAGGTAATTGATTTTATGGCAGAGCCTATTATGATAATAACATTATTTTCACTAGTTATAATAATAATAATAATAATAATAATAATAATAATAATAATAAAAACATGGTTAAAGTGGTTCAGCAGGGTCTGCCCTATGTGAGAACCACTATCATTCAACTTGTTGGGCAGATTTGTTGTTGATTATTATTACCGGATTTCTACTCAGCAGCGCAGTCCTTTCTATCATCTGAGCGGATTTTAACATAGCCACCTTCGAACCTTCATTGACATGTCAGCGTTGTTAAAGCGCTTTTGATTTTGGCATTTGACTATGTTTCAGTGCTATAGAAATTGTCCTGGAATAATATTGCAACTTGTACTTTTCCCTACTATATTCTAAGCTCATACTACTGTTATTATATTATTATTATTATTATTATTATTATTATTATTATTATTATTATTATTACAAGTGCTATTACCACTATATTTTAAGCTTGCACTATTGCTATTATTATTATTATTATTATTATTAAGAACCATGTAAGGTCAAATACAGTGTAAACAAGTGGTGTATGAAACCATCTGGATGTTTCATTAATTTTCCATGCTATTTTCAAATTTCTTATTTCGTGGCAGCATTTAATTGTTCTTCATGACTTCAGAGATAGTCCAAGATTCAGTTCCGTATGACGTGACCAACCAAATGTAATATTACTGCTATTATTATTAGTTTTGCTACTGTAGTCCTCTTACTGATGCTGCTACACTGCTACTATTACTACTGCTACTCTTTTTGAGTGAAATAGTTTGTTTGTGAAAAATTTAGGATCAACATTATGTTGCCGACAGTTGCTGCTCTACTGAACAAAGCACCTTTAAAGGTTATTGTGAATAATTTTATTTTCTACAGTAATTGCATTCAGTTGCAGATAAATTCATTTTATTTTGAACTTAAATGTTACTATGAAATCTTGTGAATTTATGTAGTACTATAAGAAGCCTATTCTTGTTAGTTTCATCATGCATTACAATCACTATAGTCAAAATGCAGTGTCATATCAACTTGTCCATTCATATAGTGTGTATGATCTTGAGGTCAACATGATTTAATTAATCCAAGCTCATACCAGTTCACATAAAAAGATTGCATTTGGCTGGTAGAGACTATACACATCTGCAGCAAAACAGGTTGTGCAATATTTTGAAAATAATAATTGTTTATTTAATTCCTTTGATCAAACAATTTCCAAAGCTTACAACTGCAAAAGAGAATTAAATGTGAATCAGATTTCTGTTATAAAAAGGAACATGTCTAAATGTCAAAATCAGAATAAAGCCAGATGGAATGAGGTGGCATTGAAGTAATGTTTGTACATTTATAGGACTACCAGATATAACAATATTTGCTGCACCCAACGACTCAAATCTGGAAAAGTCTGCTGACGAAGACAGGACTTCAAAAGCAAGGAATGAACAGGCTTTGATGGGGTTAGCAAAATGATTGGTGACAAGACAGAATATTTCAGCGAAGAAATCCAAGAACAGGAACCATTAGTAAGCATGGAACAAAAGAAAATATGAGAATGAGTATGCATTTCAGCTGTACTTCTTCAGAACAACATGATAGTTCCACTAAGGATCCAGATTTTGATTATGAAAAGGCAATGAATGAACTCTCCGATGAAAGCTTTGACGATTCTCGTGCTATATCAGAAGAGTTGCCATTCCCGAATATATGTGAGAATGTCTTTTATGAAACTGCTATTAGCTTTGATAAATTCAAAGTCTTTCCAGAACATTGTACGAAAAATGAGATCGCAATGTCCAACACAGCGCCTGGTATATTGGACATGCCTGATGCCAACAGGATGGAAAGATATGGATCGGAAAATGAGCAACAGTTGAAGAGTTCTAGTACAAAGTCTGGCAGAATTAGTGATCATAGCCTAATATCAAATAGCTTGGATGGCGTGCATGAAAATGTCTCCTGTTTTTTGAGACGCAAAAAAAAGTCAGGCTGCAAAAGAACTTATGATAAAACCAATTTCTGCACATTTTGCAGCTCTGGAATTAAAAGCAAAATTTCAAGACATCTTCTGACAGTCCATAAAGATGAAGTTAAGATGAGAAATATCCTTTTGCTTCCAAAGCGCTCTGAAGAACGAATGAAACTTTTGCACCTACTTGCCAATGAAGGGAATTTTAAGCATAGTGCATCAGTTTTAAGAGAAGGGAAAGGACAAATCGTGGTCTGTAGAAGAAGTACAAAGGTGAACAGCACAAGTAGCTACTTACCTTGTGAATTCTGCAGGAAATTCATCCACAAAACAAGTTTGTGGCGCCACTTTTCGACTTTGTTTGCTGCAAAAAGAATATTATTCATCTAAAACTGTTGATGGCGAAGGAATACAGAAGAGGCCAGGCATTAAAGGAACTGCAAGAGGAAGAGCTTTGCTCTATGGAGCCATATTTTCAGGAACTGATGAAATTCTAACTAATTTAATGAATAGAATGCGTGAGTTGGCGTTGTCTCCTGTTGATCGCATTTTAGCCAGGAGGTAAATACTTTTATATTCATATATTCATATTCCAGGTATTCCTCCATATTCAGTCTTCATGTTTTTGTGTTGTTTGTGCACAGTCAATAAAGCTGCATGTTCCGTTTAAGCACACTACTGTAGTCTGGTGATGTTGAAAGAAGCATAATATGAGAAGATATATTTCCAGTGCAATGGAATGAAATGTGCCTTCATAAATTTCGTTGGAGTTCGATTTATACAAATATGAATGAAAATTATGTTAAGATCTGCTTCCTATCATAATTGCAATCTTAACCCTTAGGTTGAATTCTTTTGTAGAATGGACATGGTCATCTCAGCGGGGAAGTCAAGAAAGAACGTAGATGCCTTTGTTCTACTGCCTCCAGATGCTCAAACAGCAATTAATATTCTGATTGAAACTCGTGGTATGGTGGGCATATGTGATTGAAACTCGTGGTATGGTGGGCATACCAATGACAAATGAATTCATCTTCGCTCGAATCTCAGCAGACACACCGATGAGTGGCCATGTGGAACTCCAAGAGATTGCTTCTGGTTGCGAAGGACTGTTGTTCCCCGAGAGAATTACATCAACAAATCTTCGGAAGTACATTGCCACAGTTTCACAGGTTTATGCTTTATATGGCAGTTCATTTGCACTTAATGTTAAGGGTGTATAAATTTGTATACAAGTTTTTACAAATTGTGTTATATAATCTTTCAGCAAATGAGAAAACTGTGTTCTCATTATAGCTGATTTCATTTTCACTGATGCACTACTAGTGATTTATAGTTTCATTAAACATTATGATCCATGAAATCAACTTCAGCCAACGTATTCTTGTAGAAGTAGCAGTAGTAGTAGTAGTAGTAGTAGTAGTAGTAGTTGCAGCAGCAGCAGCAGTAGTAGTAGCAGCATCAGTAGTAGCAGCAGTAGCAGCAGTAGTAGTCGTTGTAGCAATAGTACCAACAGCCGACATAGTAATAGTCACTATGCTACTATTACTACACTACAGGATGTTACATAAGTTGTTTATTTTTATTGCTCAAGTGTTTTGAAATTGGTAATAAGACAAATCCTATGATTCTGCAGTGTCTTAAGTGCTGTATTTTTATTTGTTACTAATTTTCAGATTTTGCATTTAATGAGTTATAATTGAATTCTGATATTCTAGGTGATGGATCTGAATGATATAGAACTTGGTTATTTGGCAAGGCATCTGGGACATGATCCTAAAACTCACCGAGAATTTTATCGCTTGAGTCATTCAACAATACAGCTTTCTAAGGTGCAGTATGCTACTGATTATTGAACTAAACTAGTTTAGCTTTTCTTAGAAATTTGCCACATAAGCAGGGATATTCAACTGGCCCTTCAAAGTGTGTAAATTGAATTTCATGATGAAATGGATTTTAGAATATTTCTATAAAATAAGTGCATATTCTTTAACAGTTTCTATTATTTTCAGTGACTTTTTATGAAACATTCAAGTTTTAATTAGAATTAATAAATAAGTTAATGGCTGCAACTTTAATTGAGCAAATGGTCCCTTGCCATGTCATATCATATACTCTCAACTGCCTTAAATATGTTATGAATAGATAGCTGTTTTTTTATTAATATAGGTCTCTAGATTGCTGCTTGCGGTCGATTAAAGGCATGCTACACGAGTTCAAAGGAAAAACATTGGATGCCATTAATGTTGATGGTAAGTAAAATTAACTGTCACCACCAATTCAATATAATAAATTAATTATTCACTACTTAATCAGCACACATAAACTCAAGGTTGCATTTGAGGGAAATATAGGTCTCGAGATTGTTGTTCACAAAGGCATGCTACATGCCTTTCTCAGTTTCCCCTTCCTCTTGCTTATTAGTGAAAGAGTAGAGACCAGTTACTAAGCAGTAGCCTGGAATTTCCCTTTTTCAAAAAATGTATGATTGCAAAGGTTATGTTCTGTATCAGGTTTGCTAAAACAACTACATTTATGAGCATAATCCATGCTTATTTTCACATTGTCTGGATGGGTTAATTTTTTTTCAGATCTTCCAGATGTCCAAGAGGAAATCGAGGAGGATGCGGAAACTACTGACGGGGATATTTCGAATCTTCATTCTCAGGCTAAGACAATCCAAAATGTGCCTGGAGATCCTTGCGAGGTTGTACAAGCAAAGCACAGCAAAAGACGTTGGTCTGAACTGAGAAGCAGATGCTGTTCAAGCATTTTGGAGATGACATTAGCAAAAAACAATACCATGCGGGCGTCGTATTAGCAAGTTAGCTTATGCAATGTCAAATAGAAGAACTGTTGCACAGATACGCACTCAGATTCACAACTATATTTCTGGCAAATTGTCTATGTAAGGATGTGGCAATAATGACAGTTTGATTTTGCGAATAATACTGCCTTAAAACTAATACAGCTTTAACACTGCTTACAGGACAATATTGTCAGACATTGCTTTGCAAATTTGTATTCTGATGCTTTTTAGTTTGTAGTTTTAATTATAAGAGTATTGAATAAATCCATAATTGCTACTGTTATTTCTAATAGAACTGCCATATGTATATATACACACACACACTTAAAACCACCTACTTCCACCAATACTACTGCCACCAATACTTCTATCATTGCAACTACCTAGTACCTCTACTACTGCTCTTACTATAACAACGACTTCTACTACTACTGTACTATCGCTATTACTACCAGTATTAATAATACTATTGCCGCTATTACTACCAATAATGCTATTACTACTACTGCAACTATGGGTATTATAATTATAGTAATTACTATTTATTTTATTAATGTCATTACCATTAGTACTGGCATTATTACTACCACAACTATTACTTGATTCCTACTATTGCATTACTACCAATAATGCTACTACTACTACTATAACAACTAAGGGTATTATTTTTATAGTAATTAATACTAATTATTATTTATTTTATTAATTTCATCACCATTAGTACTGGCATTATTATTAACACAACTTTTACTGCAATTTCTACCACTGCTATTACTACTAAATTATATTTTAATACATATAAAATTATTTTATATACCTATTAACCATTAGCCTATTAAACCAATGATATATATATGCCCCACTTAATCAGGTGTAATTATACACATTAATGACCCACGTAATCAGGCGAAAACAGGCAGACCCCATTTGTATATACTGTGAGACAAATGTCCCGTTATGCCTATGAGTAAGTGCATTGATCGGATTTTGTCCCAGTAAAGATTTCATATAAATGCAGACCCGGGAAGCATATCGTTTCAAGTATATATATATATATATATATATATATATAAGAGCAGGAAGTTAGCAAAGTGGTAACAACGTTGGACGATGGAGCAGAAGGTCGCGAGTTCAACTCCCGCAGGAGCCCTAAGGTCTACTCGGCCTTCCTTCGCCAGTTGGCGATGGCAGCTGAATAGCGGATTAATCCACGGAGTAAACAGGCACGTTGCATGAGAACACTGGCCCCGTATCATGTAACTTGCACCAGTAACTTGGCTGAGGGCCTTGGAAACGGAAATCAGCGCCGCCCTATGAGTCTTGAGGTTAACCTTAAGAGCTCGGGGAGAAATTTACTACTTTCTTTAATATATATATATATATATATATATATATATATATATATATATATTGCCCTGGTTACTTTCCTGATGGGCTTATGATAAAAATTAATATATATATATATATATATATATATATATACTGTGTATAATAAAACCGGTACCACCCTGTTTCATCGCAAATATTTTCACAACCTCTTGGTCAAAATGCATGAAATTTTGTGTATTTCTGCGGTATTACATCCTGAATACAGTCATTTAAGTTTGGTATTGGGTTCCAAAGGGCAGCGACACCACCCACCTGAAACCTGAATAGGGGTAGGATGCATTCATCAAAAATGCAAGCTACTGCTTTCGGATGCCAAAATTAGTAACTGGCACAAGTGTGACAAATGCCAGCCTGTCATGCAATTTCACTTGTACTTTTGTGTGCCTGGGATTGTACTCTTTAGCTGCATGTTAATTCGTGAAAATCTGTGATATTGGTTCCCGTCCGGACAGAGCGTGTATTAATCACTGCTTTATAATCTCTGCTTTGCTTTTTACAATCTCTGTTTTGCTTTTTATAATCTCTGCTTTACTGGCTCTCCGTAGTAATCGACTTCTTCAGCTAGAAGTCAAACTCGTTCTACTCCACATCTTTTTCGAAAATTCTGTCAGAAGATGGCAAGAAAGAACATTTATTTATTATGATGCAGCGAAACTTTCAGTTACTAATTTTAGCAACCAAGCATAGTGGCTCGTATTTTTATGAACGCTTCTGCCCTGGCCTGATTTTCGCTAGGTGGCGCCGCTGCACTTTGGAATTTGAATGAGGATCTAAAATTGCTGTTTTCAGGATATAACACCGCAGAAGTTCACAAAATTTCATGCATTTTAGCGAGGTGTTGTTAAAATATTCACAATGAA
This sequence comes from Metaphire vulgaris, assembly GCA_018105865.1. Classification (NCBI taxonomy): domain Eukaryota; kingdom Metazoa; phylum Annelida; class Clitellata; order Crassiclitellata; family Megascolecidae; genus Metaphire; species Metaphire vulgaris. Next base: position 9,366,590 of record CM030837.1, read on the forward strand.
AGAGGGGTGTCGGTTTTATTGGCTCACCCTGCTTATAATATTCCTTTCTCTTTGTTGGTCATGGCTTTTGTTTTACTTTCACTGAGAAAAAGACCATACTTTTGCTTACTGTTCTAACTCAACCGATTCGTGTAGCTTTTTCAGTTGTTACCAGTAGCACCACATCATTTGGATATTGATTGTTTTTCTTCCTATTTTCACTTCTCTCTTAGGACCTACAAAACTTCTCTTAGTATCATTTCTGAAATTATATTAAAAAGGAATGGAGATTATGTATATCTGACTTCCTTTTAATATCTAAAATTCCTATACCGCTATTTCATAGTGCCAGACTTAATAATATCTGTTTTAAAATTTTTTGTTTGGTCAGGCTTGGTCAGCGTGCTGAAAATGTTTTAAAATTTTTAGAATACACTGTCATTTATTCTACAAATTCTAACAATTATCGGAAACGTTGCTGCAATTGTCCTGGTCACTATCGGAATGTATGAAAACTATCAAACGCTCGGAACAACGCGTGAGTTATATTTCAATTTAGATCGGTGGCGTAGCCAGGATTTCCGGAAGGGGATTTTGGTTTCGATCGTGACAAAAAAATTTTGACAAGCAAAAAACCTCTATTTTTTATTTTTAGGAGTTGACAAGCAAAAAAACGTCGTCACCTTCCTGACATCTCTTTACATTCTTTCGATTTTCTATAGCACTTGGAAATTTTTTAGGCCAGCAACCAGTCAATGGGGCTTTGACCCCCAAAATCGCGTCCAAAAATGAAAAATGTATGGAAAAGCATGTAAACAAATTTTCGTCGGCAGCGAAGGGGGTTTAGCCCCTAACCTCCCTTTCCTACGCCACTGATTTAGATCAAGTGGCACTGTGACTTTAACCAATTGTAAGTCATTCTTCAGGCTTCATTGACGTTAAATCTTATTATGGGTCCATGTACGAATAGCCTACAGACTAGGTTTCTGGAGTCCAGAAGGCTATTTTCGATTCTAATCTAGACCTGAATGAAAGAGCGTGCATTCTCAATAGTTCTAAATTGGATTACTATTAATCCCAGTACTATAAACTGCATAAAGCTTCCAGCAGTTTACTTAAATATATTCAAAAGGTGCTGGCTCACACTGTAGCCACGACTAAATGCTGTCACATATTGATACCTACTACTAAAATCGCTACACTGGCTGAAAAAATACATTCAGTGCAAAATGACATAACTGATCTTATTCTCCTTGTTCGCCATTTAATTTATTATATGTCTTTGCATGCAAAGGTCAATAGCATCAAAACATCCTGGACATACCCATTCGTCGTCTTTTCTCATTATATCAGGGCTGGTAAATCAGTCGTCGCTCAAAATTTTCAACCCTGCTCTTCATAAGCTGCATCAGATCTATGGTGTACGTCTTTGTAACGTGCACTTTTACGGGGAAGTGGCGTACTGGGCTAAAAAATCGGACCATGGATATTGTTGACCTTAAAAGTTCATCAACTCAGAACGAGTTGTAGGTTCTAAATGATTTAAAGCTATCAAACAGTTGTAAACTCATGCATGCAAACTATCAAAGGGTACCAATTGCAATTACTTTTTGACTAATTTAGAACTAGCGGACGATGGCGTATTGACTTGACTTGAGTAGGGAGTTATAAATTGTGCAGTACAATAAAATTTGCATACACACTTCTTCCATGCATATCATAGAGCAGAGATCCATCTTCTTATATAATAATTTCCTGAATCTGTCTGTTAAATTTGTGAGTCACGTTACACATCAGATGTTGGACGACATCGTTGATATATGCAATCAAACTTTATAATCGGCGGAGCTTGACAAGACGTCCCGATTGCACCTTGACGAAGCGTCTTAATTACCTGCACGTTGTACCCCTCCTCCGCTCCCACCTTGCACCCGTCGGCCCCAACCCATCTCCCGTCAGCGGCGAATCTTTTGACGTCTTCGTAGCAGATTTGCGAAGATCGTTCGTTCCTGTGGCTTTGGAGACACTGAAGCATCGATGATCCTGGATCGGTTTGTCCTCGGCATCGCAGACGATGCGACGTGGAATGAGCTCCTGGGGACACGCGACCTTGATCTTCAGCGGGCCATCGATTTTTGCACGATTGAAATTTGAAGCTGTTGTTCCGTCCATCCACGATGGACCGTGCGTTAACTGAAGCAGACGTTTTCGGACAGTAGAGCGATCTTTTCGAAGGAAAACTCGGATTATTAGAAAGCACTGTTCACTTGGATATGGACACGTCGTTTCGCCCAGTTCACCTGCCACTTCGGTCAAATTCCCATCGCAGTCCGAAGCCGAAGCCGGATTGAAGAGGAACTTCAGAAAATGGTTAAACAAGAAATTATTGCTCCTGCGGCAGAAGAAACAACACCATGGACTTAATTGTGACCGCGTTAGCGGTCACAATTAAGAACAACGTAAAACTTCGCTTGTGTTTAGACCCCACAAAGACTCTAAACTTTGCTTTAATTCGAAACAAATACTGTCTTCCTACTCTAAGCGACATTCCAGTTATGTTAATCCTTGTCCTGGTCCTTGTCCTTAAGGACTCCTTAAGGACCAATTTGAAGTCCTTGTCCTTGTCCTCGTCCTTGGGAAGTCAGTCCTCGTCCTTATCCTCGTCCTTGCAGATCGGTCCTTGTCCTGGTCCTTGTCCTGGTCCTTGTAACTTAGTCCTTGAAAAGTCCTTATAAGGACCAAATTACTTGTATACCATTTTCAATTGTACTGATAATTATATTCCAAGGTAAGAGTAGTATGTGGATTTATATTTAGGCTACATATTTGCTTTGAGTTACTCTGAAATGTTTAGTCATTGTTTCCTTTATAATACCAGTTGAGGAGTTGATTCTTTAGCTAAATTCTTTGTTGCCCAGCGACGTCAGTCCAGTTGAACGAGTGTTTTCGCAAAGTGGTCTCATAATTAGACCTCACTGTGTGTGCATGACTGATCAGCTGCTGGAAACACTTGTTCATTTATTATTATTATTATTATTATTATTATTATTATTATTATTATTATTATTATTATTATTATTATTATTATTATTAAACTTGACAATTTCTTAAGCGTAGTAACATAGCTAGGTGGCTAAAGTCAAAGGCGCATTTGAAATGCAGCATTGCTGTTGACTAGACTATGTTTTACAACAGTCTTTTTTCCTTTTCTAATTTTGTGATTCGAATTGAAATTGTGTTTGTTTTTTCCTTTCTGACTTTTTTGTCTGACAGAAGTTGGTCCTTGTCCTTGTCCTTGATCCTTGTCCTTGGGGGTCAGTCCTTGTGGTCCTTGTGCTTGCGGGGTAAGTCCTCGTCCTTGTCCTCGTCCTTGGAGGGTCGGTCCTCGTCCTTATCCTCGTCCTTGGGGGGTCGGTCCTTGTTAACATCACTGCGACATTCTGCACCAGCCAGCAGGAGTAAAGGTTTTCAGTACAGTTTACTGCGAAAATGCGTTTAACCTATCAAAGTTAGACGAGGAATCGAGCTTGTTTTAAATTTCGTATCTTTGATACGCCCATCATATACGATATTTTGATTATTGGTTTTGGAGATTCGCATACGGAAGCGCTGAAGGACCACGACAAAAATCTCATTGCGCTTTTGGACCGTTGCAAACAAACAGGAATTAAAGTTAATCGTCAATAGATGAAACTTCATCGCGAAACCATTACTTTTCTTGGTCATGATTTGACCAGAGACGGTCTCAAACCCTCTGCATCGAAAATTGAGGCGATCGAGAGCTTTGCAACGCTAAGGACAAACCTGCTGTTCAACGGATTCGCAAATTACCTCGCGCGATTTTGTCCACATTTCAGTGACATCATTCTGTCACTTCACGAAATACTCAAATCTGAAAATGAGTTGCATTAGAATGAACGCCATACCGCCACCTTTAATAAATTTAAAGAAATGCTGAAGACTGTACCGGTCCTGCATTATTTCGATGAGAAAAAGGATATATTGATTCAGTCGATGCTTCTCAATCTGGTTTAGGTGCTATTTTTGCAGAAAGGCAAGGTGGTTGACTTTGCGAGCTGTGCTCTGACAGTGAGAGGAATTTTATGCGCCGATCGACAAAGAGGCACTGAGTATAAATTTTGCATTGGAGAAATGGAATTCTTATGCATAATGCCATACGCGTGGTCGTTGAGAATGACCATCGACCATTAATTTCAATTTTCAAGAAATCCTTGGCTTTCGCACCAAAACGAATTTATAGGATGCTACTCAAACTTCAAAGATTCGATTTAGATCTACGTTTCAAAGCCGGAAAGGAATTAATTTCGGCATTATTTACTACCCTAAGGGCACCGAACTCTTCAATGAAGAGATCGCATTTCTTCCTTGAACGGATGCAAAACAGATGGCGGAGATACGGATGTTTGCCTTTCCTCCCACTTTGAAAATAATCATGGAAGCTGCCAAAGATCCGAGCTACATGCGTTTGAAAAAGCAAATTACTGAGGGCTGGCCGGAGAATACGAAACATCTGCCAGACGATATTCGAGCCTACTCTACGTTCGCAGACGAGCTGGCGTCTTTAGAGGTCTAATCTAAAAAGAAAGTCGTTTGGTCGTCCCAGCACCTAGATGGTCAGAGATCCTAGATCGTCTACTGTACATAGCAGTCACATAGGTGGGAATAGTTGTCTTAGACGGGCTCGTTAAATTGTATATTGCCCCCGACTGAACTCAGGCAAAGGTCGAGAAATGCCACATGGCAACCAATATCGCGATGTGATACCGCGAGAGCCTTTGCAGTCCTATCCTGTACCCTCGAGGCTGTGGAAAAGAATTCTGCGATATCTTTACTTTTGATCAGAAAGAATATTTAATTTCAGTTGATCATCTGTCCGGTTTCTTCGAGATAGAGAAACTGCCTTCAAAGACTGTAACTAACGTATCGGAACTCTAGCGAGTTCGACTTTAACATCTTTGTTCTTACGGATTGCAGAGTGGGCAGCGGATGCGTTTCGCTGATCATTGCCGCGATCTACCGACCGGGGCACAGAGAGCTAGCCAGCTGTTTTTCACTAAACTGAAAACATTATTCGAATCGAAGTCCATGTATAACTGTGGAGTTCACATTGCTGTCGATCTCAACGTTCACCTCGAACGGCCGTTAGACCCTGTCAAAAGCTCGAACACCTCATTGTTTCGTTTGACTTCAACAGTTCGTTTGCGATCCAACTCACGAGCTTGGCGACTTGTAAAATGCAGTAATATCGTCAGGGGTGTGTGTACCGCGTGAGGTAATTACAGTCGAGGTAGGAATATCCGACCCCAAACTGATTCGTTGGACGACATCCGTTACACAGCAGATTGAGAATTATAAGACGATCCACAGGAGAAATTGGAAAGACTTTAAGCATGAGAATTTCGTCGAGCAGATCGAAAGATCATCACTCTGTGCTCCAGTTGACCCTAACTCGACAGGATTTGAACTTGCGCTGCGATACCATTCCGTCATCTCTGAAATATCGGACGATGTTGCACCGAAAGTTTCCATGTCCGTGCGCCTCATGAAACACCGACCTTTTGATGACAACGATTAATTATTTATTTACTGACAATTTGTAAAGCGCAATAGAACAAGGTTAAGGGCTATAACAAGAGCGCTTAACACAGTTCATATCCTATGTTAAATAAATGTGTCTTCAGGTTTCTGATGAATGTCCCAGCTGAAATTCCAAGAAGTACCTCATTACAGGAATCAAACTGTGTCAGTACCAGGGCCCGCACTAGCTTGATAGCTCCGGTAACATTGTCTGGAAGAGAGTTCCACAGGGCGGGGTTCCCCCGCGCGAATGATCTTTCCCAAACTTAGGGATCTTAGACGGAAGAGGGCCCAGCAACTGCAATCTCCGACCGGACCTGAAAACCGATCTCCTCTCGTTCTACCGTCGATCTTTGCACAAGCACAGTCAGATATTCCTAACAGAGCGGATCGTGTAAAGCCCGATCGTTAGCCAACAGCGCTTGTAGATAATGCGCTGTGGAACACGGAGCCAGTGGAGTCGATCTCTAAGGAGAGGAGTGACGTGGTCAACCCAGCGACAGCCGAAGATCACTCGTGCAGCCTGGTTCAGTACTGATTGTAGGCAGTTAAGCCTAGTATCCGGAACACCAAGAAGTACCCCGTTACAGTAATCAATCTGTGTCAGTACCAGGGCCCGCACTAGATTGATAGCCGCGTTCACTGGCAAGTACCGTCGAATTGACCTCACTATCCGCAGTTGATAGTGGCAGTAGCGTACCAAATTGCTAACGTGCGAATCAAATGATAGGGTCTCATCTAGGAGCACTCTCAGGAGGCGTAAGCTCTCGGAGGGAGCAATGGTTGCATCTCCCACCACGAACGGAGCGCGACTTAGCAGATACCTTCTCCTGGGGGTATTCATCCACTGAAATTCCGTCTTGGCCGGATTCAGTGCGAGCCGAATCTCTTCCGTCCACGTAGCAATGGCCGCTATACAGTCAGTGAAGCGAGACCGTAGTCGCTCCACTTCTTATGTAAGCATGACGAGTAGATCTGTGCATCGTCTGCATAACTGTGCGTCGTAAGACCAAAAGCCTTGATGACGCGATGGACATCCGCTATATACAGATGAATAACAAGGGGCCTAAGACTGATCTTGCGGCACACCGTGTTGAACTCGACGCTCCGAAGACATTTGATTGTTCCACTTTACCGCCTGTGTTCTATCGGCTAGATAGCTCTTGATCTAGAGAAGTGGAAGGCCATCCAGGCCGTAAAGATATCTCCTGTCGCCGGAGAAGGATCTGGTGATCCACCTTATCAAACGCTGCCGAAGGATCGAGTAGGCTGAGAAGTGCTACTCGTCCACTCGATGTCGCATCCACCAGGTCATTAAGGATCTTTAAGATGGCAGTCTCTGTGGAGTGTCCTCGACGATAGGCAGATTGTTCCGTGGGCATTAGCCCATTCGCCCACAGATGCACCAGCCGCTTGTTAACGAGCTTTTTTAATAGCTTGGAGAGAAACGGTAACTTGAATACCGGTCTGTGGTTATTGAGGTCGGACGGATCCAGTCCAGATCTCTCCAAGTGAGGGACTACAATCGCGTGCCTCCACGTCGATGGAAATTCGCCGGTTTCTAGTGAAGCTGTCATGAGCCTCGTCGAAAAAGCCGTCGTCGGCTTCTGAGGAGGTATCGCAAAGCGAAAGGCTCTTCTGATTAAACTAATGCGCTGTCGTCCTGGCGTGAAGCTTTAAGGGCCGTTAAGGGCCCGACGAGGAGAAAGGGCCGACAGTATTGGCGTCGAGTGATTGACTCTGCCAAACTGGATCCAAAGCGGACATGGAACGCACTGAACAGTGTACTTGGAGATAAGGGTCGGCCCTCCGGTACGTAAGCCGACTTCTCTGCGAGCGACTACAACCATTATATAGACCGCAAGGTCGCCAATATACAGAACAGGACGGCTGGAGCGGGTCCGGCGACCGACGACGTTTTTTCAGGTCCTTTCCACCATGGGTTCTCACCGCCGACAGTTACCGAAGTCATAGCCTGTGTCAAGTCTTCACCTGACAAACAGTGCTCGGACCCACTCTCAATGTGGCTTTTAAAGGAAGTGGTGACCACACTAGCCCCGTATCTGACGGCACTAATGGCGGCGAGTTTCCGAGACTGTGGAAACACGCAATCATACGTCCACATCTGAAGAGGTCAGGTCTTGATCTGGCCGACCCTGCCAGCTTCAGACCAGTCGCGAGTCTACCTTTCTTGTCAAAGCTTCTGGAGAGACTGGTAAGCAGGCAACTAATTCCACACCTTGTCAGCAACGATCTTATGCCTCATCACCAGTTGGAATACCTTGCCGGCCACTCCGCGGAGACGCACTGTTAAAGATTTTCGGCGAGATCGTCGATAGGATCGCAAATGGGGAGTATGCGCTCTTGTGCATGCTTGACCTTACCGCGGCTTTTGACACCGTCGATCATTCCATCCTACTGCGTCGTCTGGATCTTTCCTTCGGGCGTTGCTTTGGCCGAGAGAACACAGTCCGTTCTCTGGGAAGACCAGATGCCAACCGATCGCCCAGTCAGCTGTGGTGTCCAACAAGGCTCCGCCCCGAGACCGCTCCTTTGCATTCTCTATGTGGCGGACCTGGGTCGAATTGTCGGTTCGCATGGGCTGAACTGGTACGCCTTCGCAGACGACTGGCAGGTGTACGGTTTCTGTCGTCCCTCAGATTCGATTCACCTGCGACGCCGCCTGGAGGGATGTTTAAGCGAGATTATGTCATGGACGGAGAGGAACCGGCTCGCACTTAACCCAGACAAGACATAACTATTATGGATCGCTGCTCCCAGGAAAGTGCACTTGCTGGACCGTTCACCTTTTATCATTGGCGATGCCGTCATCGTTCCGTCCACAGAAGTCCGCCTCCTCGGTGTACAAACGATTACCTGTCCCTCACCGACCAGGTGAGGGACAGGTAATCGAGCCTGCTTAACCCATCTCGAGCCTGCTTCTTCCATCTGCGCAGGATCGCCGAAATTCGACGATATATCTCTGTTCCAGCTGCGATCCAGCTCGTCCGCGCCCTAGTATGATGCAGGTTGGATTACTGCAACAGTATCTTCCTGGGGCTTCCGGACTACCAACTCGATCGTCTTCCTGTCGGTGATGAACGCTGCGGCCCGCTTGATTTTCAACGCGAAGTGGAAGGAGCACGTGACGCCGATACTAAGGGACAGATTACATTGGCTCAGGATTTCCGAGCGGATCGTCTACAATCGTTGCGTACTGACGTTCTGTGCTCTGAGCGATCCTCTCTGTCCTGAGTACCTGACCTCGCTCATCAGGCGGCCGACGACATCAGGTTATCTGGAACATCTACGATCTAATATGCGACTCCGTCTTTACGTCCCCCTCCGTCTAAGACAGTGATGTTGGGGAGAGATCTGTAACCCGCGGAAACCCTCTTCTTTGCGACTGTGACGTCGATTACATCAGTGGATTCGTTCCTGACTGCTCTTAAGACGCATCTTTTTCGAGTCTCCTATGAATAGTTATCGGAAAATCTAGGACCATCTTTCTGTACGAACCGATGAATTGCTGATGTAAAACGCTCTCGACTTTAGCCTTAGCTATGGTATAGCGTTTCATAAATTAATTATCTATGTAATAATAAAAATTATTATTATATTCTGAAATTTTTCAAGATTCGGATTTATAGATAAATTACCCGGCGACAATTCACCATTCAATTCAAGGGAATTTCGTCAGTTTGCGAATCAATACCAGTTCAAGCATGTCATAAATTCACCAAATTACTAGCATTCCAATGGAAAAGTTGAAAATTCTATAAGAACAGCTAAAAGGTTGATAAAAAAAGTCTAGAGCAGACGGGTCTGATCCATTTCTTACGATTTTGGAGTGGCGTAACACGCCAGGAGACAATTCCCATCTGTCACGAGCGCAAATTCTGTTTAGAAGACGTATTAAAACTAGAATTCTGTTTGCGACAAGCTGCTAGCTTTGCCTTTTGCTGCAAGCGCCAAAGAAGCTCTACAAATCTCACGACAGAAACAACCTGCTTATTACAATCGGCATGCGAGAAATGTACGGAAAATGGACAAAACCTCCGAATAGAATTTCACCCGCGGACAAATCAGTGACGTAAAGCAAATTTCGTAGATGTTTTGCCACATCGATCGTTCAATGTCAAGTTTCCCGATGGGAGCGATAGACGCCGTACCTCGAGGCGCATAAGGTTTCCATCCGAGCCACCGTTAGTATTTGTAGAAGAAAATGACCTACAACCAGTGTTTATTCTAGTCACCTTGACAATGGGGGGATTTTGAAATGTTTGGGGGGGGAAAAAGTCTGAGTCTCCACACTTTGGGGGGGGGACATTTCCATCCCTCAGCCAACATATAAAAAATTTGGTGGGATTTTAAAACTTTGAGGGGAATTCCCCCCAGAGAAGGCCTAGAATACCTGCCTACAACAATCGTCGAAAGGAGAGGAAAATGGAATGTCCTTTCACGTTGATCGTACTTTTCTCAGCGAGGCGACGAGCGAAACAATTATTCAGCCACCGCCGCCAGCGCTGCCAGCGCGCTGCCAGCGCCGCTCATTCAGCGAAGCCATGCTTGAAGCCATCGTCATCTGGCTCAACCCAAGTGCCATCCGATGAACAGCCGAACGCTACTAGAGAAATAAGCGCGCCACCTGTGGAACCCTATAGATCTTGACCAGCGTGGTTTGTTAAAAAGCCTATCAGATACAAATAGTTCTGACTTTAAACACCAGGCGTATTTTGCGGATTACACTATGTAACACAATTTTTGTTCCTGGCTTCTAAGTGTTATATTTCAGTTGCCTATGTATAAAGGATCTGCAAATATGGCTATATTCATCATTATATTTGTATAAGCGACAACAGTCAAAATTACTTAAAAGCATTCAGAAATGAGTTGCTTTTCGAGATTTGTGGCTGTACTGTCAATGGCTTTCTCAATTAAGACTTCAAACATAGTCCCCATCACGTGTTTGTTATACCGTCCCTGGTAACGACATTAAAAGTCCAGCATATCCTGATGAAAGCGTTCATCTTGCTTCTCTGGGTAGGCTCCCAAGTTATCCTTGAAATTGTCAAGGTGGGCATGAAGAATATGTACATTCAGGGACATTTTGCATCTAATTTTGGCATGTTTTTTTATGAGAGACTGGTTCAGTCTCTCATAGTTTTCAGCCTTATAGTTGCAAAGAAAGCCATCCAATACTGCAACAAAACTGTTTCAAGACCCTTTCTTCGTGCTATTCAGCTTCTTGGCGAATACGTCACGCTATGTGATTTTCTTTATCTGTGGTCCGACGAAGATGCCAGCTTCGACTTTTGCATCCGAAAGCTGTGGGAAAAGATCTAGGAGGTATTTGAAAACTGCGGATTCCTTGTCTTGACAAATTACTTGATGAGACCTAACTTGATGTTTGAGCATCTTTCGACGGTCTATCAGCGGCTCCCACTTGATGTTGTTCTTACCTATGGTGAACTCGGTCAGCTGTGGCCAATCCCTTTTACAATAGTGGACCTCAGACCTCGGTGTCCCGGTTGTTATAGAGGCAAAGAAAAACCAAGGAAATTTTGTGAAACCGCCTTGCAGGCCCATCAGGAATGTTACCAATTTGAATTTGACCATGAAGAATTGAAGTCTCCAATTTTGACTTAACAACCATAATTGTCAAACATTCAAAAGGGCACTCATTCAGCATCTTGACACTGGTGTAATTGTCTCAGGGCACTCAGCAGCATCTGAGGTGTCTTCTCTGGTAGGTGCACAAAGTGAGCCACGGGGAGAGACAAGTACTTGTTACCATTATGAAGTAGCATGGCTTTGAGGTTCTTGGATGAAATCTCTATGAATTGGCACCATCACTCAGGTTAAAGGTGATTTCTATGGCCTCGAAAAGACCAGTGACATTGCTGCAGAAGCACAGCCCATCTAGCTGACTGAAGAATTTGGAAAAACGTTCGTGACGCTTTCTATGTTCTGTCGCCTGCACGCTTTCATCCAACAAGTTCCACTCCTTGAATCTAGATGTCAGAAGCTCAGCATTGCACTTGGTGAGACCAAGGTCTCTGATCAGGTCGTTAAGATCTTTCTGATTGGGAAAATACAGCTTTCTCATCAAAGCTGCATCTGTGCAATGGTATTCTGGATCTGCAATATCTTCCTCGCTGTCTGACTTGACGCGCTCCCCTGAAGACAGTTGATCCCTCCCTGTAGGGATGGGAATGGGGAGCTCAGAGCCATAGGGTACCGGTGCGATGCAAACGTAGCAGAATGCATTTGCTGGCTGCAAGCAACCTCTTGATGCCATCTAAATCAAATTTTTCTGGTCACTATTCGCTTACTCAGCAACAAGATACACTAGTACGTTGGCTTAAGGAATCTGTACTCTTAAAAGTCAATGGATGCAACTGAAAGCTCCCAGAAAGTGCAATAAAGTTCTAGAAGATTCCAGAAGGTTATATAAAATTCTGTTCAGATCTAAAAAACTTATGTTGCAATGTTCCAGAATATTAAGTATGTCTGCTCAACTTTGTATGTGAACCGAGAATGTTTTCTATAATACACGAATTTCAAAATATCATTTCCCTGGCACCAAAAGCAAATTCAGTTTGGAACAACAACTGTTTTCTAGTTAGTTTAGGCATAAGGGACTAGGAAAACAAGCTATGAACCCAGGAACAAACAAAAATATTTTTACGTAGTGTTATAAATGATGCATTTTTGGCCTGAACTGCTATTGACATATTGATTAGTTTAATTAGTGATTAGCCTAAGTAAAGAGAAGGGGACGTAGAGTGATGGACATTGATAGACCACGCCTATTCCCCAATAGATGAACTCTTCACCAGCTAGGCCTATAGAAGCCAGCTGCAGTAGTCAGTGGCGTAGCTACGGGGGGTTTGGGGTTAAACCCCCCTTGGGAAGAAAAATTTTTTTATGTATTCCCATGCAATTTGTATTTTTCAGGCGATTTTTGGGGTGAAACCCCGACGAAATTTTATCGACGAAATTTTTTTTCAAAACCCCTCTTCCGGAAATCCTGGCTACGCCACTACCAGTAGCAATTAGTAGTTAGTTAGCTCAATTGACCAAATTTGAATCTCTGAATTCTGTAGTGATTCCACTGTTGTCCCTATAAGTAGTTCTGCTCGCAACCTTGGTGTGATGTTTGACTCTTTCCTCTCTTTCACTAGTCACATAAATTCAGTCCGCAAAATTTCTCATTAGCCTATCATATTCGGGATATCTATCGCATCAGACATCTCCTCCCTAAACCTGTTCTTATTCAGTTAGCCAATGCATTGGTATCTAGTCGCCTAGAGTATTACAATTCCCTGCTTTTTGGCACCACAGATTCAAATATGCAGAAACTCCATAGAGTACACAATTCCTCAGTTACAGTCATATCCAAAACTCCATGATTTGAACATATAACTCCTGCTAGACAGTCCCTACATTGGCTTCATATCAAATACCGAATTAATTATAAAATTTGTCTTTTAGTTTTTAAAACCATATTACATAATGACCCTATTACCTTAAGATGCGACTTATCCCTCAACCTACTACTCAATCCACTCGGTATTCGGCAGGACTTAATTTGTTGTTCCTTTTTCTCGCACAGTCATTGGCACTAGTTGTTTCTCAGTGTGTTGCACTAAGCTTTGGAATAATATCACTATCAATATCACTTTGTATAACTAACAATTTATCACCTTTCAGATCTGGTCTTAAAACATACCGGTTTGACTTGGCTTATCCCCCTTGCTTCCCCGCTGTTCTGACTGATCTTCCGGATTGACCTGGCTGTAAATCTATTTGGATTTGGTGCGCCATCGGCTGATCCCTGGGCACTATGATTGTGGCGCCAAAGAAGTTTGTTGATTGATTGGTTGGTTGGTTGATTGATTGACTGACTGATCGATCGATCGATTGCTTGATGATTGATTGATTGAGATTTCCAGACGTTGAGTCGAATAGAAGCAATAGCCATATCTAACTGTGACTCTGGTTGCTGTAGTCTAAGCAACTATAGGCCATCAGTTATAGGTGTAACCAAGACGTCACATTACTTTTTCATAAGAGACTCTCTCACCGTCATCGTCGTAGTCATCATTATTGAGTAGCCTGGATAGCGAAGGTCCGCTGCACTAATCTTCCAAAAGTGGAGTGTTTACGTCGAAGTGCAATGTCCCTTTCGCGCGCTATGGTGGAGTGTATCCGTCTCCGATCTGTTGGATCCACGAGCGTCGTGAATCTCCCAGGGAGTCGTTTCTAGTCTGGAGAGGGATGGCGTTCGTTATAACGTGCTACAGCACAGACAAGGGGGCAATGTGCTTGGGGTGCTAACGTCTAACCGGAGCAACGTGACCAAATAATGCCGTGCGGCGGCGAGAGATCATGTGAGGTATCGATGTTAATCCCGTACACGATAAGACGATGTCGATTTAGATACAGTCAAACAATCGAACAGGCAGTATCTGACGTTGGCGTCGCAGGTGCAAGGCCTGTAATCATTTCGTATCGCGTTCTAGGACTGTACAAGTTTCAGAGCCGTATAGAGCAGTATGGGAAGAACATATGTCTGATAGAAACGCAGCTTTGTACAGAGTTCGTTGTGACTTTGGCACAACAAGCGTTGAAGTCATCTCATGGCGGAAGCTACCAGGTCGATCCTGCGACCAATATCAGAGACGCATCTGCCGTCAGAGCTCTGAACACTGCCCAGGTAGGTGAAGTGAGTGACATCTTCCACCTATTTTCTATTGGTGGTGAAACTGTTTGTGTGATGCATAGCTAAAATTTTGCAGCTTGGTCTTTGCCTATGATATGTGGAAACCTAGACGAGTGACCTTCGTTTCAAGGTGGTCAAGGGTTTTCGCAAGATTTGTCATGGATGTGTCTGACAGTGCGGCATCGTCGGCATAATCAAGGTACTTCTATTACCAACTCGCAGACCCTTAACATCATCTTCCGTTCTTCGTTCGTGTGTCAATGTGGCTGCAGTTTTCTTGCGAAGGACCGCTTCTATAGGATTCCGCACAGTTCTCCGCCAGGTAAAATCGGCGGCGAATTCCGCAAGAGATTTTGTCACAGAAATCGGCAAATCCGACGAAGATGGAAGTTCTACTCGATCCAGAATTTCTAGTCGATCACAGTCACGTTGCCACGCAGCCACCATCTTAATGGAGGACTTTGGCGCAATTAGGCCTACTCAACAGCGGCGGCGACCGACTTCAACCCTCCAAAACGACGTAGAAAAGTGGAGGACGGCAAGAAACTCTACGAAGAACCGATGAGTAGGACGCAGTCCTCGCGGTTGGTACAAAATCAGAGCGCCGAACGTCGATAAATGCCGAGAACGGCGACAATCCGTGGCACGTACAAACACGTGTTGGCCGCCATGATGGCGCCAAAACCAGAAATTGTGGATATTGTGGAATGGACAAACAACCAAATATCAATTATTAATAATAATAATGTGATTTTAAGTGATTTAGGAGGCTAAGTAAGCCTGTGTGAAAACCACTGTTGTAACCGTCTGCATTCATTAACCTAGTTTATCGAGATAGCCTTTGAATCCGTGTACTGTTTCAACTGTCACTCACACCTCGTCCAAACTGTTTCATTTGTCCACAACCCTTGCACTAAAAATTTTTTTCTTTCTTGCACCAACCCTCTATTTAAACAATTTGCTTTTGTGGCCTCTTGTGCTGCAAGAGCACTTGACAATACTACGTATACCCGATGGTGAATAGGTAAGTCTTAAGATTACGTAGAAAAATTCAAAAAGAGTCAGAGCAATGTTTATAATAATAATAATAATAATAATAATAATAATAATAATAATAATAATAATAATAATAATAATAATAGTAATAATAATAATAATAATAATAATAATAAATTTGGTTCGTAAAGCCAGAAGCGTCGCAAATTTCTTAATATGTGGTCCGCCGATGAAAGAAGTTGCCCGCCCTGTACTAATTGAAACCTTATTTTAAGTGTTTTCTGAGTCTCATCATTTGCCAAGCCAACCCAGTATTGAGCTGACCAGCCCAGCCCTTTTTCCTGATCTCCGGATTGCAATTCCCATCCGCTTGCACCATGCTTCCGCGTTAGGTATAGAAGTGTTCCACTTCCACCGTTTCCAGTTGTGTGCATTCTAAGATGACTACCACGGCTCCTCCGCTCTACCTGCCATTATGACCACGTTTTATGCTGATTTTCTGACTTGATGCTTTGCTCTCTTCACTTAATGTGTTCAACATCTTTTGTAGTCCCCTGCCACGAGGTCGACGTCGTCGGCAAATCACAAATCTTTCGACGTCTTCCCATGGAAGGTCCAATTCTTCTTCCCAGAAAGCAAAACAAAACATAAAAAGAAAAATGGGATAAATAGACATTCATTTTAAATGTTAAAACTATTAGCATACTTGCATGATCGATTGATCGTTTCTTGCGCATTTATTTACAGTATTAACGCAATACAAATTACCGGTACTGGCTTCATTTGAGTCTTATCCTTAATAAGCACTGGCTATTCAACCAAATAAAAGAATCTGCACTTAAAATTTATGGTGTTTCGCATATCATTATAAATATATATGCACAGGCCCGTAGAAAGTGAGGTGTGCAGATGTGAGGCCGCACCCCTGGAAAAAATGAGGGGGTGCGCCTCACCCCTGGAAGATGAGGCTGTTTTTGCTTGTCGGGAGTTTTAAAAGAGGCTAAAGATAAAGGAAGGGTAACCACCTTTTTGCGTGTCAGACTTTTAACTTTAAAAACGCACTCACTGTCTGCTAAAAATTCGTTCCGACGTGCCTCTATATGTAATATTTAAAATAGAAATATCATCAATACTTACATGATAGTTACATGGGCAAAATTTTTATTATTCTTTTCAGCGGTTATGACCTTCACGAGTTTTGCTCTGCGTTTGATCGTGACAAGCATATTTCTCTTCTGCATTTCTGACGTCATATGCATTATTAATATTTTCTATTCCGTTGCACTCTTAATCCGTCTCATCGCCTGCATCTGTTGCACAATGGCCGAAGACCAAGTTCCTATGATCACATACGTCGAAGATGGCTTCGAAGATTCAATGCTCTTTTCCACGGTCAATGACTTCCAGAAGTACCGCATACTCGGAAAGGAGACGCTGGTTAACTGCAAAGAAATAAGAAACTAGTTCGACGAAGCACTGCCACGATTAGGTAGTCATAGAAGCATTAGATCAGGCATGTCTGACTCGCTAGAGGGCGCCGCATGTGGCATCCGTAGAATTTGAATTTTCTTACGATTAACGCTGTTTTTCTACATTTACTAAACGTTCTTCTATTTTATGCGTATCAATTTTGGACTTAGGGACTGTTCATAAATGACGTCACGCACTTAGGGGAGGGGTTCAAACATTTGTGCCGAAGTGTGAGAGAGGAGGGAGGGGTTTCCAGAAATGTGACGTCATATAATACTAAATATTGTTATTAAAAACGCAGTGCTATGTTACCGCAAAGTTGAACGTATTTTACACTTATAATTCATTTAAAAAATAATTTTAAAAGTTCCTGAATATTTCTTTAACTATGATAATTATAATGAGTATTTTCAAATGAATTCATTGCAATACCCGCTTCACTCAAGAAATAAGTGCATTGATGATTGAAACATTAATTTTGACATCAGAACGAGGAAGGTTAAGTTTGGCTAACGCATTGTGACGCCATTTTTTAGGAGGTCTGACATTTCGTGACGACTTGTGACGAGGGGGAAGAGGGTCAAAAACTGCCAAAATCGCGTGACGTCATTTATGGACGGCCCCTTAGCAATTATTTATCACTTGAACCGTGCATGATCCGATAATTGTAGTGATTTTAGTCGGTATCACCAGAGTCCGTTGAACAAGGTGACCATATTATTTTCAGGCCAGACCGGGACGCCCGGAAAATATAAAAAACGAGCCGACGAAATAGCATCCCAGGCTTAGTACCAGTAGAGCAAGTAGCACAGTGGCGGTTCCACGTGGGGGATGAGTGGGGATGCATCCCAACCGGACTTTTTTTGCTTGTCAAACTATTTTTTTTTGTAAAAGTCAAGTAAAATGACGAGAGAAACTGCGGTGACTTTTTTTGCTTGTCAACCTATTTGTCGGTAAAAGTCTATTAAAATTCGGAAAAATTTGCCTCTTTTTGCTTGTCAGCCTTTTTCTTTGTAGGCAAAGCTTATTGATTTATCCCTTTCTTTTCATCCCCCACAAACTTCCTATGAATTCATTTCATCTCCACCAAGAAATCCTGGAACCGTCAATGAAGTAGTATAAGTGAACGCAGAGTGTCGTGTGACGACATACCAGCAGTTCCGAGACCAAGACAAGACCAAGACAACTACCATCAATACCAAGCCAAGAGCAAGACCACTACCATCGAGACCAAGACCGAGACCAAGACCACTACCACCGAGACCAAGACCACTACCATCGAGACCAAGACCATGACCCAGGCCACCTCTAGTGACATAATGCAAAAAATACTCACTCAATTACTGTACACAACATAGTTGCAGACGGCGTGTTCAATTCTTCTGAATCACCAGTCTGGACAGGATTCTCCGAGTTGTTGGAATGGGCAGATTTTCTGCTTCGTGAACTATGTAATCCATAATAAAATCCTTAACATTGGCTTTGACTGATGCCGAACCGGAATGATCCAAATCCAGCCAGACAAAACCGTACGCTGGATCCAAGACAGCAGCAGCTGGATAGATCAACTGCTCAAATGGCTTGTGTTGTACAGTTGACGCGGGCTGGATCTGCAGTGTCTGAAGAAGTCCACTTAAACGCTTGTGGATTGATGCAACAAGTGCTGTTATCAAGGTTCCATGGTAACGTGCACGACAGCTCAGTTCAGCCATGCACTTGAGAAGTGTAACAACAGAAGGAACAACACAACTGATGGTGACGTCGCCTTGTGTCAAATCTATCACTTCTGCATGTGGTTGCAAGATATCCACCAGCTGCAACTCAAAGTCAGTGAATGTGTGACCAGTTATTGCAAGGTAAGAGTGTATATGTTCTTGGTGAGTGACATGCTGATTGCCTTTGCAACGTAAGCAGACACTCGTTCTTCGATGCTTTTTATTAGCTTTGGAAGCAACTTCTATGTGAGATGTTACCTTGACGGCAGTCTATATTTGGGTTGAATTGCCGTCATGAATTCTCTGAACCAATCAGTTTCTACAATTCCACAGGCAGGATACCCTTCACGATGAGATTCTGGAGAAGAAGATGCGTGATATGCTGCTGCTCCGGATGATAACTGCTGACTAACATGAAACCCTAAATAAAATTTGTACAATAAAATAGGCGATATTTCTTATAATATATAGTGGTCTCGAAAAATTTCCGAGGCCAATTCATCAAGACCGAGACCAAGACCAAGACCACCATTACCGATACCAAGACCAAGACCTTAGCTGTTGAGACCTAGACAAGACCAAGACTGCAAAAAAATTGGTCTCGAGCGGTCTCGAGACCAAGACCGCCGTCTCGAGGACTACATCCCTGATTTAATCCCATTGAATACCCTCTATAGCATGGGTGGGCAACCTTTTTAATGCAGAAGGCCGCATGGAAATTAAAACGGTTCGAAGTGCCGCATGTATTTTTTTACAAATATTGTCATTAAAATTAACAAATTCTTAATGTAAAAACCTTTAACATATAATCATATCTATATAGTAGTCGTAATAACATACTTAGTAACTAGTATTTTAAGTAGCACTAGGCCTATGTGATAATGTTACTGAGACTATCACGATCAGTTAGTACCTGTTAGGTCAGAAAGAGTTAGTTCTTGATAGTTTGCAACTGACTAGTAAGTCATTAACTAGGTATGTTAAAATGCAATGAGATCTTTGCAACTGCACACATTTTCTAACAAGTTTTCCATAATCTGGAGTTAAAGTACTGTTTGATAACCTTAGTATAGAACGAAAATTTGTATCAGTGAGCTGATACCTATACTTTGATTTATTGATGTGTATGCAGAAAAAAGTCTGTTCACAAATGTAGGCTAAGTTGATGCGAATAAAACTAATATCTTCATGGCCGTGTTCTATATATGTATATATTTCACAGTTATCTGCTGACTATCATTTCTATGCTGACGATACACAGTTATTCATTGCCTTCGACGATAAAACCTCCTCTATGTCACTAGAAAATCTGTCCCTTTGCCTGCAAAACGTTCAGTCTTGGATGTTTAATAATAAGCTTGCACTTAACCCTTCAAAAACAGAGTTTTTACTTCTTGGTACATCATTTAATCTAAGTAAATTTGAAGACATAAATTCATTTATATTTGATAACATTTCAGTTAATCTAAGTCAGTCTGTCCGCAACCTAGGGGTAATATTTGATAAGAACATGTCGTTTAATTAACGATCATATAAATAAGGTCAGCAGAGCTGCTCACATGCAAATCAGAGATATTCGACGAATTCGTGATTTTGTGCCCAAATCCGCTCTGATTCCTCTTGCAAACGCCCTTGTCAGCAGTAGACTTGATTATTGCAATTCTCTTTACAATGGTATGACCAGATCTAACATGCAAAAGCTTCAAAGGATTCCGAATTCTATTGCCCGAGCCATTACAAAAACTCGTAATCATGATCATATTAAACCTGTTCTTCAAAAGTTACACTGGCTGCCGGTAAAACAGAGAATTTTATTCAAAACTGGTTATTCCTGGTTTTTAAAACACTGCAGTCTGGCCAACCTCAATATTTAAAATCTATGTTGAATCACCCAAACCATCGTCATTCAACAAGGTATGCTGATTCATTGTTAAATGTACCTAGAACCAACACTGAAATTGGTAAGAGAGCTTTTTCTATTTCTGGGCCTAAAATCTGGAACTCTCTCCCTCCGGCTGTCAGATCTTCCAATTCATTAAGCATCTTCCGATCCAGACTTAAGACACATCTCTTTCAATTGGCGTTTCCTCCATAGTCCGTCTCACTCTCTCCCTCTGACTGATCTCTGGAATGACCTGGATCTTTTGCGGATTGATTTTGAAGTACCATCGATTGATACCTTGGGTATTAGAACTGCCCTGAACTGGTGCTATAGAAGTGCATTATTATTATTATTATTATTATTATTATTATTATTATTATTATTATTATTATTATTATTATTATTATTATTATTATTATTATTATTATTATTATTATTATTATCTATCATATTAAGATCCTTATCTGTATGTCTCTCTGTCTGTTACCTTCAAGCGTTCTGATTGGTTGACTATTGGTAGACGGTTTAGACCGTTTAGTCCTTACGTCGCGATGCGTTGGTGGACGATGTTCGAAGACGACGTTGCTATTGGTAACAATTGTTCGTAGAATCGTAGTTTAACACGGTTTAGTCGAGTCATTGCAGCGTCAGAGGGCTGGGCGTGCGACGACGTTGATTGGTAACAATTGTTCGCAGCCTGAGGTAGTTGCGCAATTTTAACGTACATTATAACGTACACAAAAAATACGTGTACAGCGTCACAAATGGTCACAGTTGCGTGATTTTAACGTACATAGGCCTAATTATTACGTGGCGCAGAGCTTGGCTAGGTGGCGATCATTGAAATGTTGTTCAGCATGAATTCAATGATTGGGTATTAGGTATAGGTATTGGATTAGTATTACCCTGCACTGCGAGCGAAGCCAGCGCGAGCGAAGCGAACATCTTTCTAGTTATTATTATTATTATTATTATTATTATTTTTATTATTATTATTATTATTATTATTATTATTATTATTATTATTATTATTATTATTATTATTATATGCAAACTTATAATGTTTTAGTGATGCATAGAAGTCTGTAAATTCCATTTCTTTTCAGTTTTCTTTAAGAAATTTGTCATTCTGCAAGTTTGTAATTTCAGATGCAGATCTGTATAATTCTACACGAGTAAGTAAGTAAACACGAAATTTCTATAGCGCTGCCCGAAAGCTTGGCGCAGTGCACCAGCTTATTCACGAGCGCTCGATCTGGGTAAATCCATAGTCCGTAATCCGTAGTCCGTGGTGGTCGAGGTTGTAGATCCAGGTAGGCAGTAGCAGCAAAGTATTTTTATGGAGGATGATAACAAGATTTGCGGCGGGTAGAATCTGTACTAAAGATTTCGCCATAGGATTTCTTGAAGAGAATAGTTTTGAGTTGTTTTCGGAAAGTTTGTGGAGTGATGGCCAATGGTGACTGCTTTATGGACTGAAGAGAACCCGAGTTATTGATCTTTCGTATCTTTGACGGTCCAGTGACGGAAGATCATTCCAGAGACGAGGCGTAATGTACGAGATCGACCGATCTGAGAATTTTAGTGACGTGGCTGTTGGTCGAATAAGTGTCAGGCTGACAGATGAACGAGTCAGTGGCGTCATTTCACACTTTTCTTGGGGGGCGATAAAATTTTTTTGCTAATTTTTTACAAATTTTTTTGCAAATGTTGAGCAATTTTGGAAAATTTTAGGGCCAATGTTGGAAAATTTGCAATTTTTGATATTTTTGGCAATTTTGCAATTTTTGCACATTAATACATTAGGGGCGGGAAGATAGATGAGTGGTAATATCATTGGGCAAGCACGCCGACGACACGGGTTCAATTCCGTAGGAGCCCCTAAGGTCGACTCAGCCTTAATCGCTAGAGGGCGGTAGTAACATCAAAAATGAGTAGCAATGGCAACATTGCGATAGTAACCATAGGTTCGGCGGAAGAGACTGGCCACCGTCCGCCGATGTATGGCTTAGCCACCTATGGGCTGCTGGCTACTAAATACGGGGATCAGCACCGGACCCTACGGGCGTGAGCCTACGGGTGAAAACCTTTACTTTTACCTTTAATACATTATAAATTAATATTTTCATTTCCTTGGGGGGCACGGCCCTCCAGTCCCTCAAATGACGCCTCTGGAACGAGTTGGCCGCTGCGCTTGAATTGTAAAGAGATTACGAAGGTACGTGGGTTTTGAGAACTGGATGGCGTTGTAGGTCAGAGATAGAATCTTTAAATGTATCCGTTCTGGAACTTTGAGCCAGTGAAGCGATTTCAAAACTTAAGTGATGTGGTGAGCTTTTGGCGTTCGCGTGACAGCTCTAGCCAAAGCATTTTATATTGCTTGAAGGCGTGCTATATGTTTTTGTGAAGAGGTAGAGGGAGTTGCAGTAATCCATTTTTGAATGAACAATAGAGGTGGCAATCGTGCAAGCTGTGCGAAAGTTTAGGAATGGATGTAAGTGTCGTAAGTCCCGTATGTATGTGAAACATGAGCGACTGAGATTAGATATGTGTGTTCAAAATGAGAGATCTTGATCAAATATCACACCAAGATTTCTTACTGGGGAATTAGTTTTTAAGGAGTGGTCAGGCGAGGGTCCCTCGTTGAATTTGATTATTGTGTCTGATATCTTGGCGATTTGTGTAGATATTCCGATAAGTATGAACTCTGTCTTTGAAGAATTTAGGCAGAGTAAATTTTATGACATCCAAGTTGAAACGGAAGTGAATGCATTAAGTAAGAGTTTGATAGATTCTTGGTATCGATTTGGAGAGAATGGTATGAACAGCTGCGTGTCATCGGCGTAGAGATGGTGATCAATTGACGACGAGTTGAGAGATAGGTAAAGTAAACTCTCGTAAACGTATATAGCGCCCTGGAAAGTAGTACAGTAGTATCTGCTTATTCTTATGCGCTTAATCTTTCTTGAAATAGCCATAGACAAGGTGGTTTGTCGGTCGGGCAAAGGTGAGTATACCTTTGAGGCAGCGGGTCAAGTATAGGAAGGTTTTAAGTAGAGCTGGGTCGATTTCGATTATTTTTGCCGATTACGATTTTTTTCGATTATTTTTCACGATTACGATTTCGATTACGATTACGGTTTTTTATGTAATCGCGATTTCGGTTTCGATTATTTCACAGCACTTTTAAAAACTGGCTTTCCCTACTGCTCTGTAAAATGGCCAAGTAAATTATACGAATTTCAATCAACTTGTGAAATACAAATAGATTCACCAAATTGCTAGCTAAACTTGCTGCAACAGGATCGGGATTCAGGACAATGATCAATAGTATTTAAGCACCAAAATATTCATAAAACACAAAACAGATGAGACACATCGCAATTATCAGTTGGTAGCTACATATAGCTATGACAGTTCCCCAACATGACTTCTAGTTCAGTCTACTAGCTGTTGCTGGATGTTATTCAAGTCGTGAGATAAGAACACTATAGTTGCTCTACATGATGAAGCTTAAGTGCTGCTCGCCTTTCTAAACAAATCATACCACACTTCGAAAATATATACAGTATATGATTTATTGTTTGCAATTCGCCGCCGATACACGGATCCGAGTCGTCCAGACCCCACTTCCGGAGACAGTATTTGCAAATGATCCTGCGCTGACGTTGCAGAGTATCGAATCCTATAGTTGTCGGATAGCGGGATCTTCTACCAGATGGTACTACCGTACGCACGTAGTTGGTAACCTGAGCCGACTTCCAGTCAAGTCTCCACTCTCCACTGACCATCGACGTCTGTGGGTTCCTTGTTCAACCGCAGGGGGTGACGTGATTTGAGGAGGATTGGTTTTGGGGGACAGATGTTAGAGAAGACCAGCAGTCACGACAGTTCGGTTGGACGTAGAGTGCCAGAGATGATTCTCATGGCGGCTGAGTGTCGACGACTTTGGTGTGGAGGAGTTGCAGCAGTACTCAGCAGTTGAGTAGCAGAGTGATAGGGCTGCCTGTCATAGAGTTGTGCATTGGCTCCTCATGTGGATCCGGCAAGTTTCGACAGATTTGTCTGGCTTTTAACTTTGCTGGCAAGCTTATTAAGATGAGTTTTATAGCTCAAGATTCGAGTGTCGAGTGTGACGCCTAGATATACCGGGTGCGGATCATGTTTCAACTGATAACCGTCCATTTGTATGTTCAGTTCACGATTTGCTTCATAGTGTTGTGCAGATGAAACACACACAAAACGGTCTTGGTTGGATTCGGTTTAAGCCGCCATATTTTACAGTATTCGGCAATCCTCTGTGTATCGATGTTCAGTTGGTCTTCAATCTCCTTAAAGGATCGAGCCTGAGTGGCAAGGCCGATATCGTTAGCGTATCAAAACTTCCTACTGATGGTATCAGGTAAGTCGTTTGTATACAAATTGAATAACGTAGGGGCTAGAACTGAACCCTGTGGTAGACCGTTTCGTTGACGTCTCCAGGAGCTGACATCTTCTCCCAAGTGAACTAAGAACCGTCTGTCAGAGAGGAGTAATTCCACAAGTTGACAGAACCAGGGTGTCAAGTTGAGCGAGAGTTTGTACATTAAACCCGCATGCCACACCACATCGAAAGCTGCTGTCAAACCCAGAAAGATGGCGCCTGTCTTTATGCGCAGTTGAATCCATTTTCAATGAAAATCTGATAATCAACGGTAAATAGATCACTCTTTGAATCGGAAATATTGTATAATATAACTTACGGGAATAATCGAAAATTAATCGCGATTTCGATTATTTTTCCGTCGATTATCGATTATTTCGATTTATTTGATAAGCGTGTCGATGTCGATTTCGGTTTTTCCAAAAATCGCGATTTCGATTTCGATTAATCGACCCACCTCTAGTTTTAAGTTTAGACCTAAAGGCATGAGGAGATAGTGAGGGAATTAAAGGAAATGAGGATTCGGAGCTTATTGTTTGACCATGTCGTAGGCTACGGAGGAAGGCTGGAATTGAGTTCCAAAGTTCTGGTGCGGCGTATGAGAAAGCGCGGGCTGCAGATTTTGAATGATGACTGATTTAACAGGCGTGAAAGTGTGAGATGAGATGACGATCGTGTAGGTCGAGGAGGTTGAGGCGTTAAGAGTTTACGAAGGTAAACCGGTTTTGACGAATGAAGTGAACTGTAAGTATTCGTTATTATCTTGTACTGGATACGTTCAGATATTTTAAGCCAGTGTAGTGACTTCAGTATGGGTGAAATATGGCAGAACTTTGGTGATTACTGCTCGGGCTAGTGCATTTTTAATTGATTGTAATTTGTTGATGGAGGTTTTTGGGAGGTTATAGTAAAAGGAGTTGCAGTAATCCAGTTTAGAATGGACTATTGAAGTGGCGATTGTGGAGGCAGTTTTGGTGTCAAGGCAAGGACGTAGGCGACGTAGATCGCGAATATGGGCATAGCAGGATTTCGATAGTTGGGAGATCTGTGATTCTAAATTTAGGAATGAATCAAATTTGAAGCCAAGTTTTTTTGCAGTTGGGGCAGGGGTTATTGTGGTATTTGGAGTCAAGACTAGCTTGGGACTGTCAATTTTTTTAACCTGTTGGGGTAGACTTATTAAGAGGAATTCTGTCTTGGATGGATTAAGAGCAAGGAGGTTAGATGACATCCATGACGAAATAGACAAGAATGCTGATTCAAGCACAGTAATTGATGTGTCAAATGAGGATGGCGAAAAGGACAGGAATAACTGAGTGTCGTCGGCATAGAGTTGGTGATTAAAGTTGAGGGGATTGATTAAGGATGATAGTGGTGTGGTATAGAGACTGAACAATACAAGCCCAAGGACGGATCCTTGAGGCACTCCGAAGTTTAAGCTATGAGATGATGAGGTTTGTTTGAGACACGAAACTTGGAAGTAACGAGACTTGAGGTAAGATTTGAACAAGCGATGAGCTTTGTCGGATATGCCGAACCAGAGGGAGAGTCGCTCGTGTAGAATATTGTAATCGATAGTATCGAATGCGGCAGAAAGGTCGAGGAGGCAAAGACCGGTGACTTGTCGGAGACCGATAGCAGTTAAGAGTCTTTCGTAAATGCAGGCCAGGACAGTTTCTGTAGAGCGGTGTTTAGTGTAGGCATATTGAGGAGTGTTATATAGCGAGTTATTTGAAAGATGATCGGTGAGTCTAGAAAGGACGATTTTCTCGGTGAGTTTTGATAGAAGAGAAAGATTTGAGATCGGGCGGTAGTTATTAAGATCTTCTCTGTCAAGGCCATGCTTTTTTAGAAGAGGAATGACGAAAGAGTTTTAAAACGAGGATGGAAAAATTAAATACCTGTGGTGAGAGATAGGTTAATATATAATTGATACAGTATGAAATTCATGAAATTTCATACCATGGTCAAATTATAAAATGTTTTTAAAATCAGAATTCGGTATAGATTAGTTGCTAAGGCGCCTTTGGTAACAGATTTTGGCGTGTCATTTAATAATTGTGTTTTTACAGTAGCAGTCAAAAGTAATTGCCACAGTATGAAATTCATGAAATTTCTTACCATGGTCAACTTGTGATATGTGTCTAAACATATAATAAAACTTCATATTTTAGTTGTGGTAATTACTTTTGCCCACTACTGTATGTTAACTTCTAACAATATGTATGCTAGAAAGTTTCCGGAATTTTTCCGGAAAAATTCCGGGCATTCTATTCTCCGGAAATGTTACAGCCCTACCTATTACTAAGTCACCTAAATTCCTCCATATTTCACTCATACTGAAATCATTACATTGCCTTAAAATAACTGAACGTATCCAATATAAGATAATAACACTTACAGACACACTACATATTGTAACGATATTCCATTGCTGGGTATCATTAGCACGTTATTCTTGAGAGATACTCGTGTTTGCGATGGTGTTTTCCCTCTTGAATGACGTCAGTAGGACGGTTTCTTTATAACTTGGTTAAGGCGCGTAGAGCCGCCGTCCATATCGGCCCGGAGTATATTCTGAGGTCATCCATAACGGATAAAGAGAGATGGTTTTAGTGGTTTTATTTACATTCAATATACAAGCGGCGATTGATGATGATTCACAGTCTACAATCATGCCATTTATTATCAAGCTTCATTGTGTACAATTATGCCATAAATCGTTGAGTGTGTGTAGTGCACAAAATAATATAATAATATAAAAATATAATCACACAGCATCTAATATATACACAGTTATGCAATGGGATGTATGTCAATATTAATTTCAATCAATATTGAGGTGCCGTGGTTATCTTTGATTTGATTGAGTTGGAGTGGAAGGTGGTAGCTAGGTGTAGCGAGAGCGTCGTTTGCATACGCTTATGTGCGACTTTATTCAATGACATTCATTCATCCATCAATTATTCATTCATAATACAAGTCAGATTGAGAAGAAGTCGACGGTTTCCTGAACCGGAAGTCGTTGAGAAAGAGGTAGAGAGGTAGAGAGGTAGAGAGGGAAAGAGAGAGAGAAAAGAGAGAGAGAGAGAGAGAGAGAGAGAGAGAGAGAGAGAGAAAGAGAGAGCGCGGAAAAGGTGAAAGTCAGAACATAGAAAACAAATACACAATCGACGACAGGTTTTGTAACCGGAAGTCGGACATACATTACGGTCGCCTTTCGGCGGGTCCGCCAGACAACTATCCAATCGGTCTGTTTTCACAGAACGTCGGTAGGATATATAACGACGACAATCTACGACGGTTTCCTCAAACGGAAGTAGAGATATATAACAGTGCCTTCCGTCGACGGTTTCTTCAACCGGAAGCCGGAACAACAAACAGTACAATCCCCCGACGGTTTTCTCAACCGGAAGTGAGATGTATATAGATCAATACAAGATGGCGACGGTTTCTCCAACCGGAAGCCATAGTCGAAGAAAAAGTGAAAGAAGTCGACAACGGTTTCAGAAACTGGAAGTCAAAGAAGAAGGTAGAGTCCAACGACGGTTTCCGCAACCGGAAGCTGGAGTGTAGGAAGCAAGAAAATAGTTTAGAATAGGAGGTAGAAGTTAACTAACAGTCATTCTCACTAACACATATATAATCGCATGTAATCGTATACATACGAACATACTCACAGTTTCAATGTTGTTCCAAAGGATCCTTTATTCCAAAGAAAGTCCTTTCGTTTAAATCCATTTCGCTCAAAAATCGGAGAGAGTTTCGGGCATAGTTCTGTTACTAGGTTTAAGTTAAGCACTAGTAGTCAGCGTGCGCCAATCTAATCAAAAGCATTGAAACACGGGTTTTTAAAATTGTCGACAGCGCTCGGCGAAGCCGAAACGCGTCGCTAACCAATAGCAAGCCAGGTCCAATGTTCAGGCGAGGCAAGAATTTGGACTCGCTCGACCGTAAGCTGGGCGACTGGCCTATGCGACTTATTCTCCTTTAGTATAGACCAAATGCAGGGGTGAAAGGCGTACAGTAATTACAAATTTTAAAAGTTTTCTAAAAAATCATCACAATATAGCTCATTTTAGTCATAAAAACCTGTCTACCTTAGATTACTGTTAACGCCTTAGCCTCCTCAACCCACTCAGTTCATCATCTCTGTCACACCCGCTGAATCACTCATCCCTAAAAATTTGCAACCGTGCCTTCTCATACACAGCACCTGAACTTTGGAACTCGATCTCAGCTTCCCTTCGCAGACTTGGACACTTTAAATAAATTTAAAACAATAAAATCTGAATCCTTATACTTCCTATATTTCCCGCATTATCTTCATTCTCCACACGTTGACTGCAATACGATTGATTTCTTAGCCTATATAACGGCGCTATAGAAATTGCCTTGAAATAAATACATAAGAATATGCGAATTTGATGACGTCATACACTGAATGGAAATGGAACGTTATTACTTATTACACAAACTTGTATTAAGTACAATGACAATAATATTTTATGATTTTAAGCGAAGTTTGATCAAATAATTTTATACGAATGTTACTTACGCAGCAGTTTTAAAAGTATCGAAAATTCTGCAAAATGTCTTAAAAGATGCGATGTTTATGTAGTTACTTGCCAGGAAAAACTACATTAAATCAACAAAGTATTTTTGCAATTCTTAAGTTATGTCGCAACTTTTGAACATCACTAGTATTTGGAAATTGAAAGTTGAAATATCGACACGCGATGTGCACTCATTTCATTACTATATAGACTCACAAAGTTTCAGCTAGATATATATACAGCTCTGTGGTGCTCGTCCGAAACTGTAATAAGGCGTTGTTGACAAAAATTAGACTTGCAATGGCTGAACCGGAATTGAATGTTGATAGTCTCATCTCGAGACTTTTAGAGGGTATCATTGAATAATGTGTATAATAATCAGTACTGTATTTATTGTGGTCATCGTGGATTTTGTTAGTTGTTGATTAATATTCTTTTTGTGGTACTACTTTCGGTAGAGCGTCTGTCGGCCCAGATTCAATATCCGGGCGGTCAGAGATTTTATTTCTCAGGCATTCACATGACCGCCGTCACAGGTGGAATTTAAAATGGTCTGTATTGTTTCGAATTTCGCTGTGCTTTGATATGTTAGTGGTGATAGCCAGTGAAACAGTAGACTTACCGGCTGTCTACCAAGAATGACCACTATAATAAATAACTGACAAAGCGGCAGCACACATCTATCAAAACACGTGCAACAATCGGTTGGTAACAGACGCACAGGTTGGTACAATACAGAAAGGGATTGGGAATGAGAAAATGCAATGGACAAAAAGCTACTTCGTAAGAAAAATATAGAAAATGAGCGCTAAAGAAATTCACAACAAATTACATTACATTGGCAGGACGTCTTTCCGTTACCATTTCTTTCTTTCTTTCTTTCCTTTCTTTCCTTTCTTTCTTTCCTTTCATTCTTTTAATTGGAATACCTCAACAACTCAAAAAAATTGACAATCCTAAGCTAGTTTTGGCTCCTGACACCACAATAACCCCTGTCCTAACTGCAACAAATCTCGGATTCAAATTTGACTCTTTTCTAAACTTTGAATCACAAATTTCCCAACTTTCAAAAACCTGCTATGTTCATATTCGCGACCTTCGTCGCCTACGTCCTTGCCTCGATACCAAAATTGCCTCCACAATTGCCACCTCAATAGTCTACTCGAAATTAGATTACTCTAACCTTCCCAAAGCCTCCATCAACAAATTGCAATCAATACAAAATGCACTAGCTCGCACTGTTACTAAGTCACCTAAATTCTCCCATATTTCAATCAAAGCCTCCTCGACCCACACGTTCCTCATCTTACCTCACTCCGTCACGCCCACTGAATCAGTCATCCCTGAAAATTTGCAACCGTTCCTTCTCATACGCCTCACCTGAACTTTGGAACTCGATCCCAGCTTCCCTCCGCAGACTTGGACACTTTCAAACAATAAAATCTGAATCCTCATTTCCTATAATTCCTGCATTATCTCCTCAAGTCTAAGCTTAAATCCTTCCTTTTTCTAAAATCATATCCTCCATAGCTGTAACAACCTAGCCTCACTGCCCTTCAGATGTTGACTATTGCCTGACTGATCATTTGCCTTCCCCATAGCTAATTTAAGAAAGGCTGAGCACCTAAGAATAAGCCGCTACTGTTGTGCTGCTTTCCAAGGCGCTTAGAAATCAACGAGATTTTACTTACTTATATTTTACCTTTTTTTGGGATTAGGAAATTTTTATCTTGGGCATTCAATTATTGATTGTGCAAGGTGGAAATGAACAGTCCTCTAGATGTGTCAAGTTTCGTTGTGCTTTGGCATGTTGGTGGTGGTAGACACAGAAACTTAGGTGGTCTTCCAGTTTTGCATAATTGAACCAAGTTTGCATATAAATCATCAAAAACATGATAATCACTTAATATGACTTTCATATTACCTTGAAAAAATATAGTACAATCGTAACAACATTTGTCATGACATATAAGCAACAGTTTCAAAATCTTAGGAAAACAATCCAGCCATCTTATCTGTGTGATCTTTCAGTGGCCGCATTTTCTTCTACATTATTAGCTAAATTTACAAAAAACATTTTGTGTTCATTACACATCTGCAGTTAAATTTTCATTATATTGCAGTTATTAATTATCGGTTTTGTTACCTTGTATGTTCTGTAGACTTTAGCTAGAAAATTAGCTGATGCATGTTTCTGCCTGCTTAACCCTTTGGGCCCTTAAGGCTGATATTTTGGCTTCATAACATATTATTATTATTATTATTAAGACAATTTATAGAGCGCAGTAAGCATAGTGAAGACTAAAGTCAAAAGCACTTAACAATGAACACTATAAGAGATATTAAACATATGCGCCTTAAGGCACTTGATAAACAAATCAGGGGTGGTCACAATTGTCACGTTCTTTGGCAGAGAGTTCCACAGACTCGGATTGCCCCTCCGGAAGGATCTGTCACCGAAGACAGCCATCTTGGACGGAGAAGGAACCACCAATTGATGACAGTTGCTTGAGCAAAGCCGCGATCGCCGGTCGACCGCCGTAGACTTGATGACCAGGCCCGATAAGTAGCAGGGGCAAAAGGGATCATACAGCGCCCGAAATGTTAGCCAACAACGCTTGAAAGCTATGCGCTCCGGGATCCTGAGCCAGTGAAGATTATCGCATAGAAACGGTGTCACGTGCTCGTTCCAACTCGAGCCAAAAATCAGACGAGCTGAGACGTTTAGCATCGACTGAAGACGATGTAGTTGCTTGACAGGAAGTCCGAGCAGAACGCTATTACAATAATCTACTCGTGCTAAGACGAGGGCACGGACGAGATTGATGACGACAGGCACCGGCAGGTATCGACGGATCTCCCTGATCCTTCGCAGCTGAAAAAAACAGGTACGAATGACGTCCAAATGTCCGACAAACGAGAGTGTCTCGTCAAAAAGAACACCAAGGAGGCGCAGTTCTGTGCTCGGAATGACTTCAACATCACCAATCGGAAGCGTATTCCGGCATATGAGATTCCTCCTTCGAGGAGTGCTTAACCAGAGGAGTTCTGTCTTTCCCGGGTTCAGCAAGAGTCGATTTTCATCAGTCCACCTCTGGACTGAGGAGATGCAGCCCGTAATGCGGGACCGCAAGCATTCTACCTCAGATGGAGGGCAGGAGGCATAAACCTGAACGTCATCAGCGTAGGCATGATGGGCAAGCCCACACGTTTCGATGATACGACCAATGTCCGCCACATAGAGTATAAACAATAGTGGACCGAGTACAGATCCTTGTGGCACTCCACTAAGAACACGGCATGGAGTCGACGTGTGACCCTTCCAGCTAACAGACCTGTCAGCCAAGTAGTTCCGAATCCAAGACAGAGCCGGCCCTTTTAATCCATAAGTGGATTCAAGTTGGCGAATGAGGATGTCATGGTCCACCGTATCGAAAGCAGCCGATAGATCCAGGAGGCAGAGGAGGGCCAGCTGTCCATTGGCGACCGCTTCAATAATGTCATTGTGAATGCGCAGAACCACAGTTTCGGTGGAATGATCCTTCCGATAGGCGGGCTGGCCTTTAGGCATTAGTCCATTCATCGTCAAATAGGCCACAAATTGATTATTAACGACTCTCTCAAGCAGCTTAGACAGGAAAGGAAGATTGGAAACGGGACGGAAGTTAGATAATTCCGCTTGGTCCAAGCCTGGCCGCTTGAGGTGCGAGTAGACAACCGCTTGCTTCCATGACGATGGAAAGTCTCCGCTGCTTATAGAGGTCGACAGTAGAGTCGTGAGAAACGGAGCAAGCGTCTCAATGGACTCTTTGAGGAGCCACATCGGAAGGGGGTCGGCTTGGCATTGCTTACAAGGTGACGCCATCACGATAGACGTGACCTCTGCAATCGAAGGAGCAGAGAACGAAGTGTGAACGGACCCAGAGTAATCCAGAAACTTGGCCGGGCCAGCATTTGCCGTGCTCTCTCTGATTGCATTAACCTTACCATCCATGAACTGGTGGTAATCTTCAGCAGAGAAACTCGACGGCTGACAAGGCCTCTTGCCATGGTTGCCCAGAAGCGTGTCCAGGTGTTTCCAAGTCTGCCCTGTGTCACCTTTAGCAGCGTCAAGGGAGCTATTTCAGTAGTGTCGACCCTTCTGCCTCACAAGGTGTCTACTGGCTTTAAGAGCTGAACGCCAGGCACTGTGTGCAGCTGCCTCACCATCCATCCCCCTCGCCTTTCGGTATGACCGCTCGAGGCGTCGCGCATCACGTCTAGACAGCCTGCAGTCGGCGTCATAGAATGGCCGATGAGGACGAATACGCACCGACATCTTGGTCACTGGCGCCAAATCATCAAGAATCTTCGAAATATCGGCAAAGTAGCAGTCATCAAGATCCGAAGCGGCTCTATCTGGAACGACGGGTTGGCAGAGCTGTGTCGCTTTGAGCCTAGTACAAACTCATCAGAACTAAAGCCATTCCACTTCCTGCGGAGTATTTTCGTATAGGTTGGAGGTGGACTAGCAGTCGGGATCGTCCAATGAACCACCTTGTGGTCAGACAGACCAGACTCTGCTACTGTAACATCGTCAAAGGCTTGCTCAGTGGAAGTTAGAACAACATCTAGTAAACCTCCTTGGTCATGGGTTGGTTCCTCGACAAGCTGACGTAACGAGAAAGCGTCTATGAGCTGACCAAATTTCAGACTGTCAGAATCTGTGGGCTGCTCGAGGTGAATGTTTACATCACCTACCACTAGTAACTGGCATTTATACTTGGCCAGCGCCTCAAGGAGTGTGGCAAATTCTTTAAAGAATAGTTCCGTAACGCTCTGTGAGCCTGGCCGGTATATAGCGACCAGAAGAAACGGAGTAAAGCCACCGCCAAAATTCTACAGCACAAATGTTCAAATGTGGTCAAGTCTAACTTGGTATGAATCTTAGCGATATTTATTCTCGGCTTTGAGACAAGCGCAATGCCACCATGATTGATGAAATGTACATTGTCTAAATCAGTCCCACGCGGTATGGTACGCGCCGCCTCCACGACATTGTAGCCCATGCCGCAAAGTCGCTTGATAGCAACACTATATTGGTTATATGGACTGGCTTGGTGAGAGAGCTAAGGTACTTGCTGAAGCAAATACATGACAGGGCAACAGTGCCACATAACCAGGCTCGTACAACATTCATTTTTAGTTATAGGAGAAGTGTAAGTCTTGACTGAGAATGGACTTATGCCGAAAGATCAGTTGGCTTATCAACAGGGACATTCTACAGAAATGGCCATACTTAGAATTTACAAAGACATCGTGGATGCGATAACTAACGGCCAAATAGCCCTTCTACGTCTTCTAGATCTTTCAGCGGCGTTTAACACGGTGGATCATGACATCTTTTCCAGAGCCTCAAGACATCTTATGTCATAAAGGGACAGGTCCTTACCTGGCTGTGGGATTACCTCACTGACAGATCAGTCAGTTTGCTGAAATGGCTTTATGTCTGCATTGCATCATATTGTCATTTGCATTCCTCAAGGGTCAGTACTTGGCCCCCTTCTATTTATCCTATGCATAGTAGATGTCGGACTTATTATTAGATCCTTCGGCCTGGAGTCGCATACCTATGCCGACAATGGACAAATCTACTCCTGTTTACCATCGTACATGGAGCGGCTGCAGACCTGCATCACTCAATGTATTTCTGAGATTAAACTGTGGATGACGGTTAACTGCTTAGCGTTTGTAATAAACTGAAACGATGGGCCGAATTTGAGAAGCAACAAAATTCATGAACTATATTATATATATATATATATATATATATATATATATATAAGGACTGCAGAAATTAATGATTAACCCGTCAACTGTGCACGACGAGCGCAACTCGTCATCCACTATCTTTCCGTATTTGGGCACGACGAGCGCAACTCGTCATGTAAGTTTCGTGGCCGTTCCTGTATTGTGCGCAACGAGAGAGACTCGTCTTATGCTATAAATCGCTTTAGTATCTATCTATTTGCTAGATGACACCTGTTTTTAGGTAATTCAGCTCTATTGTGCTAGGAAATAGATATTCCTTGCACCGAAATGTCAAACCTTGGCCTGCGCTTGTAGGAAATCGCTTGAATAAAACAACTTGCTGGGTTAGACTTGACGTATCTCCATCAAATGTGGACCGATTTTCAAACTTATTGATTTATTTTGTTCCACTAACATCCCCCTAAAACGTTGCCGCTCACCCAATTGGGGTTACCACTGAAAAATTTTCACTGCGGAGCTTTGAAAATTTTTTTGGGGAGAGGGTGCTATTTTAGCCCGTAAAGTGGACTCTACCTCCAAATTTTTTTTCATCACGGATGGTTACAAAGAACTATAAAAAGAGCTAAACAACGGTGCAAACCTCATCTTTTTAGCTTCTATATAGCCTGAACTATACTGAAATGTTCGGTTTTTCAAACTGCAAAATTTTCGCAAAATTGTAATTTCTCCGAGCAATGAGTTTAGGGTTCAAAAAATTGGTAACTACCCGAAATTGAGTCCGATCTTCAACATTTTTGAACTATTCTGTTCCAATAACACCCCCTACAACTTTGCCGCTCACACAAGTGGGGTCACCGCTGAAAATTTTTTGCTATTGAGCTTTGAACAAAATTTTGGGGAGGGGTCCTATTTTAGGCTGTAGAGTGGACTCTACCCCAAACAATTTTTTTTTGGGACGGATGGTTAGAAAGAACAATAAAAATGCTAAACAATGATGCAAACCTCATCTTTTTAGCTTCTATATAGCCTGAAATTTAGTAAGTTTAAAACGTATATGTTCATAGTTCAGATGAACGCTTTTTCCCAAAATTAATTACCCAGATTGGTAACGTCTTGTAAAATTTAATTCCACGGTGGACGGGTTAATTGATCGATTAATCGTTAAAAGTTTTAATCGATTGAATTTTCTTTAATCAATTAATTTTTCGAATAATTTGTAATATTTTATATTTTTTTATATTTTTAATAGTTTTATTAATTTTTTAAAGTTTCTAGTTTCTTTTATACGTACTTAGACTGGTTATGGCCTATAGCGATTAACTGTACAACAGAATGGCCTCTAATTTCTAAAATAATCGACCTAGAAGTAATTCCTACGACACTAAGATAACTTATATATTCAGGAATCTATATATACGAGTGAAAATCACCAAAAAGGAACTTAAATAGCAAAACGGGGAAGTTTGAGTCGGCAATAGTGAAGCTGCATATGTGGAGTGTATTCCGGTAGCTACAGAGCTTGGACGCGATAGATTTCAGTAGCCATATAAACTATACAAATTCTCCACATTATTACTCTAATTCATTAGACTAATAAATTATTTGAACCACTATAGATGGGAATGGTACTCAAAAGGACCGAATAATGCATGACAATGTGTCTTTTAACTGTACTATGGTTGCAGCAGCGGCAAACAAGATTATAGTTGAGCATCTATTCGCTAGGTGGTCGCGGTTGGCAGCCATCTTGCAAGGCTCCGACCGGGGCCTCAGGCTAACGAGCTTATGATCAGTCTAGCGTTAATAGCATTGATTTTAATTTAAATCTATGGTTTAAACCGTAATCAAAAATGGCGAGTAATAAGAGCAACGTAGCTGTAAAGAATTTAAGCGGAAAGTTGAAGAAACATTTCATATTTAAACTAATTGCGGAGGGAAAAATAGAAGATGTATGTTCGTTATAATTCGAGATTAATCAATTAATCGATTAAAAAAATTTCCGCTTAATCGAACAAAAATTTTTAATCATTACCTGCCCTAATATAAATAATATATATATATATATGTGTGTGTGTGTGTGTGTGTGTGTGTGCGTGTGTGTGTGGGCTTAGTATCTATTTATTTGCAGATGGTGCTTATTTGTTAGCTCTAGAAAATCTACTTTTGGACCTGACCCCATGGACTTTGCCTCTAATGACAGTGCCTTGGCGACTGGAGATTCGTTGCTATGGGACAAAGTTCCTCCAGAAGGTGGGGATAAGTTGCCTGAAATCAAAATCAAAAACAAATCTAAATAGAATTACAGCAATTTTGAAGTTTCTGGTTGTAGTTGAATGGAATTTATGATATTAAACCAGAGTTCCCTTGGTTCTAGTGAGCGGCCTTTCGAGTAGTTTTTGTAAGATCTTATTCTTTCGATCTCCAAGTTTAAATTCAATGGTTGAGGACATACAGTGATAAAGGGATACTAAATCTGACCTCTATATCAATTTTTAAAGTTCTCTTAGCTTCTATACTTCAAAATCAGAAGTATTTAAAATATTGTAAAGTAACGCATTACCGTATTAAAATAAATGGCCATCATGGTAAGGGATTTTTAAAATTCAAATGAATGATAATGAGGAGCTCTGTGGTCAACTCAGTCTTCATTTGCCTGAATGCCTGATGACAGTGTCAACTGAGTAGTGGTTTAACTGTGAAGTGAACAGGCACCATACATGAAAACACTGGCCCCGTAACAGGGAACTAGACAGAAGGAATGTAGACTTTGACATTGAGTCTGCTTCGAAAGAAAAATGAATGTGAGCCAACCAACCTTTTGAAAGTGTGAAAGATAAGTATCATGTTACTGTTTGCAACATGGTAATGGATCAAGTTATAAATAGTTTGAAACAGAATCTCGGAACATGGTAGTCTTTATTCTGATTTATCTTGTTTGGATTCCCCAAATTTCCATATATTTTGAGAAATGCAACAGAAATAGTTGTAAATCTTGCGAAAAATGTATTGTTTGTTACTACTTTGTTCTCCAGAAGTTTAATTTGCACTGTCTTGCTTATTCAAATTTGTTCGGTCACTAGACAACATGGCGATATGTCGACATGGCATTTTGCCGACACGGCGATTCACCAACACATGATTCCAATGTCTAATATTGATAAGATGGCCATTCACTGACATGACCCTGCATAAAATACTTATAAAAAAGACACCTACTGTGCACTTAGTCGACAAATTGGCTAGATATGAGACTCAGTGAAGTGTAAAGTTTTCAAATCGAACAGCGATGTAATTATTATTTTTTCCAAGACTTTGCACAAGTGGCCACTGGTGCCAAAATTTCCCAGGCTAGTTTACCAGGCCAAGTCCAACAATGTGAGCAATAGCAATAAGAAAAGTGTATTAGCTTTTAACATTATTGTAACAATATGGGATATAATTACCATATTATCTTGGATACAATATGCACTTTTTAACCAAAAATCACTGCAAAGTCTGTTAAGTGCTTTTCAGCCAAACTACTCATTAAACTCTTCACCGTGGATTAAATTTTCAGACGCCGTCACTGTAATGGGGATTTAATTTTTGGGAAAATGTTCTTCAGAAATGAAAACTGTAACGTTTTCAATTTACTATATATTTTTTTGAATTTGCGATATCTCAGGCTATATAAGAGCTAAGAAGATGAGGTATGCACCATTGTTTAGCTTTTTATTCCTCTTTCTAACCATCCGTGCAAAACAAAAAAATTTGGGGGTAGGGTCCACTCTACGGCCTAAAATATTACCCCTCCCAAAAAAAAAGACCCGTAGCAAATTTTTTCAGTGGTAACCCCTATCGGATGAGCGGCAAAGTTGTAGGGGCATACCAGTGGAGCAAAATAAATCAATAAGTTTGAAAATCGGTCAACATTTGGTAAAGATACATCAAGTCTAACCTTAACACCTTTGTCAAAACGAAAGTATTGGCTTCGAATTGTGAGAAAATTCTGTATTTTTTTAAAATTTGCGATATCTCAGGCTATATAAGAGCTAAGAAGATGAGGTATGCACCATTGTTTAGCTTTTTTATTCCTCTTTCTAACCATCCATGCAAAAGAAAAAAAAAATTTTGGGGTAGGGTCCACTCTACGGCCTAAAATAAAACCCCTTCTCAAAAAATGTTTTAGATGCTCCGTAGTTAAACTTTTTCAGCGGTAACCCCACTTTCGTCAGCGGTAAAGTTGTAGGTGGATGTCAGAGGAACAAAATAAATAAAAAAGTTTGAAAATCGTGCAACATTTGGTAAAGATAGATCAATTCTAACCCGAAAAAGTTGAATTCTGGAAGATATTAGTCTCACCCTTTGCTCCAAATAATATATATTCTCTCTTTCAAGGATACCATGTAGCTGAAGAATAGGTGCTATCTAGCAAATGGATGGATACTAAAGCGATTTGCAGCATAAAACGTCTGTGATACATCACGTACCTTTCACAAAACGTCTCTAAACTTACATGACGAGCCTGGCTCTGGGATCGCAAATAATGGCAGATAACGGACGAGCTGAGCTCATGGATTCCAAATAACGGCAGATAACGTTGGACGAGCTGAGCTCGGGGAACCCGGTGAAGAGGTTAAGTATTATTATCAGGGATCTATACAAATTCATGAATTAAAAAAATGTTGTGGCACCTAATTTATGAAAGTAATGGGCAAATAATGGGTGATAGTAAAAAGATTGATTTTGAGACAAAATTATCCTGTGCAATGATTTTAAGCTCTTGGCAGCAGCACGACAGCTAACGTCATCATAAATGTCTATTAGTCAATGCAGAGTAATGACAAGCGTCAAATGTATGCATTCCCAGGGTCCTGTAATGGTCTATTGGCTGCAGTAGTGAATTACCGGATGTTCACAGTATTGAATAAATATTTTTTGACAGCTGAGTAACTGATGCCTCAGTGATGACTGGCAAGTTTTGTGCTCGAATGTAAGTAGGGTAATCTAGCAGCAGCAAATACATTTTCAAGTCGTAATCAAGGGGTTAAGGCATCACTGTTGAGTTTTTATAATTAAAAC
Organism: Metaphire vulgaris; assembly: GCA_018105865.1. Taxonomy (NCBI): domain Eukaryota; kingdom Metazoa; phylum Annelida; class Clitellata; order Crassiclitellata; family Megascolecidae; genus Metaphire; species Metaphire vulgaris. The sequence continues at coordinate 9,406,749 of CM030837.1, forward strand.
TAATTATATGTAAGGTACTTGTGACCATTTAGCTTTTGGCATATGATTATGAAAATTTTAAAATCTGAATAAAATGTGCATTATTTGTAATAATTAATATGTGTCCAGTATATGACAAATTGGCTATATAATATGTGCTGTTGGTGATCTTCTTCTAGTGAGAGGATGCACAGGAAAGAGCAAGATAGTGCAAATGTCAGAAGCTGAAGTTCGAGGTCTTTGTTTGAAATCCAGAGAAATATTTCTCAGTCAGCCAATCCTTTTGGAATTAGAGGCACCACTCAAAATTTGCGGTTTGAATCTAATTTGTATTCCTGTTTTTTTTTATTTTATTAGAACTATGGTATTTGTATGTCATCAGAATTGCTATATTGTGATTTACAGTGCTGCTCGTAAGTCTCGCATCACCCACCTGAAAAAGCTATTTACGTCCTTTTCTTGACTTGTCTTTTCAAAACTACGTCATAATTCCATATTATTATATACCAGTTTGTTGGAAATTCAATTCTGCACCCATTTCCACAATCAGTTTGTCTCTTTTATGAACTTTCCAAATGATTATTATACCTGGAAGCGCTAGGGTCGGATTCTGCATAATACTGGATTTGAAATCATCCAATGAACCTATGTCTTTCTCAACCAATTGAAGCATCAAATCCCACGGGCAATCACTGCGTGACAATTCGTTTAGTCAATATTTAATAACCAATCACTTTTTTTAGCACTGTATTAATTCTGTGAAGATAATGTCACTTGATTCACAGGCAATGACTAGCATCTTGGCATGGAGAAGAAATCGCTATTTCTTTCAACGGAGGACTGGATCTGGGTCATTGTTTTGTACCAGGAAGGTATTCCAGTCGGCAGATTGCAGCAAAGGTTGGTTGTAGTCATAGTGCAGCAGTTTGCATTCTGCAGAAGCATCAGGAGACCGGGAGTACAGTGGACCAAAGCCAGAGAGGTCAGAGAGACAACAGATCCTTGATAAGGACATCTCTTGCCAACCACAAACTGACTGCTCCCGAGCTTCTGCTAGACTAACCGTTAGTGTGGGCCCTGGTACTGACACGAATTGATTACTATAACGGTGTGCTTCTTGGACTTCCGGATACTAGACTGAACCGCCTACAATCAGTGCTGAACCAGGCTGCACGAGTGATTTTCGGCTGTCGCTGGGGTGACCACGTCACTCCTCTCCTTAGAGATCGACTCCACTGGCTCCGTGTTCCACAGCACATTATCTACAAGCGCTGTTGGCTTACGGATCAGGCTTTACACGATCCACTCTGTCCTGATTATCTAACTGTGCTTGTACGAAGATCAACTGTGATCGAGAGGAGTTCGGTTCTCAGGTCCAGTCGGAGAGTGCAGTTGTTGGTCCCTCCCCCATCCAAGACCCCTAAGTTTGGGGAAAGATCATTCGCGTGGGGGAATCCCGCCCTGTTCCACAGGGCGGGACTGGAGCAGTCTCAGCTGGACTTTTCATTAGAAATTTGAAGACACATTTATTTAATATTGGATATGAACTGTGTTAAGGGCTCTTGTTGTAGGCCTTAGCCTTGTCTACTGCGTTATATAAATTGTCAATAAATAAATAAATAAAATAAAAAAGCAATGTCATGAGGGAAAGGAGGAGTGGTTTCAGGGGTGCAAACATGGCTTTGTCTCTAGTGTCTTGACATGGGTGTTTTTTGGGAAGGTTGTGTCCATATGGGAGTGGACACAGGTGTTTTTTGGATATGAAATAACAAAATTCAGGGTTTATTTTATTGTCGAAGGTCAAAAAACAAAAACGGTCATCACTACTCTTAAGCAAAGTCAAAAGAGAAAAAAATGTCATATCAGACTTAAGCAATTTTAAGTAAAAATGTCAAAAAATCTAAAAAAGGTCATCACCTTGAGAAAAAATTAGGACATGATCGTTTTTCTGACCAGGGCTAAATTAGGACATGACCATTTTTCTGACTAGGTTTGCACCCATGAGTGGTTGAACAAAAAGTGCAAGGAGATAGAAGAACAAAGAAACACAGGAAATATACATGATAAGATATTTGATATGGCAGAAGCAAATCTAGTGGCAACCAATGCATCAAGAAGAAAAATGAAAAAATTGTGATGAAAGAAAAACATATACTAGACCGATGGCAAGAATATATAGCAAAACTGTAATGACAAGAGAGGAGACAAACTCATTTCCAATGAAGTAGATTAGTAATTAGTAGATGGAAATCAGATGCAGTGCATTTTGTTATGGGGACTTAAATGCCAATGTTGGTAAAGGAATGGAGGGCGCAGTGGTAGGACCACACGGATTAGGAGATCGAAATGATTGAGAAGGTAGGTGGATGGAAATTTGTAGATGGACCTTCAATACTAGAAGAAGTCATGGGGTGCTGAAGATGAAGAAACACAAGTCAGCAGGTCCAGGCAACACAGTCTCTGAGATGGTACTTACAGCTGAGGAGATAGGAACAAGGAAATTGACAGAGATGGCTAACATCATGTATGAAACAGGGCACTTGCCACCAGAAATGTGCCAGTCAATATTTATTGCAATACCCCAAGAGCCAGGAGCAACAGAGCATGAAGATCACAGAAAGATATGACTGATAAGCCATATCATGAAGATAGTCTTAAGAGTACTCCTTGAAAGAGTAAGGAACAGGTCTAGAAATGCAATTGTGGAAGAACAATATGGTTTCAAAAAAGATAGTGGATGCTGAAATGCAATTTTTGTACTGAGATTGCTGAGGGAAAGATGCACTGAGTTCCAGAGATCTGTATTTGTGCTTCATAGATTATGTAATGCAATGTGACATTTGTATAGCGCCTCTTCTATTTCTACTCAGAGGCGCTCCTAGCATTGGAGTCGCAGGGTAAAGTAATGAGGCTTTAGCTTTCACATTGAGCAGAGCTAGGGAGTAAGAAATGATTCCCGAATGGATGGGTTTAAGGCATTCCAGAGGGAGGGTCCAGTCACTGCAAAAGCCCGACGCTGGGTAAGAGTAGTGCGTGATCTGGGGACATAAACATTCTTCTGATCAGTGGAGTGGAGCAGGCGATGAGCAGCAGACGAGGGTGATTTGAAAAGCTCAGTAATGTAAGATGGTGCCTGACCTCGAAGTGCTGCAGAAACAATAATTACTTGTTTGAATTTAATGCGGTCAGAAATTGGAAGCCAGTGTAGGGTGTTAAGCATAAAGTCTGAGATGCTAGAGTAGCGAGGAGCTTTAGCCACAAGACGAGCCGCAGCATTTAGGACAGATTGCAGAGTGGAGAGCAGGCTTTTGGGCAGGCCAAGATAAAGAGAATTGCAATAGTCTAGCCTACTAGCCACATAAGCATGAACCAAAGATTTGGCTGCAGATAAAGAAAGCGAAGAACGAATAACCATATTATGAAAAAGCATTTGATAGCATGGAATACAATACCATATTTACAGTCTTGGAGAGTTCAAGAATAGATGGGAAAGACTTAAAACTGTTGCAAGATTTGCATTGGAAACAGGAAGCTGCAATCAGGTTAAGCGGAACCATAGGAAAATGGGTTAGGATACGGAAATGGGCAAGACAGAGATGTTGAATGTCAGCAGTCTCTGAGGGAAAACTGCAGGAGCTTCTAAATAATTAGCAATAGAAATGTTAATATAAAAAGACCTTCAGCATGGTGATTATCAAGAGGAAAGTGGCTCTCAGATGCATATTAAGACTAAATGGCACTGAGATCAAACAAATGGGCCAGTTCAAATACTTAGGCATTAAATTCTGTATATGCTATATACTGCTGATGTTGCATGCCTGTTTGCTCCTTATAATTTTAAAATACATATGTATGCTGGTGATATTCAGGCCTATTCACATTCCAGCCCCACTAATGCACTGCAGATCACTCGTGAATTTGTTGAAGTCTCTGACTTACTTCGTTCATGGATGCACTCAAACTGTCTTTTACTTGATCCAGCTAAAACTCATCTGGTTTGGTACTCAAGGTCAGCTATCAAATATTGATATCTGTCTATGCAGTCTGCCTTCCCTGACCTCTCTTTCTCCTCTTCAGTCCGTGATCTTGGCATAATTCTTGACTCTGAGTTAACCTTTATGGAACATATTACCGTAGGTACTCACGGTAAGGTCGACCTCACAGATAGGTCGACCCTGTTTTTTGGTAAAAAATTATGTAATTTGCTATGACCCGCATATAAGTCGACAAGGAAATTTAGAAGCTTACAGATTGTGTTGAATTGCCTAATAATAGCCGATCTGCACTGAAATTGAGTCAACAGTCGGCCGGACAGGTCAAAAGTAGACCTATTTACGGGAAAAAAGAGGTGGACTGCCCGATCAAACAGAGAGCTGCTCTCCTCACCTCCCCCTCCCAACGTCTCCATGCTGTTTACAGAGCAAAAGTATTTGTGGTACAAAGAGGCCAAGGCCCGGTCAAACAGGCAGCCGTTCCCCTTCCCTCCCCCTCCCAACGTATCTATGCTGTTTACAGGCCAACGGTCATTGGCTTGAATTATCTGTTGTCCACAATGTCTGTTATACTCTCAACGGAATCTGTTTGGATCAATCTATCACTGCTCAACGGTGCTCAGCTGAGAAAGGAGCCAGACGCCCACCCCCTTTTGACAGACTCGTCTTTAAATAGACACAGCATGTTTGACACTGTAATCCATTAGGAATTGTGTTTCTTCACAAAAATTCTTTGGAAAATGCATTGACTTGCAGATAAGTCGACTTGGCGTTTTTTTTGAATTTTAAGGCGTAAATTTCTCGACTTATCCGCGAGTATATACGGCAACTCACTTTGTCGCAGTTGCTTCTATCATCTCTGCCAGCTTAGAGTGATTCGACGTACACTAGACATGCCATCCGTTTCTACTTTGATTTGTGCATTTATTTGCTCAAGGCTTGACTACTGTGGGAAATGTTTGAAGTAGAGTTCAACGAAGAGCTACTGCAAGGCGCCCAGGTGGGGAGGGGGTTAGCAGATCTTTGAAGTCAGCTACTGCAGGTCAATGGTCGTTGCCCAATTTAAAAGGCGAGAGTGGAGGGAGGGGTGGCCAATGTAACCGTGGTATGTTTCGGGAAGTCGAGTGAGTTTCCTATCTTCCCTTGACCTTGATTTCCACTGAGCACTGGCCAGGAATTCTCAGTGTATCGAGCTGACCGACTCATCTCTTAGCCAGTAGGTGATCGCTCTTAGGCTGCTCGCCTGCTTCAAAATCTTCCGCTGTCAAGGTCGTTGATCCATCTGGTTCAGATTCTTCCGCCCTCTTCACCGTTGTCTTCTGGACTATAATGGACTTGGCAGAGGAAACACTTGGAAAGAAGAAATGAAAAATGGAAAAAGAGTGGATTCAAGAAGTAAAAGCACTCATAGATGAAAGAAGAAAATTAAGGATAGAGAAAATTGAAAATATAAAAAAGTTAAATTGGATTACAAGAGAAATTAAAAGACTAATTAACCCTTCGACGGGCGTGAAAAGTGTTATACAAGTAAGGGCGTGGGGTCACTTTTGACCCCATGCTAATTATAATGCATTTGAGTGAAATAATCATATACTACATATTGAACAGCAACAAAGTCATTAACTTTATTGTCTTATAAGTCAAACAGTTATGTTATATTATGTTAAAATGTCAATTTTTATAGCGCAATAATCATAACTGAAGACCAAGTCAAGAGCACTTTACATTCTGCACTTATACGATATATCAAACAAGTATGTCTTAAGTTTCTTTTCAAACAATTCGATGTTAGATTCCATAGACCAGTGGCGGCTCCACGGGGGGGGGCAGGGGGCCCGTGCCCCCCTATTGAATGCCTGTCCCCCCAGTGCCCCCAGTTGGGACCCTATACTTAATGCTACATACAACAACAAATGGTTGCCCCCATGATTAGAAGTTGTCACCCCAACGGCCCCCCACTTGCCAAATCCTAGAGCCGCCACTGCCATAGACACGTTGATAGGTAGGGCATTCCAGAGGATAGGGCAGGGCGCGATTTGCGGGAGGGAATTCCCCCCCCACTGCCCAATTGCATCTTTCCTACTGCTACATCCCCCACCACTACTTCCCCCCACTGCTACAGTTTCCAACAACCACATCCCCCCAGCTCGACATATTCCCCCCCCCCCCCACTGCTCCAGGTCACAAATCGCACCCTGGGATAGGGTTCCCTCGCATAACGGATCTCTCGCCAAGTTGCACGGTCTTGGATGGAGGGGGAACAAGCAACTTGACACTGTGACCAGATCGGAGCTGATGACGCCGGTCAGTAGGCGAAGGCCTGTGGACTAGTTCAGGGAGGTAGCCGGGGAAAGTTGGATCGTACAAAGATCGAGATGTTAGTGGTACCACAGTGGTTACACAAAAGAATTACTGTAAATGTCCTTCGTTAATGTCTTAAAGCTAGCCATAGGCCTAAGCCTATATAATTAAAAAATATTTCGTCAATTAGAAGAGAGGCACTTCAAACAGACGATCTCACAGTGCACAGTGCATAGATTCTTGTGGCATGCCTTGCACGTAGCCGTGGCCTTTTTGTCCTCCTGTCTGGCACAAACATGACATCGACCTCGTTTCTTTGGCGGCTCCTCCTGAGTGGCATCTACTATTCGTGCTCTGATCAGACTAGGATGAGTTGCAACAGATCGTCGCTGCTCCTGTAGCTCTTTACAAAGACCTTTTTCCAGTCTTTCTGATAAAGACTTATGACTATGACTTTTGATAAACAGCCGGCGTATTTCTCCGTCAGTTCCGTCCACCTTCAACTTACCAAAAAGGACGAAAGCGTTGAGTGCTGCAATATCTATCAGATTGCAGAACAGCACTACTGGCCAACGTCTGGTTGCAAACTCAGTGCTGAAAGTTTCTATCATTTGTAAGAAACCAATGAGGAGTCGCCGGTCTCTTTGAACTCGACAAGGGACGAGTACAACTTGCGTCCGGCTGGAGTTACAAATTCTTTTGGCAGCCCTACTCGATGGCACGGATAATACCAACCATAGTTGCTCTATTCGTTTTCAGAATATCTCTAAATAGGGCCAGAGATGTGAAATAGTTATCAGTGGTATTGTTGCGACCGTCACAGTAAAGAGGTTGTAAGAGTTGGTGGACAACTTTTCCTCCCAGATCCTTTCACGGACCTTCGTTGGGGCTACCTTTGCCAGAATATATACTGGCGTTGTACATGTACTTTGTATAAGAAAGTAAAATGTACAACATAAAAAGACGCTGATACATATCAGCATTGCTATGCCACATAGGCAAACTGTGTAATCTTGTAGTCCAGTGAGACACAAATGCTAAACAGTATTGGGGTCAATAATGACCCCATGACCCAATTTGTATAAATATGCTTTTAATTTTTAATCATTATCAATTTTTTCGCGTACTATACTGGAATAGGTAGTAACATCCTGTGGGAACAATGTCATGAAAGCTCAAAGTACCAAATTAAATTTTGCCATCATACCATGCTTACAAAGGGCCGCCTGGGGTCATTTTTGACCCCACACCCGTCGAAGGGTTAAAAGAGATAAGGAAATTTGGATACAGGAGAAATGCAAAGAAATACAAAATCATTTTAATGCCAATAGAACCAGAGAGGCCTACAAGGAAACTCAAAGGCTATGTGGAGAGTTCAAAATGAAGATAGCTATTATAAAAGATGCAAATGGGAAACCTCTGATGAACAGAATGGACATACAGAAAAGATGAAAAGAATGCTTCAAGGAGATGTATGACCACCCAATAGGCACAGATCACAAAATCCTGCAAGAAATGCCAAGCACAAATAAAGGTGAAACAACAGCAGCAGTATTGGCAAATGAAGTAGAAAAAAAACAATAAAGCAAATAAAGAGTAATAAAGCACCTGGAATAGATGGAATATCAGCAGAAGTCCTGAAGGGAGGTGGAGAATGGAATATCAGCAGAAGTCCTGAAGGGAGGTGGAGAAACAGTAAAGATGGCACTACATCAGCTAATAAATAATATATACAATGAGGAGAACATTCCACCAGATTCGTGTAAAGGAGTGATTGTACCTATATATAAAGGAAAAGGAGATAAAGCAGATTGCAACAACTACAGAGGGATAACCCTGTTAAGTGTACCAGGCAAATTACACACCAAAATAATACAACAATGGCTACAGAACTGTGTTGAAAGAGCAATAAGCAAGGAACAAGCAAGATTTAAACCAGGAATTCAGGACGTTTCATCTCAGGACGATTCATCTCAGGATGATTCAATGCGGGCGATTCATATAAAGGACGATTCATCTCAGACGTTTCATCAGGAGGATTATTCATCTTAGGACTATTCATCTCAGGACGATTCATCACCCTAACCCTAACCCTTATAACTTTATCCGAGATGAATAGTCCTGAGATGAATATTCTTTTATATGAATCGTCCTGAGATGAATCATCGTGAGATGAAATGTCCAGATACCTAGACCAGGAAGGAGCACAATAGACCAGCTGTTCACAATAAGACAAATTATGGAAAAATATATTGAAGCAAACAGACCCTGTTACATCAACTTTATTGATTACAAACAGGCATTTGACTCAGTCTGGTGGGAAGGACTTTGGCAGACATTAAGACACATCTGAGTTGAAGAAAAACTTATCAAAAGGATACAAATAATATATCAGAAAGCGGAAAGTGCAATGAAAGTGGATGGCGAGATATTCGAATGGTTCACCACGAATATAGGAACAAGACAAGGATATATGCTGTCACCAACACTGTTCATCACAATTCTGGAGTGCATTTTTAGACTGGCATTAAAGAATATAAAAACAGGAGTGAAATGCAGTGGGGGAGATCTAAACAACTTGAAGTTTGCAGATGATGTCAGTGAAAATATTCAGGATCTACAAATTAACACTAATGAAGTAAATGATACAAGCAAAAAATTTGGCCTGAAAATTAACAATGAAAAAACAAATGTTATGGCTGTTTTGAGGGATGGCAACGATGAAGTAGAAATCATACCAAATGGACAAATATTGGAAAACGTTGAAACATTCAAGTACGTAGGAGGAATACTCAAGAGCGACGGAAAACACACAGAGGACATGAAATGAAAATAAATACAGGATTACAAACAATGGGAAGAATGAGAACACTATGGAGAAACAAAAGCTTAGCAATGAATACAAAACTGAAATTGTACAATACATTAGTAATACCTCAAATTTTATATGGATCGGAAACTTGGGTAATAAAAAATCAGACGAAAAAGTCTAATGGTTGCAGAGATGAGCTGTCTAAGAAAAGTAATGGGAGTTGGCAAATATAAAAAATTGAGAAATGAAGACTTCAGGCAACAGACAGGAGCCACAGAAACAATTATTGATAAAGTATGCAAAAGGAGATTTAATTGGTTTAGGCATGTTAAAAGAATGGACAACAATAGATGGGCCTACAAAGCGCTGCATACACATAAAGTAAAAGGAGACAGAGGGAAAGGAATACCAAGAAAAAGATGGATGGATAACATCAAAGAAGATCTGGAAGCAAAGAACATGTCGATTGTTGAAGGATGCAGATTAGCGCAAGATCGAGCGAAGTGGAAATGTTTTGTATCTAACTATTACCGCCATGCAGGCAGAAAGTGAAGAAGAAGATGATGATGATGATGATGAGAGAGATAGGCTGTAAGCCACAGAAGGGATCAGAAATCCAGAACGAGAGTTTGAGACATTTCAACAATACATCATGATCAACCATATCAAAGGCACTTGAGACTTCAAAACAGGCAAGCACTGTAAGTTCAGACAAGTCAATGGCAGAGTAGACATCAGAATGTCTACTCTGCCAAAAGAAAGAATTCTAAGAATAGTCGTTTCAGTTGAGTGAAACCGTCTTAAACCAGATTGTGTGGATGGAAGAAGGTTTCAGTGTTCAGATAGTGTAGCATTTGTGATAAAATAAGCCTTTAAATGGTTTTTGAGAGAAAAGAAAAGTTGGAAATGGGTCGAAAGCTGAGAGGCTCACTAGGATCAAGACCTGGCTTCTTAATGAAGGCAGCACAATAGCTTTTTTTGGGAGTCAGGGAGACACCCTTCCCTCAAAGAGCTGTTTATCATGAGTAGGAGGAATGGAATTAGCTCATCTAAAACCTGAACAAGAATGAATGGTGGCAAAGGATCCAGTTCACTTGATTTTAGTTTAGCGTTTTTTATGACTGTCCTAAGTTCCAGTTCTGTCACTTCATTGAATTTTTCAAACTTGGAACTTGTTGACGAGAAGCTTGGTTGTGGCATTCCAGCAGTGTCAGCACACACTCGGTCTAATTTCACTGACAATGCTTCTTGATAATTGACACCTGTGAAGCTTGGGTCTGAGATAGTGCGTTCTTGGACGTGAAGCCAGTGGAGCTTGTCTCTTATGAGAGGTGTTAAGCTCACCCGGCGGTCCTGGCGGTAGATTAGTCTGACGGCAATGTTGAGGGTAGTCTGGATTTTAATTAATAGACTATTACAGTAGTCAACATAGGAGACCACTGAGGCAAGAATGCACTGTAAAGCAGCGGAGGTGGAAAGTGCTTTCCTGACTTGCTGGAACCGGCGGAGCTTGTACATTCAGCTCTTTATCAGGTATGTGATGTGATCCATCATGGAAAGTGAGGTATTCATTGTAACTCCGAGGAGTCGTATCTTGTCGACTGGTGCAATCGCTCCTCTGGTGACTTGGAATGGGGATCAGATGTAGCCTTCAAGGGGGGCAAACCAGATAAATTTCATCTTTTCTGGATTTAGGATCAATCTATTCTGCAGAATCCAGTTCCATATGGCATCAATGCAGTCCACAATTCTGTCCTTCGATACTTGTATGTCATTGAGATCCATAGCTAGGTAGACCTGGCAGTCATCAGAGTATGTGTGATGGAGTAGGCCATGAGCCTCGATCAGCTTTCCAACATCTGCAATGTAAAGTGTGAAAAGCAGAGGACCGAGGACCGGAGACTTGTGGGACCCTGCTGATCATCCTGGGATCAGATGTGGTCGGATTTAAAGCCACCAACTGGCGGCGGTCGCTAAGGTAGCTACTAAACTACGGTCTACTATGCCGTAGGTTTTTCCAGCCTAAAAGGATCATGTGATTGACTGAGTCATGCGTAGCTGTAAGATTCAAACTCCCGAGGGCGACTAGTTTGTGGTCAGCCATAGACTCGATGTCGTCGAGAACTTTTATCAAGGCGGTCTTGGTCGAGTGGTGGCTCCTGTATGCCGACTGTAACTCGGGCAGGAGATTGTTTTCCTTGAAATGGGTCACTATGGGAGACTATGAGCTCGAGCAGTTTGGAAAGAAACATCAGGTTCGATATAGGCCTATAGCTGGCCGGTTCAGCTGGGTCTAGGTTGGAGGCCTTCAGACAAGATCTGATCATGGCACATTTCCAAGGTTTCAGGAAAAGACCAGTCTCGAGGGAGATGTTCAGTAGATCTGTCACAAAAGGAGCGAGCGGTGCAGTGCACTTTTCACACTTTTTTAGCAGCCAGGTCTGGAGTGGATCTAGGAGGCCATACTTTGTGGGTGATTTGCAGACTAAAAGGGTGACATCAGCAGCAGTGGCTTTTCTTTAGGTGGTAAATTTCTGCACGTTGCTGTAAAGGAACGTTGGGGGCCCAGCAATCATTGTCTCAGCGCGAACTTTATTGACTTTCGCTTCAATATGGGCATGAAAATCATCAGCACTGTAAGATAATAATTAATTGTTGTTTAGATGAGAGACCTAGAATGTTTTCTAAGGTCTTCCAAAATTGCCTGGGGTTTCCTTTTGAAGCCTCCAGTTCTGCTTTCAGGATGGCGGCAGCCTTTTGGCGAACGAAGGCCCGACTCGATTTAAGAGCTTGACACCATTGTTGATGGGCTGTTTGCTTCATCGCAGTACCTTTTGCAGGAAGCATATCGGTGCTCCAGCTGATGGATGTGCTAGACGACAGTCCACATCATAGTACCGTCGACGAGGGCGGATGCGTATGGTTTTATGGCAAAGTGATCAAGCAGATCCATGATGGTGTTATGGAATCAATCAGCTAGAGCGTTGGCATCATTGAGAGGCAAAATTGGCTGTCAGAATTAATTGTTCAATGGCAAGGATGAGCTGGTCCTAATCAACTCCTTGCCAATTTCTGCTTTCGACAGTGGCGTAGACAGGCGTGGAGAGTATAGGTGGGATGTAGAGGTGTGCACGGGGACTGACTGTTGTCCCCATCCCCTCCCGTCCCCGCAAAGCTTTTCTCCATCCCCACCCCGTCCCCATTGACTTAAAATCCATCCCCACCCCATCCCCTAATCTCTGTCCCCATCCCCATTCCCGTCCCCGCATTTCGGAACCCATCCCCGTCCCCGTACCCGCATTTTTGTCTCCGTCCCCGTCCGCGGTGTTTTATATCAACTATTCATTTATTAGTACCCAGGGTGCGATTTTATGACCTGGTGCAGTGGGAGGGGGATTTGTCGAGCTTAGGGGCGTAGTTGTTGGGGAAATGTAGCAGTGGGGAGTAGTTGTGGGGAGATGCAGCAGTAGGGGGATGCAGTTGGGCAGTGGGGAGGAATCCCCCTTCCCCCCTACAAATCGCGCCCTGTTAGTACCCAACACGAGAAGTAGCTTTTCAAAAAGTTTTTCAAAAGTTTCTTCTAAACTATACAATAATCATATATGAAAATGGGACACTATTACTAACCTTATATCTTTAGCGCACATCATAACCATAGCGTCAGCCAATTCATTTTTCAACGTGTATACGGAAACTAACCAAAAGATAACGGACATTCCCGGTTTTACTACCAATGCCATTCTGCCAGCAGTGAGCAACACGTTGAAAAATGAATTGGCTCTCTTTCTTGTCCATTTTTCTGTAACTTTATAAAATGTTTAATTTATATAGTAGGCCTAAGCTAAGAGGAGTTTTTAATCCACCTCCGAATCGATGGTGATTGAGTCAGGGGCACTAAGGTAAATAGTGATGGTGGTTGGTGGGCACAGGAGAGACTGGGCAATTGGGAGTGGGCACTGGGCGTTCAAATTACAAAGCTGTGCAAAGTGCTCTGCAATCCGCCCCACCTCTAAATTATATTATCTTTTGTTGTCCTGGACATCTATAGGTTCCCCAACAAGCTGAAACCGGCTCTGATGATTCTCCTGGTGTGTTTATCAATTACCCTCAAGTTCTCAAATGGCTTTATGGTCTCTACCAACTGCGAACTAACAATGGTGTCGAAAGTGATCAAAAGATTCAAAACCAATCTTGCCTGGCCTAACAGTTCAATTTAATGGCCTTTTAATTGAAACTGAAAGGCGAGGCCTATATGGTTGGTAGCTATGCTAAAATCGGCCGAACGCATGATTATTGAATTGCGAGATTAATCGTCCCCATTCCCCATGGTATTTACGGCATTTTTGAAACCGCATCCGCGTAATACCGTCAGCCTGGATTCCACTACCGCGGTACTACCGTCATAACTTTTCCGTCCCCATTAATATTTGGGCAAAATTACAGATTTCAATCCCGCTACCGCGGTAAATCCGCGGATTACCGCGGTGAAACCGCGGTAGCCATTACCGTGCACTCCTCTAGTGGGATGGAAAAGGAGCTCAAACTATGATCTGAGAGGCCAACTTCTGATACTGCAACATTCGTAATTTGGAGGTCCTCTGATGAAATTACAACGTCGAGAGTGCCGCCTTTGTCATGCGTTGGCGATGACACATGTTGCATTAGTGCAAATGTCTCAAAAGGTTGCTCATCTTTCGAGTGTGATGGCCATCACAGCATTCGAAATGTATGTTTAGGTCACCGGGGAAGAGTGTAGGCGATTTGAAGGTCTCGAGAGTAGTTAGCAGATCTGTGAATACGGAGAACTCACTGGAAGATAACTTGGAGCCTGGTTGATAAACAGTAGCCAGAATGAGCTTTTGCTTGCCAGAAATTACGCGACAGCAGAGGTGCTCAAAAGATGCTAATGAGTGTCCTAAATCATGGTGAGGGCGAGACCCGTCCTGGCCACTACTGGCCACCACCGTGATTTGTAGACAGGTCATGCCTACCAGTTTCTTTGCGTTTACGGGCGTTGTCAACAACATTGAGGCCATAGCCCCATAGACGTCCCAAAGAGATGACATAAATTCAAATCAGAATATTTTTATGATAAAACTGCTTTTAATTGGATATTTGAGAACATTGCTTGTCTTTGTTGACCATTTTGCTTTCTATTTGCAGGTGATATACATGGCCAGTATACAGATCTTCTAAGACTATTTGAATATGGAGGTTTTCCTCCTGAAGCAAACTATCTTTTCCTTGGAGATTATGTTGATCGAGGAAAACAGTCTCTTGAAACAATATGTCTTCTTCTTGCTTACAAATTAAAGTATCCCGAAAATTTTTTTCTTTTGAGAGGAAATCATGAATGTGCCAGCATCAACCGTATATATGGCTTCTATGATGAGTGTAAGTTATGAGCATGTATTCTATCAACACAAGCAAACATCCCTAAGATTTTGCTCATTTATGCAGATATGTTATGAGATGGAAGAATGATAAACAGAATGAGCTTTTGCTTGCCAGAAATTACGCGACCGCAGAGGTGCTCAAAAGATGCTAATGAGTGTCCTAAATCATGGTGAGGGCGAGACCCGTCCTGGCCACTACTGGCCACCACCGTGATTTGTAGACAGGTCATGCCTACCAGTTTCTTTGCGCTTACGGGCGTTGTCAACAACATTGAGGCCATAGCCCCATAGACGTCCCAAAGAGATGACATAATGACATGGGTGCCAAGTTGCCAACGCAGCAATGCATGGCACCTGAGAAGAAGAAGACTGGGAGTTAACATCAAGTTAACTATTTGAGTGTCCTTAATAAATTTAATAAAGCAAATTTAGATTTGAGTTGATGTTTGATGGTCACACTTATATTCCAACTTGTGTCCTGGGAGATCCTATCTCTTAATCTGCTATTAGCATTCATGAGTCTTATTTAAGTATTTTTTAAAAACTCACTATGCCTTTATTTTGTCTATAAACCAGTATTTTCGCACAAAAACGCTACCGATACACAGAGTGAATTTGGGAAACTTATAAAACTGCGCCAATGTGTAATGTGTGCATTAGTGCAATGTGTAAACTTAACTTTTACTAAGAACTGTGCAATTTGGCATCTTGAAAACTATATTCACCAATCACCATGACCATCGTTCTGTTTTGGTCCCTGGAAAATTTCCTCGACATAATACTAGACATAATACTAGCCCATACCCCCCCTCCACTCGCCGGTTATGGACGAATCTCACGACCGGTCCCGATCCGTGCCCCCTCCTTCCACCTCACAGTGGCTACGCCGACGAAAGTAATAACTGGGTTTAGAGTGGCTCTGGCTCAAGTAGGATCTGTCCTGTGTGAGAACTGTTGTATACTATAGACCTATACGTACAGTATATAGTTAGTTATTTCTACCGAGGGTCTTTAGCGGCAGCGGTAACATCTTCGGCCGGCATGCGCGAAGCGACATCTAGCGGCGGCATGTCAGTTGACTATCGCCGACCGACTGTCAGATTTGAAGAACCCGACTTGTACGAGACTGCCGCCAGCGACGACCGACAATACACGGCGCCCTCTGGTGGCGATATTTGGTACCCTGCGCCGCGACGTGATGACGGCACTGTTTATCAACCAGGCTCCAAGTTATCTTCCAGTGAGTTCTCCGTATTCACAGAGGAGATTAATAGAAAAGAGACAGTACCAATATAAAAAATGATAAGACTCATGAATGCTAATAGCAGATTAAGAGATAGGATCTCCCAGGACACAAGTTGGAATATAAGTGTGACCATCAAACATCAACTCAAATCTAAATTTGCTTTATTAAATTTATTAAGGACACTCAAATAGTTAACTTGATGTTAACTCCCAGTCTTCTTCTTCTCAGGTGCCATGCATTGCTGCGTTGGCACCCATGGACTTCCACTTTTCGCAATCTCTGGTATTCTATCTATCTATCTATCTATCTTTACATGACGATTTATAGAGTGCCGTAGACATGATGAAGGCCAAAAACTAAAGCGCTTTACAGTCAACTAGCTAAATTGTACGAGGTCATAAAGAAGTGTGTCTTAAGCTTGCATGCAAAAGTCCCAGCCGAGGTGGCCTTGGTCACATAATCCGGAAGCGCATTCCACAGGAGGGGATTCCCGTGCGACACGGCTCTCTCTCCAAGCTTCACTGTCCTCAACGGAGGAGGGACATACAGTAGGGACTGACTGCTGGATCGAAGCTGCAGAGTCGACAAGTACTCTGTGCAGGAGGTGTCGTACAGGGCTCGGAATGTCAGCCAGCAGCGTTTGTATATGATTCACTCAGGCACCTTAAGCCAGTGTAGTTTATCCGTTAATAATGAGGTAACGTGGTCATGCCACCTGGCGCCAAAGATCAAACGAGCCGATGCATTCAAGACTGATTGCAGCCGGCTCAGCTGGTACGCCAGAAGACCTAGGAGGATACTGTTTGAGTAATCCAGTCGCAATAGGATGAAGGAGCACACTAGATGGACAGCGGCCCCTGTCGATATGCAACGGTTTATCTCGCGGATGTGCCTCAGTTGGAGATAACACACCCAGATCACGTTGCTGAGGTGCCCAGCAAAGGACAGCGAAGAGTCCAGCAGGACCCCAAGGAGGCATGCTTCTGTCGCCAGAACCACTGACGCGTCACCGATCAAGAACGGAGTGCGACTGACCAAGTGACTCCTCCTCCGAGTGCTGAACCAGAGTAGCTCCGTCTTGCTCGGATTGAGAGCAAGGCAGTTAGTCGCAGTCCAGTTCATAATTGCTAGAATGCAGTCTTGAATGCACAGCCACAGGTCGTCCGACTTTCCGGGTTTGCAGGAAGAGAAGATCTGAACGTCGTCCACGTAGGCGTGTGAGGCCAGGCCGAAGGAATCGACAATTCTTTCAATGTCCGCTGCCTAGAGGACAAGCAGAAGCGGGCCAAGAACCAAACCTTGGGGCACCCTGCATTGAACGGGGTGCAAACCAGATCTGGAGCCTTTCAGTTGATGATCTGTGATCTCCCTGCGAGGTAGTCGGAGATCCAGGACAGTGCTCGCCCATTGATCCCGTAGGATAATTTGAGCCAACGCACAAGGATGGCATGATTGACGGTGTCAAAGGCTGCAGAAAGATCCAGGAGACCAAGCAGAGCCAAGTCTCCGTCGGCTATTGCTTCAATGATGTAGTTGAAAATCCTCAGAAGGGCCGTTTCGGTAGTGACCCGCCCGGTAGGCTGACTGATGTTTGGGCATGAGGCCATTCCATACCAGGTATGAGACCAGCTGCCCATTGACCCATCGCATCAGCAGCTTGGATAGGAAAGCGAGGTTGGCGACAGGTCAGTAGCAGCGACGTCGGACACATCGAGGCCAAGCCGCTTAAGGTGCGGCCAGGTGACGGCGGATTTCCATATCTGAGGGAACTCAAAGTTCTCAAGGGAGGTCGTCAATAGGTATCCGGACGTTTCATCTCAGGGCGATTCATCTCAGGGCGATTCAACGCGGACGATTCATATAAAGGACTATTCATCTCAGAACATTTCATCAGGAGGACTATTCATCTTAGGACTATTCATCTCGGATAAAGTTATAAGGGTAAGGGTTATGGTTAGGGTGATGAATAGTCCTGAGATGAATAGTCCTAAGATGAATAGTCCTTCTGATGAAACGTCCTGAGATGAATAGTCCTTGATATTTTTTCCCTATTTTATCCACCCTAGATACCAAATCTTGTAGTTCTTTGTTTGAGCCACCAAATAGTATGATATCGTCTGCGTATCTTAAGTTTGAAATCTTCCCTCCTATTCTAATGCCCCCGTGAAACCATCCAGTGCTTCTCTCATTACCTTTTCTGCCATGATGTTAAACAGATATGGCGATATAACACAGCTCTGTCTTACTCCTTTCTTTATTTTTAGCCAATTTGACAGTGTTCCGGCCACCTTGACTTTTGCTTTCTGTTTGTTATACAATTTGATCAAAATTTCTATTAGATGCGATGGCTATCCCATCTCTATCATGCTTAACCACAGTTCCTCGTGTTTTACTGATTCAAATGCTTTCTTAAAATCCACAAAACACATGTAGACTGGCACCTGTTCGTTTGCTTTTTCTAGAAGTATCCTGAGATTTGTTATTTGGTCGCGTGTGCCTCTCCCTTTACGGAATCCTGCTTGTTCTATAGCCATCTCACTTTCTGTTTTTGCTCGTATTCTTTCGAGTATGATTCTCAGAATTATCTTGCTTGCCTGCGACACCAATGCAATTGTTCTATAATTACTGCAGTTTCTACGGTCTCCCTTTTTGGTAGCGGGAGGAAGTATGAGTGTGCCCAGTCTTCAGGCCACTCGCCACTTTCCCACAATGCTGTGCAGATCTCATGCATTCTGTTTATCACTGCCTCTCCTCCTTCCTTAAGCAATTCAATTGGTATTCCATCCGGTCCTGGTGCCTTATTGTTTGCTGTATCCTTCATTGCTCTCGCTATTTCAGATCTAAGTGGCGGCAGTTCTCTTGGTGTGTCATGAACAGTAAGTTTAATTTTCGTTATGCTGTCTTTTTCATCATCATCATAAAGTTCTTCACAGTACTCTTTCCATCGCTCTGCAATTTTGTCTGTTTCTGTTAGTAGTTCGTTGTCCGATGATAAGATGCCATTGTAGTTTGGACTAAACTTCCTTGTAATGGACCGAGTTATTTGGAAAAACTTGTGCATGTTTCCTTTCTTTTGTGATTCTTCTACCTCCTCGCATATTTCCTCTAGTTGTTTTACTTTGTCTTGCCTTAGTTTCCTTTGTACTTCTCCTTTTAGTTTTTGTACTGGTCATGATCTTTATTCTTCACCTCTCTTTTTTTTGCTATTAGCTTTTGTGTTTCCTCTGTTACCCATTCTTTTGATCTTTTGTTCTTTATGAATCCAATTGTGTTTTCTGCCGTTTCCATCACTATTGCTTTAAGTTCTTGCCAAAGAGACTCAGTGTTTTCTTTTTTTGTACCTTATTTAATGCCTCGAACCTGTTGTTAACCTCTGCTGTGTATTCCACCCCATTTTCCCCCTTTAGCTCGTCCACATTAAGTCTTCTCGTTATAATTGGTCTCAGTTGTCTCTTTAGTTTGAGCTTCATTGAGGCTACCAGTAGCTGATGATCAGTGTCGCAATCTGCGCCTGGATAAGTAGTGCAGTCTATGAAATGGTTTTTCCATTTTTTAGGAGCAATTATATAAAGGACTATGAGCTAGTAAAAGAATACCAAAAAAGGCTAAATAACAGATTTCAGGAGCTCAGTGATGAACAGGAAATATGGGAAGATTTCAAGGACATCAAAAGAGGTAGCCCCCAACGAGAAGAGGAAAAGAAAACAACAATGAATGAAAGCAGAAATAATGTACTAACTCCTTTTTATACAATCAATATGACTATATGTACTTTCTGTGGTTACTTTCATCCAATAAACTAAATCACTTCCTCCTTGATCCATAAATAACTCCTAATTTCCATCATTTAAAGACTTTTATATGTCATGTAATTACAAACTTTGAGGTTGGCCAACTTTACGGGATGCAAATCCCTTAGGCCAACTCTTTTTTTCTCGACTGATTTCTGTACTTTATATGTCTGCGAATTATAGTATTGACTATATAAACATATATATATTATTATATTTTTTTCCTATAAGACCTAGATCTACCTTATATTCTCATTAATTAATTATTATTACTAGATTATTACTTTTTTGTTATTTGCACAAATTTGATGTTAAAAATTATTCAACATATTTCTGTTCAAATATACAGTTATTCATGGTTTATACTATAGTTAAGCTGTCTACTCTTGAAATGTTGAGAAAAAATAAATTTGATTGATTGATTGAAAAAGACTAACAACAGAGATGATACTTATGGCAAGAGACATAGAACAATAAGCCTCATAAGCTATATGACCAAAATAATCTTAAGAGTATTGCTCATGTGAGCATGGCCAAAAATAACAGATGAACTAAGTGAAGAACAGTTTGGATTCAAAGAAGATAGTGGCTGTAGAAACCAGAGATGGGTAATTAATCGATTAGGAAGTAATTGATTAGCTAATCGATTAGGTGACCAGCTAATTCTAATTATAATCAATTGGCAAATTTTATCGACTAATCGTAATTCTAATCAATTAGAATTTACCTGCTAATTCTAATTATGTTTTAATTACATGACAATTAGCCATCCGGGTCAGCGTGAGAATAATGTTGAAACGCATGCTCATAGTAGGCCTATAACACTAAGATGATCATGGTAGCATTAGCGAGGAAAAACTTACAACTTATAGATTAAGTGTTTTGTGTGATTGCTGTTGACAACTGGAAAAGCCAGCCATTACCAAACATTTGCAGCTGCATGCAATTACTGCAGATAATAAATTAATATTTTTAAACTGTTTTGCATGGTGTGTCAAGTTTAGGGTGACCAGATTTCTTTTACGCCATTTCGGGACGCCATGATAGTAGTAGTCGTAGTACTGTCAAGGCCTAAGTCAAATACAATAATAATAGCAATTGGACATATTATTGGTCAAGTATCATACATGCGCAAATTGCGCAGTTCCGCAACTTGAAACTTCCCTCAAGTGAAATATATTTGGAATGCTTTAGATCAAAATGATCGCACTCATAGTTAGGCTATGTGTCATTTTTAATTGTAAAAAATGAGCCAAAAACTTGCAATTTGTCAAATCTATTGCTGACACTCAATATAAAATTACTTTGAATTGAGCAGTACTCATGGTAAAATACTGTTAATTTGATACAATAACGATATACAAATTGGTTGCAATTTACAAATGACAAATATGAGAAAACTAGGTGTCCAATAGACAAGACTAGACGAATACAATGATTGAATTAAATGCAGAAGCGCAAAGTGCGTGATCTATTTGTTGGCTTTTATATTAAGTTCTGATGGTTGCAAAATAAAATTAGGAGAAATAGGGAAAAAATACAACATGATGATTAATATTGATAAAACCAAGGTAATGGCAAAAAAAAACAAGAGCTTCAACATCAAAATTCAGAATACAGTATTGGAACAGGTCAACACCTTCCCGTATTTAGGGTCCATCATATCAGACGACACTTCAAGCAAAGCCGACATAAGAAGCAGATTGAATAAAGGACGTGGGGCGGGAACATCATTAAACAAAATATGGCAAAGTCACAACATTCCTGTGAGCACAAAAGTCCGGTTAATGAGATCAATGGTGTGGCCGGTCACCACATATGGCTGTGAAAGCTGGACAATAATGAAGAAAGATGAACGGCGCATACAGGCATTCAAAATGAAAGGTTTAAGACAAATCATGAGAGTTTGCTGGAAAGCAAAGAAAACGAATGAGTGGGTAATGGATAAAGCAGGAGTTCAAAGAACCCTACTGGAAACAGTAAAGAAAGGAAAACTGAAATACTGGGGACATATGCGAACAAAGCAGGAATGTCTATCCCTTCTTTCTTTTTTCTTAGCTTTCTAAGTTTTATCTTCACAGCCGCTATTACTGGGACATGGTCGCTGTCGCAGTCTGCTCCAGGATATGCTTTGGCCTTCAGTATTGAATTATTGAATTCCTAAATCTGCTATCAATTGCAATGTAATCAATCTGATTTCTGGTTTTATCTCCAGGACTCCTCCATGTCCGGAGTCTTCTAGGGTGATTGCTGAACCATGTGTTTGTAATTATCATCCCCTGCTCCTCACACCATTCTACCCTCCTATCTCCTCTTTCATTTCTCTCTCCCAGACCTCCAAGTCCAACTGACAGTCCTGTTTTCCCCTTTCTTACCTTGGCATTCAAGTCCCCCATCACAATTGTCACTTCTTGTGATTTACAATTACTTTTTGCCTTGGCAGGATCGTCATAGAATTTGTCAATATCATCTTCCTAGTGATCCATAGTTGGAGCATACACTTGAATCACATTTATGTTAAATGGGTGTGCTCTGTTTTTTATCATCAGCACTCTATCTGAAATCCCTCTGTGGTTTATTAGGCTTCTAGAAATTTCCTCATCCATTATCAGCACAGCTCCTCCTTTATATGTCTCTCCTCCAGAGTATATGAGCGTCCTTCCATCTGTGCTAATTTTACCATATCCTGCCCACCCACCTTGTTTCTGAAATTCCTAGTATGTTTATCCTCATTCGTCTCATTTCTTGCACTCATTGCTCAGTTTCCCTATCTGGTATAATGTCCTTACAATCCATGTGACAATTCTGGTAGTCTGCCCTTTTTGGGGTTTATATTTTTGCACGGTAGCTGGCTGATGGTTGGGCATCACCTGCTGCCCATGACTTTCCCTACCAGGCGAGGCACTCTGCATATTTCCCAGAGCTCTCTCCATGCCGTTATGATTAAACTCTTCTTCCTCCTTGTCCATGGTTTGCTTGGGAAAATACAGCAGTGGGTTTGCCATTACCTTCTGCCAGTTTTATTTCAAGGTTTACTCCCTTAGCTGCACCCGTTCCACCGGTGACCCGTTGCGCAACAGGGGATAGGCCTACTTAATGGCAGCCTAGACTCTCCATGTCGCAGCTCTGTCATTGAGCTCTTGTGATATTTAATATGCTTGGTGGTTCCACCCACCAACCAGTCATGCCCTATTAGAGACTGCCGCTGTTGGTCCACGACTACTTATTCGTCAGGCTTTCACCTGCTTATTTTGCAGCTGCCCTTCATATCTGAAGAGACTAACTCTCAGTAAACAAGAGAAAATCCACTCGGTTTTTTAAAAGACTAATTGAAGCCCAAAAATGCTTCAGTTGACAATGAAGTTACTTCAAAATTTGATTGCATAAGTCCTTAGGTAGTCTTGTTGGCAATGGATCACTTGTGCAGTACTTATCAGGCAGTGTGTGAATTCCAGATATAATTCCAGATATGGTAATGGTTCTGGACAACTTCTATAGCACCATAGCATGGTGAAGGCCAAAGTCAAAGGCGCTGTCAACAACTCTGACAAATCAACATGGAACGGAAGTAGTGTTGTAAAACGGATTTTTTTACCGGTAAAAAATCCGGTTATTTACCGGTAAAAAATCCATTTTGATTTTTTACCAAATGGATTTTTTACCAGTAAAAAATATTTTTGAATGTTTAAAAATATTTTTTAGTCCATTTTGGTTAATGCTTTCAGCACAACACCTGCTATGCACATCAGTTATGTTGAAACCCAATGTTGATGAAGGCAAAGAAGCAGATGAGTATGAATCTCATGATGATGATGATGATGATGATGATGATGATGATGATGATGATGATGATGATGTGGTGATGGTGGTGGTGGTGGTGGTGGTGGTGGTGGTGGTGATGATGATGATGATGATGATGATGATGATGATGATGATGATTCAATTTTTTCAATTCAATTTATTTCTTCAACGTCATACATACATATTACATATAAAAGTTATTCATGTTCAGAGAGATCAAAATTCAATTATAGTTTGAAAAAATAAACACAATAATTTTAATCTTAACTAGTTTATGCATATTATTAATACTTGAATGACAGGAAGAAATAGGCTACTAAAGGGATCGGCAATCCCGAAAAGAAGTAACCAAAATAAACTTGTATTATTATATGAGGTATATTAATATTAATAGCAAACATAGGTAATGCATAATTCTTACAGCATACAGCAGAAATAGATAATGTAAAATTAATTAGTATACATAGATAATGCATATTTGTTAAATTAGAGGTAGATATTTTAAAGCATATTTATTAATAATTTCATATTTCAAATCTTGGCTTAATAAATTATTATTGGGTAATGAGTATTAGTTTGAGTTTATTCTTGAAAATTGTTAAACAGGTTATATTTTTTATCGATATTGGAAGATTATTCCATATATGAGGTCCTTTAATGCTTATAGTAAAGAGTCTAGTATTTGTCCTTGCAAATGGGACAGAGTAGTTATTACAGCTTCTGACATTGTAAATGTTTCTATTCTTTACAGTTCTGAAATATTCATTAATATAAAATACCTTAGGTAAGAGATTATAGTTGAATTTATACATAAAGATTGCTACTTGGTATTTGTAAATATTTTTTACATTGAGTATATTTAAATTTTTGTAGAGGAGGCTAGAATTAGAGTATTTATTTGATAAAGTTATTAGTCTAATTGCTTTATTTTGTAAAATTTGTATTTTATGAGTTAAGTACTTGTAATTGTTATTCCATATTAAGTTACAGTAAGTTAGATAGGGATGAATTAATGTAGAGTACAATTTGATCAAATATTTTTTATTTACAAATTTCAAAATATGTTTGAGTATGTTTATATTCTTGGATAATTTTGAGTCAATTTGATCATTTTGACTTTTCCAACTAAGATGTTGATCAATCATAACTCCAAGAAATTTAATTTCAGTTTTTTGACATAATTCTGAATAATTTTTAAAATTTAGGGATGTTTAATGGAATAGTTTTACGATTAGAGTGAAAAATGATATAATTTGTTTTGTCAATGTTCAAAAAAAGATTATTCAACTTAAGCCAAGAAGATATTTTTATTAATTCATTATTTGTTTGGGATATTAATTAAAATATGTTATTACCACTTGCTATTAGATTTGTGTCATCAGCAAATAATAAAAATTTAAATAAAAGTTTAAATAGAGGAGAGGTATTTGGCAGGTCATTTATAAAAATAAGAAAGAGTAGAGGTCCCAGGATAGATCCTTGTGGCACTCCATAATTTATTTTAAGCCTTTTAGATATGGTGGAATTTATTTGTGTAAATTGCATTCTATTATTTAAGTAACTTATAAACCATTTTTGAGCTATCCCTTTCAATCTGTAGTAGGTTAATTTTTTTAATTAAAATTTTATGGTCTATTAAATCAAATGCTTTAGTTAAATCTAAAAATACTCCAATAGTAAAATTGTTTTCATCAAAGTTTGTAGATATCATATCTATTAAATTAATAAGAGGCATATATGTAGAGTGATTTGGTCTAAAGCCGAATTGTGAGTTTTTGAGCATATCAAATTTATTCATATATTTTATGAGCCTATTAAACATGGCCTTTTCTATTATTTTGGAAAATATTGGTAGTATGGAAATTGGCCTATAATTTGACAATTTAGATTTATCTCCTGCTTTATAAATAGGTATTACTTTTGCTATTTTTAAGTCATCTGGAACTATTCCAGTTTCAAAGGATGAATTTATTATTTCAGATAAAATATTAGATATATAGGGAGCAGATTTAATTATAATTTTCTGATTTAATTCATCAAAGCCTGTAGTATTTTTGTATGCAAGATTACACTGGTCTACGTCAATTTTGCTGACTTGAAGACAGCATGTGATCTTTATGTATTTTGGTGTGCTGAATCCAAAAATCACATCCATTTTCTCCTATCACGTCCAGTTTTTCCGCAAAACGCTGTTTACTGATTTACTGTTTACAGTAATAACTTAGCATTATGTATTATAATTCTTGAGCTATATTGAATACGCAAAAAGATAAGGATGTGCAAAAAGATATGCTTAATATGCAGTGGGCATAACTATGTAATAACACAACAGTTTAATAGGCAGTTCTAAACTGCAGACGTCAGCATTATATGGATATAGGCCTATATAAGCAGCGTGAAACTTAATGGCAGCATTCAGTCGTTCATGAGGCTTACAAATCGCAGCAAATTTAACTCTTCTAAATAGCTTTTTGTGGAATATGTCACCCAGCACTAGAACACTTCGTGGGCAGTGCAGGAATGACCCTGACAAATTTTGCAACATTTGTGGTTGTTTTACAACACCTAAACAAAGAAGAGATGTGTCTGAATTTGTGCATAAAGCTTATCATGCATATTTTGAGTTAAATTGGGTGATCAGGAAAACCTTGGGCACCACATAAAGTGTGCAGGACATGTGTTGAAAGCCTCAGACAGTTCATAATGTGACTAAAGGTCAGAGAAAAGACTAAAGGTCAAAGAAAAAGTCTTAGCTTTGGAGTTCCAATGGACAACAATAGAGCCTCCAAACCATGCATGTTGATTGACTGCTACTTCTGCCTGGTAAATATTTCAGGCATGTCCACAAAGACAAAATCTTCCATCCAGTACCCAAATCTCCTCTGCTCTGAGGCCGGTTGCTCACTGTGACAAAGTTCCTGTACCTACTTGCACTACTTTGGGAGTTTCTGTAACGATGAATTTTGTCAGTCAACAGACACCGATGGTGGAGATTTTCGTGGCCTTCAGAAGTTGACGCTGGAATGCACCAAACATTCAACCAAGCTGGGTTGAATGACCTTGTATGAGACCTAGATCTTAATAAGTCGCCAGCAGAGTTACTGGGTTCAAGACTGAAGGAAAAGAACCTGTTCAGTGTTGGCTCCAGGAACCACGCTTATGTATAATGGCAGAGAGAATGATCTTTTGAAATATTTCCATATGGAGGAGGAGTTTGTATACTGCATCAACATCAAAGGACTTATTGAATCAATGGGATGTTATAGTTGTGGACAAGATGCTTTTTACGACCTGATTACTGACTTATTTGGCAACTTAAGAGTCGGAATTATGACCTTTCAGTTCAAAATTCAAGATTGCTTTTCAAGAAGGATCAAACATGAGTGTCAAGTTGCATTTCCTTCATAGCTACCTGAACTTCAAATCTTGAAGCTATGAGTGAAGAACAAGGAGAATGCTCCCATCAAGACATCACGACCATGGAACGTAGATATCAAGGCAGATGATGAAAACTTTAACATTATGGCAGACTACTGCTGATGTTTACAGCGTGACAACTGTGATCATAACTATACCAGAGCATCCAAAAAGAGAAAATTCCTGCCTCCAAACTTAAATTTAAGCAACTAGCTATTGCTCTTATTGCTCTCTTGGTTAGACGACAGACTCATTTTTTGGCTGAATAAAAAATATTACGTGATATCAGTTCTTCAGAATGTCCTATTTTCCCTTATGTTTGACTTTAACACCTTTAATTAAGCATTCCTCATTTGCGAAAAAATTTGGCGTATTGCAGAATTTTTGACTTTATATCTGGAATCAGCACCTCTCAATTGGGTAAAATCAGCAAAAATACTTAGGTCAGCAGAAATTTTTTTTAAAAATGTAGACCAGTGTTATTAATAATATCATTAATCTCCTGTGGTGTAGCCAGGTAAATAGTAAAAGATCTGTCTTTTAAATTTCCAGTTAATGTGTCATTAATTTGTATGTTAGTATTTTGATTATATATCATTGGCTATAGTAGAATTTAGATTCTTGCCTATATTTACAAAGTATTCATTGAATTGATCAGCTATGGAAAGGGTATTTATATTTTCATCTAATTCATTCAAAGTGATTTGTGGATATTCAATTTTATTACTTTTGTTTAGAATTTCATTTATTAATTTCCAAGTTTTGTTATTATTATTTGACACTTCCTCAAATTTGTTTTCATAGTAGGGGTTTTCAGCTTTTTTCTTAATGACTTAAATCTATTATAATTATTAAAAATCTTTTTATTTTCAGGTGTGGGATTTTTAATATATTTTTTAATATAGTTTTGATTTATTTATCATGGATTTAAATAAAGCAGGAGTCATTCATGGTTTTTTATATTTAGACTTTTTATAATTGTTTATTATTATTAATGATGGTGATGGTGATGGTGATGGTGATGGTGATGGTGATAGTGATGGTGATGATGGTGATGGTGATGGTGATGGTGATGATGGTGCAGGAGCTGGTGGCTCCAATGAGATTTATGTTCACAGTTCACTGATAACTGACAACAATAACTGACAACATTGACTGACAACAATAACTGACAACATTGACTGACAACAATAACTGACAACAATCAACCGATAACTGACAACCGATAACTGACAACAGCGATACTGAAAACGGAGACAGTGAAAAATAAATTAACAGTCTGGCATTGGCAGTTTGCTAAATTGCAATGATATATACTTAGTTATGAATGTCTTTATTTTAGTATAAGTGCAATTTTGTACTTGTATATTGTAACTATTTTCCTGTTGTTGACAGCTCGTTACTGTTGTGTGCGCTGCTTTAAAAAAAACAGCATTATTAAACACTGCAAATCAAACTGATAATCCTGCAATTGTCAAAATTGGAATACTTCTATATATGTTATTGTAATATTAATATGTATTGTTTTGACATTAAATGCTCACTTTCACAACAGACTGTTGCTAACACATCTCAATCCTAATTTAATCTCATTTAATAGAATCTCAATCCTAATTTAACCATATATGGTATTTCAGGTTTTTATTTTGGGTCATAAACTAATTATCATAAAATTTTTTTACTGGAATTTTAACCGCAAAAATTTTTTACCGCAAAAAATTTTTACCGGTAAATTTACAACACTAAACGGAAGATGTTGGTCTTGAGGGAAAATCCGCTCAGATGGCAAGAAAGAGGTTGCTGCCGTGTCGAAATCGGGCAGTGAGCCCTTCAGAAGGTGGTCTTCCGCAAGAAGGCGTTCCATTGAAGAGTCAGCGAAAATGCAGAAAGGATGTTGAAGGACTGCATGGATGCTGCGAAAAATTCTCCTCGTGATGAAAATTAGGCGGCAAATTCTTGAGGGCGGTCAACTGAAGATGGTAATCTATTGCCGAACTTGACGGGAACCGAATGAAGATGGAATTCCGCGTGTGAACCTGAACAGTCTTTGTTTGCCCTTTGACTCCATCGACTGGCTGGTGGCTTAGATAAATGGCGGGCCAACCACGCCGACACGAGCGACTTAAATCCGATTCGTTTGGTGCAGAGAACCGCAAAGACGATCGTCGACCGCATCGAAAACAACAGCTGGGTGACAATCCACGTGATTCAAGACGTCGGTAAAACTGCCAAAAACGGCGTTATTCTGAAGCACGTACAAACATGTGAAAGCAGCCAAAATGGCGCTACAGGAAGATGTCACATTATCGACCATTAGCATACAAAATGAACTGAGCAAGCAATCAGTAAAGCAGATGGGATGGTTTGTTATTGGACTCAGATTGTTGCTCAGACACAACAGCTACTTTGGCACTGTAGTAATTATGGAAGCACCCAGCATTGATGACATCAGGAACTGGCTCTTGTTCCTGACCCAAAATTAGCTGGAAACTAGGGATGTGCGGGTATACCCGTACCCGCGGGTATACCCTACCCGTACCCGTACCCGCGGGTACGGGTAGGGTAGGGTACACATTTTACGGGTACGGGTCGGGTGCGGGTACAGCGCCACGGGTACGGGTATAAGCGGCTACGGGAATGCGGGTATACCCGTTTTACCCGAAAAGTTATATTTTCATTTCTCACTACTATAGCAAATTAGCAATGCAATAAAAGAAAAATAATATTGAGTAAAGTGTATTAGTATAACTTGTACATCGCGTTCAGTTTGTCAGACAGCATGCATTTTACTTACTGAAAACATAAAGGAAATACAGATGACGTAATCTGACATCTTCAGTAATAAATCTATAATCATAATGGCGTCCTCTGACTCCTCCAAGGACTCTTTGACCGAGAAAGTTCTTCTGGTAAAGTTTTGTAGTTTAACTTGAGCTCTAATGCCTGCTCATAGATAAATGATATCTACTAAATATTTTAAACAAGCCCATTCATGGGCTTAGGCTAGCTGACTGATTATCCTGATTTCTAAGTACTAGATCTGTCCTAATCTAAACATGCGTGCTATTTACAATGAATAGTTATCCCAATTTCGTAGCCCCAATTTCACTGTTGCCTCTCTATAGTCTCTAGGAACGGATACGGGTTCACGAGTCCATGTACAGGTCCTTGTAGTACTTGTAACCGTAAACGCACCCCGGTACGGGTCCAAAATTCCAAATCAAAAACTCCAAATTCCAACCAAAGTCGGTTCTAAATGGGTGCGGGTGAAATACACACAGCTTACGGGTGGTGGTCGGGTACGGGTATAGCGCTAGCGTGAACGGGTAGGGTAGGGTAAAAAAGTTTTTCCACGGGTACGGGTAGGGTATGCATTTTGCTGTACCCGCACATCTCTACTGGAAACCCAATTTGAGCCAACACCACAGAGGACCTAACACAACAATTTTAAAGTAGAAAGACAGCAACCATCTTGAATGATGATGGAAATTCAGAAGTGGTGGTGTTCACTTGTGTGTACCTTTGGTGAAATGGGTGTAGTTTGGCAACCCCAGTAGCAAAAAGGTAGAAAAATATGTTAAAACGTTTGTAAAAGGACTCCTATAGTACTTAAATGCACTTGAAATGCCTCGTGTCTCTGAAAATTAAAAAAAAACTGAATGAATTGCAACCACAGTTATGCAATGTTCCCTCAAAGCGAGAAATAGCTCTGTGTGCTGTGCTAGTGACATTGTTCAAGGGTCATTGTACAATATTTTTACAACATTATATATCAAATGTGTAAAAATGCATAGAAATTCTGCATAGCCTAGACTGTATATATTAATAATAATTATAATCATCAATTGATTAAAATATTGTTATTATTACCTGTAAAAATTGAATAAGACGATTATATCAACAGCATACTTTTAAAATATGTTGGCTTGGTAGCACTGTGCTGTGCAAGGTGTCTTATACGATGCCTATGTAGCGTCACTAGCTCGTTTTCTTCTGTTTTTGTTACTATTCCAAAATGTGTAAATTCATTCAAGATCCACAGCATGTCCACTAGTTATAAAAAATTTAATGCGCATTAACATTTGCAAATGGTCAATCTCAAGTCTGTTATGTAGTTTTGTTTTGACATAGTTCATCAAACTAAAACCATGTTCAGCATCGACACTCGAACCTTGAAATGTTCCACATATATCCACAAATATAGCAACATCTTTTGAAAATCCAAACTGTTTTCTATATAAAAGTCCTTGATCGCAGAAAATTGACCCACTATCATGTGCTGTCAGTTTTACCATGCCAACAAAATCTGTTCAGTGACACCGTTCCGACAGGCCGATATTTAATGTAGATAAACAATGTCTTGGTTATGGTTATGGTTCTTGACAACTTCTATAGCGCCATAGTGTTCAGTGACACCATTCTGACAGGCCGATATTTAATGTAGATAAACAGTGTCTTGGTTATGGTTATGGTTGTTGACAACTTCTATAGTGCCGTAGCATCGCGAAGGCCAAAGTCAAAGGCGCTGTCAACAACGCTTACAAATCAACATGGAATGGAAGATGTTGATCTTGAGGGAAAATCCGCTCAGATGGCACGAAAGAGGTCGCTTCCGTGACGAAATCGGGCAGTGAGCCCTTCAGAAGGCGGTCTTCCGCAAGGAGACGTTCCATTGAAGAGTCAGCGAAAATGCAGAAGGGATGTTAAAGGACCGCATGGATGCTGAGAAAAAATTCTCCGCGTGGCGAAAATCAGGCAGCGAATCCTTGAGGGCGGTCATCTGTGAGACAGTAATCCATTGCCGATCTCGACGGGAACCGACTGAAGATGGAATTCCGCGCATGAACCATAACAGTCTTCGCCCTTTATAGCCTGTAGGCTCCGTCGACGGGCTGGTGGCTTAGATAATGGCAGGCCAACCACGCCAACACGGGCGACATAAATCCGATTCCTTCAGTGCAGAGAAACGCAAAGACTATCGACGACTGCTTCGAAAATGACGGCTAGGCTACAATCCACACGATTAGCGCAGAGAAATAAGCGCAAGACGTCGCTAAAACCGCCATGAACGGCGATATTCCGAAGCACGTACAGACATGTGCGAGCAGCCAAAATGGCGCTACTGGAAGTCATGGCATGGAAGTCATGGCGTTACCGGAAGTCTTGGTTAGAGATATATCTGTGCTTTTTTCTACAATAAGTGTGTAGAATGCAGACTTCTGAATTTCTTGCATACGTATGTCTTTGATGACCAAATTGATACTTTCGACAAATTCGAAGGCATAATTTTTACTTCACCAGCCCTTATTATCATTATGAATATCCACAACTGACAGCTTCGAAGCATTCATTGAGATGGCCAACAAAACAAAGTCTGAGAATTTTCACTTGCTTACCTTTACTTTGTTGGTGGTCATTCATTTCAAATCTTTTTTATGGCACATCGTCTGATTTTGTGAGCAGGAAATTTATTCCAGCTGCAGATTTATTTCTTCTTAATTTTGCTTGTATGCCATTTAATTAGCTTGATGGTCATGATTCAGGCAGCATGCACATTGATCACGGTTCACAGAAGTTTGAACTTTGACAGATTCTGCCTCAGAGTGTGAGACTGCGTTATGTTGGGTAATTATTTGGTTATTTTTTATCTTCTGTGTTAAGAACAAAGTAGCTGTGCAGGGATGCCGGAACAGTTTTGCGCTCGTGCACACAGCTTAGAGGGAATGTTGCTCTTATGGCAGTATGAGGGTTTATAGTTGTTTTATTTTTAAAACCTGTAAATTTAAATTGTAGGTAAACGGCGCTTCAACATTCGTTTATGGAAGACTTTCACTGATTGTTTTAATTGTCTTCCTACAGCAGCTATTATTGATGAAAAGATTTTCTGTTGTCATGGTGGTTAGTTGCTGTCATGATCAGTCAACTTTAAGATGTTTTGTTGTGATTGTTGTATACGAAATAATTTGTGCCCAGCTTGTGAATTTTTTTAACATCATCATCATTTCTTATTTCCAAAGCATAAAAATCATTGAAAGTTACATAATAACATAATAACATCTGTAGAAGAACTTAATAATAACATTTGTAGAAGAACCTAATTATAATTATTTTGTTAGGGGTTCAGTGTTACCGCACCCCCAACAAAATTTCAAAACTCACCAGCCCAAAATTTTTGATTGGTAACCCCACATGGGTGAGGGGGAGTTTTGTAGCAGAATGTCAGTGGAACAAAATAAATCAAACATTTTGAAAATCGGACAACAATTGGTAGAAATATACGAGTTGTAACCGGAACACTCTTTTTCGGAACAAAAGCCTTAGCAATGAATTTTTGTAGTTTGTAAATTTGCCGAATCTCAGGCTTTATGAAAGCTAAAAAGATGAGGTATACACCATTGTTTAGCTTTTTATTGCTCTTTCTGACTATCCATGCAAAATAAATTATTTGGGGGCAGGGTCCACTCTATGGCCCAAAATAACACCACACCCCCAACAAAATTTGCAAAGCTCACCAGCTAAAATTTTTGGTAATTCCACTTGGGTGAGAGCAGTGTTGTAGGCGGTAGTTTTTTTTGGCTGGGTGGGTCTAATGCAGTCTCGTGATATGATCCCACTGAACACAACCAGGACGTGGCTCAGACTACCCCTCCCTCAAACAAAATCTCTACGGATTTGCACGATTTACTTGGGTACCCCTGCCCGAGGCTGGGTTGGTCCGGGCCCGCGGACCCACCCCCTCAGCGCCGCCTCTGGCTGTAGGAGAATGTTAGTGGAACAAAATAAATCAAAAAGTTTGAAAATCGGACAACAATTGGTAGAAATTGGTAGAGTTGAAACCGGAACACCCTTTTTTCGGAACACAAGTCTTAGCAATGAATTTTGAGACAATTTTGTTAGCTTGAAAATTTTATAAATGAATACATGTATTGTTTGTATGGTCTTCCATTTATGATTTGGTGCCATGAATGGGCTGGTTTGTGTTTATTTCATGACTTGGTGCCATGAATGGTCTGGTTTGTGTTTATTTCATGACTTGGTGCCATGAATGGTCTGATTTGTGTTTATTTCATGACTTGGTGCCATGAATGGTCTGATTTGTCTTTATTTCATGAGTTGGTACCATGAATGGTTTGGTTGGTCTTTATTTCATGAGTTGTTGCCATGAATGGTTTGGTTTGTCTTTATTTCATGAGTTGGTGCCATGAATGGTTTGGTTTGTCTTTATTTCATGAGTTGGTGCCATGAATGGTCTGGTTTGTCTTTATTTTATGATTTTCTGGTCTGGTTTGTACTCCTTTCATGATTTGGTGGCCCTGAAAAGGGCTGTTTAGTCATGGCTATGCCTACGATGTCAGTAACTCGACTTTGTGTGATATATTTCAAAGCACGATGCAGGACACAAGGCTACATTGCACTCACTACAGTAGTATTTGGTATCTGTCCTTGTCTTTTTCCCACCATGACCTGGTGACTGCATACTACAGACTTTGCAGCGCTTTCTTGGAACTGCATTACCTGCAGTTGGTGGAAGAATTTTTGGAAAGTGTCGTCCAGTCAGCCTCAGTGGATTCGAATCATTCGATGGTTTCAGCACTGGTCGACCTTTCTTTGATAGACGATCTGAATTTTGATGAGTTTCCAAAAGTCTTTCAACCAGTTTCACTCTGAATTCTAGGTGATCCATTTTGCTTGAAGGATTGTCCTTCTGGAAGAGTATGTATGCATTCAAAGCGATCTGATTCAATATGTGGCAGAAATGTTTCTTATACCAGATCTTTTTTCGCTTGCGTTCAACTGGGTATGTACTCAGCATCTGATCGGATGAGTCTACAGCTTGGCTTCGGGTCCCGGAGCGCATAGTCTACAAGCGGTGTTGGCTGACTTTCCGCGCGCTTCGGGACCCCGCCTGCCCCAATTACTTGTCACGCCTGGTACGGAAACAAACGACGACCGGGTGCCGTCTCCAGCTGAGATCCAGCAGTCGCCACCGGCTTTACGTTCCTCCTCCGGCCAGGACTCAGAAGTTTGGCGAGCGCTCCATGACTCACGGCAACCCACCTCTGTGGAATGCGCTCCCCGATTCGCTGGCCGGGACTATTTCTCCTGAAACGTTCGCCAAAGAACTAAAAACGTACTTGTTCACCAGATCGTACAGTTACTAGCTGTGTGTTGATTGTACAGCGCTTTTGGTTTTGGCCGATGGCCATGTTACGGCGCTTCATAAATAGTCGAATAATAATACAGCACCCATATTTTTGCTGTACATGGCAACAGCAGTTGGTTTCAGTTTTTCACCTCGATGGGTTTTGACAATTGCCATTTCATTTTTGTGGAAGGTGGACAGGAGGACAACTTCATTTTTATCCATCCACTTCACTGCCATCAGATTTGTTAAGAAGTAAGCAACCGTTTGACCTCTGGCAATTTTATTCTTCTTCAGTTGCACTGGCATATTCTTTCTGTTCAATCGAACAGTTCCTACTGCATCTGTCTGCTTCATGCGAAGCTCTTGGAAAAGAGCAGGTGATGAGTACCAGTTATCCATAAAAATGGTGTACCCTTTGCCTAGAAACTCTTTTGCTATGGTCAAAACAATTCGTGATGAAGTCAGGTAATCTGCACAATTGTCAAGTTCCATACCAGTTCCTGTGTGTAAAATAGCATTCCAGATGGGGCCTGAGCCGCATTCACAAAGTTCGTACGACTTCAGGCCAAACCGGGCTCTTTTCATTGGAATGTATTGCTTCATTGCCAGTCGACCTTTCCATAGCATGAGAGATTCATCAACAGCAATGTTCTGCTCTGGCTTATACACCTCAGAGAATCGTTGGACAACTGCAGTGAAAAAAGGCTTGATTTTGAAAAATGACTTCTCTCCTGGGTGGACAAAGGCCTCTGGCATTGTGGTGTTGTCAACAAAATGAAGACATTTTATAATTAGGCTGAAACGCTTTTTTCAGTCATTATACTCCTGACATAAGGAGTTTCAAGCAAAGGCTTTGTTGTCCAGTAAAGCTCAACTTCAGGTTTCTGAATAATTCCCTGATAAACAATCAAAGACATAAAAACAAGGAGCTCATCCTGGTCAACATCAACCCACTTTCTCAGCCGTGATTGCGGTTTCTGAGGACCTAGTAGCATTTGTTCCATTCGTCTGTTGGTTTCAGTAATTATCATTTCTAACGTTTGGATGGTTAGAAATAAGCGGAAATAAAGTAGTACATCGCTTGTATCAGAAACTGGTACCTTGCGTTCCGGCGAACTGCAGCCGTGAGGAGTCACACGGCCGATCACACCATGGAGTTATTATTAGAGGAGACGGCATTACGTCATTTCTAACCAGGCTGCGTGAAGCCAGTAGCGCGTAGGCTAAAAATAGCACCTCCATTGTTAGCGGCCATTGTGATTGAATCGGACGAATACAGAAGTATTAAGTCAGATTTATATCATTCCCTTTTAATTTTGTTTATAAATAATAACTTTGTTATTGGGACCTGTCATTCATCTTGGGGAGGGGGGAACCTTTTGACATAATTATTGGGGGTGGGGTAACTGAAAGTTGACAGTTGATGACAAGGGAGGGCAGTGTTATTTCTAGGATTTGAAGGGGGTCGGGAAAATCGGGGGGAGAGGTTGTCGGAATTTTTAAGTCTCTCTCCGGAAAAAGGCTGACAGAAAAGGTCATCCGAAAATAAAAGTTTGGGGAGGGGTGTCCTCCATTGGTTGGGGTGTTCAGAGCTAATTAGTATCCATTTTGCATTGTCACATTACCAAATTTTCGGGGGTGTCGACCTCAAATGGGTGGTGGTGGTGTTGGGGGTGTTAGGAGGGTGCAAAAATATCCCTAGGAGGGGGTCAAAAATTGCCCAAAAATTGTTGACATAATTAATGGACAGCCCCATGCCTTATTGAAAAAACGATTGATGTCATCCAATAGACTGTCCACTTGCTATTTTTCAAACACAAATGTCGAACAGTAGCATCTTAATCAGTGGCGGCTCCACAGGGGGGCCTCGGGGGGGCGTGCCCCTTTTGAGTGCCTGGCCCCCAGTGGCTCCCTGTTGGGACCCTGTACTTAATACTACATACCTAACAACAAACGGTAGGCCCCCATGATTAGAAGCTGCCACCCCAACGGTCCCCTCACTTGCCAAATCCTGGAGCCGCCACTGGGCCAGGGGGTCCGTGCCCCTTTTGAGTGCCTGCCCTCCCAGTGCTTCCCTGTTGGGACCTTATACTTAATACTACATACCTAACAAAAATAGGTAGGCCCTTCATGATTAGAAGTTGCCACCCCAACGGTCCCCCCACTTGCCAAATCCTGGAGCCAAAACTGGGCCAGGGGGTTCATGCCCCTTTTGAGTGCCTGACCTCCCAGTGCTTCCCTGTTGAGACCCTATAATTAATACTACATACCTAACAAAAATAGGTAGGCCCTTCATGATTAGAAGTTGCCACCCCAACGGTCCCCCCACTTGCCAAATCCTGGAGCCAAAACTGGGCTTGGGTGTCCGTGCCCTCCCAGTGCTTCCCTGTTGGGACCCTATACTTAATACTACATACCTAACAAAAATAGGTAGGCCCTTCATGATTAGAAGTTGCCACCCAACGGCCCTCCACTTGCCAAATCCTGGATCCGCCACTGGGCCAGGGGGTCCGTGCCTCTTTTGAGTGCCTGCCCCCCAGTGCTTCCCTGTTGGGACCCTATACTTAATACTACATACTTAACAAAAATAGGTAGGCCCTTCATGATTAGAAGTTGCCACCCCAACGGCCTCCCACTTGCCAAATCCTGGATCCGCCACTGGGGCCAGAGGGTCCGTGCCCCCTATTGAGTGCCTGGCCCCCCTGTTGGGACCCTATACTTAATACTACATACCTAACAAAAATAGGTAGGCCCTTCATGATTAGAAGTTGCCACCCTAACGCCCCCCCACTTGCCAAATCCTGGATCCGCCACTGGGGCCAGGGGGTCCGTGCCCCCTATTGAGTGCCTGGCCCCCCTGTTGGGACCCTATGCTTAATACTACTTACCTAACAACAAGCGGTAGGACCGCCTGATTAGAAGTTGCCACCACAACGCCCCCAACCCACCCCTCCACTTGCCAAATCCTGGAGCCTCCACTGATCTGAATCTCCATTTTTATTACATACTAATAAAAAGTTCTTAGATCATTGATAAAACATATCCGCAGCTATTCCCCATGGCTCAGCTGATGATTTTTTGGGTCTACCAATGTGGCTGCCATTTGGGAATTTCCCAAATAGTTGGCTTCAGCCAAATGACGTAATGCCATCTCCTCTAATAATAACTCCATGGATCACACCAAGCAAAATCGGAACTGACATCGTAGGACACAGTGCCAGAGCTTTCATCGCTCCCGGACTCTTCAGCGTCGCTTAAATTCGACTCCAGATCGCTTTCGCTGTCGAATACTGACGAATCATCGCTTGCATCTTCGATCATCGCCCTAACTTTGCTCGCACTCAGTCGTTTTCTGGCCGCCATCTTTTAGCAGAGGCTAATGGCAAAGCCTTTGCTAATGGACTAGCTGTAGGGCCTACAGGGGGAGGGGGGCCAGAAAAGTATGGATTTAGCATAGCCATGACAGAGATCGTGCACTAAAAGTGACTCCATCTTGCGAATGAATGATTACTACATCTATATTCCAAATTTGAAGCATTAAATAGAAACAGCCGATTTTTAATTAATTTTCAAAGTTTGTTGACGCACATGTGCGTCACGGCCGGTAAATGGGTTAAAGAAAGAGGAAAGAAAAAGAATTTAAGTTAGGTCCGCAGTTTATGACACTAACTTGCTGGTGGTAACTACAAAATCAAAATTCGTCATGCTGGAAACACAGACAAAGGAATGTTGCAGTCTGTAAGACAGTGCTTCCCAAACTTTTTCCAGCCACGGCACACTATCCAAGAAACATAGAGTCAATGACACACTGCAGCCGAAATGCACACATTTCATTTTTAAATGATGCATTTGAATAGGCCTACTAACACTATAATATTGACTACCGCTCTTCATAAGTACATATTTTCTTTTCAATCTGTGCCACTATTTCATGCTTAATTTCATTGAAGCGATATAATTCAACTTATAATTAACAATTAATACAGCACCGGTTATTTCCGGTTTTGGTGCCATCATGGCAGCCAGCATGCGTTTATGTGTGCCACCGATTCGCCGTCGTTTTCGGAATCTACCGACGTTTGGCGCTTGAATTTTGCGCCAATTGCGAGGACTGAGGTCTACTCATCGGTTTTTCTAAGAGATTCTTGCCGTCATCCACTTCTCCACGTCGTTCTGGAAGTCGGTCGCCGCCGCTGTTGAGGAGTCCGCCAATGTCGACCAAAATGGCCGCCGTGAGAATTTCAACGTGACTGAGTGTGACTGTTATTCCAGACTTCGTCGGAACTTACATCTTCGTCGGATTTGCCGATTTCGGCGACGAACTATTCTCACGGAAGACCGCTTCTTGAATTTCACCGTCGGATGTTACCGTGCGGAGAACTCCCACTACCAATTCGCGGCACCCTAACATCATCTTCCGTTCCTCATTGACCTGTCAATGTGGCTACAATTTTCTTGTGAAGGACCGCTTCTAAAGGACTTAGCACCGGATTTCTACATGGCAGCGAGTCCTTTCTATCATCCGAGCGGGTTTTAACATCGCCACCTTCGGACCTTCATTGGCATGTCAGCATTGTTAAAGTGCTTTTGATTTTGTTATTTTACTATGTTACAGCGCTATAGAAATTGTCCTGGAATAATAATAATAATAATAATAATAATAATAATAATAATAATAATAAAAGCACCGTTATTATTTTACTATTTTCCAACATTTTGTCACGGCGCACTTCTACTGTTGCTGAGGCACAGTTGTGTGCCATGGCACACAGGTTGGGAAGCACTGCTGTAAGAACTGATTAGAGACAAAAATACAGGCATGAACTAGAGGTCACAGATTCAAAGCATTATAATTTTGAAAGTATGAAAGAATAGCTGATGAAATATGTAAGAAGTAATAAATACAAATAATAAAAATACAAAAATACAGATGATACAAAATAATATTCTGCTTAAAACAGCAGATTGAACTTTTTTATTAAGCTAAAAATTGTGGAAATTAATAAATCTCAGAACTACCATGATTTCAACACAAAACGGAGCATCATTAAAAGTAATAAAAGGCAATACAGTGAACTTATGCATCCAGGTCTGCATCACCTCTAAATTTAGCCTTTTTATTGCAGATGTTAAGAAATCTGGCAAAGTTTCTCCGGGCATGGTTGCTCTTTTAAAAATCACCATTGGTCACCATTGGTTTCAGTTTACCTCCTGCAGCTGTACAGGCCAAAACAACAGTAAAGTTTGTCCG
The DNA here is from genome assembly GCA_018105865.1 of Metaphire vulgaris. Classification (NCBI taxonomy): domain Eukaryota; kingdom Metazoa; phylum Annelida; class Clitellata; order Crassiclitellata; family Megascolecidae; genus Metaphire; species Metaphire vulgaris. The sequence continues at coordinate 9,446,881 of CM030837.1, forward strand.
TTTGTTTACTGTGGTATCAACTGCTATTGTTTTCATTTTTTTCTCTGCCACTGCTTTGCTAGATGGAATGTCAATTGACATTGGAACTTCATCCATGTTGGTTATGTCATCATCTGCTGATTTTAATTGAGTTAAATCCTTTTGAACAGAGGTGCTGAACGTATCTAATTTATTCTCCCAATCATCTGGAGGCTTTTATCAAACAGTTTTATGTGCTTGGAATGCAAGGTTATTCCATGGCAATAATTCGAGCCTTGAGTTTGATTGCTATCATTGAAACTGCACGGTCATTGAGCTGAGCGAACGTACCCAGTTGGCAAGATTCTCTACCAAGGTCGGCCATCTTGCCTTTCTACCTCAGCGATCTTGTTTCCTTAGATTCATCTTTGTAAACTTCTCTTTCACTGGCCTCCAATGACGTACAGTCTTCTCACTACAGCTATATTCTCTTTCAACAGATCTTTTGTCATGGTGCTCCCTGGCAAACTTCATAACTTCCAACTGAAAATTGGCCTTAAATAATTTTCGCTTAGGCATCATGAGAATTATAGAAAAATTATAAAGGCTGAAGTGATTGTTCACTAATTTACATATATTTATAAAAAAACCTTGATCCCTGGTTCCAATATACAGTATTCTAGCTCCAGAAAATGAAGCATAGGCCAACTCTTTGATCATGTAAATCTACCAGTGACCGATAGATAGACTTTCTGGTCTATGGCTTTCTTCGTTCAGTTGGGTGTTCAAAATATTTTTAGAGATTAATTAATTAAAAGCTGTAATCAAATAAACCAGTCTAGTACCATATAGGTTTCACTTAGCTATTTCATATTAGAACTCATTCAGTAGTGACCTGCTTTTGAAACTATATATCCCTGCATAATCTGTATTGAAATTCCGCCTAACGTTCTGGTAGTTTAAAAATTCTTTATACGTTACATTCTTTACTGATCTAGCCCTAACTAGTCTTTGTCATCTAGCTTTGGATTATCTGATGATAATATAATGGAACTGCAACATGCGTTTGATTCAATAATTAATAGACATTTTAATTAACAAAGCAACATGCTATGCAATTAATGAATGTATACCAGTATATTAGGATAGCAGATTATCCTTAACTATTTCCAATGCCATTAACGCATACTTGAAATATATAACCAGTGTGCATTTGTCAATCCGCCAATAAAAGGATTTTAACAAAGTGATATTGGTTTTGGGAGACTTACGGTAATTATATTTCGAATCATGGGATCAGAGCAGGATATATTAAATATCTCTGAGATTCCTATAATGTCAGACTTCGTTGTGCGGCGTCTTGTCCATAATATTTGTTACACAAATTGTCAAAACCTGCATCTTATATTTGAGTACATCTTATAATTAATTGAGTGCGTCTAATATGCACGAAAGTGCAGTAATGCTCTGCCTGGATGTCGGAGTAAAATTAAATTATTTTCAAAAATGAACTTATTCCAGTTGCTGTGTGGTGTTTTTACTATGCTAGCCTACTAGTTCAGGGGTTACAAATAGGTAACTGTTGGCATTATAGCAATGGTAGCATGCATACTGACATTATAATACAGTCGAACTTCTTTATAATGTACTTAGTGGGCCTGTAAAATGTAGTATGTTATATCTGAGGTATGCTATATCCAATATGTTATTGCATCACACGTGACCCTACAGTTTGATATGTTATAACCGAGGATTATTATAACAGAATCCGTTATAATGAAGTTCTACTGTAAAGACGTAAAGACAATTTACAAATACAGACTTACCCTAACATGTTTCACTAAACTTAATAATATGTGAATTAATCCTTATATTGAAGCTTGCTTATGCTTTGGACATAATTTGCACTTTCTATTGCATTATCAGTTGATTTAAAGGTACACTTCATAGGCTCAGCGTCCATACGGAGAACCGAAGGGTTAGCGCCTTCAGTTTTACATAGCAACGGCTGAATGAGGGTGGTTGCCAGCCTTTTCATCGCCGTCTTTTCTTTCCACAGAGTTAACATCCGATGTACTCATTCACAGCTGAGTCAACTGGGGGTGCTTGGGACAGAAACAACCAAAAAGTTTCTGCCGTGGCCAGGAGTTGAACCACGGACCTCAAGATTGGCAGACCAGTGTGCTAACCACTGTTCCACAGCGCATCTCTATCAGTTGATTTAGCTTCGAGACATTTCTACTATCAAATTCAAAATACGTGAATATGCTTTCAACCTAGTTTACAACACTTCCATTACTATATTTAGCCATTGCATTGCAATGAACTCTAAAGTGTTAATCAAAACAGGGAGAAGTTTTAGCCCATAAAACCTAAACACCGGCCTGACACCTAGTAAAGTTACCACACAGCTTATAGTTATAGCTTTGCAGCAGAGGTGATGCAATGATGCAATCTGCATGCAGGGCTTTGCAGGCCATATTGATAAATCTGACATGCAAGTAATTAAGAAAGTAATCTAAAAATGGGGATTAGGTTGCTCGTTATTTGTAATCACAATTGCTGCTCTACATCCAAATAATTAATTACACTTATTAATGATAATTAATTATGCAATTATTTACACAGTAATCAATTACTTTACATCACTGCAAGGAAGAAAGTGGATTATGCTCAATTATGTTTAATTTAGGCTTGTCTCCCGATTTGCAATCTATGGAGCAAATACGCCGAATCATGCGCCCAACTGATGTTCCAGATACAGGTAAAGTGATCATTTTATGATGCATGTCATTTCAACCTATGATATATGATTTGTGATATTCTGTTGTTTCATATTTTTAATTGCATATATGTTTTATAGTTGAAGATTCTGCACAGAAATGTATTGTATACATATATATTTTATATTAGGGCTGCGGAATATAACAATTAATTAACCCCTTTAACTTTGCCGCCTAGCCAAGTGGGGTTACCATTGAAAAATTTAAGCTACGGAGCTTCGATTTTTTTTGGAGGAGTTTTATTTTAGGCTGTAGAGTGGACCCTACCCCCAGTTTTGTTTTGTTTTGCACAGATGATTAGAACGAGAACTAAAGAAGCTAAACAATGGTGTATATCTCATCTTCTTAGCTCTCACATAGCAAGAGATATACACAGTCGACCACCATATCCTAAGTCGACGTCTCGAGCTCTCATATGGCATCGGTGGCCGGCGCTGGCCTGGTTGCAAGACTATCTCAGAGACAGATCACAGACGGTCTCCTGGGATGGCTCCCTGTCGGCCCCTCGTCCTGTCCATTGCGGTGTGCCACAAGGGTTGGTCCTAGGGCCGCTGTTATTCGTCCTTTACGTGGCCGATGTCGGGCGTGTCATCGACTCGCTCGGCCTGTCCTCCCACGCATACGCCGACGATGTGCAGGTATACGCCGCTTGCCCCCAGGCGAGACCGGCGAGCTGCGAACTTGGGTCCAGGACTGTGTGCTCAAGGCGGCGGAATGGATGGCATTGAACCGTCTTGCCCTCAACCCTGACAAGACGGAGCTGCTGTGGCTGAGCACTCCGAGGAGGGGCCACCTTATCGACCCAACACCGTTCGAGATAGGCGGCAAAGAAGTGGCTCCATCCAATGAGCTTCGCCTCCTGGGGTGCTCATCGACTCGCTGACCCTCGCCGGGCACCTTAGCGCCGTGACCGCTCCTGCTTCTTCCAACTCCGGCAAATTCGGGAAGTTCGTCGTTATATAACAATACCGGCCGCTATTCATCTTATCCGTGCTCTGGTACTCTCAAGACTAGACTATAGCAACAGTCTCCTTCTCGGACTACCTGGGAACCAGCTCAGCAGACTTCAGGCAGTCATCAATGCCTCGGCTCGGATTATTTTCGGCTTGAGGTGGCACGACCATGTGACACCTGTGCTAAGGGACAAGCTCCATTGGCTTCGGGTCCCGGAGCATATAGTTTACAAGCGGTGTTGGTTAACTTTTCGTGCTCGCCGGGACCCAGCCTGTCCCGACATTTGGCATGCCTAGTACGGCGACAAACGACGACTGGGTGCCGTCTCCAGCTGAGATCAGCAGCCGCCACCGGCTGTACGTTCCTCCTCCGGCCAGGACTCCGAAGTTTGCCGAGCGTTCTATGACTCGCGGTAACCCACGTCTGTGGAACGCGCTCCCTGATGCGCTGGCCGGGATTACTTCACCTGAAACGTTTGCTAAAGAGCTGAAAACGCATTTGTTCACCATATCGTATAGTTGACTGTTTGACTGTACAGCGCTTTTGGTTTTGGCCGATGGCCATGTTACGGCGCTTCACAAATCGTCGAATAATAATAATAGCAAATTTACAAACTACAAAACTTTCTCAAATTCATCGCTGAGGCTTAAATATTGACCAATTTTCAAACTTTCTGATTTATTTTGTTCCACTGACATCCCCTACAACTTTACCGCTCACCCAAGTGGGGTTACCACTGAACAATTTTAGCCATGGAGCTTTGAAAAAAATTTTTTGGGAAGGCTGCTATTTTAGGCCGTATAATGGACCATACCCCAATTTTTTTGTTTTGCACGGATGGTTAAAAAAGGAATAAAAAGATAAACAATGGTGTACACCTTATCTTCTTAGCTGTTATATAGCCTGAGATATAGCAAATTTAAAAAAATTATTGTATTCCATTTTGAAGAAACGTTTCTCCAAAAAATAAATCCCTGGCACAGTGACGGCGTCTAAAAATTTAAATCCTCTGTAAAGGGGTTAATCGATTAATCACTAAAATTTAATCAATTAAAATTAATTTAATCCATAATCTTTCGACTAATTTTTAATTGTTTCTTCCATATGTGCTTACTTGTTCCCTTTATTATTCTATAGTTAGAGTTTAACTCTTTCGCAGATATTGCGGTCATTTTTGACCGCACAACAAAAACACACTCATTTCTAAATATAGACCATTATTTTTATGATCTTGGGTTTTTCCAATGATACCCAACATGTTTTTATTGCAAATGTTGCCTTTTTATTTTCATATTTTTGTAGATAATCAAAAAACCCTATCATTTGATATATAAGTTGTCAATATGTGACCCACCACCCCAAAAGGAGGCTTTTCTCGGAAAAGTATGAATTTTAGGTTTTCATACCATAAAATCAAGCTCATTTTCAGCTTTCTGCTGGTGTTTTTGGTTTTATTCTATGACAATCCTGTGAAAAGTTATAGGTGTTTAAACTTTTATTATCGGAAAACATTCGTTTTGAGAAAAATGACTTTAAAATTTGTATACACATTTCCATAGCAACCATACACTAAATGGTTAACAACATGCATGAAATTTTGCACAAATGCTGATGTTTATCAACTTTCTAACATATAAAAATTTGACAATGATATCTCAAGTGAAACATGGCAAACAACTAATGTTTGCTACATACAAAACCAAGAATATCAGACAAATCGTAATAATACCGAATTTTATGGGAAAACATTTTTATAGGAAGTATAGTAACAATGGCATACATAAAATTATGACTAAAAAGTGATAATAAATGCATAATGAAAATCTGAATTTAAAAATAATTAAAAATAAGTATATTATTTGCAAAGTAAAAATGATAGGATAAACAGGACTATACCACTTGAATTACCGGTATATGGTAAAACCACAATAATACTGACGTAACTCAATAAGCTTTGCAGAAAGATCTGTCAAAATTAATGACTAAATAAATGCACAGTAATAATTGATTTACAGAATTATAAACACTGCACATTAAAAACATGACCTTGTATAAGACTAATGTAATTTAATTGTGCAGATGAAACTAGATCAGTCAAATAATAAAGAAAGAACCACTGCAGTTCATTCGATCACAATCACTTGACTCAAGCGTCCTTAACTTTCTTATCCTTCCTCTACTAGATACATTGTCTCTAGTAACTGAGGATGAAAGGATGATGTACTCGTTGATGGTGTACTCTGTTCGACAAAAGTCGGGCGGCTGCAGGGCGCTTTACCTCGCCCTCTGCTTCTTCTTGCGGCTTCGCAATTGGGTGATTGGGACTGATTATAATATTCCACAGCCTGTACTTCTTTATGTCTTACTCTAACTTTGCCGACTGCTGTGGGTTGGACAGAACGAATGTCTGCAGCGTGTACTCGTTTGTCTTGTCCTTTACATGGTTTGGCACGCTTCATAGTAGGTTCAGTCTGTTCGATATTTTCAATCTCACTGTCACCAACACTTTCATCATCACATCGTATGTTTTCGCCAGGATATGGACAAACAATGTCTTTTGTGTCTTCGTGACAAAACTCTCTTATTTCTTTAAATAAATATAACTGTCTCTTTGCTTCGAGTCCCTTCGGCTTAATCGTCAGTGGCATATCACGAGGACAGGCAGAAATAGACAGTTGTTGTTCAGTTGATGGGCTGTCGGCAAACATTTTCATAATGACTACACCCGACTTTTCACTGTCGAAATTAAAGTGATGGTGTGACTTAATACCGGTAACTTTCTTAAAGTGAGGTTTAAAGAAATTGACCCAGTCATAAACAGCAACATTAACCTCGCCATTCTCGTTTCCGACCATTGTTGCCTGATTCATCATCGACTGTGTAGACGCTACAACTACTTGCTTAATATCTTCCAATGATGAAACGAAAGTACGCCGATATTGTCGCTTAAGTAGACCAAAACCCCAATCGACTGAAAATTTTGTATGTCCCGCCAACATGAATGAAATACTTGCACTTTGATGAAGCTTATTTGCCATTCTCCAGCATAAATACCACATCAGGTAAGCATTCTTATTTTGGCCTGCACAGTTGTCTGCACTTAACTCGAGATGTTGCTCTCCTAAACCAAAATTTTCCAAAAAGTGGTGTAGTAATGATATAACTGTATTAGCACCTTTACCACAACTCACTGCTTCATCTATCAAATAATTCATCTGTTTGCCGATACCTTCTGCATGAACACTGAATATTTGACATCGTCGAGGAACTTTAAAATAGATTGGACCTGGCCGCATTGGGTTAGCCGGATAGAGAACTTGCTGAGCATAGTCAAAACTGTAATGGAAAGTTGCAGGAAAAGAATTTGGCTGAGACTTACGAAAATTAACCAAATTGTTGGAATGACCAATGTCACGCGATCTTTCACACTGATTCATATAAAAAGATCGCTGCAAAGTTGCCCTCTGTAGATGACACTCCTGCTCCTTCAACTCTTCGCTTTTCTTCTCTTCGGCCAGGTTGATAGATCGTACAATGCTGTTATTATTTTGCTGACACGCCCAACATAAGTCGGTCATAGGCTTGGAGATGACAATGTATGAAAGCACCTGATTCCATAGTTGACGGAATGTTGACAATTTGACAACACGCTGATTTGGTACTGCCGATGCAACATACATTCTCCATATTGACGCTTTTGTCTTGCTGCTTGGCAGAATACGAACGTCTGAACGCTTGAAGCCAGGAATACGACCTGGCAAGATCAAGCTGTGCTGGTCCGCAAAATTTAGAATAAAGCGTGTAACATGTTGTACGTCATCAAGCTTTAATGCAGTCTTCTCGCGGCGTCCTCCACTTTGTAACTTTCTTGGCGTAAGACCATGTTGTGAATACCACTTTTTCAGGTTATTAAGGTTCTTCTTGCTGATGTCCATAAGATACAGAAAACTATCACGACAAACATGCTTATGTTCGTAGTAGAAGTGACGGATTCTGTTCTTCTTACGCATAACTTGTTTCTGTTTGGTACTGAGTGTCGTTCCTGATGAATTTTGCGTGCACGATATAATACCAAGAAGCACCAAATCCTTTTCACATGTTGTCAACTCTTGCATATTCATCCTTATGGCATTCTGTTCCTCATCTGTAAACTGCGTTATACATGGTTCCCCATTATTTAACAGACAGTGGCAATGACACTTTTTCTGCTCGACAGTAATGAATTCGAACAAGTCTGCTGCTGAATCAGCAGGCCGCTGAGCTTCACCACTTTCAGCCTCTTCTTCTGAAGAATTGGAATGATTGAATTCATCAGTAGCCAGAGCAGTTTCATCTGGTTGATGTACTGGTGTGACAATTATGTTGACTGATGTCCTATTGTCATCCAGCTCATTGTCCGAACTGAAGCCGTCAGATGCAGAATCCAACTCTTCATCCGATACATTATTCTAAATGTAAATCAGGCTTGTATAAGGCATGGATTAAACAAAAATTATAATTAATGCAACTGGCATGTTTTGTTGACCAGTCAGCAGTTTTTGTAGTACGCACGTTTAAAGAATGTGCTAAATTGAACTGAATTACAATTGTGGTTTTCAGTTGCCACTGGAACCAAACCATAGACTCATAACACCCGCCAGCGATACACTTAGGCGGTCAACATTAAGATCCATGCCGTCCCGAAGCCACTAAAAATTCATAACCAAAAATTCCTACTCTTGGTGATCGTGCCCCCTCTCGAGTTGGACCACTCCTGTGGAATACGATCCCACCTGATATAAGAAGGATTAAACCTCGGCACATATTCAAATGCAGCCTGAAAAGCCATCTGTTTAGGGATTCATACCCCTTGTAAAGCGCCCTTGTCTTTGGTGATGCCATGCTTACGCGCTATATAAGTAATCCAGTTTACATACATACATAGAAATATTTACTTCATTTAGGTATGTGGACATGAAATATAAGTATAATAAACTATGGAACTATGGAAAGTAATTGTCTATGGTACCTGTGATTGAACGAAATAATCGCGAATGACTTCCTCGAGGTTTCGATCGACAACACCTTCTCTTATAACATGGCCGATGGGAAATGGCTCCTTATGCGCTATAACATTTGAATTTCAGCTAAAAATATAGATATTTTGCTCAAATCGTAGACGGGCGGGTCAACAAAAGTTGATTTTTATAAGCATTAAAGATTCAAAACATGATTTTCTTGAATGCCAGTAGTATAATAATAGATTAAACTACCGAAAAACGCCGAGAACTTATATAGCTCAAAATGACGGATTACAACCTTTGGAAGCCTGCAGTTAAAAATTACGCCTAGCAAGAAAAGCCTCCTTTTTCTATAGCGGGTCACATATTATTATGTTATTTGATTTAAAACATTTTGGGAAACTGTTGAGGGGTAAATTATGTGAAAACAACTTGTCTGCCAAAGAGTTAAAAGCATAGATTTTAATTCAAATCTATGGTTTAGACTGTAACAGTAATCAAAAATTGTGATTAATGAGTGATGTTGCAGTTAAGCATTTAAGTGGAAAGTGAGCAAGCATTTTATTTTTCACCCGGCAAAGCTGCAAAAGTGGCTTTTGCTCCCGATACCAGTTCCCATAAGGCCGCTTTTGCGTTTTCTGTGTCTTTTCCTGATCCCCACATGGCCGGTTTTGATTTTCTTCATGGTATTAAATATTCTATGCTGGAAGTAAACACAGTTCATTGGTGACCATACTTTAAGTTGCATAAGTAATAATAAATATGTGTCCGTGAAGGCTCAACCTGCTTGAAGAATTACCATATGAAAAAGGAATTCTGGTGATAAAACTCGAACATATCTGATTATTGTACTGGATTCAGATTAGTGTATTTCTAGATTGCTTATTTGATGATATGTTGACTATCAAATAAGGTAACAGACTAACTACATCATACTTTCTATTTTGGCAAAAAATGCTTGAAGGCAGTAGTTCACTTTTGCATGATGGTGAACTGTTGCATATTTTATCATTAAATGATTATATTTTCATCTGGAAACATTTTGTAATGTATTCACAGTGCCTGCTGTCACTGCCAGTTCAATTCTAAGGAAACTGGTGAAAACATGTTTGTTATATGTTAACATTTACTCAAGATATTTGAGTTTTTGTGGGAGCCCTAAACAACCCGATAATTTTCTCCAGGAGCCTAGGGGACAGGAAACGGATGCACAGTAGCCATGGGGCAAAAGGGTTAAGCTAACTGCTGAAGGAAAAGTAAATAATGGTGGTAAGTTTACTGCATTCACTGCGAAAAACAATTTGCTTTCGGGGGCTCAAATACATTGCTGACGTACCAAACACCAAACAAACATCTGCTGAAGTATCAGCATGTTGTCAACAGTGACCAGCAGAAGAGTTCTCAAGTACAATCATTAACCAATTTATTGTTTTGTCTGTCAAACAAGCCTGAAAGCGATAAAGTTTCTACATGGGCTTTATAGTTGCTATTGCCATGTGGATTGCCAGTTCAGGTTGTCTGATGGCAATTGTGTGGCAATTGTGGAAGATGAATCACTACAAACAGTACTTCGTATAGCTCTTCAAAACCAAAAGAGCAATAAAAATGCTAAACAACGGTGCAAACCGCATCTTTCTAGCTTCTATACAGCATGAAATATACGGAGTTGTTCGGTTTTTCAGATTGAAAATCTGTTCTCAAAATTGTCATTTCTTCGAGCAATGAGTAATATTGTTTGAAAAAGCATATCTGCTCGAAATTTTGTCCAATCTTCAAAATTTTTGCATTATTCTGTTCCAATTACACCCCTTTACAACATTCTCGCTTACAGTTTGGGGGTTACCGCGGAAAAATTTTTGCTATTGGGCTTGGAACAAAATTTGACCAAAATGTTGGGGAGAGTCCTATTTTGGGCTGTAGGGTGGACCCTACCCCCAAAATTTCCTTCTTTGGCATGGATGGTTCTAAAGAGCAATAAAAATGCTAAACAACGGTGCAAACCGCATCTTTATAGCTTCTATATAGCCTGAAATATAGTAAGTTTAAAACTTGTATGTTCACATTTTCACATGAACGCCTTTCCCCCAAATTAAATACCCCGATTGAAGACGACTTGAAAAAATTAAATCCCTCTGCAATGGGTTAACACAATGTTAGAATGTTCTGCATTCTGCTTTGAACTATGGTGACATTTTATGACAGATCTTAACCTCACATACTGGAAGGAGGGCATCGAGTCTTGTTGTCGAGTTGTAGAATTTGAATAGTGTACTCACATGAGCAGAGCTGTCTTCTATATTTTGTCATAAAGGTCTTGATTGAAGGCCTTGGCAAAACGCTTTTTCATCAAACTTTTTCCAGTTGTGCACATTCCTGAGGCTATAGATAGGTTTGCTGGAAGGAAGTGGAAAGGTTGCTGAGATAAGGCCATGATTGCAGGTGTACACATTTGAACTCCAGATGCAGGAACAGTCTCATTAGTAATGATAAGATCTAAACATTGCCTGCTGCTGTGAGTTGGTTCATTGACAAGGTGTACAAACCCAAATTGGGAGTTTTAGCATCTTGGCAAAAAGGTCTTTCCATCTTATAATATTAAAATCCTTCCTCTGTATGTCTGTTACCTTCAAGCATTCTCATTGGTTGGCTGTGTGAGCGTTCTGATTGGTTACCTTCAAGCGTGAGCGTTCTGATTGTTTGACTGTGTGAGCATTCTGATTGGTTGGTTGTGTGATGTTCTCATTGGTTACCTTCAAGCATTCTGATTGGTTGGCTGGGTGAGTGTTCTGATTGGCCGTTCTGGAATGTTCATTGCCTCGAGCGAAGCGAAGCGAAGCGAAGCGAGCCTGCTTCGCATTGCATGATATGGATAGATATTAGTATTATCCTGCACTCGAGCGAAGCGAGCGCGAGCGAAGCGAGCGCGAGCGAAGCGAGCGTCTTTCTAGTGTGTATTTAAAATTCCCAGCTATTGTCACATGAGAATTGAATAACAAGAATAATACTGATGGATAGAGATGCAGTGAAAGGACTGGATAAAATACTGAAAGATTAAATTATTGGTATATTAACCCTTCTAATGCTGGTGACTGAATGGTGTCTATGGTATATATGATGAGCGGCAATTGTCAGCACGTCTTCCAAGCTGACGTTGGGGGAGGGGAGAGGCTGTCTGTTTGACCGCGTGGCCTACCTTGAGCCTCTGCGTACCGCAAATACTTTTGGCCTGTAAACAGCTTGGAGACGTTGTGGAGAGGGAGAAGTTCCTTGTCGACTTATATGCGGGTCATAGCAAATTACATAATTTTTGATTAAAAAAACGGGGTTGACCTATCTGTGAGGTTGACTTGTCCGCGAGTATGTGCGGTAGTATCATAGAATCATAGAATCAATGGTTGTTGTTGTTTTTGTTCTTCTTATTATTATTATATTATTATTATTATTATTATTATTGCCGGTATTATTATTATTATCGTCATTATCATCATCAAGACAACTTAAGTATCGCTGTAGTCATGACCGAGGCCAAAGTCTAGGGCGATTTAGCAAATGTCACTTGTATGATTTGTCGAACAAGTAAGTCTTTGGATTCTTGAAGAATCGCTGTCCCTCGATGGCCAGGTGAGCTCTGTATCTTGAGCCTGCTTCTTCCATCTGCGCAGGATCACCGAAATTCAACAATACATCACTGTTCTGGCTGCGATCCAGTTCGTCTGCACCCTAGTATTATCCAGGTTGTATTACTGCAACAGTATCCTCCTGGGGCTTCCGGACTACCAACTCGATCACCTTCAGTTGGTGATGAACGCTGCGGCCCGTTTGATTTTCAACGTGAAGTGGAGGGAGCACGTGATGCCGATGCTAAGGGACAGGTTACATTGGCTCAGGACTTCCGAGCGGATCGTCTACAATCGTTGCGTGCTGACGTTCCGTGCTCTGAGCGATCCTCTCTGTCCTGAGTACCTGACCTCACTCATCAGGCGGCCGACAACATCAGGTTATTGGGAACATCTACAATCTAATGTGTGACTCCATCTTTATGTCCCCCCTCCGTCTAAGACAGTGATGTTGGGGGAGAGATCTGTAATCCACGGCAACCCTCTACTTTGGAATGCACTTCCTGCAACTGTGACGTCGATTACATCTGTGGATTTGTTCCTGACCGCTCTTAAGACACATATTTTTTGAGTCTCCTATCATGAATAGTTACTGGAAAATCTAGGACTATCTTTGTGTACGAACCGATGAATTGCTGATGTAAAACGCTCTCGACTTTAGCCCTTAGTAGTTATGCTATAGGGCTTCATAAATTATCTATGTAATAATAATTCTTCCTAAACAATATAATACAGTTAGCTTTCGTGGTCCTATATGGTATATGGTATATCATCTCAATACTACTATATGGCAGCAGGAGCTGGACTATCAGAACAGAGAACAGAAGAAGAACTTATGCATTTGAACAATGATGCTGAAGGAAACTGTCAGAAATACCATGGACAGTTGAAAGAACAAATAAATTAATAATAGAAGAAATCAAACCCAATATCTCACTATAAGTAGAAGCCATGATGATGGGGCAAAAATTTTTGTACTTTGAGCACTCTGGAAAAAAGCGATTTTTCTGGAAAAGTGGAAAGATCTAGAAGTGAAAGACAACGAATGAGATGTTAGATGGAATTTATGAAGCAACATATTTCAAAATGAATGAGTTAAATGAAATTGTGAAGAACAGAAATGACTGAAACATATCCATGGCATCACCAGGAGTTGACGCCGACTTGACAGAACATCATTTTTATTATTATTATTACGGTAATTTAATTTTATCGTCCGTTTCAAACACAAGGTGTTCATCGGGGACACCTCAGACCACAAACCGCAGTGCTCATCGGCAGAGCAGACTGTAGCTGAGGAGGGTCGGTTTGGTCCAGGTCAAAAACCAAAATCAGTCACGTGGCAATACCAAGACAAGACTTAAGGAGGAAATAAATATGTTTTAAGGTGACGCCTAAAAATATCTAGAGAAGAGGCCATCCGAATATCAAGGGGAAGGGAGTTCCAAACATATGGAGATGCATAACTAAAAGCCCTTCACCCAGATTTAGTGTGACGAAAGGGAATTTCAAGAAGACATTTATTTGCAGACCTCGTGGATATATATGGCTGATGATATAATAGCATTTCTCGAAGATAAGTGGGATGCTGATTTCTTAGTATCTTAAAAGTGAGGGTAGCAATTTTGAATTTAATACGTTGTTCAATGGGAAGCCATTGCAACCTACGAAGGACAGGGGTAATGTGATCAAATTTCCCCGTAGGAATTACAATGCTCGCAACAGCATTCTGAATAGTCTGGAGACGTTGGAAAGAACACTTCGGCAACCCGAAAAAAAGTGAATTACAATAGTCGATTTTAGACTAAATAAATGCATTAGCTAAGATTATTGAAGACCTTGTATCCAATGTCTTACGAATCCGTCTAAAGTGACGCATGAATGCAAAACAAGACTTTGACAATCATGATGATGATGATGCAATTAAAAATAGATAAATTTCATCATCATTGTGGTTACAGTTTTCTTAATGTTTTTCAGTGCCATCCATTTTCTTAGATTGCTAGCAAAGAGAAGTTTGTGAGATATGACTTGGTTGTTTTTTGCTTGTTTTAGGTCTTCTATGTGACCTACTATGGTCTGATCCAGACAAAGATGTCCAAGGTTGGGGTGAAAATGACCGTGGCGTCTCGTTCACATTTGGGGCAGATGTTGTAAGCAAATTTCTCATTCGTCATGACTTTGATCTCATCTGTAGGGCCCATCAGGTAAGAAAAGGCTAATTTCTTTAATGTTATTGTCAGTAGTGTTAAAGTGACTGTTATTCACATTCTAATAGTTTTCCGGGTTTCAATTTCCAAATATTATTGGTGTTCAATAGTTCTGGCATGCCTTAGGGATTGTAAAAATATTTTGGTTACTATAATTTCCCAAGTCTGTCTGTTTGTTTGTGGATAATCTCATTCTCATTGGACGACTCACTGCTGTCATTGCTTTAGGCACCGTCAATTTCATAATGGGCAGAGCTTATGGATCATCATAAAACCATCATCAGCACGATGTTATTTTAATTAATGCTTTGCTGGACATAGCTCTGTATATGCTTTTATCAGTTTGAGCTTTGAGAAGCTTCTCTCGCCTCTAGCCACAGAAACTGGAAGTGTCAAGAGGATTTGCAGAGCTATAACAGTGTTGGAGACACAATCTGTTAGATTATTTTTCAATATAAAGTTTAGTACATCCTGCACCTTGCAACTTGTCTTGAAATGACTTTCAGTTCACTTCTTAGATCAAGATCAACTGCATCAATATCTTTGGAGTCTCCATGTTGCAAAGCTTTTTCAAGATTCAAGCAAGCTTATAGCAAAGAGGCTTCAAAGCATCAATTTGTCTTTCCCATCAGTGGTTTGACAGTGAGATTAGAAACTTGTCTATTTAAAACTTCCCAACGACGAGTTGATGCAGAATAGAATATCGGTACATGAACTCGTTGCACTAGATCAGTGGTTCTTAGCTGGGGGTACTTGTACCCTTGGGGGTTCTTGAAGGACGTTGTGGGTGTACTCAATAATCCGGAAATAAAGTCTGTTTAAAGACTTTTACTACAATTTACCCTGTATAGTATACAAATGCTATAGAAATTTTTGTACTGCATTAGAAATTCTAAAGAAAAATTCCTTTTTCTGACATGTGCACAATCTGTGACAGATGCTTGTTGCAGTTTATAATTATTTTCGTTTATAATTATTTTCAATATACTGCAGAGCACAAACTTTTGTCCAGAGATAAGGACTTCATTCCCTTATACTTGTTTCAGGGGTATGTAATTGTAAAAAGGTTAAGAACCACTGTGCTAGATCAAAGAAGGTTATTGCTTCTAAGCGACATTTTGCAGCATCATTAATAGCCAAACTCAAGGTATGTGCACAGCAAGGAACAAACAATACTCGGGGATTGACACCATGTCTACACCATTGTCTTTTCCCTTCATATTGCTTCCATTGTCATATCCTAGACTGCATAAATTTTCTATTTTTTGCATATCTGTAGTAGACCAGATACTGAGTCTGGCCTACCACTGGGGAACCACAGCAAGTTCAAGATGTTGATGATAATGCAGCTTCAGGTTCCGGATCGGATCCTCACCTCAACCCTGATGTTAATGAGTCTGAGAGCGAGTGAGTCTGATGTCCTGACGTTCTGATCCTTTCCTTTACCCTCTGTGAGCTTTTATTCAATTCTCAATCACATGATACAATGTCACATGCACAGACTACATGAGTGTAACCAATAACATTTAAGAACGATATGGTCTGATCTATCATGTGGTATATCACGCCATAGTCATCCGCTCTGACTATGTGGTGATGGTATAGGGGTATGGAAGAGTAAGATGACGACAGCATGGGTTTTCCTCTGGTTACTTATAACTGATGGACTTTATCATTCACTACATATCTTTAGCGTCACCCCAAAAATTTGCTGCCTTAGGCAGCTGCCTAGTTCGCCTAGTGGTTAAATCAGGCCTGCATGTACCCCTGAAACAAGTATGAAAAGGCAAAATACCCCATACCGACAGGCTGAGGATGGAGCCGGGAGTTCCTAGTCCGCAATATGTACGTAGGCAGCTCGGGTTAGATAGTCCCTGGGGCCCGGGGCTGGAGTAAGGGGCCTGTCAGGCAGCTTCCAAACAGTGTTCTCTCAGTTATTTGTAACTATATAACTAAAGACCTAAAATAACTGAAAAATAACTCAGTTAACTAAAGCTTTAACTGTAACTGAAAAATGACAAATAACTGTAACTGTAATTGAATAAAGTGAAGCAGTTAAGTAATAGAAAAATGTATATAAGTGAAAAATAATTTTATAAATTTATTTGTCTGCTCCACTCATACCGGGCAGGCAACTGCTCCTGTTAGGTCATCCCACACCTTGTGATTGAAATCATAAAGGAACTCAATGAACAATTAATTTTGCCACTTGGAACATACGAACGCTACAAGATTCAAATACCAATACAGAGCGCCCACCAAGGCACACAGCATTGGTTCCCTTAGAGCTGCCAAGATGCAACATTGACATTGTATCCCTAAGTGAAACGAGGCTTCCCGACGAGGGTTGCCTCACGGAAGAAGGCCCCAGCTACACCTTCTTCTGGAAAGAACTCCCTGCTGCAGCGTGACACGTGCATGGAGTCGGCTTCGCCATCCATACATCTCTCCACATCTCTGCTTAAAAACCTCCCAGAAGCACCGACTGGCATAGACGGGAGGCTAATGACTACACGTTCCATTGGTGAAAGGCAGCCATATGACAGTCATCAGTGCGTGTGCATCGATCCTTCCAATTGAGGAGGCAATTAAAGACAACTTCTACAACATGCTCAATGCCATACGCCGCAAAATTCCACATCACAACAAATAGTAATGTTGGGCGACTTCAATGCACGATTTGGAGCAAATCATCACATCTGGAGCGGAATCATTGGCAGACATGGTGTTGGCAACATCAAGAGCAACTGTCTTCGCCTACTGCAGACGTGTGCTGAATTTGACTTAACTGTTACTAGCCCCCTGTTCCAACAGCAAAACCAACGAAAAACCACCTGGATACACCCAAGATCTAAGCACTGTCATCTTATAGACTAAGTTGTCACCTGACACTCTACAAGAGCAATGCATGGAGCTGAGTGTTGGATGGATCATCACCTTGTACTTTCCACAATGTGCATACAAATTTGACCAGCAGGTCGCAAGAAAGGGACGAAAAAGCACTTGAACATAAAGGCACTCGCTAACCCAGTGATAGGGAATGCTCTCCAGGACTCAGTCACCACTAAGTTACAAACTTTAGGCGGAGCTGTTCCCAGCGTTGCAAAAGACACCAAGTCACTAACAAGAGAATGGTCACAGATCAGCAAGTGTATCATGGAAATATCCATAAAGACCTTAGGATACAGCTCAAGAAAGCATAGAGACTGGTTTGATGAGAAAAATATGATCATCCGCAACCTGTTAAAGGTGAAGAATGAGGCACATGTTGCTTCAATTCATTCCCTGCACATCTTCCTTTAAAACATGCCCCCAAGAATTGTCTTGTCTTGTCTTCAGCCATCCTCGTTACAAGGGTAGAGTGCATCATGAATGAGATTGTTCCATCGTTTTCTGTTGTCTGTCATTCAGATCGCCATTTCCATTGCTTTTCCAGTCCATTGCTTGATGTTATCAGTCCATCTGGTTCTGGGTTTTCTTTTTTCTTTTTCCATCAGTTGTGCCTTGTATCATTTCTTTTTCCAAACAGGTACTTGTCTTCCTCATGATGTGGCCAAAGTACGACAGTTTTCTTCTTTTGATAGACTCCAGAAATTCTCTTGTAACACTTCCCTTCTCTAATACCCATTCATTAGTGCTTTTTTCTGTCCATGATATATGCAGAATCTGCCTTAATCCTTTCATCTCGAATGCCTTGATCCTTTGCTTCGTCTCTTTTTTTCAAAGTCCATGTCTCACTTCCGTATGTTGACACCGGCCAAACTAGAGTTTTCCATAGTTTGATCTTTGTGGTTATCGATAAGTCGTGGCTTTTCCATAGATTCTGTAGTGCTTTGTTGACTGCTTGACCTTTATCCAATCTGGCGCAAATTTCAGTTTCACATTCCACATCTTCTATGATTATTGATCCTAGGTAAACAAAGCTTGTCACCTGTTCTAGTTGTTTTCCGTTAATACATATTTTGCATTGAGTTTCATTTGTATTCATTACTTTTGTTTTATCGATATTTATGCAAAGATTGTATTCTTGAGCTACTTTGTCTAGTCAGTCTATTAGTTCCTGTAGCTTTTCTGCAGATTCTGCCAATAGATAATGTCATCTGCATATCTAAAGTTTGTGGTTCTCCTCCCTGGTAGAGTGATTCCTCTTTCAAATCCTTCCAAAGTTTCTCTCAAAACCATATCAGCCAGTATATTGAACAAATATGGTGAAATTACACAACCTTGTCTGGCACCTTTTTTTATCCTGGACCATTCGGATGTTGTACCTGCAACTTTAATTTTTGCCGGTTGTTTTTTGTACATTTGAATCAGAAGTTGCACTAAATGTGGTGGGTATCCCATTTCTAACACATTTATCCATAGTCTTTCATGAGAGACATAATCAAATGCCTTTTTGAAGTCAAGAAAACACATAAACACTGGCTTCTGATGCTCTTGTGCTTTCTGTAGCAGAATTCTAAGATTTAAAATCTGATCTCTTGTTCCTCTGCCCTTGCAGAATCCAGCTTGTTCTTCTGCTAACTCCGATTCAGTTTTTATTCGCATTCTTTCTAGAATTATTCATAGTATTATTTGCTTGCATGGGATGCTAAGGTGGCAATTGTTCGATTGTTCGAACATTGTTTCAGGTCTCATTTTTTGGGTAACAGAATGAAGACGGATTCTGTCCAGTCATCTGGCCATTCTCTTGTCTCCCACAAGGCCACGCATATTTTGTGTATTCTGTCTATTGTTTTTCTCCTCCCATTTTAAAAAGTTCAACTGGAATCACGTCTGGTCCAGTGGCCTTTTGATTTTTTGTGTTCTCAATGGCGCGTTCTATTTCTGAATGCAGTGGTGGTGGTTCTTTTTCTGGGGTTTGTATTCTGAATTCTTTCTCTACCCCGCTATGTATGTCCTGGTCATCATATACTTCTTTGCAATATTCTCTCCATCTTTTAGCAATTCTTTTCACATCTGTGATGTTTTCTCTTCTTGCTGACTGTATGTATGCAGTTTAGCATTGGTTGAAATTTCTTGGTTAGTGTTTTAACAGCTTGAAATGCTTTTCTTGTGTAGTCTTTTTGAGTTGATTCTTCCACTTCTCTACGCAACTTATTAAGATTGTTTCTACACAATTTATTAAGATTGTTCCCCAAGAATTACTGATTTCTTTTCACAAGAAGTCAATGGATTGATGCCTTTCAGGATTCATTCTTGCCCGAAGAAGGTATCATTTTCCACACTTGAAAAGGCCACAACTGCCCAAAATTATGGTACCACTTTTGGCACAATTCATCTGCTGTCAACGCGCAACTCTAGGTAGTCGGTTACCGCCTTCAAAAGACATGTTTGTTCGTCAGTGTTCTGGCAACACCTGATTACAAAGGGACAAAGGGAAAGGGGTTGCACTAGGATGTCTTTCACTGACAACCATGGAGAACGGATTGTGAATTTCTTTTATAGAAAGAAAAGGCGAGTGAGGCCGCCGTCCTGTTCAGGTATCTTCTGGTGTTCAAAGATGAACAATCCAATAGTTAAGTCCATTGTTGACAATCCAAAAGTTAAATCCATTGTTGATATTTTATTGCGAATGATAGAGAATCAGTTTAATCCAATAATGCAGCAATGAGATATTAGCTGCAACTGCACTGATGGTTGGCCATCAATACAGTTGAGTGCAACAATGTGTAATCTATTTAAGAAGAAACATATATGTAATCATACACTTATTTAGGCATGATAATGCATGAGAACAAACAGTTGTGACTACTAAAGAACTAATCTTTAACTCCCACTATATCAGTGGTCAGCCACAATGTGTACAATATTGGCTCGCACTATCTCAGCAGAAGGCCACAACGTGTGCAATATTACCAAAGGTCCTTACTTCTCAGTAGACAACTCTCTTATAGATTTATACAGGCGACAAGCAGCAGACAATTGCATTTATAGAAAAATACTGTCAGTCCTTACTTTGCAGCAGGCAGCTGCACAAACATATACTACAGTTTTGTGGAGTTATTCCCATTTACGGAAATCTCCTTATTATAACACTCTTACCAAAATATCAGTGAATGACTGCAGCCAGTGAAATAACTGAGGCAAAGCAGTGGCTTTTATAGCATTCAAGGCCTCTGGATAAGCCAGAAATAGCCAGTCTTGTTAACGAGACTTTTGAAAAGGTCTCGAGACCAAGACCAAGACTTTACCCCTCTGGTCTCGAGACCAAGACCAAGACCTTCCAACATTTTGCTCTCGAGTCCCAAACTTAGCAACATATTTATAGATTTTTACATACCGGTACACATCAAAATATTATGCGCATTTGTACCAATATGTTTGTATTGATTAACAATGAAGATACACTGTAATATCCAAACACCAGCTACTGAAGTTATAGAAAAGACAGTTAGTTAATGGTTTGTTAGTTAATGTCATTAACTTAATGGCTTTTTCAACTTTCCAGTATTTATTATATTATTCTCATTCATTAAAAATAATTAATTAACTAAATCTAATTAAAGTTCAATCCAGCTTCAAATGACAAGTAACAAAATTCAATTGTCATTTTGCAAATGCATATTGCATTTTGTGAAAACCAAATTGGTTAGCACAAACGGAAACACAGATAACTTCCGGTCAAAACATAGACATAAATAATTTGATGAGGTTGCCATTTATTACGGAGAGCCAGGTCTCGAGTTAATGAGATCTCGAAACTTTAACCAGGTCTCGAGTTCTGTGAGAACTCGAGACTTTCCAAAACTTGAGACTTTTGGCTCAAAGTCTCGAGACCAAGACCAAGACTTTACCCCTCTGTTCTCGAGACCAAGACCAACTCGAGACCAAGACCAAGACTTTACCCCTCTGGTCTTGAGACCAAGACCAAGACCTTCTGTGGGCAAACTCGAGTGCACTTCAGTTTGAGACCTAAGGTCTTGAGATCACAAGTCTGGAAATAGCAACAACCAATCATAACGTCAGAAGCTGAAGATGCAGTCCACTAAGTGGGAGAGATTAAAGCAATGATGGATTTGCCCATAGAAGCATTTCATTCTGAGACAGAAAGCATGTGCTTACCTGTGGGAACAGTCAAAATAGCGGGCTCGCCCATCCAAACTCTTGGACCTGCCCAAAACGCAGGAGCGAAAGGTTGGTCCCCAGTCATAATGCATGGTCTTATAATCCAAATTGCTACAATATTATTATTTTGGATTGGAGTTAGGAGGAGTGCCCGTAACTTCAGAAGAAAACTTGGCCGATTAACATAAAAATTTGCAGTTTGAAACAGGAATGAATTGGCTTCAGATAGATGCAAACTTTGTCTAAAAAATTTACAATGAATGTTCAAAATGTCCACCGAAAGAATTGGCACACGATTTCAGACGTCGTCGTCGTCGTTGTATGAAGAGGTATAAGCAGCAATCAGACATCTACAGAATAACAATAGTCCAGGACCAGAAAAATTAGTGACAGAATATATAAAAGCAGGAGGAGAAGAAATTATCAAAGAAATCAATAACTTGTGCCAAGAAATATGGAGACAAGGGACAATACCTTCTTTACCAAATACCATGATTTTTGTCTTTTGGGTATTGATGTGTAGCCCAACTTTCTCTCCCTCTTTATCCAATGTGTTCACGGATTCTGTAATGTTTGCATATTATTTTCTAGTAGATTGATGTCATCTGCAAATTTTAGGTTACTTATATGGACACCTTGTATTTGGCACTCCAATTCCATTATCCTGTATTCGATCCACAGCTCCAAACTAGGACCCAGATCCAAGTATATTATAAAGCAGTGGCTTGGCAGAGTTGGTGTTGCCCAGGAGTGAAGTTGGCATATTGCCCCTTAACTCCTCAAAAAGTCTGATGGCCATAAAAGGCCCTTGCCAGTTTAATGATACATAGAAATTCATTTGTTTGTTTGTAATAGTGTCACTAACCTCTTACAAAAATTTCCTTGCTTTATTATTTGCCCTTTCAGCACCCCGCATTCTCGGCACCCGAGACATTTACCTCTGCCTCTCTCTACACCGCTGTTATAAAGCTGTATGGAGATAAGGGATCCCCTTGTTTAGACCTTGTTGTTTTAAACCAAGGACCCAGATCTTTATCGATGCATACTGTTGTGCTGCCTAATTCTATTGTCAGATGTGTCAGGCGTTTTGCTGTTACTTGCCATAGCATGTTCTGGCTGATGGAATTGAAGGCTTTCCGGACGTCTATGAAGCAGGCAATTTATTCATTTCGCGTTTTCTGCTATTAGTCTTGGGATTAGGAGTTGATGAGTGATGCTTCTTTTCTTTCTGAATCCTGCATTTTCCTCTGTAATAAAGGTCTCAGTCTGAGATTTTAGTCTTTCTAATAGAATATTTGAAAGTATTTTACCAAAGCAGTTTATGCGGGCTATTGTTCTATGGTTTTGACATTCCTGCAAGTTGCCTTTTTTGGTAATGTTATTAGAATTGATTTTGTCCATTCTTCTGGTATTTCCACTAGTCTCCATATTTTTGAGACAAGTTATGGATAGACAATTATAAAGGAGTCATGTGCAAAAGGCATTGGGCTCCTACTGCAATGAACTCAAGGATCCTGATGATGATGACGATGATGATGACGACGACCATCAACATCATCATTTTGGTGGTGGTGATGATGATGATGATGATGATGATGATGATGATGAGGATGAGGATGATGATGATGATGATGAAGTTTTGGGCAGCTTATTTTACATCATATTGTGACTGATTTGGTTTTAATTGTGAGTGTTTGCTTGCTTGCATTCTCAGTTGAACTAATTAATGTTGGCCAATTAAAATTAGTCTGATTGAAACTTTCTGAAATATTTCAGAAAATTGGTAGCTACTTAAGCCCAAACCGCAGTCAATCAATCATTGCTTTTGAATAGTACAAAATTGTTTGCACAAATTTAATGTTAATTCTGTCATTTCAACCATTTGTGGTTAGAAATTTATACCGTATTATGGCTTTTTTCCAACAACAGAACATCACATCAGTTAAATACATGAGTAGTTGAGTACATCAAATTTTTTTATTAAGCATTCATTATATCACAAAAAATATATAAAGTAAAATTAGTTCAATTATATAAGTCATTATAATCATTGAAAACATTACAACGTTGGAAAGTACACTGTAGACACCGAGAGAGAACACAGTTCCCGTTGACTGTACTAGGTATCTATAAGTAAAGTAAGTTAATATGAATGGAAAATGGCAGTAGGTATAAACATCTTGACATAAGTTAACAGGAAAATCTTATAACATAATCATACAATTAATATATTATCTTAGTATCAATTCATTAGGATATAATTTTTTAAGCTGATTTTGAATAAATATAAATTTGATGAAGTGGTTATACATTCGGGGAGACCATTCCAAATACGAGTTCCAAAACATTTAATAGAAAATAATCTCATATTAGTATGAGCATGAGGGATAGCAAATTTGTTTTGACTTCTTATATTATAAGCAATGTTCCCTCTAAGGTGGGCGCGTGGGCGCGCGCCCAAAAACGGCAGCCGTGTGCCCAAAAAATAATTTTCTATTGCCCAAAAAATGTGCAGGAGGTTTTATTTTTTACGAAAAATTGTCCAAATATTTTACAAAAAAGGTAATCAACACCACATGACTTGTAGGTCTATACTGTATTTATCGTCGTCCATAAAATGCCTGACAAGCGGAGAAAAGGTAATTACCACTTTTTTAACACTTAGCAAGTGGTTTATTATGGTCTCGAACTTAATTTTTATTTTTATATATATATATATATATATATATATATATATATATATATATAACAATGCAAAGACTAGTGATACAGTAGGCTGATATGCAAAATTCAGAAAAGTGATGAAACAAATTAAAACCACATTTTCGTGTGTCCCCAGCTTAGCTGAGTCAAACTGTACTAGAATTGTCAATATATTCTGCCTCACTTTTATTTTAGAGCATTCGAAATGCCACGAAAAATGGTGAGCCATTTGAAATGACGCTATACAGAATCTATTCTCTGTCAAATGTCTACAAAATTGTTCGAGAGATAAGAGGGGTTTAGATATAGCTGGTTTCTTGTATCTCAAGTTTTATATACCACAAAAATACTATATTATTGATACCCTGTTTGACATTGGACATTGCAAAGACTAGTGATACAGTAGGCTGATATGCGAAATTCAGAAGAGTGATGAAATAAAGTAAAACCACATTTTCGTGTGTCCCCAGCTTAGCTGAGTCAAACTGTACTAGAATTATTATTATTATTTCTAGACAATTTCTCCAGCGCAGTAAACAAGGCTAAGGCCTACGACAAAAGCGCTTTAACATAATTCTATCAATAAAATCCGATATTAAATAAGTGTGTTTTTAAGTTCCTAAGAAAGGATTCCGCAGAGACAGATTCCGACAACGTCAGGTAACGAATTCCAAAGTAACGGATTCCCTTTGGAGAATGACCTTTCTCAAAACTTGGAGGTCTTTGACGGAGGAGGGACAAGCAGCAGGACTCGACGACTCGACCGAAGCTTCATTCTCGACTCATTTGACGTCGTTCGCTGCACCAGCGCACTCAGATATTCTGGGCAGTGTGGATCATAAAGGGCTCGGAAAGTGAGCCAACAACGCTTGAAAACAATACGCTGTTGAACGCCAATTGAATTGTCAATATATTCTGCCTCACTTTCGAAATATATTTCAAAAAGCATTTCAAAAGCATTCGAAATGCCACGAAAAATGGTGAGCATTTTAAATGACGCTATACAGAATCTATTCTCTGTCAAATGTCTACAAAATCAATCGAGAGATAAGAGGGGTCTAGATATAGCTGGTTTCTTGTATCTCAAATTTTATAGACCACAAAAGTACTATATAATTAATACCCTGTTTGACATATATATATATATATATATATATATATATATATATATATATATATATATATATATATATATATATAGCCACACACGAGTTTCTTTCCTTATGGCAGTAGTAAAATTGCCCAAAAGTTAGTCAATTGGGAAATTGTTGCCCAAGAGAAATTTCTTGTGCACATGGACCCTCAAGAATTAGAGGGAACATTGATTATAAGTATGTAATTTATTTATTATTGAAAAGTAGTCAGGTTTGTAAAAGTGAATTGGTAATAGATTATCAGAGATGGGCACAATTAGACAAAAATCTAATCAATTAGAATTAGAATTAGTTGCTTCTAGCACCTAATTGATTAGCATTAGAATTAGTTCTACACTTTGTCCAATTGATTAGAATTAGCATTAACTGCTGTCTAATCAATTAGAATTACAATTAGATTGTCGATGTTCGCGATACAGTTGACACACCACGCAAAACAGTTTTAAAATACTAATTTAATATCTGCAGTAATTGCATGCAGCTGCAAATGGTTGGAAATGGCTGGCATTTCCAGTTGTCAACAGCAATCACATAAAACACTTAATCTATCAGCTGTAAGTTTTTCCTTGCTAATGCTACCATGATCATCTCATCGTTATACTATGAGCATGCGTTTCAACATTATTCTCAGGCTGCCTCGGATGGCTAATTGTCATGTAATTAAAAAATAATTAGAATTAGCAGGTAAATTCTAATTGATTAGAATTACGATTAGCTGATAAAATTTGCCAATTGATTACATTTAGAATTAGCTGGTCATCTAATCGATTAGCTAATCAATTACTTCCTAATTGATTAATTACACATCTCTGTAGATTATTAATATATTTAAACATAAATATTGCTGTTTGATATTTGTGTATACTAGAAAGATTAAGTATATTAAGATTTTTATATAATTCATTTGTTTCAATAACTCCATACAATATTGCAGTAAGATAGGTAAGGATGAATCATAGAATGATAAAGTTTAAGTAGTGCATGTTTATTAATTAGTTTTAAAATATGTCTTGTAATATTTAAATTCTTAGATATCTTAAGTGCTATTATAGATGTATGTTCTTTTCAATTAAGATTCTGATCTATTGTTACACCAAGAAATTTAGTAAAGGTTTTTTGATTTAATTCCCTGTTGTTAATTTTAATTTTAGGAATATTGATAGGAAGTGTCTTGCGATTAGAGTGACAAATAATGTAATTGGTTTTATCTATATTGAGAGATAATTTGTTAACTAGAAACCATTAATTTATTTTAGATAGTTCATTATTTATCAGAGTTATTAATTCATGTAGGTTGGTGTGGCTGGCTAAAACATTTGTATCATCTCCAAAGAGTCAATATTTAAACAGAGAGAAAACATTAGGCAAGTCATTAATAAAAATAATAAATAAAAGAGGTCCTATCTTGGGTATAATGTGCAAGTGAAATTTCACCAGTGGGTATACCTTTGTACTGTATCAAAGAACCTAGAACTTCCTAGATACACAGAGTTAGTGAGAGCAAATTGCTTAACTCTTAGGCAGCCTGTCGGTCGTTATCGACCACACAAGAAATCGCACCCATTTCTATATATAGACCGCTATATTTAGGATTTAGGACTATTCTAACGGAAAGCCAACATAATTTTGCATCTAAAATGTGCAAAAACCCGTTTATTTCATGAGTTTGACTGCGAAAATATGTCGATTCGTAGGCAAGATTTTCGGTCCTTCTGGTATTTAAATTTTAAATGCCCTTCTATACACAGGGGCAGATGTTTTATTCAACTAAAGAAGGTTTAGAAGCGATTGAAAATGGTAAGTTTGATGACATGGGTATTTCCACGTCC
Organism: Metaphire vulgaris; assembly: GCA_018105865.1. NCBI lineage: Eukaryota > Metazoa > Annelida > Clitellata > Crassiclitellata > Megascolecidae > Metaphire > Metaphire vulgaris. Next base: position 9,474,157 of record CM030837.1, read on the forward strand.
GATGATAACGAAACCGATCAACTTCTGCTGGAAAGTATAAAAAACCAAGTTTTTGAACTTTTGTGACGTGTCAAATATATGTATGTCTTAATTGCTTCGACATCTTTCACACAAGATCCTTTCTAAACTAAAATATCACATTTTACATAATTTTTAATGTCGATTACATAGGCAGTGACATTTTGCGGGCAGCCCGCAAAATAGCAGCATGTCTTGTTGCTGACAAAATCTTTTAGGAGCATTTGTGACAAGTGCCAAGTGCCAAGTGCCAAAAATACATATGTCATAATTTCTTTGTGACCTTTCACACTAAATTCTCTGTAAACTAAAATATGACATTTTTACATCTATATATAAATTTTTAAATGTCTATTTTATATGTGTGCATATTTCAGATAGCTTACTTACACTGTCTTGTTGCTTACACAATTTTTAATGAACTTCAAAGTCCAATTTTAATTTTTAATATTTTTTATTTTTATATATTCTCATGAAATATGAAGAATGTCATTGCAAATGTTATATTTTGCTTTTCATATTCTTGTAGATAATCAAAAGCCCTTTCAATTGATATATACATTGTCAATATTGTTATGATATTCAAATTAAAACATTTTGGGAAACTGTGGAGGGGTAAATTCTCTAAAAACAACATGGCTGCCTAAGAGTTAACCCCTTTACCGTGTATTTAACTGTAACTCACTGTAAAATGGACAGATATATTCAGGGTTCCCGGTAAAGGAGTTAATGACCTTTTGTCGCATGTTTGCAATTTTACTCTGCATAAAAGAGCCAGTGGCTGACTTTGCCATTTGATGTCATGCATCCTGAGGGGAGTGAGACCGACTACAGACATTTGTATATTTTCAAATCTTATACTTTAAAGGTATTTATATATAAAAGTATTGTAATTATTTAGGGTGGACACTCTACAGCTTTATAGCTTTTTAATTTTTAATCAGTCTGGTTTGCTAGCTGCTACTGTACAAAGTCCTGTATTCTTACATTCTATTTTCTCATTTTGTCTTAGAATTAATGTTTTCTATTATGGCCCATTAGAGCCTGCTAGTTTCGTAAATTAGGTGCAGGTACTAGTAAATTATTTTAAGTTAATGTATTTGTATAGCTCCTTGATAATAATACTTAGGGTACCAATCTAAAGCGCTAGACAGTGGTCCATATAAGTGAGTATTGTTTGGCAGAAAAGTGCAAAATTTGTATATTCCTATACATAATATGCACCCAGATTTTGTACTGATTTTTAAGGAAAAATGTATATTATATTCAAGATAATATGGTATGTTGGAGTTGGTTTGAAGTTGTGAATTTGGGGAAATAGTTTTCTTTCTGAAAGCATTTTAATTTGTCATAATACAAACATTTTGTATACCCTAACCCTACCAAAACACTGATTTGGCAAGATGTTCTGAATGCACCTAGAACTAAGACTGAAATTAACAATTGTCCTGGTCTGCTTAGGCACAGCTTGGGAGTCGGCATCACGGTTCCCGGAACATTCGGTACCGGAGAATTCGGCACCAAAATTTTACTTGTGGAAGATTCGGTACCGGATAATTCGGTACCAGAAAATTTGGTACCAGATAAACTGGTACATGTTCGACATACAGATCAGATGACACCTCACCACCTAACCCTAAACATAATCCTAACCCTAATCCTAACTCTAATCCTAACCCTAACTCCAGCGGGTCCCTCATATGGGCTGTTACCGACATTTGCGTCCCGAATTTGCCGTCCTGAAAATTCAGTACCGAATCTTCCATGACCGGTACCGAATTTTCCGGTACCAAATCTTCCGTCCTGAATTTTCCGTCCCGAATCTTCCGGTACCGAATCTTCCAGTCACCCGGCATCACAGAGCGATTAAGGTATACCTTGGCCAGGTACCTGCCCTGGCTGTCTATCCCCTCCCCCGCATCATGCTGCATGGCTGACCATCAAGCACTTTGACTTGGTGGACAACAAATACCTCCAGCCACAGACCTTATGCCTGCAAACAGCTTGGAAATTTTGGGTTTGGGGATTTCAAGAACGACCGTCTGTTGACCCAAGTTAAATGTAGATCGAACATAATTATGCAATTCTAGAAATCTTTAAGCCCTTAATTTTCAGTGTTGACTTATACAAGTGTCAAAAGCAAATTTGCTTAATTTTTTACCTATAAAATGAGGTCAACTTATCTGTGAGATTGACTCACCTGCAAAGATACATGGTAGTTTTGTAGTTTTCGATTCTAATATTTTTGATAGTGACATCAGTGACTGATGTTATCTTGTGTGCTCTCGTAAAGTAAGTTGTAAAAAAGTTTTAAAACCTACATTACTGTGCAAATTGTTGTAGTCTTACCCTGTAACTTTGTGTTACAGTTTACAGTTACTTGAGATTATAGTACCATTATCTTGCATATAAGATGCACTTTTTCCCCTTAAAATTCGGTACAAGGTGTGGGTGCATATTATACCTAGAAATAAATTTTATGTACATACAATTTTAGGTGCATAGCATGCACATTTTTATTTTAGCTGTATTTTTATGCATATAACACGCGTGTTATACGGGTTTTTACCTACGTGAGATAATATGGCCAATAATTGATTAGAATTTGTCTAAGGGTGATGACTTCATGAAATACTGAAGTATACTGGTATAACGGTAGTATTACATGTAAAAATACCGAGATTTTGTTTTTTATAAAATACTGTGGATTGCCAGGTAACTATATTGGTTTATTGGTTTGTTCAGGTCGTTGAAGATGGTTATGAGTTCTTTGCAAAACGTCAGTTGGTTACTCTCTTCTCAGCTCCAAATTATTGTGGAGAGTTTGATAATGCAGGTGGGATGATGTCTATAGATGAATCACTGATGTGCTCATTTCAAGTAAGATTCTGTACTGAATTCTTTATTTTGCGGTTTTCCTATTTGTTTTATTTGTTTCTTGACACTGTCACACTGCTTACATTATTTAAATACATGTTTCTAAAGTTATAATAAAATCATTTCTAATTATATTTATTTAATTTACTATCTAATACTAATTACAATCATCATCATCATAATTGCTCTCTGCCAACTCATTAGTGGCAATAGCTAGTCAGAAAACATTTCCAGGCCTTTTTCTCAAATGTTAATTTTCCTCCTTCTGCAATTGTCAGTTGTCTTTCTTTAAAATCTTCTTTTATGTTGTCTATCCATTTTTTGGGCCTGCCTCTTCCTTTTTTTACCTTCCTTGTATGTGTAGAGTGCTTTTTTGGGAAGTCTTGAGTCTTCCATCCTGTTTACATGTCCATACCATGTAAGCCTCCTTTTTCTGAGTTTGTCCATGATGGTATTCTTTAGTCCAATCCGCTGCCATATATCTTCATTTCTAAGTTTTTGAAGTCTGCTAACTCCAAGAATTCTTCTTAGGCAGCTCATTTCTGCAACGAGTAGTCTTTTTTCATCTTCTCTTTTTGTGGCCCAGGTTTCAGATCCATATAGTACCGTATATATTCGTGATAAAGTCGAGAAACTTAAGGCCAATTCACAGGTTATATATCCTGACCTCGACTTATACGCGAGGCACTAACTGTTGGGTAAAGTTTCCATACATAGGATGTCGTAAATAATTAATTTAGCTAACTCTTTGCGTAATTAATTATTTTCAACATATGCTACGGCATCTAAATAAAAGTTGACATCAGCGCTTTTAAGATTGGTAATTTATAGGCACCACATAAATATTAATTAATTATTGGCGCTACATAAATATTAAAAATTCAAGATTACCGGTAATTAAGCTTTTATATTGCCAAGAATGAGCGAATAGCAGGTTTAAAATTTTCTTAATCGTCAGGAATCAATCTGGAAATGTCAAAATCGTTCAGTTTCTCGATAGTTCAAAGCTAAAACGCAGTTTTTCAATCAAAACAATGGCGCTGCTGCCGCCACATGCCCACTTCGCGTCCGCCATTGTTCCGACTGTCACTATCACCTCAAGAGGGTTCGCCGCGGTGACGTCACTTCGACTTATAGCCGGGTCAATGACTTTAGACACCTTCAAATCCCCAAAATCTAGGGGTCGACTTATACTCGGATCGACTTTATCACGATTCACGAGTATATATATACAGTATTTGTGGAATGACAACGGTATTATAGATTTGGACTTTGGTGCTTATTTTAATTTATAATTTACTAATTACAATGAATTACTCTAAATATTGTTCAATACAGAGAGCATACACATGGATATAGCTTTGACGTTGACAAATTAAAAGATGAAGAAATAAGGAAAAGATATGAACACCAAATAGTACTATAAATTAAAGATGTACTTAATGACACTGGAGTTGAAGAACATTGGAATACAGCCAAGATGGCAATAACACATGTAGCAGAGGAGGTGATTGAGAGAAAACAATGTAAACAGCGTCAGGAATGGATTATTATTATTATTATTATTATTATTATCAGCTAATTTATCAACGCTTTAACATGACTAAGGCCATAGGCAAGAGCGATTCACAATCAGTCACAGTAAGAATTGCGAAACAGGTGCGTTTTTAGTTTTGAAGTGAAGGATTCAATAGAAGTCACCACTGCTATCTCGTCCGGAAGGGCGTTCCACAGTAGCGGGTTGCCCCTGGTCACCAATCTTTCGCCCAGGACGACCGTCTTGGATGGAGGCAAAACCAGGAGGCGGACTCGCTTGCTGGATCGCAGCTGCCTCGCCGAGTCTGGCCGGGTCGATCTATGTATAAGCGCTGCCAGGTAATCCGGGCAGGTGGTGTCATTCAGGGCCCGATAAGTTAGCATACATCGCTTATATGCAATCTGATCTGGTATCTTCAGCCAATGTAAATTGTCCTTGAGCAGGGGAGTCACATGTCCGTGCCACTTTACGCTGAAAATCAGTCTAGCCGCAGCGTTCAAGACTGATTGCAGCCGGTCTAGTTGGCAGTCAGGGAGACCAAGAAGAATCCCACTGCAGTAATCGAGCTTAGATACGACAAGTGCACGGGTCACTTGGGTCGCCGCCCCGATCGAGATGTACCGTTGTATCTCCCTAATTCTGCGAAGCTGATAGTAGCAGGCCTGGGACACAGCAGTCACATGACTCGCGAACGATAGGGTACTGTCGAAGGTGACACCCAGCAGCCTCACCTGGGTGGCCGGGTCGAATGCGATATTCGCCTATCATCACAGGGGTGACCGGAAGATTCGGTACCGGAAGATTCGGGATGGAAGATTTGGTACCGGAAAATTCGGTACCAGTCATGGAAGATTCGGTACCGGAACATTGGGTATGGGGGGCCCGCTGGGGCTCATGCCACCTTATTGCCCTCTGTGGGGTGGGCGGATAAGACCGTTCTAATGCGGGGGAGGGGAATAACCGAGAGCTGCGATAGTAATCACACGGCGGGTGGGGGCGATCGGTTTTCGGTAGGTGGCGCTGCGTGCGGCTGTTAAGAAATCTCGCTCGTGCGCTTTAGTGTCGATTTTGTCGGACTGTTTGCTCGTTATGTCTCTTGTGATGCACTAAAATACGTATCGTTGACACGTCCATCCGTAAATAGTGCCAGTTTAATCAACATCCGAGCGATTTCGGTGAAATTGAGCAGATCGTAACATCAACACCGTTAACTTTTTGAAAGTCACCGTTGTTCAAGATGGCCGTCGCCCGATTGCGTTTGTATCGATGCGTTTTGGTTTTCAAGTAGGCCTATCCGATCTGCGCTGAAATCGACATCTGCGTTTTACTGTACGATACGAAACTTACTGGAACTCACCCGGGTAGGACGGGCTCGTCAGCCTTGGTAGGCAATCGTCCTATGAGAGAAATACTCAAAACAAATCGATCAGGACTGAGGGCAGCAGCACAGTCATGTAAGAACTGGCGGAGAGACAGCTTGATACTGCGTGTCTAATGGCAGCACTTGATCAGCTACAGGACCAGGATCCTGTCGCTACTGCGCTTCCCATTGCCCCGGCCCCAAGGCGATGAAGTACATAGGGGCAACCAATCTCGATTAAAACATGACAGACACATCTTTCAGCACCAGGGTTAAAGCCCCTGCAAACACAGACGCCTGCAACCGACCAGCGTCTCACGGCGCGAACTTGAAGGGGCGGGCCTCAAGCCTATCTCAGGACGGCTCGTCTCGGATCATGGAAGGACAGCGGACGTTAAAAGCTGATCTACGATCGGCAACGCTTTGCCACCTGGAATGCCCTCACCCTCAACGGCGTAGGCTACCAAGTGGCACTTGTCAAGCAACTGGCGAAATATAGAATCGCCATTGCTGGAATCACTGAGGCACGGCTACCTGGCAATGGTCAACGAATGGTCGATGATGCAATCATACTCCACTCAGGAGGCACCGACCACACCAGAGGAGTCGCACTGGTTCTCCGTCAACCTCTCAAAAACTCATTGGTTACATGGCACCCAATATCTCCCCGGCTTCTGTACGCCAGACTTCTCCACCGTTACGGACATCTATCACTGGTTACCGCCTATGCCCCAACAGAGGACAGTGAGACTCTGGAAAAGGACAACTTCTACGACCAACTGGCAGCCACCATCCAGTCCATACCAAAGCACGACGAGTTCCTGGTCCTTGGTGACATGAATGCCAACCCTGGACCGCGGATCTTTGGCTTTGAGGATGTCATTGGCCCATTTGGCACAGGAACCACAAACGACAACTCACATCGTCTGCTCTCACTACGGTATGCTCGTCTACGGGTCTGATGGCAACGGGGTCATGGTTTCAAAGGCGCGATATCCACCGATTCACCTGGATAAGCAATGATGGACATACAAGAAAGGAACTCGATCATATCCTGGCCTGTCCTCTCATTGTCAGATCGTATCGAGTCTACCGAGGAGCTGAAGCACCCGCAAATACTGACCACCACCTACTTATCGCTGAAATCGCAATTGCATTTCGTCATGCGCACAAGCAAAAGCGCTGCCCACAGCTTAACGTTCAATGCCTTAGAGATGATCCTGGCAGGGCACTTCAATACAATATCACCCTGAATAACAAATTTGAGGCCCTCGGAAACCTCCCAGATGGCGTGGAAGCTGCTTGGACGTCAATCAGTGACATCATTCGAAGCTCCGCAGAAGAAGTCGTTGGTTTTATTATTATTATTATTATTAATTAGACAACTTCTATAGCGCAGTAAGCATAGCGTAGGCTAAAAACAAGAGCGCTTTGACACGTGTCACTTATATGCGATGTTAAATAAGTGTGTTTTTAGGTTCCTTCTGAAAGTCTCAACAGAGTCAGAATTAGTCACACGATCTGGCAGAGAGTTCCACAGGAGCGGATTGCCCCGCCTGACCGATCGTTCGCCGAACTTAGAGGTCTTGGATGGAGCAGGGACGAGCAGCTGGACCCGTCTTCCAGACCGTAACTGCGATCGTCGTTCATTCACCGTGGATCTTTGTATCAGCGTGGCTAAGTAGTCAGGGCAGAAGGGATCGTATAAAGCTCGGTGAGTGAGCCAGCAACGCTTATAAACGATTCGTTCCTGGACTCGAAGCCAGTGAAGGCGGTCTCGCAACAGCGGCGTGACATGCTCACACCAGCGGCTTCCAAAGACTAGCTGAGCAGATAGGTTTAGTACCGACTGTAAACGATTTAACTGACGCTCCGGAAGACCGAATAATACACTATTGCAATAATCGATCCTTGACAGTATTAGTGCTCGTACGAGCTGCGAGGCTGCCTGCGCTGGTATGTACTGTCGAATCGTCTTGATCCTTTGCAGTTGGTAGTGACAGCAGCGGATCATGCTGCTAATATGCGCTTCGAAGGACAGGATCTCATCTATTTGGACTCCCAATAGACGTATCGTCGACGACGGGGCGATGGCGGCATCACCTACTACGAACAGAGGGAGTTTTAGGAAAACCCGTAAGCAGCCATGGTTATCTGATGATGCACTTGACACCCTCGAAGAAAAGGCCGTCGCCCGGCTCAAAGGAGATCAGGTAGAGCGAAAGCGATTGAACGGCGTTTTCAAGACCAAGTCGAAACGTGATAAGGAAACGTTCTATCAGTCCTTGGCTACTGAGGCAGAGGAAGGACTTCAGCGGAACAACTTGAAGGCTGCCTATAGAACTGTCAATAGAATACGAGGAGGTACACGCCAGTCCACGGGTGTTACAGCGACACTTAAGGCAGACGGCTCTCCCTGCCTTAACCAGGCGGAAACATTGAGTCGTTGGCGTGAATACTTCTCCGATGTGCTCAATCACCCACCAGCAGAAGTAAGCACGGAACTAACGAACGAAGCATCCACAGCTTCTGACAGTCCTGACGTATCAATCGACATGCCAACCCTCAGTGAAGTACGCACAGCCATTCAGAAACTATGTCACGGTCGCGCAGCTGGTCCAGATGGAATACCACCAGAGCTACTCAAGTGTGCAATTGACCCAGTTAGCATTGCTCTCCACGAACTCATCTCAAGGGTGTGGACGACTGGACATGTACCAGTTCAATGGAAGGAGGGAATTGTTCTAGCACTGTACAAAGGCCGAGGACCAAAGACCGAATGTTCGAGTCACAGGCCAATCACCCTCCTGTCCATTCCTGGGAAGGTGTTTGCCCACGTGCTTCTTGCGAGACTCAATCCACTTCTGACAGCGAAACGTCGCCCACAGCAGTCCGGATTCACGGCGGGCCGATCCACAATGGACGCGATTCTCGCACTCAGACTCCTGTCTGAAATCCACTGGGAATTTAACAGACCGTTGCAGGTGGCTTACGTCGATCTGAAATCAGCCTTCGACTCTGTAGACCGTCAGGCACTTTGGATGGCAATCAGAGGTATTGGTGTTCCGACGTTCTTATTGAGCTTAATTAAAGACCTACACGAGGGCACGACTGCAAGAGTGCGCATCAATGGCATGCTATCTGAGACATTCTTCACTGCCTCAGGAGTCCGTCAGGGCTGTGTCCTGGCTCCAGCACTCTTTTGCAGGGCTATGATGGACTGGATCCTGGAGCATGCTATTGACCAGACCGGGATCACCCTACCGGAACATAGCTTCTCCGACCTAGACTACGCTGACGACGTTGCTCTTCTGGAAACGTCCATTAAGAACCTAGAAACATCACTCAATCAGATTGAGTCGACAGCCTCCAAACTAGGGCTACATGTGTCCTGGACAAAAACCAAGCTGCAGAATCTAGGTTCTGGAGGAGACGCAGGAGACATATACGTTAATGGACACCAGGTGTAAAATGTGTCAGAATTCACTTACCTAGGTAGTGTCCAGAGTTCTGATGGCAGGTGTCAGCGGGACATTACTCGCAGAATCGGCATAGCTGCATCTGCCATGAGATCTCTTCAAAATTTATGGCGCCAAAGACAGATACAGCTCGGTACTAAGATCCGAATTTATCAGTCCTGCGTCCTGCCAATTCTCCTATATGGTTCTGAGACTTGGACTCTGCTTACACGAGACTCTGAAAGACTACAGGCATTCCATATGCGCTGCCAGAGACAGCTTCTCTGCATTCGCTGGTTTGACTTCGTGACCAACGAAGCAGTCTCCAAACAGACTGTCCTCCTGCCAGTGACAGAAATTATCACGCGACGCCGTCTGTCTCTCTTCGGTCATGTGGCTCGCCAGGACAAGAACATTCCGGCCCATCGTGCTCTTGCCTGCGCCATTGCTCGACGCACCGAGACGCGTCCTTCTCCGAGCTGGAGAAGACCTCCTGGCAGACCACGCCGTACAAGGCCCCAGCAGATCGGCGATGGTCTTCCTTCCACAATTCTTCATGAATGGCACTCAGCCATCGATCGCGGTCACAACTCGCGCAACACGAGATTGGCACAACGGACCTCTGTCGTCCATGTGAACAAATGAATGAATGAATGAATGTGGGGGCGATCCGGGAGCCGTGGAATCGATTTTGGAGGCTGTATGCGGATGTGTGTGTGTGTTGCCGATGCTTTCGTGTTTCTCTTGTCCGTCTTTCTCGCTCCTCGTGTTTCTCGCAACATTGGTACAGAGGTATGCAACCCTCATATTGAATGCCTGGACAGTGGACTCCCCATGGAAATAGAAACTGAGCTTGAATTGTGACAACTGATCGACGCTTTTGTGTTCCTCTTCTTTTACTATTAGAACAATAATTATTAACTTTGAATATAGGATTTTACGTATAAGTTGCAGAGGGCCAAAGAAGACTCCTGGACTCTAGGGGGGGGGGACTAACAAGGTCGGGGGAATCAGCTAGGGGCTGCTGTTAGTTGATGTAGTGTGCCAACATTTCTGGGGGAATTTGAAATTTCCAGGGGGAAAAGGTAAATTTTCCCTCCGGAAACGGCCTAGATTAAACCTTGCCATGCTTTACATGTAAAACGTACTACCGTAGCATATCTATTTATTTTATGGCCTTTTCTATAAGGTCGCATTAAACAGCTCAAGTTCCTTGCACGTATTGCGAGTTTAAACATCTGTTTACATCCATTAAGTCGGTGGGAGGAACAAAAGTGCGCCTGAACGCTGGGTGTCCTCTAATGATGCGCGACAGTTAAAGCGGACAAATACCAGCAGCAGGTGAGGCGCCATCTTATGTGTATGTCGAACAGGTACCGAATTATCCAAATCTTCCAGTACCGAATCTTCCACAAGTAAAGTTTTGGTACCAAATTCTCCGGTACCGAATGTTCCGGGAACCCATCACAGGTGAGCAGTTTATTTGATGAACTCTTCTCGGGGTGCTGAACCAGAGCAGTTCCGTTTTTTTCGGGGTTGAGCGCTAGCCGGTTCGCTCCCGTCCATCGCATGATCTCTCGAATGCAGCATTCTAGGCGAGAGCGCAGGCAGTCAGTCTCCGACGGAGGGCAAGAAGCGTATACTAGCCCGTCGTTGGCATAGGCATGCCAGCCAATCCCGTAGGAGTCGACTATATTGCCGAGATCCGCTACATGCAGGATGAACAGTAGCGGACCCAGAGATGACCCTTGGGGAACTCCCCATCTGACTGGACGTGCATTGGACATATCACCGGCCCAGATGACTGACGCCATTCTGTCAGAGAGATAACTCCGTAGCAGACGAAGTGGGGTTTCCTTGATCCCGAAAGAGCATTCAAGCCTGCGCAACAAAATGGAATGATCTACGGTCTTGAAAGCCGCTGAAAGGTCAAGGGCGCATAATAGGGCGTGCTTTCCTTTGGCGATCGAGTCGACAATGTCATTATAGACCTTCAGCAGCGCCGTCTCTGTGGAGTGGCCGGCCCGGTAGGCAGACTGCTGGCAGGGCATAAGTCCATTATGCCCCAGATGTGCGACGACTTGACTATTTACAAGCCTCTCCAGCAGCTTAGAAAGACATGGGAGATTTGCCACTGGCCTGTAGCTTGCAGGATAAGTCAAGAATTAAAGATATATGTGAAGTAAGAAGAAAACAAAGACAAGAAAATGTTGACAAGCATCAGACAAATTGGCTAACAAGAGAATCAATGGAAAATTAGGAGGGACAAAGAAATCTGGATCCAAGGGAAATGCAAGGAAATACATGCACATTTTAGTGCTAACAGAACAAGGGAAGACTACAACAAAATTAAACATCTCTGTGGAGAATATGAAACAAAAATTGTCACAGTCAGAGGGAAATCTGGAAAACAACTAATAAATAAAAGAAGATATACAAAATAGATGCAAGAAACACTTTGAAGAACTTTATAACAGGAATACAGTAGTAGGTAAAGAAATTTGTAAATGTATCCCAAGCATGAACAAAGTAAATACCACAGAAAACTTCATGAAAAGGAAATAGACAAAGCAGTAAAAGAACTGAAGGTATACAAATCTCCAGTAATAGATGAAATAACAACAGAAATGCAGAAAGGAGGTGGTCAAACGATACAAAAGGAAATACATAAATAAACAAACAAAATATATAATAGAAGAAATACATGAGGATTGGTGTAAAGGTATAATAATACCAGTTTGCAAACAAAAAGGAGACAAGACAGATTGTAATAACGATAGAGGTATAACACTACTTAGTATTTATGGAAAAGTATATACTAATGTGATCCAAGAAAAATTAAGGATACATGTAGAACAAGTGATAGGAGAAAAGAAACCAGCAAGCTGGTTTCAGAGCTGGAAGAAGCACAATAGATCAACTATTCACATTAAGACAGCTGACAGAGAAGTATATTGAGGCAAACAGAAACTATACATGAATTTCATAGACTATTAACAGGCTTTTGACACCATTTGGCATGAGGGTCTCTGGCAAGCCTTGAGAACTGGGCATAGAAGAAAAAATGATAAGACTAATAAAAATAATATATGAAAAAGCAGCAAGTACAGTGAAAATTTATTATGAACTAACAGAATGGATAATGACTAAAATTGGTACAAGACAAGGTTTCTTCTTATCACTAACATTGTTCATAATTGTACTGGAGTGCATCTTTAGAATTGCACTAGAAAAAATCAAAGTAGGAGCTTTATATGCTAGAGAAACACTGAATAACCTCAAATTTGCTGATGACATTAATCTAATCAGAGAGATTTCAAGATCTGACAGATGGAGGTGGACAAATGGACAGTTAGGAGCTGACAGAGGCTGTAAGTAATACAAGTAAAAATTTGGATACAAATAAATTAAACAAAAACAAAGGTGATGGAATAACAAAATGAAATACAAAACCCATGAATATTACAGTGGATGGACATAAATTGGAACAAGTCATGTCATTCAGATATGTTGGAGGGGTGATTGAAAGTGCTGGCAGTCAGCAGAAAGCTATAAAATCAAGAATATCAAAATGGCTCTATACAATGGGAAGGATGAAACAACTATGGAGAAAAAACAACTTAACAATTGAAACCATATTGAAAATGTCTTATCTTATCTTATCTTATCTTATCTTATATTGAAAATATACAACACAATAGTAGTACCACAAATACTATATTGCTCCGAAACATGGATGTTGAAAAAGGAAACAAGGCTAATAGTGGCAGAAATGTACTGTTTGAGACAAATACTGGGGGTGAGCAGATTGCAAAAGATGAGAAATGAAAATATTAGACAATGGACTGGGCTAAAAGATAATATTGTATAAAAGATTAAAAGAAGAAGATTAACATAGTTTGGACATGTGTGCTGAATGGAAATAACTGATGGCCATACAAAGCACTACATATAAAGATACTGGTACAGGGAAAGAGAAGAAAAGGAAGACCGAATAAATGGTGGATTGACAACATCAAAGAATACCTCAAACTAAGACAAATCAACATTCCAGAAACCAAAGAAAGAAAACATTGGAAACATTGCCCGCATGCGATGTGCTAACTGCAAACTTTTACAGTTTTTCTGAAATTTCACTTGAGTTTCAGGCTTATTTTGTTGCGCTTTTCTTGGGCGGACGTTCTTGTGAGGGTGTTCTACTGTGGGAGGCGGCCACACGCCTCGTCCTCGCAGACTTCTGAAAACGAAACATTGTGGGACTACTGCGTCGTCGGAGATCGTTGGGATGTTGCTGGGACGTTTCCGGAATTCTTCTGGCTGTCTGCCTGAGACAACCTGCGTGGACATTGCCATGTTACATTGAGAAGGATGATAGGAACAGTCTTTTATTTGGACGGTTGGGCGGTTATTTCACGATCGAGAGACGAGTGGGTGATTTTGGTGCTGCCATTTTGGCCGCCATTTTCCTGGGCTGACGGGGTCAAGCAGGTGTCATCTCATCACCGGCCCCAAGTGTAGGGCAACAGCTTACATGGATCAATGGCCATTCAAAGCTACTCTCGGGCCAAACTCGTCCGTCTTGGATACACAACAGGCGCCGGACACTTCTCCCGGGGTGTACGTGTCATCACCTCAACCATCTCTACTCTGCCTATGTCGGTTATAGGATTGGTCGCTGAGGTTAGGGAGCGGGGAAGTCTCTATGAAGGCCGAACCGGTTCATATCAATTCGACGGTGGCAATGAATTAGGACAAAACAGAAGGAGACATGTTCCCGCCGAGTGGATGCAGTCCCGCATTGCACCTTAGACTACAGAGCAATGGTCATGGCTCATCTATCCTAGGATTCGTTGACACCAAGATGATCGTTCGCTTTCGTTCCAAGTTGGTCTCGTGAATATTCACTCGGTCAATAAAAAGATCAGAAATGTTATTGACCTTCTAAACAAGTTGAAACTGAACCGTTGTTTACAAAAAACCTCAAGACCTACTTGCTCCATCTGTCCGTTGGGTCACACATGTCGAAGCGCCATTGACTTTGGTCCACTATGCTTACGGCGCTATATAAGTTGTCTGAACCTTTTAAAGGGGTAATTAAATTTTTAAAGTCATCCCCCCACAGTGTAATTAATTTTGGGAAAAGGCGTTCGTATGAAAACGTGAACATATACGTTATAAACTTACTATATTTCAGGCTATATAGAAGCTAGAAAGATTCGGTTTGCACCGTTGTTGAGCATTTTTATTGCTCTTTCTATTCATCTGTGCCAAAAGAAAAAAAGTAGGGGTAGGGACCACTCTACACCCTAAAATCGGACCCCTCCCCAACATTTTGTTCAAATTTTGTTCAAAGCTCAATAGGAAAACGTCTTCAGCGGTAACCTCCCAAATGTGAGCGAGAGAGTTTTATAGGAGTGTAATTGGAACAGAATAGTGCAAAAATTTTGAAGATCGGACCATATTTGGCGTAGTTATGATTTTTCGAGCCCCGGGCTTGAGATTTTTCCTATGCATTTCCCAGCCTTGGTCGCTATACAGCCAATATCCCTTGCATATATATTCAACAATATCAAAAACTGTGCTGCCATCTATCAAATGGATGGTAACTAAATCTATCGCTGTATTGGATTGCTGTAAAAATTTTATGTCCGGGTACACACATGCTTATCTGGTGCGCTGTTTATAAACGGCAAACCCCGTTTGGATATGATTTTCCGCTGCCGTTTATAAACGTCGAACCCCGGTAAAGGGTTAATAATAATAATAATAATTTCCTATCTAGCTATTGCCGCAATTAGCTGGCAGAGAACTGAGGTGGTGGTAGTGATGGTGGTGGTGGTGGTGATTGTGATGAGATGATGATGATGATGATGATGATGATGATGATGATGATGATGATGATGATGATGATGATGATGATGATGATGATGATGATGACGACAATGATGATTGTTCAAGTGTATTTTTACATGCTGCTGCAAAGTGAATTCTAATTCATAGATGTCATTTATTCATTTTGTCTTTTTTACTTGCTTGTGTGGGTTTGTCAGGATTCTTTATTACAGGGGTATTCAAACTGCAGTCCACTGTCCGGACCACAAGGATGGTTCTTGTGGACCACCGCAGCTCTTTGAATATGTGTCTGAAAATTTTGAACATGAATTTTGGTGGCTTTCAATGCAGGAAAACCCCAAATAAACCACTTAAAATCCAGTTATTATTTTAAATATTAGCTTGCTTACTTACTGTTGTCATTGCAATCATGAAGGCTTTGACACGCTGCCTCGTCACCTGTGGTGTCTGTTAAACCGTTTTCGAACTGGACTGGGACACTGCAATTACTGTCATCAGAAATGGGGATTAACTGACTCGAACCTGTGCCCTTGCGGTGTCATTCAAACAATGTCGCACCTAGCTGACTCTTGCCCTATAACAAGGCTAGAGGACGGTGGATTACAAACTTTACACGCAGCTGATAATGTTGCAATCAAATGGCTGACATCATTTAGCACATTAAGCATTCGATAATAATAATTGCAATCATATGCTAATGTATTTCCATATCTGCCTTTGCACGGTTCCTGTTTTATTGCAGCTTTTGGTCACTCAGTAATAAATCATAGTTAGTTAGTTAGTTAGTTAACAAGTCAATTTCTATAGCGCAAAAAAAACATGGTAGAAGGCCAAAGTCAGGAGTGCTTTACAATTCATACGATGTCTGATAAAGGTGAGTTTTGAGTTTCTTTGCGAATAATTCCAGGTTTGGCTCTCTTGTTACGTCACTAGGTAACACATTCCAAAGAATAGTGTTTCCTTGCATGAACGATCTTTCTCCAAATTTCACTGTCTGTGAAGGAGGAGGAATGACCATCTTGACGTCTCGCTCAGATCTGAGCTGAAGACACCTGTTAGTAGACGGAAGTCGGTGAACCAGGGCTACTAAGTAGTCCGGGAATATGGATTGTGCAAGGCCCGGAACGTTAACATGCACCTCTTACATAGGTGGGCAAATCTCAAATCGAATCCTAAACCTCAAATCGTAAATCTTTCAGCATAAAATCTCAAATCATGACAGCTGAATCCCAAATCCCAATCTCAAATCACTAGCCTAAATCTCAAATCTTTAAACGTGAAATCTTTTCAAATCTTTACAAATCCGACATGCAAAACAATGCACAAGCAGCACAACACAACTACACTCAGTACACTGAAGTGAATGCGATTTGAAAATCATTAGATTTAATGTAGTCATTGTAGTGTATGTGAGCAAGTGAGTGACTGGTTAAATCTTTTGTGCGGGAAATTCAGGTAGTCCCACGTTACTACTTTTACATTGCTACATGATTATTTGAGTCTCAAAATATTGTTTGTTAGCAATACTTAGGATTTGGCCTTCAAATCTCTGCATGTTGAATCAAATCTCAAATTTTTAAAAATCAAATCAAATCCCAATCTCTGAGGTTCAAATTGAATCTCAGCTCCTTTGAATCAAATCCCCAGCCAGGATTTAAATCAGATTTAAATCAGATTTAAATCAGATTTAAATCGAATCGCGATTTGGATTTGCCCACCTATGACCTCTTAAAGGCAATACATTCCAGAATGTTCAACCAGTGTAATATGTCTTTCAGGAAAGGGGAGATGTGCACTCCCCTTCTCACTCCAAAAATAAGTCGGGCAGAGGCATTGAGAATCATCTGAAGTCGACAATGTTGGTGGCTAGGCCGGCCCCAGAGAATACTATTACAATAGTAATACAATAGTAATACAATCCTGTGGAACTCTCTTCCGGACAGTGTGACCAATGCGAACGCTGCCGCGACGTTTATTACCAACTTGAAAACGCATTTATTTAAGCTCAGTTACGAGTAATTAGTTGTCAAAGCACCCTTGTTTTGTGCCATTCGCTCACCTACGGCGCTATAGCAAATTGTCTGACAATAATAATAATAATAATAGTCAACTCTGGTAACAACAGAAGCACGAACCAGAAGAGTCATCGTCGAGGTTGGTAGATGGCAGCGGATCTCCCTGATCCTTCGGAGCTGGTAATAGAACGACTGGATAACATTGCTGATGTGACCGTCAAACGCAAGGGATGAGTCAGTGTGAACTCCCAGTAAGCGCACATCAGTTGAAGGAGGGATGTACTCTCCATCAATCTGGAATAGTTCGCAGCTAGCAGCTAATCAAATGCCTTTTCCTGGGAGTCAAAAACCAGATGAACTCCGTCTTGCCAGGATTGAGCACAAGTCGATTGGCATCGGTCCACTTCTTTATCCTGGTAATACAATCACAGATACAAATACGAAGTCCCTCAGTATCTGTGGGAAGGCAGAAAGAGTAGATTTGCAAATCGTCAGCATATGCACGCACCTCAAGCCCACAGGACTGAACAATGTCACCGATATCCACAACATAGAGGACAAAAAGTAGAGGTCCTAATACGCCTCATGGGTCCCTGAGGCACACCACTACTAACCTGGCACAGGGTCGACAATTGTCCATTCCAACAGACCGACTGTGTTCTATCAGTGAGATAGTTATGTAACCAGTCAAGTACCGTACCCCATAACCCATAGCTCAGTTCTAGATGCCATATGATAACGGTATCAAATGCTGAAGAAAGATCAAGTAGGCATAGAAGAGACAGGCGACTGTTTGATATAACATCTACAATGTCATTAAATATGCACAGTAAGGCTGTTTCCGTAGAATGGCCAGTTGGCCACGCATATAAGCTGACTGATTTCATGGCATAAGACCGTTAGCCTCCAGGTATCGAACCAGTTGAATATTTACCGCCCTCTCCAGAACTTTCGATAGAAAGGGAAGGTTGGATACTGGTTGATAATTAGCCATTTCCATAGGATCTAAGCCAGGGCACTTAAGCCGGGGAAGTACTGCCACGTGCTTCCAACTCATGGGAAATTCTCCAGCTCTAAGAGAACTACAGAGTAGAAACATGGACTCTGACCTCATCCATGATCAGGAAACTGGATGCCTTCCATCAATGGTGCCTGAGAAGAATCCTTAGAATATCGTACACCTCGCATACAACAAATGAAGAAGTGTTCCGACGTACAGGAGAGGAACCCATATCCATAAAAATACGAAGCAGGCATCTCCACTACTTTGGGCATGTTGCGAAAGCAGCCTCAAACATGGACCATGCAAGAGCCCTACAGGAAGTTATTAAAGGCTCCAAAAATCGTAGAAAAGACCAGTTGGTCGCCCAAGAACTACCTGGACCAGAACAATTCGATCTGACTTGGCTTCGTGTAACGTTGGACTTTTAACTGCCTGGAAAACTGCTCAAAACAGAGATTCTTGAAAATGTTTAGTGGAAAAGGCTACGCTCCATCAGTGAGCTTGCCGATGATGATAATGATGATAAGAGAGGTAGAAAGAAACAACGTAAGGAATGGAGCAAGCACGTCTATGACCTCCTTGAGAAGCCAGACTGGGAGTGGGTCCGAAGCGCACTGTTTGTTTGGCGCAGACCGCACGATCGCCACAACATCCTCCATCGATAGCATAGAGAACTCATCGAGAGTGGACCCAGAGTGTAACGTACACTCAGCAGAACCAGCACCAACAGTTCTTTCCCTGATGCTAGTGATTTTGTCCTCTAAATGTTGATGGAAGTCCTCTGCCGTGGAAACAAGACGGAAGATGGGAACTGGGACCGGCGTTACCGAGGAGCCGATCGACGTTTCACCACGTCATCTTTTCATCTTTCGCCACGTCATAATTAAAGTCTTTAAAATATGCACCAGAGTTCACTGCCTATTTCAAAAATTGCTCAAAAATGTCTGCGTTAGGGTTCCACCCCAGACCCCAGACAGAGCTAATGACCTTGAAAACATTTTCAGGTGGGGATTTTCACTATCCTGTCATAAAGTCTAAAGTTTATTATTTGCTTTGGGATTTTGTCATTGTTATCTGTTGCCTGGCGCAAGTATAACGGTCTATTAAGAGGACTCGTAGTTACTCGTGGTTGCCTATGTCATAGTAGGCATAGGAATAATAGGACTTCTTTTGTAATTAATGGACCTTCACGAATGATGGAAGACGGAATGTGGACCGGCTTCAAAAAGTTTGAAGCCTGCTTTAATACAACCAAATGTGTAATAGTGACGTATACAAGGGCTGTGCCCACCTATAAGCTAGAAACTTAATATATCCTGTGACCTAATTTTGGCTTCCTACCTGGTAATCGCAAATGATAACCTGAGATGATTTATTGCTTTCGTGGCAAAAGAATTAAACTATTAATTTAATTTAATTAAACTTAAATTAAATTAAACTCAGCTCTCCGAGGATTGTAAGCAATATTCCCTCTTTTGTTAGTGTGCATGGAAAAGTATAGTGTTTGAATGGCACATTTTCATGTCTGAGCTCCTGAATTTTTTTCACAGATGTCACCCAAGACAACAACGAAATCAGTGTTTTTTGAAACTCAAAGTTATGTTTGATGAAGTCAGCAGTTCTGTTTCTACTAACTCACTCAGCCATTCTGGTTTAAAACTCAAGCTGCACTTTTTCTTCGTAACAACGTTTATTCAAGTGAATCCAGTCTTATCATTAGCTTTACGTTTCGACATAAGTTCTTTACAGCAAATACGCAAATAAACTAAAAATGCGAGGCCTATCTGTAAGGGCCTATGCATTACTCACTGCAAATACTCTGACTCAGATACTAGCAGAACACACTGCCAGACTCGCTGCTTTGAGCAGCTGGGCAATTAGCCAACTTTCAAAGGTGCAGGTATGGCTCAGTTGCTCCCCATCTGTGCTGGAGCGTCGCAGCAAGCCAGATGTGTTGACTTTTAATACCCAACAGACACCTATATCTGGTAGTGGCATCAGACGGGATGCTGCTGTGCTATGCTGCAAGCAGTGTTGGGCAAATCACAAATCAAATCACATACAGTCGACTCCGCTTAACTGAATAGCCCTGGGGCTGTCACGACAGTATCCAGTTAAGCGGCGTATCCACTTACCCGAAGTTGGCTGTTGACTTATGTGTAATAAAATTTTTAAAACTTAAAAGAAAAAAGACATTCCTGTACTGGAACGAACGGGGGTTATCTGCCCCCTTTGCACCCCAGGATGGCTTGCTATGTCCCGCGTCGGTTCGGCCTCGACACTTAGAAGGCGAGGTCTTCAGTTCGATGTATGTCATCAATTTACAATATAACGCAAACGCCAACTCGATCATAAGATTCAGCATATAATTATAACGACACGTCAGCTACACAAACGTAATCAATTAATACTTTAATCACGCTTCCAAATCTGCTGCACCTCCAGCCCAGCCAAAACGGCTAAAAATCCCGTGTAACCAGCCTCCCAAAATCAAACCCAATGAGAACAAGGAAGAAGATGGCCGCGTGCCCCTTTTTATATCCATGCAACGCCATCTAGCGACTGCGGGCAAAACGATGGGACCCTGCCCTCTGGCGGTCAGGGGGGACGAGGTTTGTTCCAGTACTACTGTATACAGTATACGCATTGGTATTTAATCCGGTTTCAGATCAAAATAATTAGTAGTTGTTCACTGAGTAACAGGTTTACAACTGATGTCAGCAATCTGGCTTTCAAATGCATATGCAGTAAGTTCTGCCATTAACCTCCATAAATCATCAAAAGACATCCAATGTCTAGAGAGTGGCTGCCAACGTTTGTAGGAGGTTGTCATACTTTGACACCTCTTCCTCTGTGTCTTCATTGCTGCTGACCGCCTTTGAAGTTGCCTCAGTCGTATTGAACATGTCACATTTGGTTTCTACCCCATCATCAATTGACGGTACTGTTCGAAGCCCTCCATACCCCTACTGTTGGGTAAAAACAACCTAAATTAGCGCTCAACCCACTGTTTATCTGTCTTTTCTATAATCTATGCAGCTGTTCATACCAGTCAATAACATGCAGGCTTTGAAACTGGCATGCCGGCTTGTTGCTCCACCCTTTCAAAGCTGTGGGCAACAGTTCAGCCATTCACAGCATCGGTTGGCAACTTGGCAGTGAGTTTAGCCGTGTTGATGGTTGGTTATCCACTTATCTGTCACCATTTACACAGAATGAACGGCCATGGGACTAAAAATTGTTATCCAGTTAGGCGAATTATCCACTTACAGCGTATCCGCTTAAACGAACCTCTGTCCCATTGAAATACATGGAGCTCAAAACAGGACTTCAGAATATCATCCACTTAACCGAATTATCCACTTATCAAGTATCCACTTAAGTGGAGTCGACTGTACTCAGAATCAAAATCTATTGCAGTTCTTGATTCAATCAATGAGTAGAATCTCAAATCAAAATCTTTTTTCCAAATCAAATCAAATCACTTTTTGTCAAATCGCAAAACAAATCAAATCTTTCAAAATGCAACATTAACACTACTTGACCTTTTGACATTTTTTAACATTATGTTAGTTTCAATGCTCAGTAAGACTCAGTAATCACTAGGCTTAGTTTCAGTATCACTTTCACATATGGCTTGGCACTGAGGGTGATAAAGCTAGGCTTGCCACTGCCAGCAGCAGTCTCATTTTGTCGTATTTCTAGATCAGGGGTCGGCAACCTTTTGGACAGCGATGGCCAAATTGCTATGGCAGTGTCTGTCCGAGGGCCATGTAATTAAATAATTTTTCAACAGGCTCCACAAGAGTTTTAAAATTTATGTTTTTTAGAAAGTTTGCTCTGCAAAAGTTCAAAAGTTTTCAAAAAATATACATATCAAGTGCAAAAAAGTCATGATCTTTTATGTGCTTGTCAGACTTATAAAATGGATAATGATCTTTTTACAAAAAAAGCTGTGGGGGCCGGAGTGCCACATAAATTCACTGGCAAGCCGGATGTGGCCCACTGGCCATAGATTGCCGGCCCCTGTTTTAGATCACTTTGTTGCTTTCTCAGCAAAAAGATTGCTGATAAAGCAGTTGCTGCTGATAAACGATTGCGCCTTGCTGATATAATTGCCCTAATGTGATGGAAAACAGCCTCTCCACACTGCCTGAAGTAGCCAGTATGCTAGGCAGTCGACCTGCTATATGTCGTAGATCTCGATATGCAGAACCTTCAGGTGCCATATTTGTGTCTGTTGGAAGACTCAAGTATTGACTTTCTTCAGCGTAGCATCCACAAAATTGATTTTAAAATACCACTAGTTACTTGATATTTGTTAACATTTTAAAATGCTTTCATTGCTTTGCAAGCTCCTCTCAGTGACTGCACTATTAATTTTAAACATCCCACTTCAAAGCACAAATATCACCATTGTCTCAGTATTGATTGGTATTCGTCAGATGTATGCAAATCTGCAAGCTGCTGGGAAAATGAAACTATTAACATTACAACATATCATTAAGAAGTCACATTTCATTAAGTTGTAATCTATTGAATTCTGTTCATCTATTGTACTTTTAAAAGTAAAACTCTGTAGTACTAGTAGGATGCAGGCTGATAATATCAGTTATGTACTATAAGACAATTAAGGTAAGCTTCTACTTCCTGTCTGTGTTGCTGCCACAAAAAAACTACTGCCTCTTACCACTTTGCTATTTGACCAATGAGTCTAAATTCTCAGTCAAGTTTATGTTTAACTCTGAAAATCTATACGTACTATAAGTCTGTACCAGTAATGGTGATTTGGATTCAAAATCAAATCGAATCAACACTAATCCAAATCAAATCGAATCAAATCATTGAATTTTTAAATCAAATCTTTGGCTCTCAAATCAAATCAACAGTGGTGATTTAAATTGCGATTGAATCGAATCGCAATTTGATTTTACCCAACTCTGGTTGCAAGCAGTTCCTGCCTACTGCTTGTCATTTGACATTTGCCTAATGTTGCTCGACCCCACTCTCCAGATTAATGTCGGGAGTCCGGTGGCTTGATTTCCATCAAATGTACATCACGCTGTGACATTAAAAATCACTGCACGACAGTTGAAACTTGCAGCACAGCATTTTCTTGTCACATGCATGACCGCGCAGCTTAGAGGGACCATTGTTATCTGGTACAATTGTTGCACAGGACCATGTGCAGTGCGCTGCTCTGATGAAACACACATACTCTGGACCCCACGGACTCACAATGCAATGGGCAACTGTTCCTTTAGCACAACAGGTCTGTACATCTGGAATGCTCTCCCATCATCCATACGCGACGACACAGTCACGCGCACTACCGGTATGTTTCTCTCATGCCTGAAGACCTACTAGTTTGAACAAACAGCTGCAGTGCATTTGTGACTGAAAAACACCATGTAAAGAAACTTATCAATCCATCAATTTTACAACAAGTCAAGTATTTTTTGCAGAATTTAAATTTTAGCACACTTAATGATAATAAAGATGAAAAATGCTTTGAATCATAGATATATAATAGAAATGTGTGTGTGTTGCTTCAGTTATTTGCAATGCATCTTGTCTTTTTCAAAATAGTAGCTCAGATTAATTTAATTATCCTCTTCTTCTGTATCTTCCATCATCTGTTGCATGATGATGAATTTGAAATGAGACGACTCCCAAGTCTTTGTGTCTCTTGTCATGTGTGTTGCTTCTTCTAAGTTTGGATTTTGTTTTTTACATCTTCTTTTGTGTTATCTATCCATCTCTTGGCTTGTCTTCTCTAATATTTCCTACAATATTGCAGTGAAGAGCTCTCAATGGCAGTTGTTCCTCCCCCATTCTTGTCACGTGTCCAAACCTCTGTAGTCTTCTCCTTCGGTTTTGTCTATTGCTGTGTCTGTCATATTTGTTCTTCTGGTCACTTAATTCGTGATCTTATCTCTTCGTCTAATTCCTAGCATTCTTCTTAGGCATGCCATTTCAAAGGTATCTTTCTTTCTTTCATCTTCTTCTTCATCTTCCAGCATTTGAATCCGAACATCAGGATTGGTAAAATCATAGTTTTGTAAAGGGGTTGCCCATTAATTATGTCAACAATTTTTGGGCAATTTTTTACCCCTCCCCCTTGTCAACAACTGTCAACTTTCAGTGACCCCCTATAATTATGTCAAAAAACTTTTGGCCCCTCCCCCTCCTCCCCACTAAGACCAGTGACGGGTCCCCTAAAAAGTTTCGAAGGTTATTATTTTTGCAGCGGAGACCTTTTTCCTTTTCTTTTGTTTATCAAGCATCATAATGTGGTGGTGATGACATTTTTTTGCTTGTCAGGCTTTTTATCATTGTAATAAATAGTATTCCATGAAATTTCCTTTTTTTTAATTTGTAAAAAAATGAAATTGTTGACGTCAGCTTCTCTTGACCCCCTCCCCCTGTCAACAACTATCAAGCTTTTTCAAACCTCCTCCTCCCTATTTTGTTGACGTAATTAATGGACAGCCCCATACCATAGTTTTTATGTCTATTGATAATTTTGTTGATGTCCAAATTTTATTTAGTTTTCCCGCTGCTGCTGTTATTATTATTATATTATTATAAATTTCAATTTGTATAGCGCTATATGCCTGGCAAAAGCCATAGTCAAGAGCGCTTTACATAAGCCTCTGGTAGGAAGTGCTGAAAAAATGTGTCTTGAGTATCGTTGCAAATCAGCCAGAGGTGGTCTGCCTAGTTCTTTCTTCTGGGAGAGAGTTCCAAAGAATAGGGTTCTTCCGCGAGACAGATCTATCCCCAAATTTGGCCGTGTTAGACGGGGGTAGAACAACAAGCTGGACTCGGCGGCTTGATCATAACTGCGAGCGTCTGTCAGATAGCGAGAGTCGGTGCACCAGTCTCGTTAAATACTCGGCAAAGTGGGTCATGCAGAGCTCTGTGTGACCCAGCATCGTTTAAATGTTATCCATTCAGGGATCCGGAGCCAGTGATGGTAGTCTCATAACAGTGGTGTGACATGTTCGTTCCACATGTTTCCATATATAAGCCATGCTGAAACATTAAGTACTGATTGAAGGCAGTTCAGTAGGCTGTCCGGGAGTCTGAGTAGTAGACTGTTGCAATAGTCGACACGTGTCAGGATAAGAGCACGCACCAACTTGATCACATCCGGTAGTGGAAGGTAACGACGTATCGCTTTAATCCTTCGTAGATGGTAGTATTATTATTATTATTATTATTATTAAAGTTAAGATTACTGTGGTAACTAATCCATAAAGACTACGTGAACACATTACAACGTCAAAACAGAATCATAACTAGTTCGAAATAGCCAGGTCTTTAAGCGCTTCTTAAACGCATCTAGTGATGGTGAGAGTTGAATGGCCAGTGGTAAACCATTCCAGACCCATGGTGCTGCCATGGGAAATGCGCGATCACCTACGGTGGAAAGACGCATTCATGGGACGAGTAGCGCTGCAGTGGAGGCCGATCTCAGACGTTGTCGTGTCGACCATCGTGGTCTGAGACACGATGCAGTTCTGTCTTTAGGTATGCTGGTAGTATGTATGTATGTATAGTAGCAGGTAAGGATCACACTGTTTAGGTGCCCGATGAACAAGAGTCTCGTCCAGGTGGATGCCGAGGAGACGTAGCTCGATCATCGGTGCAATGTTGACTCTGTTGATTGTGAATGTATTGTGGCTGATGAGATGACTCCGTCTTGGAGTGGTGACCCCGAGGAACTCTGTCTTTCTAGGGTTGAGGGATAGCCGGTTCGCGTCTGTCCATTGTCTGATTGCGGAGATGCAGTTTGTTATACTGGATCGAGGTCGATCAGCCTCGGATGGGTGGCAGGAGGAATACACTTGTACATCGTCGGCGTAGGCATGTGAATCCATCCATATGACTTGATGATTCAGCCGATATCTCCTACATATCTACATATAAGACAAATAGTAGCGGGCCGAGGACGGACCCTTGCGGGACGCCATTGAGGACCCTGTGCGGCACAGACGTAAGACCGTTCCAGCTAACCAACTGGACTCTCCCGGCCAAATAGTCTTTAAGCCAGGCTAGAACAATGCCTTTTAATCCATAGGGGTGTTCCAAGCGATGAACTAGAATGTCATGGTCGACTGTGTCGAATGCAGCCGAGAGATCAAGAAGGCAAAGTAGAGAGATTTTGCCATTGGAGATTGCATCGATGATGTCATTGAAGATGTGTAAGGCAGCCATCTCTGTGGAATGGCCCTTCCGGTACGCTAACTGGTCTTTGGGCATCAGGCCGTTCGATGTCAGATAAAGCCATTCACCACTCTCTCCAGTAACTTGGAGAGGAAGGGAAGTTTTGCAACAGGGCGGTAGTTGCTTGCTTCAGCTTGGTCTAGGCCCTGCCTCTTGAGGTGTGGGTGGATGACGGCACTCTTCCATGGCAAAGGAAATTCTTCACTGTTGAGAGACTTCGACAGGACTGTTGTGAGGAAAGGCACAAGCGTCTTAATAGACTCTTTGAGGAGCCACGCAGGTAGTGGATCGCCTGAACATTATTTGCATGGCATTGACTTCACTGTTGCGATGATATTGGCTGTTGTAGGGGCCGAGAACAGTGAGAGATAGGATGATGAGTATTCCATAAACTCAGCAGGTCATGCGTTGGACGTCCTTTTTCTGATGGCTTCAATTTTGTCATCCAGGAATTGATGGAATTCTTTGGCGGAGAAGCTGGAGGGCGGACGAGGACCCGAGTCACGATATCCGAGCAGATTATCTAAGTGTCTCCATGTCTGTTTAGAGTCTAGTTTGGCACATTCTAGAGTGCTTTGCCAGTATTACCTGCCCTTCTATCTCACTGGGTGCCTGATCATTTTGAGTGCCGAGCGCCAGGCACAGTGAGCAGTGGGCTCTTGTTCCAACTCCATCAGCCAACGAATGGACCTCTCGAGGCGCCATGCCTCTCATCGTGCTCGTCGGCAATTGCCATCATAAAATGGTCTTTGAGGGCGGACTCGCACTGACATATCAGTCACCGGCATGAGGTCAGTGAGGATGTGAGTAATCTCAGTGGTAGCAACTCGCCAGGTCAGTTGCAGAGCTGTTCAGGTCCACTGGTTGACAGGGTGGAAACGCCTTGATCTTTGGTGGAAACGCTTTGATCTTTGTTTTAAATTCTTCGACGTTGAATAAGCTCCATCTCCTGCGATTAACTTTCTTATATATTGGGCTTGGCAATACTGTCGAAATCGTCCAGTGTATCACCTTATGATCGGACAGTCTGGATTCCGACACTGCTACGTCCTCTGGGGTTTCGTCAGCAGATGTCAGGACGACATAAAGCAGACCGCCATAATCGTGAGTCAGCTCACTGACAATTTGGTGCAACTTGTGGACTTTAAACAGTTGAGTAAACTTCCAACTGTCTGCGTCAGCCTGTTGCTCAAAGTGAATATCTATGTCACCTGCTACCAGCGTTTCGCAATTGAAGGTGGCGAGCGCTTCAAGCAGGATGGAAATCTCTTTGAAGAATTGGTCACTGACCTGTTGCGAGCTGAGCCAATAGATGGCCACCAGTAGTATTGGTGTGAAACCACCACTTACACGGCAGCACACGTGTTCAAACGTCTCCGGCTTAATTTTAGTCTCGACTTTGGCAATGTTGATGCCTGGCTTTGAGACTAAAGCAATGCTGCCATGGTTGATGAAGTGAACATTGTCCAATCGAGTGTTCGTCGGTATGGCATGGGCTGCTTCGATCACTTTCAGCCCCATGTTTCAGAGCCTCTTGATGGCTACGCTGCCAGTGTCCTTTTGCTCGGTTTCTGTGAGTATCAGGTTTAGTCGATGTTCGTCAATGGTCGGGGATGTTTCAGTCTTGTTGTTTACTGACCGGATGTTTAATAGGCCAGTTCTAAGCTGCCTTCCAGGACGGTTGCTATGGCGCTGAAGTCTTGGATACACCAGCCCAGGTCATGGAGGATCCTGCGGGGTTGGAGTGGTGGTACGAGGGCCTCGGAGGACCACCTGGTTGGAATTTATTTGTGGCACAGCATTTAATAGATTTAATCAGCATTTAAGCAGCACGCTATTTCTGAAAATAGCCACTTTTTCTAATAAATAATTTGTTCATTTAATTCCTTCTTAACTTTTTGGAGGTGGAATTATTCTTTTACCACCCTCAGAAGGCAGAATTTTTTACAACACAAATTAATAAACTACTTAACATTTGATTAGTTTTGCATAGTAAGAAGCACAGCCGCAAACACACCAACACTTGGACCCCTATTGAATATAGTAGCATCTAAACGCTCTTGTTCAATATTTCGACTTTTATCGACAGATATGTTACTGTCAGCTCTCTACCACTCGATGTCAAAGTTGGTAGACATCCACCCTCTGCCCTAGAATTTGACTTTTGTCAACATTCCTCCTCAAAGAGTTAATCAAATTTAAAATGTTAGAGAATTCACAGGATCTGGATGTACATTGAATTTGCCATTTTATTTATAGGCACTGAATAATTATGTGTTTTTAAAGATTCTGAAACCATCAGACAAGAAGACTAAATATCAATATGGTGGGCTAAACTCTGGACGACCATCTACTATATCAGTGAAGTAATGCCTTCCATCTGGATATAGAAAAGATTCAGACTGCCTTTTAACTTTGTGTCAGTTTGTCAGAATAACCAAATATAAGAAACATGTATAAAAATTACCTATTAAACACTGCTTTCATAGAAAAGTAGATGTTAGTCATAGAGTCTTGAGACATGAGGGAAAATACATTTTTTTCTTCTGAATTTAATATCTGCAAACATTTGTTTATTAAATCATTTTTGGGTATTTCATATTTGTAGTAAAAGTGCAGAATTACATGAAACAAAAGTGACTGTTGAGTAACTAAGGATCTTCAGTAGTGTCTATTATAATGCACTTGGCACTAGTCATTGGTCACTCTAAAGTGAAATCATAATTCACCAGTATCAGGTTTCAGTGAGTTGTATGTTGTTACAATGTCATAATGTTTACTGAAAGCTTCTATGGTTATGTGTAAGGCTAAAGATGCAATTGTAAAGTTATTATTTAAAATTCGTAATTACCGTAGTTGCTTTTATATCATATGTTCTTCCCAGTAAGGTACTTGTTATTAGAAAATCGTCTATGTTAGATTTCTGATTCATAGAATTGTTGTTATTGCTTTATACATGCATACTATATAATACACAAGGGCAAATGCTTTCATTTCTATATGCTTAATTACTGTTGAGGGCTTGAGGCTTTCTTTTTCTTCAGATAGAACAGGTCTGTCAAACCTGTGGGCTGTATGCGACCCACAACTGGATTTTATGTGGCCCACTTAAAATGTTTTAAATTTCTAAGCACAAGCCATAAATTTGGCTACTTAATCAGAGAAAATCGTGTTATGTTACAGTTACTTACTTATTGCTCAGAAACGCCCTTAAATTATATATTTCCCCGGAAAGTCTGGCACTAAACTCTTTCAGCACATTGTGTTTAAGCATTGCACATGCTTTGTGCGCTGATGCCAACTGCGATAGGGCAAGAACTCCAGGAATCAACTAAAGTTATCATTTTCTTTGGTAATCAGGATATTGATTTCTTAGGTCTCAGCCGTAGTTGTTGTATGGATTATGGTAGTTTAGTTAACTAATTCATTGGTAATTTGGTATGGCAGGTATCTATGCCGTATATTAAAACTGCCTAGTTCTGTGAAAATGTTCAATGAAAAAGACATAATAAAGGTACCGGTATTGCATATAATAATGGTTCCCCAGTCATTATATATATATATATATTAGGGTGTCCCTTACGTCAATGGTATAAAATTTTTTTGCGATAAATGCGGTCTGACCCCATAAAATGGTTCAGTTTATGGAAAAAACACTGTGTTGAGAATTTTTTTCAAGTATTGAGATATTTAGAGGTTGCTCAAACACTAGAAAGTGTCTTTAACTAGATGTTCATTGCGCACTGTTGATTTTCGGTTTGAATGCATTGCCAAATCCTCATTTTGACCCATTAATAAACGTTTGAGGGACTGTGGGTATTGTTTTTGACTCTCAGCTATGACCTGTAGTACTGTAGGTACTGCAGCTGTTCTTCATTCCTATAATCAGACTGCCAGAGAACTGCTGAATTAACGCCTCGCTCTGCGTGGTCATTTGTGACTGCAATTTTTCGAACGGGTGAAACAAGTTCAAACAACTGCCTTGTACTCATCGCTACTTTTCCACTCTGAAGTTGGTAGGCTCAGGAAGGTCTGACTTAATTTGAACTTAGTGAAAAATGACCTTGTGTTTTTCATCAAGAAGTCAGCAAGTGACTTGTTTTCCAATGCAGCAGTGTAATTTCGATGAGTTTGACGCGTTTGCGTAGAGAATCTTCACCAGCAACTTGACATATAGCTGTAACCATGTTGTTCTTGACATCATTTGGTACATTGCTGTCAAAGAAAGCCAATACGACCAACTTCTCTGAGAGGTACCACAAGTGATCTGCGAGCTTCCGTGAGATTGTTCAAGAAATTGCTGGATTGACTGATTGGTATGTCAAGAGTGACTTCATAAGTGTAAAGTCATTAAGAGTGGATGTAACAGTGAACGGTGCCATGACCCAAGCTTTTACATATAGCACGGCATAAAATATACACAGGTCACGCAGACCCTTCTTCTCTCGACCAGTGTGAGCGAACAGTGACCTAAGCATCCATATACCTTGAAGGCGTAGATGACTTTAGCCATCCAGAGTGACTTGTGCATTAGGCCTACACCAGGTGTGTGGAAAAGCCATTCAAGAAGTGGTGAAACACAAAGAAAAATGAGTTATTTCCATCAGCTCACGGTAATCATCACGTGGTTGAGCCTCCGTCAGAGCTGATAATAAGAAACTCACTAATTTTGTCTTTGCTGCTGGATATAGGGTCCATGAGATGCAGCTACCACGTCAGTCGACGAATCCTCAAATCGATCTTGATTAATGTGGGACCAATTGGATTGAAATCTCTCAAAGAGAAGGATTTCAGGTGCTGAAGATGAACTCATTGCCTCAATGAAAGCATCGCCAGTGTCCAGTTCCAGTATATGGTGTCGACTTGCTAAGTGCAGAAGATCACGCCCAAGCAACTGTTCTAGTATTGCACAAGTTCCTAATTCAAGACCAGTGTTGCTGCTTGTCGTATCAAGGCACAATCCTTGCATGTTGTCAACAATTTGCCATGAATTGAGTGCTTCAAAGACAGCATTTGCTTGTGCAACTCCAGTTCTTGCAGGAATCTTTGGCACTGCCATTTTTAGAGCCTGTAGAAACTCAGGGATTAACAATTTGGGAAATCTGTTTGCAATGAGGGAAAATATAGCTACTGGACAGTTTACAGAATAAAAGTTACAACTCTGAAATAAAGAGAAAGGTTCTCTATTGAGAGCTAAACATTGAATACCAGGAAAGGAGTAATTTGTTTCTTCCATTTTTGTGACTCTACAGTGAGGACACTTTTTCCAAAAGACAACGTCTTACTCTTGTGTTATAAAATACTACTAGTAATGAATAAGTCCAGAAAGTTTCAGCCCCCTAGCTATGATATTTCTGAAGTTACAGAGGTCTGAAGTTGTGAGAAATTTAAGTGGCTGCCGCGAAACGCCAAAAACGACCCATCCCAGGTGCTATAAAAGTTGAATATCTCAAAAATTACTAAAGAGAGCAGGCTAAAATTTTGCTATGTTTCAGATGGATGTTTACGGAGCATTTGTGGTAAATTTCATAATTTTTTGAGATAGTCATTGGTTGAATTGACACGGAATGACTCCAAATTTAATGATTCATGTAAACTTTGACCCATTTGAGCTACCTGTAAACAGTGAAATTTTTTCTTCTAATTTTTTACTCAATGTTTTTTATCAGAATGGAACCATTTTCAAAGGTCAGACCTGCTTTTTTTGAAAGTTGGTTTTTAAGGGACACCCTAATATATATAGAACAACCAAATTGTTTAATCAATTAATTGTTTAATCAAAACTGTATAATCAACGGAGCGTTTAGCGAAGCGTCTTAATTGCAGCTTGACGAATCGTCCTGATTGCTTACACATTGTACTACGCCACTGAGGGCGCAGCACCCCGTGTGGTGCCGTAAGCCCTACTGGGGACGCAGTCCCCCGTGTTGGGCCGTAGCCTGTAGACCTACTGGAAAAGGGTGCAGCCTCCCGTCGTAGACCAAGCCCCGAGGGAGGCCGTATGCCCCATTGAGGGGCGCAGCCCAATGTGTGGGGCCGCAGGTCCAACTGGGGGACGAAGGCCTTACTGGGGGTGCAGCCTCCTGTGGGAGACCTAGCCCCCCGTGGGGGCTGTAAGCTCCACTGGGGCACAACCCCAGGGGAGAAAAAGTCCCAGCCCTCCATGGGAGACAAAGCCCTTTAAGTCCGTAAGCCCAAAAGGAATTGTATGTCCAAAGAAGCCCTAGGTAATGCTGGAGGGCGCATCTCCCGTTGGAGACCAAATCCCAATGGAACCGTCTCCCCAAACCGTAGTTGTAGGTTCCATTATGGTGTGCAGCCCCTGTGGTGGGGCACCCAGTCTGACAGTCAGGACATAGGGAAAATTTTAAATGATAACCTTCCCATTCGCTTTACATTTTCAGATTTTAAAAAATTGTTATATGTAATAACATGAACTTTTGTAATAAATCTGGAAGGGAGATAGCCACTCTCCCCCGTCATTTTTGACGGGTTAACAACTAGTATAATAATAACTTTCGGTTCTTGTCGGTTAATTCACCGCCAATAGTCAGGGCTGGATTAAGGTCCAAATGGGCCGGGGGCTGAGAAAAAAGGCCGTCACCTATACTGATAATCTCTGACGAGCAAAAAAGGTCATCGCCCTTTCAAATCGTACTGACGAGCAAAAAAGGTAATCACCCTTTCAAATCGTGCTGACGAGCAAAAAAAGATTATCTCGAAAATCGGTGGGCCTGGGGCTGCAGCCCCCTTAGCCCCCACCTTAATATGGCCCTGCCAATATTTTATTCAATAGGGTTTGGGTTAGGGTTTGAGTTAGGGTTAAGTTGGCTGTGATTTTACCGAAAAGCCCTTACATTTACCCAATGTTGGCGGTGAATTAACCGACAAGTACCTAACTTTCTCTATTTATAATATTAAGATTCTTGCTCTGTTTGTCCAGTTTGTCTGTTACCTACAAGCGTTCTGATTGGTCACCAATCGACGTTGCGAAGTCGAATGCGTAACCTCTGTCCTGGGCTGTGCACGAGGCTGTTGCCATTGTCAACCATTGTCTATTGTTTAATCAAAACTGTAACAATCGAATTGCGTGACCTCTGTCCTGGGCTGTGCACGATGCTGTTGCCATTGACAACCATTGTCTATTATTTTCTAATCAACGGAGCGTTCGAAGCGTCTTAATTGCAGCTCAAACCCCCGTTCCCTTTCCCTCTCCCCATCCCTCTCTCAAACAAACCCCCCTCCCCACCCCATTTCCACTCCCCACCCTCTTTCCATCCCCCTCCTATCCCAACCCCTTCCTCCCCTCCCAACCCCAAACCCTCTCCCAACCCCCTTCCTCCACCCCTCTTCCCAACTCCCCTTCCCTCCCAACCGTCTCCCAACCCCTTCCCTCCACCCCTCTCCCCATCCCTCTTCCACCCCCCTCTCCCCATCCATCTCCCAACCAACCATCCCTTTGGTTGAGCTTGGCTGTGTGCCTTCGGAATATACCCCCTTTCCCTCCCGAAATCTACCGCAATTTGACGCAAATGTGCAACGTCATGCCCTATAGATTAACATTATCAGATTTTTGCATAGCGAAATTTACCGCAATTTGATGCAAATGTGCAACGTCATGCCCTATAGATTAACATTATCAGATTTTTTTGCATAGCTACGGAAATCTACCGCAATTTGACGCAAATGTGCAACGTCATGCCCTATAGATTAGCATTATGAGTTTCAAATGTTCCGTTTAGTACTTTAAACTTTAAAGGTCCCTTTTTATAATTCTTTGCGTTTCTATCGATTCCTGAAATTTTTATCCCCGGGTTTCTTGCAAAGGAATTAATTATTCATCGATTATTAGTTAAATTTAATGCATGTTTGTGCAGCGCCGAATGGTGAATAGGAGCTTCGTATAGCACCTATATCTCAGCGGTTATAAACGTTAGAAAGACGCGTTTACGCTTCGCTTAAGGCTAATTTTATAGAGCACATTTAGGCCCGATTTGTGTAAGCAGTTTATGTTTAATTTGTTTGTTGGAATATTCGTTGCCTCGAACGAAGCGAGCCTGCACTGCGAGCGAAGAGAGAAGCGAGCGAAGCGAGAATTTTTTTAGTATAATATTAAGATCCTTGCTCTGTATGTCTGTTACCTTCAAGCGTTCTCATTGGTTCGCTGTGTGAGCGTTCTGATTGGTTGGCTGTGTGACGTTCTCATTCGCTACCTTCAAGCGTTCTGATTGGTTGGCTGGGTGAGCGTTCTGATTGGTCGTTCTGGAATCTTAGGCTTCGCGAAGCGAAATGCGACGCGAAGCGAACGGCGACGCGAAGCAAACGGCGACGCGAAGCGTACGTTGCAGCGTCATAGTGTTTACAACTCGCGAAGCGAACGGCCACGCGAAGCGAACGGCCACGCGAAGCGTTTGACGAAGCGTACGTTGCAGCGTCAGAGCTTGGCTACGTGGCGTATGTACATCATTGAAACGTTGTTCAGCAGCATGAATTCAATGATTGGGTTTTAGTATTATCCTGCACTGCGAGCGAAGCGAGCATCTTTCTAGTATTATAATAAATCCCCAGAAGAAATAGGCGTATCCCAACTATATTCAATATTCCGAAGTGTTTACTATTTAGCAACAGGGGCGTAGCCAGGAATTTGA
Organism: Metaphire vulgaris; assembly: GCA_018105865.1. Taxonomy (NCBI): domain Eukaryota; kingdom Metazoa; phylum Annelida; class Clitellata; order Crassiclitellata; family Megascolecidae; genus Metaphire; species Metaphire vulgaris. Next base: position 9,509,158 of record CM030837.1, read on the forward strand.
TTTGGGAGGGTATAAATATTTTGGGTGGGTATAAATCTTAACTATAAACCACATATAATCACATGTAAATCACATAAAAAACTTTAAGGTAGACTGATTTGGGGGGTATATATACCGATATCCCCCATCGCTAGCAATGAGACTAGTAATTGTTTCTCAATTTTTGATATTGCATTTTTCTTTTAAAATGCAACCAAGAATTGACTGTGCAAAACAAGGCAAGCACATCTATCTCATTAACAGTAATTATAATTGAGATAATTTGATGAAGTAGCTGAGTCTGGAAAAATGTGTGATTCAATCTATCGGTAATGTAATATTATTTATTCACTGTTTAATTGCATTTTATGATTGTCCGCATCGTAGCAAGTCGTCATAGAGATTTATAAACGTGTTAATATAGGACTATGGATAGCTCTATGTTATCTATAAAAGGCTATGGATAAGGGCTCATCCATTTAGTACTTACGCTAAAAAGGCATATTTTCACTGTCCCTCCCCCGTTGCACACAGTGTACATAGGAAATCCTACAAAATCCAACCCCTCCCCCTCAGTGCGTATGCATTATATGAATGGACCCTAACAGTGTTGAACATGGGGTATCCAATCCATCTGGTGACCCTTCTATCCAATCTATGCAAGAATCAATGGTCTAGAGTAACAGCAGCCAACACATCAAAGCTTTAGAATCAAAAAGGAGTGAGACGATAATGCGTTTTCTCTCCCAAGCTATTCAACATCTTGGCTGAAATTGTGGTGCGAGATACTTTAGAGGGGTTCCATGGTGGCATCCAACTAGGAGGAAGAAGAATCACAAATCTGAGAAATGTTGATGATATTGTGCTGTTTGCTTGGACTAAAGCAGAACTACAACTGCTGCTGGACAGACACGGCTGAAAGAATACAAGAGTTATTCATCAACTCTGACAAAATTCACACCATGTCAACTTCTTGTTAGGAAATTCGTTAAGACAAGTCGATGCCTTCGCGTACCTGTGTGTCATTATTACAAGCGATGTCAGGTTCAAGAAGGAAGTAAAATGACGTTTGGCAAAAGCCCGTGCAGCAAATGCCTTCTTGAACAAAATATGAAAAAATCGCGGAATATCACTGACAGCGAAGATTTGAATGTGGAATGCCTTGGCATGGCCAATAGCAGCATATGGCTGCGAGTTGTCAAAAAAATGAAACTCACATTAGAGGCTTTCAAGATGAAACAATTAAGAACAATTCTTAGAGTGCCTTGGATAGCGAAGAGGACCAACGAATGGGTAGGGTAGGTGGGGCAAGACGCCTATGTGAGGCAAGACGCCTATAGTCGAATCTGCTGGTATTAGGTAGTGCTGTCATCGGGCGAGTGTTTGGTCTGGTTTTTGTTAAGATTATCGCGTGGAAAAGATATTTATGAGCAAAAGCACATTTTAGTCACTTTTGATCTAATTGTCGCAATAACAAATCTGTTCTCCAGGTACGTTGGACATATTAATTTGTTTATTTACCGACGGCAGTTTAATAATAAATGGTCTTATGCACCAAAACAGCGTGTGCAAGATCTACTATGATACATGCGGTTCCCGTTAGGGTGATAAATTTGCAGATGTATGATTGGGGCAAAACGCCCACCATAGGCGTGGGAAAAGATGCCTATAGTGGGCATCTTGCCCCACATTTAGTCAGTCCTGATGCGCCAGAGTAGGCCATATAAAGTTATTATTCTAAGATTGTTTTGATGTAAGCCTAATGCATAAAAGTGTAATAACGGCTAGTGGTAGGCATATGTAATATTTTTTCGTGGAATTATTATCTCAGAAAAGGCCTGTTTGATTGCAGAAATATATATTAGGAAATCTGACCGAGGTAAGTAAAATCTCGTTAATTTCTAAAGCGCTTCCAAAAGATGCACCGAAGTAGCTCCTTATTCCTATGCGCTAATGTAATATTTTGAGGTAGCTACGGTAACCAGAAGTTGGCTGATGCTCTGAAGGTGCTTTCTGATGGGGTTCCTCTTATAAGAGTTAGCAGAGAGTATGATATTCCTGCTAGAACTTTGAGACGCCATCGAGACAACCGTACAGAATCCTGGGTCGGTGAAGTTGGGTTCAGCCAAGCAGGCTTTACCACAAAAAGCTGAAAAAGAACTTCATGGACACGTCACTACCATGCAACAATCATTGTATAGTTTACCGTAACTGTTCGCGATGTTAGACAACTGGCATATGATATTGCCGAACACTAGCCTACAACATGAAACACCCTTTCAGCACTGAGAAACAATGTGCTGGGAAAGACTGGCTCGAAGGATTTCTCAAAATACACAATCTTTCTGCCCGAAAACCACAGGGAACAAACCTGTCAAGGGCTGTAGGTTTCAACAAACTCAAAGTTCAAAAGCTTTTCACTCTATACAAGGAACTTTTGAAAATCCATCAGTATAATCCATCTCAAATTTGGAATATCAATGAAACAGTTCATGAACCCGCAAAAATAATTGCAACAAAAGGTATCAAACAGATCGGCTAGATGACCATTATTATTAATGGTCATAGACATCGCATCAAGAGAATTACCCAATGTCCTCCATGGGTTTCAGCATAATAAATTTTCTGTCAATGTAAGTAAAACATATTTTATACTATTCCACACAAAACGATTAGCTCAGTTTCACATACCTGATGCTATCACAGCTGGAAACCTCAATATTACTCGTACGGATCACACTAAGTTTCTCAGTATAATAATACAACAGCACCTAAATTGGGACCAACATATCTTTGAAATCTCTCAAAAATTACAAAAAATATAGGAATCTTAGCCAGAGTAAAATCATCACTTCCCTCTCATCACCTAGTCTTGCTATACAAATATCTCATATTACCATATCTAACCTATTGCAATCTGTCTTTGGAACTCAATTCCAGCCTCCCTCCGTAGCCTACGACATGGTCAAACAATAAGCTCCGAATCCTCATTTCCTTTAATTCCTTCACTATCTCCTCAAACCTTTAGGTCTAAACTTAAAACCTTCCTATTCGAAAAGTCATTTCCCCCCATAGCAACAACAACCTGACCCTCCGCCTCATAGATACACTGACCTTTGCCCGGCCGACAAACCACCCTGCCTATAGCTATGTGGCGAAATCCCCAAACACTCCGGGAGAGTTAATTAGAAATTTGGCCGAAACACTGGGTCCCCACCCGGTCTGGCGTGGCCTGGCTTGTGAGAAGACAACATTTGAAGGGTTTTTAGGACTTTATTCGAAAATATCAAACAAAACTTATCAAGGTTCACTTATCAATAAAAGCAGAGGGTCAATGCAACGAAACGTCAAACTAAGAAGCGCAATATCATGAAGAATTCGATGAGTTACAATCATAAATGATGCGACGAAGATTTATTTCCATGCAACGAAATATTAACCTGAGAGCACAAAACTGCAAGCAATCGGTGAGTTACAACCGTAAATGGTGCGACGATGAATGTACTCAGTTCAAACTACTTGTCAAGAACGTCTTATCATCATCTATGGCGAAAGTTAAAAGAACTTAGTATTCTAGTTATGGACGATCGTTTATGAAGCGACGATGCATCTAGGTAATCTTATCTATGACTACAAAGGCGAGATAGCGAGCGCCTAAACCTTTTAATGTCAGACAAAGTTAAACGAATCACAAACATCAATGAGGCGACGAAGCATCTAAACGAGCGTCTCAAGAATGACTTATTATTCACTATAACGAAGAAACAGCGAAATACTTATATGTCATGACTATAGGACTTAAAGAGCGCCTGAAATAGTGAAAAAGAACCAACAACCTTAACTGCCTGACAAACCACGAGAAGAAGAGGTCACCGTCCCCGAACTGAAGCACAAACGCCTACAATTACAACAGCACGGCATAAAAATTAAACTTACGCAAAACAAGCCCTAAATAGGGCTGATCCGCGAGAGCATGTGCTCTAAACCGGTAAGGCCCGGCAGCCGACACTCTGATGAGAGTGCTTTTTGCTCCGATGGAAGCGATAACCGGTAAGGCCCGGCAGCCGACACTCTGATGAGAGTGCTTTTTGCTCCGATGGAAGCGATAACCGGTTACGCCCGGCAGCCGACACTCTGATGAGAGTGCTTTTTGCTCCGATGGAAGCGATAACCGGTTACGCCCGGCAGCCGACACTCTGATGAGAGTGCTTTTTGCTCCAATGGAAGCGATAACCGGAAAGGCCCGGCAGCCGACACTCTGATGAGAGTGCTTTTTGCTCCGATGGAAGCGATAACCGGTTACGCCCGGCAGCCGACACTCTGATGAGAGTGCTTTTTGCTCCAATGGAAGCGATAACCGGAAAGGCCCGGCAGCCGACACTCTGATGAGAGTGCTTTTTGCTCCGATGGAAGCGATAAAGCTCTGATGAGCGTACAGCCGAGCCCGGCTCTGCAAGCGATGGCTCACAGGAGTCCGTAAAGAACTGAAGAACTGAGCGCGTTCTCGTGTTTATATAGCCTCTGGGACAGAGCAGCAGAGGAAGGGGAGGCTCCAGCCAATGAGAAAGCGACAGTGATCGGAGGTATGGGACCTTGCCCAATGGAAGCCGAGGTCTGAAAATTTGGATCACGTGACCAAGGAACGGAGCGTTCTGATTGGCCATAATGCTAAATGTCCATTGACATTTCAATAACAAATATCTAAATAATTAATGCGAAATGAATCTTAAATATGACAAAATCGGATTCAGAAAGTCGTGGGCTTTCGACTGATAGTTTATACGAGCCTTAAAGTGGCCTAGAAGCCGCAATTCGAGAGGTCGGATTTTAGCAAAACCACGTTGACACCGACGGCGCAAATGTTGCCAAAACTTCTTAAATAATCGTCCTAAAAATCTTAATTACATATACGATTACATAATAATAAACCGTGCATTGTCTTATATGACTGGATTTGTGCAAAAATATGCACATAGCGCACAAAAGAGGAGTATGCAAACGGCGCATGGCCGTGATCAAAAATCATTCAAAGCTCTCGAAATATGTGGTCCACAAGCTTCAAAGTCACTTTCGCTTGAGGGCAGAATTATTTCTGATCGTATTTCAGTGATTTCATAGGCGGATGGCTAATATTTGTTCAAAAATGAGAGTTTTGAAATCATAATGTATAAGAGCGTATCGGGAGAACCCCGTAGGAGCGCGGCCAAGAAAAACCGTAGATTAACGTAGCCGCGTATATAACTATACTAAAGAATGCAAATTCTCCACAGCTATTTCAAGAAAGATTAAGTGCATAAGAATAAGCAGCTACTGCTGTGCTGCTTTCCGGGGCGCTGTAGAAGTTTACGAGATTTTACTTTACTTTACTTTACTGTCCTGGGGAAATTATTCTAATACAAGCATAAATCTATTTCTCCTCCAAAAAAGGTGATAAGGATTATATCCCACTCCCCTTCCTCACACACTGATCCCCTTTTGAAATGCCTACATCTATTTCTATTAAAAGTCCATGACATTCAGGTTGTTCAGGTAGCTATTTTCATGTTTAAAATAAAAATATGCCTCTCCCTGCCCACTTTCAAACATACTTTAACCTCTGCTCTAATATCCACTCACATCATACACGAAATACTATAGACAATTTCTTTGTTAATACTACAAATACGTCGATATATGAGAAATGTCTTAGATTCTCTGGCCCAAAAATCTGGAATTCATTACCAACTGAAATTAAGAAAATTAGATCCCTCCATAAATTCAAATAAACTATTTCCAATTCATTAATCTCAAAATATATGTTACCTTGACTTTGTGATTATATCAGCTTAAAATCTGACTATGTATCTGCACTCTGCGCTTTCACTCTACACCATATGTTAAAATTTGCTTTCTGTTAATAACTTCCTTGCTGTATCATTTAATACATAGTATCTAATCTACTGGAACATGTTTATATTCAGTACAAGCCTATTGGTACACCAGGAAAGCAGGCCCTGTACAGAGAATGTTTCTCTTCTCCTGCTTCTCCCCTTAGTTTCTAAATCCTTAAATGTCACATTTTAAATATAATAATTATCTAACTTTCAAGTATTGTTATATTACATATTTTAGCATTTTTACCTGTACAATAGGGTGGAGTGACCTTTTCTCAGTGATGTCAATTATGTTAGGGTTATGTTTAGGGGCAGTCATGCAGACTAGACGCTCGAGATTTTGTTCCGTTGAGTTTGTTAATTAATTCGACAAATTTCAATATTGTTCTTGCGAATTTTTAAAATTTTGCTCTTTAATTTTAAGACGTTTTCAGCTGTTTATGTCGGTATATTTTTCTTTAACTATTTTTATTTAACTCCGCCATAATCCATAGACTTAGAATCAACATGACCTATCATCGCTCATTTCATTACCGTTACTATTTGTAATTTAACTCCAAGCATTTTCTTTTAGTATATCTATTAAATTAAATTATTTCACTCCACACTAACATCGGCTGCACTATTGACCTCATGCTGAGCTTGTGATCCGCTGCATGAGCTGAAAGACAATTTGACTTTTCTTCACAATTTTACTTTCCTCGTTAATCTCAGCCTGACATCATGACATTATTTCCTCTCTATTTGTTTATTCTAACTGTTCATTTCTTTTCCTCGAAACTTGATGTACGCAAACCGATTAATCACTGGACCTACCGCACTGCCGTTGATCAATACTCACATATAAACAAAATTCCTATCTCCTTTTCATTAACCCTCCGTTGTTCAAATCTTCGTATTCACCGTTCACTTTTCCGTCTCACGCGACGCTCAGATATCATCTTCATCCTTCTTGCTCTTTCAGGCGATATCCACCCAAATCCTGGACCATCCCAACCACACATAGCTCTCTGCATTCTCAACATTAGATCACTCACTAATCCTCATTTACCGCCCCGCATCATCATCAAAATATTCAACCTCATTCATGATATTCCTCGACGAATTTTCCTCCTTTTTAGGCTCTGCAGCTACAACACCACATGAGTTCTTAATTACTGGTGATTTCAATGTACATCTTGATAAGTGTGATGATCCCAACTCTATCCAATTCATACAACTGCTCACTCAGACTAACCTCACACAACACATATCTCTTCCTACTAACACTTTTGGACATACTTTAGACTTGCTCATCACGTCTTCTTCATCACTATCTCCAATTTCAGCAATTAGCCAATTCTCTCCATCTGATCATTTTCCCATCTTCTCCATTTTAAGTATCTGCTCGCCAACTCCTCGGCCTCGTGGCACCTACTCATTCCGCTGTCTTAACAAAATTGACGTAGCCTTGTTCTGTGACAACATTAAATCATCTGAACTAATTACTACCCCCCTTCTCTGCCGTCACTGATCAATATATTACAATTCTGTGTTATCCGGTCTTCTTGATAAACATGCTCCTATCATCACAAGACCTCTTTCATCACACAACAGCAAACCCTGGTATAACTCTTTCATTCATGCTTTCAAGTCATTTCGCAGACGTCTTGAACGAACATACCATAGAACACATTCTCCATCTGACCTTTTAAATCTTCGTTCCGCCACCAACCGCTACCATAATCTCCTTACATCTGCCAAAAAGAAGTACTATTCTAACATCATTTCAACAAATAGCTCAAACCCACGTAAGCTCTGGAAAACTGTAAATGATCTTTTCCATCGCAAAGAATCAAAACCTCTCCCTCAATCCATTTCTCTGTCAGAACTTGCTGAATCTTTTGCTAATTTCTTCTCTACAAAAATCTCTAAGATTCGCAGTGTCCTTAAGTCTTTCACTATTGCTCAAACCACCTCTCCTCATTACCCTCCTCCCCCACAACCTCCATGCAATTTATCCAGCTTCACTCCTGCAACTGATGAAGAGGTATCCAAACTGCTACTTTCTCTTCGAAACAAACAATGTAAATCTAGATCCCATACCTACCTCTTTACTCAAACAGTGTGTCATCGTGCTTACGCCTATCATAACTAGAATCATTAACCTCTCTCTTACCTCAGGCACTTTCCCATCTTCATTCAAAAACTCTTTTGTCACTCCTCTCCTAAAAAAGCCTGGTCTTGACAGCAGAGAAGATCAAAGTAACTATCACCCCATCTCAAATCTTTCACTTCTATCAAAACTTACTGAGAAAAGTGTGCTTTCGAGACTGACCGAACACCTTTCAAATAACTCGCTATATAATGCTCATCAGTCTGCCTACACTAAACATCACTCAACTGAAACCGTTCTCGCCTACATTCATCATGACAGACTCTTAACCGCATTTGGTCTCCGACAAGTTACTGGCCGTTGTCTCCTTGACCTCTCTGCTGCATTTGATACTAAATATCACAAAATTCTGCTCGAACGACTCTCTCTCTCTCTCTCTCTCTCTCTCTCTCTCTCTCTCTCTCTCTCTGGTTTGGAATATCTGAAAAAGCTCACAACTGGTTTTCATCTTATCTTAAATCTCGGTCTTTTCAAGTGTCCTGTCTTAGCCAAATTTCTCTATCTCACAGTGTAGATTTTGGAGTGCCTCAAGGATCTGTTCTTGGGCCTGTACTGTTCAGCCTTTACACCACACCGCTCTCATCTTTAATTAATTCCCTTAATTTAAATCACCAACTCTATGCCAATGACACCCAGCTATTCCTTTCCTTCTCACCTCTTTCATTCAATGCTTCTATTATTGAGCTTGAATCTGCATTCTCATCAATTTCTGCTTGGATGTCATCTAATCTCCTCGCTCTTAACCCATCTAAGACAGAGTTTCTTTTAATTGGACTACCCCAACAACTCAAAAAAATTGACAATCATAAACTAGTTTTGGCTCCTGACACCACAATAATCCCTGTTCCAACTGCTAGAAATCTAGGATTCAAATTTGATTCTTTTCTAAACTTCGAATCACAAATCTCCGAACTATCAAAAGCCTGCTATGTTCGTATTCGTGACCTTCGCCGCCTACGTCCTTGCCTAGATACTAAAACTGCCTCCACAATTGCCACCTGAATAGTCCACTCCAAATTAGATTATTGTAACTCCCTCTACTATATAACCTTCCCAAAGCCTCTATCAACAAATTGCAATCAATACAAAAGGCACTTGCTCGTGCTGTTACTAAGTCACCTAAATTCTCCCATATTTCACCAATACTAAAATCATTGCATTGGCTTAAAATAACTGAACGTTCCAATATAAGATAATAACACTTACACATAGCTCACTTCAGTCATCAAAACCTGTCTACCTTAGATCACTATTAACCCCTCAGCATCCTCGACCCACACGTTCATCATCTTACCTCACTCTGTCACGCCCACTCAATCAGTCATCCCTGAAAATTTGCAACCGTGCCTTCTCATACGCCTCACCTGAACTTTGGAACTCGATCCCAGCTTCCCTCCGCAGACTTGGACACTTTCAAACAATAAAATCTGATTCCTCATTTCCTATAATTCCCGCATTATCTCCTCAAGTCTTCAGGTCTAAGCTTAAATCCTTCCTTTTTCTAAAATCATATCCTCCATAGCTGTAACAACCTAGCCTCACTGCCCTTTGGATGTTGACTATTGCCTGGCTGATAACATACCTTCTCCATAGCTATTTTAAAGAGGCTGAGCGTCTAAGAATAAGCAGCTACTGTTGTGCTGTTTTCCAAGGCGCTATAGAAATCCACGAGATTTTACTTTACTTACTTTACTTACTTAAATGTCGTGGCATTGCGCAGTTGCTGAGTATATAAATGAAGACCTGCCGAAAATGACACTTCGAAAATTACATAGTAACATAGGCCTATTCGCATAAATAAGCACTGCACAAAACGGCTTCAAACTTAACTAATAATCGACCTAAAATCTACTTTTACGATACGACTATAGTATTTATATTCGGGAATAATAATAATAATTATGCACTTCTATAGCACCATTTATAATACCCAATGGCAGTGCTGAAAGTCAGCCGGAACTGAGTTCCGGCACCTTTTTGGACCATGAAAATTTTTTCCATCATTTTTCAAATATTTGTTCCAATATTGTAAAAGCACCCTGTACTTGTTGCGAAACTATTAAGCTAAGAGAAGAAGCGCTATAGAAATGTAAATGATGGCTACCCATAGTTCGTTAGGGTTAGGGTTGCGCCAAGAGAGTTCCTGCACCTTTTTCACAGACTTTCAGCACTGCCCAATTGTATCAATCGATGGTACCCAGGGCCAGTGTTGTATGAAGTACTGAGTTTGAGTACTCAAGTAAAAGTACAAGTATTATGTCATTTTTTTACTTAAGTAAAAGTAAAAGTACTTATAAAAATAGTTACTCAAGTAAAAGTAAAAAGTACTCCTCAAAAGTTACTTTTAAGTAAAAGTAAAAAGTACCGTGACAGACGGAATCATCAACAACTCCACATTATCATGCCAAATCACATTTTTATTACTACTTTTTAGCAGCATGCAGAAGCCTCAGCTAGCAGTCAACACGTACACATTTACACCATTAACTGCATTAGCACAAATGCTGGTTTCACAAAGCCGTAAGAGGGCAGGGTCAAGCTGTCCCGGGCGCCGTCCTCGAAGGCGCAATTTTCGCACTAAGTCCTTAATTTTTCATACCACTTTCCTCCGGCGTGAAAATAATGTTGATCAGTAAAAAAAGGTCATCGCCGGTTTTCATACTGTCACAGGTTAAAAATTTGTATGTTGTACGTTGCCGTGAAAACTCGGGTAAGCAAAAAAAGGCCATCACCGGAATTTAGGGGCGCAGAATTTATACCTTGCCCCGGGCGCCGACTGCTCTAACTGCGGCTCTGTGATTGCATGTAGGTCTAAGAAAGATCAAGTTTTCAAACAATCTGTCAGTCATGCGTGTACGTTTGTTGGTCATTAATTGTCAACCCTGTGCGACTAAACACGGGAAGTTGTGAAGAATTAAACAGATACTCCAGTAAATGTATCGAAATTTGGCGATGAGAAATTTTACTTGTAACGAAACGTGAAAGACATAATGTAACGAAGTAAAAGTACTAATATTTGAATAAAAACTTACTTCGTTACAAGTAAAAAGTACTGGGTAAGTTGTGTACTTCGTTACAGTACGAAGTACTCAGAATTGTACTTAAGTAATGTAACGCGTTACTTTTACTTCGTTACCGCGCAACACTGCCCAGGGCTTCTATCCCTATTTAAGGCGGGCGCAGCGGGCGCCCGGGAAAAAATGAGGGGGGATATTTTGCTACATAAATTCAAATATTCAGCAGATTCTTGTCCGAACAGCCAGACATTCAATGAGCAAACATAGAGAGGCTGTGTAGTTTTTACGACATTGATGCAGCAAATGTAGCACGTGATTTGGCGGAGTTCAGACCGGCCTTTCGAAAAATATAAAGCCCCTGCCTCACTTAAGGATTTAGTCGGCGAACTTTGTCGTTGAGTTTGTCGGCAAACAAATCCACCGACGTTTAGTCTTGTCTGGAAGCAAAAAATATGCCACGCCTACAAACGCTGATGTAGCTCAAAATTTTAAGACGGCTGACGATGAATTAATAATATATAATATAACAAGGTTTAAAGTGGTTCAGTAGGGACTGCCCTGTGTGAGAACCACTGTTGAATTTGACACTTTGTTATTATGTTGATTAATTTTGACTGTTATTGCATCCGCACATTCATTATCCGGACAAAAGAAATCCCCAAAAAGAGAAAGGTCTGGTGAGACCTTGGATACGGTGTAGGGAACTACACGGAGCCTACCATACCCTATTGCAGGAGCTCACCGAGGTAGACCAACAGGCATTTCACAATTTTGTGCGGATGGATTTTGTAGCCTTTGAGAATTTGTTAAGTTTCATTGAGCATGACCTAGCAAAGCAAAACACCAGGTTGCGCCGAAGTTTGTCAGCCAGAGAACAACTGTGTATAGCAGATAATAGCACTCAGGTTTTTAGCAACAGGTAATTTGGAAATACTTTCATGACCTAAAAGTATACTGGTGCCGTATACATGTATAGTTTAAATATTATTACTGACATAAAGTTACATGTCCATGTGAATTCTTACTTCTTTTTTAAAGTTGCATGTAATTTTAGAGTTTTTTTCCTTCAGAAGATTCAATGATGAGTCTGCACTATCAATTTCGAGTGGGACGGCGGACAGTGAGCAAAGCCGTAGAAGACGTTTGCAGTGCTATATATAAACGCCTGAGACATGATTATTAGTGCTGTTACGGTTAACCGAACCGAACCGAAACCGCGGTTTTTCGGTCAAAACCGAACCGAACCGAAACCGCGGTTTTGACCATGCAAATTGGACGGTTTTCTTCCGTTTTAACCCTAGGTTAGGGTTAACGCTAACCCTAACCTAGGGTTAAAACCCTAGGTTAGGGTTAGGGTTAACACTAACCCTATGATCTCTTTTTTCAATGCATTAAATGCATTTAATGCATTTTGAATGCAGTTCAATCAATGCACAGCTTTTAAACGCTAAAATAACGAGTGTTGTTCTTCTGTCATGTCTATGTCTCTATGATGAGTCAGAGTCTGACGTCATTATTGAAATCAGTAAAAACAATTTTAAAATGGCTGCATTAGTAGTGTCGCGCAGTGCCAGTTTAGTGTGGAATGCCAATTAGCTCCGGACACCTTCAAAATTGAGGTAGACACCCCCACCCCAAATCCACAATCCTAGAAATATCCCTGAAGCTGACGGAACGGGGGCAAGCCCTGTTAGTGCCCCTAGTGGCTTTCACACATGCAGTAATGCCTCCTAGGCCACTTTAAATCATGACGAGTTTAAAATTAGACCTATTGGCAATTGCATCAACTGAAAAGAGGTTACTTAAATAAAGGGGCCGTCCATAAATGACGTCACGCGATTTTGTCACTTTCCCCCTCCCCCTCCCTACGTCACGCAACGTCGGACTCCCTAAAATATGACGTCACAACGGGCCGAACCCCATTTTCAAAAATCGCGTAACGTCATTTTATTTTTTATTTCTTATTAAAGTCCTCAAAAAGGTCATTCTTGTATTTTATACTCTCGAAAAACCCTGACAAGCAAAAAGAGGTCATAATTGTATCATTTTTCGTCTCCAAAATCTCTGAAAGCAAAAAGAGATCATAGGGTTAGGGTTAACCTATCGCTAGCCCTAGGGTTAGAGTTTGGGTTAACCCTAACCCTAACCTAGGGTTAAAAACCCGAACCGAACCGAAACCGCGGTTTTTCGGTCCAAACCGAACCGAAACCGACCAAGACTGCTCGAGGTGAAACCGTAACAGCACTAATGATTATCTGAAGGTGTGTTAATTATACAAAATAAAAAGCCATTCCAAGAAACATTTTCTTTCAAACTATCTAAATGAATTTGTTAGCGGTCAATTGTCTTGCGACCAGTTTGTGTCTATCAATTTATTACTCTCATGTTTGGTGGGTTAGGATGAGAGTTGCGCCTATAAATTACTATCGGACGAGGTGCTTGCTGTGGAAGAGCGCTTCGATCACCACCGTACAAGAGGTTCATAACCTCTGTTTGTAGTCTCATTTTGCAGAGTTCCTTCTCTCTCTCTTCTGGAACTTGCTTAAGTTTTAAGTGTAACGCCTTGAGAAAGAACCAATCGCCATCATCACTTTCGGCAGACGCTACATTGTTGCGTGACTCCATCATCGAACTTGTCAGTTTCCCTAATGACTGAACAGCCTCCACGAATACTTTATTGCATTCGGACTCCGTGGTCTTCTTTTTTTTCTTCCACTCCTTATTGAAACTCTTGAACAATATTTATCAGAGAGCGAATCGAGATCTTGTCGAGTTAATCGCAACATTTAATGATTTAAAACATAAAGCATAAAACATAAAGTTAAGTCATCATCAACTTAGGCAATCGACTGTTCGAGTAAATTGTTGCCACTATAGACACATATAAAAATATGCCAACACCCCTCCTCAACAATTTAAGGCTTACAAATCAAAGTTCAAACAAGTCCTATGTTTTGAACAAGATTTCTAGTTTTGACAGCTTCAAGGGGTTTAGTTAATAAGTCTGCTGTCATTTCTTCAGAAGGACAAAATTTTACATCTATTTCGCCCTTCTCAAATAAGTCCCTCACAAAATGATATTTTATATCAATGTGTTTTGTTCTGTTTGAAGATTTTTCATTTTGTAGCAGTTTCATACAACTTTGGTTATCCTCAAATAGAACTGTGGGTTTGATGATCCTTTCGTGAAGGTCCTCTAGAACTCTTTGAATCCATATGGCTTCTTGTGCAGCTTCGGATAAAGCGATATATTCAGCTTCTGTTGATGACAAAGTCACCATAGACTGCTTTTTACTTGTCCATGTTATAGGAGATCCAAAATATTTGAAGAAATATCCAGTGTTAGACTTTCTATCTCCTGAATCACCTCCCCAATCAGCATTGACATAACATGCCAATTGATTCGGATTCTCATCCTCTGCATTTCCCAACTGCAACTTCTTCAGTTTAGTACCACTTAGGTATCTGAATATCCTTTTAACTTCTACCCAATCTGCTTCTTGAGGATTTTCCACTTTTCTAGCAAGTATGGATGTTCCTACTGCAATATCTGGTCTAGTGTTTGTGGATAAATACAGTAATGAGCCAATTGCTTTCCTGTATATTTCCTTATTTTGCATGGCTTCATTGACTTCTTGTCTTCTTTGATATCCTGGATCAACTGGTATTTTTGAAGTTTTGGCATCTTGGAGTTTGAATTCTTCCAATTTGCTTTCTATATATTTCTGTTGATGAACAAAGAATGTGCCATGTTCATCTCTTTCAAACTGCATGCCCAGATAGTATTTGAGATTACCTAAATTCTTCATGATCACTTGTGTGTTCATTTGATTCTCAAATTCCTCTATCATACATGTGTTTGTGCTTGCTTCTATCAAATCGTCTACATGTACTGTAATGTATATTTGATCTTTGCCTTTGTGTTTGCTGTACAAACAGTCATCACTTTTACTTCTGTTATAACCATTTGATTCCAGAATTTCATGTAGTTTCTTATTCCATTCGTTTGCTCCTTGCTTTAAGCCATATAAATTCTTTGTCAGTTTACATACTACATTGCTTCCACCTCTATGATATCCATCCGGTTGTCTCATATAAACATCATGTGACAGATCACCATTGAGATAGGCTGACTGAATATCATAGTGCTTTACTATCATTTGTCTCTTTGCTGCTATAGTGAGAAGCATTCTGACAGTTGTCATCTTCACCACAGGAGCAAACACTTCATCATAATCTTCGCCATACTTTTGCGAATAACCTTGGGCTACTAGTCGTGCTTTATATTTTGAAATATTTCCTGTTTCATCTCTTTTGATTTTGTAAACCCATTTACTTCCTACAGGTGTTTTGTTCTCTGGTAAATCGACATAAATCCATGTCTTGTTCCCTTCCATATTGTCAATTTCTTCATCCATGGATTTTATCCATTCTTTAGATTCTGGACTTTCAGAAGCTTCTTTAAAGTTTCTAGGTTCTCTTATTTCTGTAGTAACCTTATTTATCGTTTCAATCAGTCTTGCAGGCGCTTTACCTTTATTAGTTCTTTCTGATCTCCTCAGTTCTTCATGAGGTGGGATGATTTGATCGTCACCAGTTTCAAAGTGAACATCTTCTAAAACAACTTCTACATCGTTTTGATTTGTCATCTGTTGTTGGTCTTCTATTGGCTCTTCTGGATCAAAAATAACTGCGTCGTTGTTTGATCGATTTAAATGTGTATCGTTTTCTATAAAAGTCACATCTCTGCTTATGTAAATTCTGTTGGTGTTTCTGTCTAGCAGACGATAACCTTTCGTGCCATTCTCGTAACCAACAAGACATAATTTTCTAGCTTTAATATCCAACTTAGAGCGCTTTTCATCTGGAACTTTGGCATAAGCTGTACATCCAAATGTTCTTATGTAGTTCAAGTTGGCCTTTTTTCCATTCCACATTTCATAAGGAGTCATATCCTTGCCTGTGACTGGTAATCTATTCTGTAAGTGGTTCGCAGTCATTGCTGCTTCGCCCCAATATTTATCTGGAAGGTTAGAACTGATTAACATGCTTCTTATCATCTCAGTTAAATATCTGTTCTTTCTCTCCGCACATCCGTTCTGTTCCGGTGTATATGGATTAGTTAGCTCCATTTGTATTCCTTCGTTCTTTAGGAATCTTTTCAGGTCTTCATTGAGGTATTCCCCTCCTCGATCTGACCTTATTCTTTTGGGCGTTATTCTGAACCGTGTCTTTGCATACTTCACATATTCTTTAACCTTTTCAGTTGCCTGTGATTTATTCTTCAAAAGATATACTGTGGTATATTTGCTGTAATCATCTATCATTGTCATGAAGTATCGATTTTTGCTGGGTGTCTCAGTTGAAAAAGGTCCACAAATGTCTGTATGGATTAATTCCAGAATTTCTTTAGTTCCAGATTCCGAATGCTTTGGGAACGGTTTTCTGGTCATTTTTGCCTTGATGCACACTTCGCATATTGTCGATATCTTACATGGTTTCATGTGAAAATCTGGATGACTTTTCTGCAATGATTTAATTGCTTGAGGATCCCTGTGTCCAAACCTTTCATGCCAGATGTGAATACAATCTTGATTGCATGTTTCTGTAGTTTTCAATGCCTTTTCATTTGTTTTGATTTCATAAAGACCATTCACTTCAGTCAGTGTGATTATTCTTTCATTGTCTTTGATTAAGTGACACTTGTTGTCTTTAAAGTGCACTTCAAAACCTTTCTGAACTATTTTCTTCACTGAGAGTAAATTTCCCTTCAAGTTCGGCACATATAGGACATCAGAAATTTTGACTGTAATGATAACTCCATCTGTATTTTCACATTTCATGATACCTTCACCAGTACCACATATAGGCAATTTATGTCCGTTGGCTAGTAAGATTTGCCCACTTTTCTCTTTAAATTTTGTGAAGAATTTCTTATCGGCACACATGTGTGAAGTTGCTCCAGAGTCAATACACCATGAATATCTATCACAGTTTACTCTTGCTTGAAGACAATAATTTGTATTAGGAATTTGTTGATCCTCTTCTATACATTGTCTTGTTTCACAGTTAATTTTCATGTCAGCTCTTTCTTTCCACTGCTTATACTTTCTGCATTCAGATTTCACGTGGTTTTTCTTATGACAGAAGAAACAAGTTACTTGTGCTTTATCGTGCTTTAACTGCACTGGCTTACCTTTAGCTTGCATCACCTTCTGTTCATGGTTTCTGCTTTCAGTATAAGTTTCTGTTCTTCTTTTATATTCTTCTAGAAGTTTCATTTTTACCATTTCTGGAGTTAAATCCTCCTCTGGTCTTGTCTCAAGAGCTGTTATCATTGTGTTGTAGCTTTCTGGTAAGCTACTGAGTAGAAATGCTACTTTAAGTTGTTCTGCAAAGTTTTCTCCAAGTGACGTTAATTGATCGATAATATCGTCTACATTCGCCAGGTGGCTCTCCATATTACCATCTTCAGATAACTTAAGATTGCATAACCTTCTCAATAAAAATACTTTATTTGAGAGAGTAGACTTCTCATGGTACCTTTTTAACGATAGCCATGATGTTTTAGCCGTAGTTTCTTTTCTGATGAGATGCAACTGGCTGTCGTCAACGAGGAGTCCGATCATCGCCCGTGCTTTACCGTCTCGAATTTTCCATTCGTTAGTAACGGGATCAGGCGTTTCATCATTGATGACATTCCATAGATCCTCTTTAATTAGTAAGAGTTCTAATCTGAATTTCCATGTCTGGTAGTTCGTGCCGTTCAGTTTCTGAATCTTTAATGATGCAGATTCCGCCATTTTCCTTTGTTAAAAGCTTGCGCCACGCGTTCGACTTTATGCGTTGACGAAACAAGGAAACTTTAACTCACTGAATGACGAAGTTCTCCGGATTATGCGTCTCTGGTGCTGGGTCCGTAACCTATTGAAACTCTTGAATAATATTTATCAGAGAGCGAATCGAGATCTTGTCGAGTTAATCGCAACATTTAATGATTTAAAACATAAAGCATAAAACATAAAGTTAAGTCATCATCAACTTAGGCAATCGACTGTTCGAGTAAATTGTTGCCACTATAGACACATATAAAAATATGCCAACACTCCTATCTGGCTCTGAAACTGCACTTTCGAGAGTTGAAGTGAAGCTGTGCGTCAAGTTGTCCTCATCCTAAACATGGTAACAGTTAGTAAAAATGATGCAATAACAAATTGAAACTATCAACGACTAGGAGCATAGTACTTGCATGCGTTTGCCTACACAATTTCCTACTGGAAAGGCAAATGAGAAGCTCTGATTCATCTGTGACTGCACCTGAGGCGCTTCATGACAATCTCAATGCCAATGATACTGCTATTCCTGAGGCACTCAGGCCATTACCATACATGCCTGGCAGAGTAAATGCTGAAGGTAAAAATGTACGACAAAAACTTGCGACATATTTCATGGGAGAAGGTGCAGTTGAATGGCAGTGGCATGCTTTTAAGTAGGCTCTTAAATCAGGATTCAGTATTAGTCGAACAGTTTTGGAATTCTGTAAAAATTCTAAAAAATATATTCTCAGTGGAATTTATATATAAAAAATATATTCTCAGAACTATGAAATACAGTATAATTAACTAAATCTGCGGCTTCACTAGGGAGCATTGGATCTTACCTCGTTTGATGAGTTTTCAACCGAGTCCATGGACTCAATGGTTGCGTCCATTTTAAAGGCTGCATCTAGGAATGCAACCTCAGCTACATATTTGTATGTCTTTGGCGGTTTCGAAATCATTGCACCAGAACCACTTTTCCCCAGGCTTAGTGACTTGTTCATTGCAATTCGATAGCGTCGGTATGCGCCATGAATGTTTTCAAACCTTGTTCTTACTGCAGCTATAAATAGAGACCATAATAATGTGACCAATACATGCCGACTTAAATCATCGAAAGTCATATATGTCATACTAGTAAATGTTTAGTTATTAGCAATTTGTCAACAGATAGCACAATGATATTAACACTTCTTGTTTTATCGCAGAAGCAAGTTATAATTATTTCAATGTAAACAAATGTGGTAAGGAACTTTTCAGTCAAAGTTAACAATGTTGATTACCAAATCCTTATGTCTACTTGTCTAAAGTCCTTTAGTCCATATGTTATTGATGAATGACTTTATGACACTATTCTTGATATTGGCGCACCCTATGTGATCATTAAAAGACGGGTTTTGTCAAATATTACACCTAAATTGCGGACAGACTGACTTTGATTATAAACTGAAATGTTGTAAAATTTAAGGAAATGCATGTCTTCAAATTTACTTACATTAAAAGACGAACCAGGTAGTAAAAACGCAGTTTAGGGAGGTTTAATGCAAGCTTATTACTAAACATCCAAGACTGAACATTTTTCAGACAAACCGATACATTTTCTAGTGACGCAGAAGAGGTTTTTATCACCAAAGGCAATGAATAACTGTGTATCGTCAGCGTAGAAATGATAGTCAGCAGAGAACTGTGAAAGAAGCGAACCAATGGGCATTATATAGGTCTATATATAAGGTGAAAAGGAGAGGGCCTAAAACAGGTCCCTGGGGAACACCAAAATCTAATTTAACTGAGTTTGACTGAGCACCGTTACAATAAACAGATTGACTGCGATGTTGAAGGTAGGATGTGAACCACTTTAACGCAGTAGGGACCCGATAGGCCTATGCCAAACCAATGTTCGAATCTATGGAGAAGGATTACATGATCTACGATTCTGCGGTGTCTAAAGCCTCAGACAAGTCTTGTAATATAAGTGCAGTTACCATGCCGTTATCCACGGGCCATATTAGACAAAATATAATCATGAACAGCCAGAAGAGCAGTTTAAGTTTAATGAAATTTTCGATATGCAGATTGCTTAGGCAATAAATGATTATGCCATGAAAGATGTACATTTGCTCGACTAAGCACAATGCGTTCAACAAGATAAGATATAAAATTTAAATTTGAGATAGGCCTATAGCTATAAAAAACATTTGGGTCTAGTGTTGGTTTTTCAGTAATGGGTGGACAAGAACGCTAGCATAGGTTGATGGAAAGGGACCTGAAGACAGAGATAGGTTAACCAACGGGTAATTATTGGCCCAAGCACACCAAAACACTGCTTAAGGATATGAGTTGGAATAGAATCCAGTAGACAGTGTATATTCGGCAATGAGAAAATAATTTAGCGTATTGTGGCGACCACGCGCCAGAGATAGCGAGAGTATTATAACAATATTAGTATGTCAACAATTTTTGGGCAATTTTTTATCTCCTCCTTCTTGTCAACAACTGTCAACTTTCAGTTCCCCCTATAATTACGTCAAAAACTTTTGACCCCCCCCCCAAGATCAACGCGACAGGTCCCAATAACAAGGTTATTATTTTTTTGCGGTGATGACCATTTTTACCATTTTCCCTGTTTTGCTCATCGAGTGTCAAAATGTGGTGGTGATGACCTTTTTTGCCATGCTTTTTTCCATTGTAATAAGTAGGCCTAGTATTCCATGAAATTTCCTATTTTTGATTATTTGTAAAAGTTAAATTGTTGACGTCAACTTCTCTTGACACCCCCCCCCTGTCAACAACAGTCAAACTTTTTCAAACCCCTTTAAATTGTTGACGTAATTAATGGACAGCCCCTTATTATTATTATTATTATTATTATTATTATTATTATTATTATTATTATTATTATTATTATTATTATCATCATCATCATCATCATCATCATTATTATTTTATTTATTTATTTACTATTGTTATTAAATATGTGCAGAATGGCCGGCGGACCTTTGAGAATCTGAAAATTTCTTGACGACCTTTTCTTTGCTTGTCAGTTGTCACCCCTTTTCCTCTTTATTCTTTTTTACGTCTTAAAAGTTGCTGATGTCCTTTTTGATTACTTTTTTTGCTTGTCACCCTTTTCACGCCCGTCCCGGGCCCCGCTTTAGATCACCTGGCCCCCTCTGCTTTAGAGTTATTATTCATATTATTGTTAATTATACATATTCATAGTCGGCCCTCCCTTCCAGGACCGCCGGGCTCCTGTGCACTTTCTTCTGCCCCCCTCTCGGCGGCCCTGGGCGTGATTTGACACGTATAAGCCACGCCTCAACCAATAGCTAAGCGACCGACTAGCGACATTGCTAGAGTCTTAATTTATATTATATATATGCTATAGAGTAGTGAGTAGAGATGGCAAATATCGTTAGAAATGAATATTCGTTACTCCGAATATATTCATTGAAGATATTCGTTAGAAAATATTCGTGAGAAAATATTCATTATAAAATATGCATAAGCCGTTAAACGTTACTCTGCTCGTTGGCTGGCAGTGGCGCGACCAAGTGTTGGAGTTGTGAAATTTGAGCTGGGGGGGGGGTTGAAGACTGAAAATGCATGACAGAAACTGCATGTACCAGATATGCGATTTTTGGGAGGGTTGCAAAGTTAGCTGAGGGGTTCAACCCCTTCCCCTCAATCCTGATGCGACCTTATAGAAAAGAATATAGAATAGATAGATATGCTACGGTAGTACGTCTTACATGTGCCCAATAGTGTACTAGGTTTATAGCATTGCAATGCAGCTGTTGGTTTCATCTGTACGTGTGACCTAACAGGCACAATAAAATTTAATCAAGTATCACGCGAAGTGCACAACTAGAATTTAAAAAGAAAAAAAACCTTTATTACATTATTATTTAAGTACACAAAGAAAGGAGGAGACATATGTGCTGTACACGTGTTGCAAATTTTATAGAAATATATTTAGGAATTTTGAAGAAATCGTAGTTTTTCTGCTGGGGGATTTTTTTGAGGACACCCTGTGTAGGCCTACACTAAATTAACGCGCGCAAAAGAGTAAAATTCCATGACGTAATCTAAATTGGATGCAGTGCAGTTGACTAGATGTTTATAGATGTTTATTATTATTACTATACGACCAACATCATAACCAAAAATACATGACTCAAGATACTTCATTAATTTATACTAGAAATAATCAAAATTAACACAAGAATACAAATTTAGTAACTAAACAGATGTGATTAAAATTTAACATAGAAAGTAATTATTTGATCAGAGGTTGATTATAGTAAAATGAGTGACGGATAACCGAAGGGAAAAGAATCCCGTAAGGTGGTTATCCCAATTTAAAGTTATGGCTGAATGGCAGAAAACTATGAGTGATTATAGTGTAAATGTATGTAAGTATAAGTTAGAAGTAGAAGTGATGTTGAAAGTAATGTGCTAGATCAGTGATGGGCACAAATTTTTATCCGAGGGCCGCAAAAGTGTCTGTGAGGAAAGACGAGTGCCGCAAATTTTTTCGGCATTTAGAATTAAATTTAAAGTAGTCTCCAAAACGACTTTAACATAACGTATTATATACAGTTCAATGGAAGGAGGGAATTGTTCTAGCACTGTACAAAGGCCGAGGACCAAAGACCGAATGCTCGAGTCACAGGCCAATCACCCTCCTGTCCGTTCCTGGGAAGGTGTTTGCCCACGTGCTTCTTGCGAGACTCAATCCACTTCTGACAGCGAAACGTCACCCACAGCAGTCCGGATTCACGGCGGGCCGATCCACGATGGACGCGATTCTCGCACTCAGACTCCTGTCCGAAATCCATCGGGAATTTAACAGACCGTTGCAGGTGGCTTACGTCGATCTGAAATCAGCCTTCGACTCTGTAGACCGTCAGGCACTTTGGATGGCACTCAGAGGTATTGGTGTTCCGACGTTCTTATTGAGCTTAATTAAAGACCTACACGAGGGCACGACTGCAAGAGTGCGCATCAATGGCATGCTATCTGAGACATTCTTCACTGCCTCAGGAGTCCGTCAGGGCTGTGTCCTGGCTTCAGCGCTCTTTTGCAGGGCTATGATGGACTGGATCCTGGAGCATGCTATTGGCCAGACCGGGATCACCCTACCGGAACATAGCTTCTCCGACCTAGACTACGCTGACGACGTTGCTCTTCTGGAAACATCCGTTATGAACCTAGAAACATCACTCAGTCAGATTGAGTCGACAGCATCCAAACTAGGACTACATGTGTCCTGGACAAAAACCAAGCTGCAGAATCTAGGTTCTGGAGGAGACGCAGGAGACATATACGTTAATGGACACCAGGTGTAAAATGTGTCAGAATTCACTTACCTGGGCAGTGTCCAGAGTTCTGATGGCAGGTGTCAGCGGGACATTACTCGCAGAATCGGCATAGCTGCATCTGCCATGAGATCTCTTCAAAATCTATGGCGTCAAAGACAGATACAGCTCGGTACCAAGATCCGTATTTATCAGTCCTGCGTCCTGCCTATTCTCCTATATGGTTCTGAGGCTTGGACTCTGCTTACACGAGACTCTCAAAGACTACAGGCATTCCATATGCGCTGCCAGAGACAGCTTCTCTGCATTCACTGGTTTGACTTCTTGACCAATGAAGCAGTCTCCAAACAGACTGCCCTCCTGCCAGTGACAGAAATTATCACGCGACGCCGTCTGTCTCTCTTCGGTCATGTGGCTCGCCAGGACAAGAACATTCCGGCCCATCACGCTCTTGCCTGCGCCATTGCTCGACGCACCGAGACGCGTCCTCCTCCGAGCTGGAGAAGAACTCCTGGTAGACCACGCCGTACAAGGCCCCAGCAGATCGGCGATGGTCTTCCTTCCACAATTCTTCATGAATGGCACTCAGCCATTGGTCGCGGTCACAACTCGCGCAACACGAGATTGGCACAACGGACCTCTGTCGTCCATGTGAACAAATGAATGAATGAATTATAATTATATACTGTTCAGTATAAGTAAATTACTAATGAGCCAAGACTGTAAATTTGAAAAAAAGTCAATGTTAAGAGCATTATTTCTAGTTAACGATTAAATGCCAGAGTGAAAATCCAATTTGAATGGTGAATTTTCCAGTGAGGCGTTGTCAAATGTTTCATATGTTTTAGAGGGCCGCACATTAATGCAATATTTTTCGATGTCGGGGGCCGCACAACATGGCTTCGAGGGCCGCATTCGGCCCGCGGGCCGCACTTTGCTCATCCCTGTGCTAGATATATATTTCTTAATAGAAATATAAATAAAATCCATATAGAATTAGAGTTAAATCAGTTCAATTGGTTTAAGTTATTATACTTGATTTAATCTAAGGAATTTTTTAACATTACATTTAAATAAAGAGAGATTATTATAATTCTTAATATTGGAGGGAAGTTTATTCCAAATTCTATGGCCTGAAAATGTAATCGTAAATAGTCTAGTTGTTGATGAGGCAAAAAGGATATGGAGGTTATTATTGTTTCTAGTTGATTTTACATCACATATATTGGTATTGTCAAGAAAATAGCTGGAGTAGAAAAATGGAGGTAGGAGTTTATTAAGGAATTTAATTATGAAAATTGATGCTTGATATTTATGAATATTTTCAATTTTTAAAATATTATGTCTATTAAAAAGATTTGTTGTGTTAATATAATCATGACCTTAATATAATCATGACCTTTAAAAACTAAAGACTAGTAGTCAAACTGCGTGAATAAAAAATACTTCAGCCGAATCGTTATTAGTTAATCTGGGCAAGTCGTTATATTCATTAGGGGTCCAGTAGTAGTCGTTAAGATTAATTGGAGCCCAATATTCGTTAGAATGAATATGAATGAATATTTATTTGCCATCTCTAGTAGTGAGTTCAGTCAGTCTCTCACACAGTCAGACTCTCAGTTAGTCAGTTGCTTCCTGGATACGAACAACAATAATAATATATGAAGTTTAATATATCTGAGTCTGTTGATTATAGTTTAACACTCTATAAGTTAACAGTACAAGCAAGTCTGATTTTTGGCTCGAGTTGGAACGAGCACGTGACACCGTTTCTACGTGATAATCTTCACTGGCTCAGGATTCCGGAGCGCATAGCCTTCAAGCGTTGCTGGCTAACATTTCGGGCGCTGTATGACACCTTTTGCCCTAGCTACTTATCGGGCCTGGTCATCAAGTCTACGGCGGGCGATCGCGGCTTCGCTCAAGCAACTGTCGTCAATTGGTGGTTCCTCCTCCGTCCAAGACGGCTGTCTTCGGTGACAGATCATTCCGGAGGGGCAATCCGAGTCTGTGGAACTCTCTGCCGAAGAACGTGACAATTGTGACCTCCTCTGATTTGTTTATCAAGTGCCTTAAGACGCATATGTTTAATATATCTTATAATGTTCATTGTTAAGCGCTTTTGACTTTAGTCTTCACTATGCTTACTGCGCTCTATAAATTGTCTTAATAATAATAATAATAAGGCGTTAGGAAAACGCCACAAAATGTTTAATTGCTTAACTGCATAATTCGCTGTCTATCATTAATAATTAATCCAATTAAACTAATTAATGTTAATAATCCTATAAATTGTAACGGATTTTTAATAAATTTTATTCCTGTGAACGGACGAAGCGAAGCGCTAGGCCTTAGACGGGGTCGCTCACCACCGCCAAAGACGACCCCGCCATCTGGGTCAATAGTTTAGTCTCAATTCACGGCATCTAAGCGAACGTGGCATAGCAGTTGAAAACTCCGCCTGAAGACCGGCGCGTAGTTAGGCGGCCCTGTAAGCTGTTGTAATGTCCACTTGAACACCGGCGCGTTGTGTGTGACCAGGGCCTGTCGGCGATGCGCTTTGCCGTCAGCGAAGCTCCCTATCACCGCTGACGACGACGCTGTGAGGTGGGTCCAGGGTTTAGCTTTCTGACGGCAAGTATTGGTCAATACAGTCAGCTGTAGCCGATTCCCTTCAAGCGCTGGTCTTAAAAAAGTGAAACTGAAAAGTTGTAAGATATGACACACATCTTGTTTTCGCCCTTTCGTAGCTATTATCGTGAGGCGATAGAGCAAAGCACAGCAGCGATTGAAAGCGAATGAGCATTATTATTATTACATTATCTAATCTAATCTTAAACTTCTCTAGCGGATCGACTTTATCTCGAGTATATACGGTTTTTCTAAGGCAGTCCATTTCAAATACCTTTAGTTTCTGCTCTAACTCAGCTGTAAGCGTCCATGTTTCTGAGTTGTAGAGTAGTACACTCAACACCAGAGACTTATATACATGAATCTTTGTGGGTATTTTGATCTTTTTGTTCTTCCATATGGTCTGTAGTCTTCTAATCTATATAATCTAATCTAATCTTAAACTTCTATAGCGCCACTTTCATAATGCACAGGAGCATCAACCGATGGCACACCAAATCCAAATCACTAAAGATCCAGGTCAAATCCAGGGTATCCGGCCGAACAAACGGGTGACAGTCTATGGTGGATAAGCCCGGTCAAAAAGATGGGTCTTTAATCTTGCTCTAAAAATTTGTAATGAATCTGCAATGCGAACATGCTGAGGCAATGAGTTCCAGAGTTTTGGGGCGGCCACTGAGAAAGCACGAGAACCAAGAACTGTCCGAGTATGGGAGATGGAGAGAACTATTGCAGACGAGGATCTGGTCGAGTATTTGTTTGCTTGTTCAGAAAGTTTTGAAAGAAGGTAACTGGGTTCCTTGTAGTAAAGTTGTGTCCTACTGCTCGTTCCGCCTCCGTCACAGACTCCGAAGTTCGGAGACAGGTCCTTCTCTCGCGGGAACCAATTGCTTTGGAATGTCTTGCCGACTGCAGTGACTGAGGTCAACTCCGCTGGACTGTTCCTGAGAGAACTAAAGACGCACCTTTTTAGTTTAGGTTATGGTTGACTATGTTTGTGCAGCGCCCTTGTCGTAGGCCTTAACCTAGTGCACGGCGCTATAGAAATTGTCTTGAAATAAATAAATAAAAAGTGTTTTGTATACCTGAAGGCAGATTTTAAAGTCTATCCTTTCTTTAATTGGAAGCAAGTGAATACCCTTACGGACTGGGGTTATGTGCTCACGTTTTGGGGTTTTTGAAACTACCCGAGCCAATGAATTTTGAACTCGTTGGAGTTTAGCCAGGTTTAATTTAGAAATGCCAAAAAGAAGGAAATTGCAATAATCAAGACAACTGGACACTAAGGCATTTGCCAAAAGCATTAATGCAGGTTTATTCAGAAATTTCCTAATACGATACAAATCACGAAGGTGGTAGTGAGCTACTTTACAAATGCTATTTGTGTGAGTTGAGAAGGAAAGTGTGGAATCAAAAATTACTCCTAGATCCCGTGGAGAACTACTTACAGGAATTTTTAAATCGCCAAGTTTAATAGAGTTTATAGATTCAAATATTTGTGAGCTGGGGCTTTGTGCCTAAAAGTACAAATTCAGTTTTAGCCGGGTTTAAAAGCAATTTGTTTGAATCCATCCAGGATTGAATATGAGAGAATGCTTGAGAAATAGTTTCCAAAGAAGATTCTGATGAAGACTTATCAAATGAAATAAAGATCTGAGTATCATCTGCATATAGGTGGTAATCTAGGTGATGGTTTGACAGTAATGAGCCAAGAGGAGTCGTGTATAAAGTGAACAAGAGAGGACCAAGAACAGAGCCTTGGGGGACCCCACAATTTAAATTAGCTGATGATGAAAAGGTGCCATTTGTGCAGACAGACTGAGTGCGAGGACTCAAATAAGTAATGAACCAGTGCAGTGCTGAATCAGAAGACCAAACCAGTGTTGGAGACGACGTAGGAGGATGGAATGATCCACAGTATCAAAAGCTGCTGATAGATCAAAAAGTATTAATGCAGTGACCTTGCCATCGTCCATTGCATTTATGATATGATCGTGGACAGAGAGCAGAGCAGTTTCAGTAGAATGATATTTACGTTATGCAGATTAATATTATTAGTATATTATACAACGTAGAGATTTATGAGATGGAAGAAATAAACACGCATCCAAATAACAATAGGCAAGACTTTGAACCTCCCCCCTTGAGATCTGAGGTAGAAGAAGCTATGAGGAAAACAGCAAACAAAAAAGCAGCAGGGATTGATGATGTCCCTATAGAATTATTAAAACTAGGACAAGATGAAGCAGTTAACATAATTCATAAATTATGTTGTAAAATATGGCAGACTGGAGAATGGCCTAATGACTGGCTAAAATCAATATTCATTCCAATACCAAAAAAAGGTGATAGCCTGATAGGAAAGAATGCACAAATTATAGAACCATTGCATTGATAGCACATACAAGCAAAGTCATGCTTCGAGTAATACTGAATAGAATTGACAAAAAGATGGAGGACGAAGTGGCAGAAGAACAAGCTGGTTTTAGAAAAGGGAGAGGAACTAGAGATCAAATAACCAATCTCAGAATTATTATGGAAAAAGCAAAAGAATATCAACAACCATTGTACATGTGCTTTATAGATTATACAAAAGCCTTTGATTCTATCTCTCATGAAAAGCTCTGGTATGTCATGCTAGATATGGGATTTCCAGCACATCTAGTACATCTTCTAATGAATTTGTATAAAAATCAAAAAGGAGCAATAAAAATCAATGACATAATAACAGACTGGTTTAGAATTAGAAAAGGTGTTAGGCAAGGTTGCATATTATCACCATTCCTATTTAAAATCATATCAGAAATGATAATGAGAAATGCATTAAATGGATTTAAAGGAGGGTCAAATTAGGAGGAAAAACATTCAACAATTTGAGATATGCTGATGATATAATCCTAATAGCAACATCAGAAGAAGAATTACAGCAACTGGTTGACAGAATAAGTTTGGAAAGCAAAAAATATGGCCTACACCTTAATGAAACTAAAACAAAAGTAATGACAACAAATGGAAAGAAAATTAAGATTACTGTTAATGAAAAGAATCTTGAACAGGTGGACAAATTCACATATCTAGGAGCAATAATCAGCAGTAATGGAAATCTTGAAGAAGAAATAAACTCACGATTAGGAAAAGGCAGAGAAGTAATGAGGAGATTAAAAACTGTCTGGAAAAGCAACAAAATCAGCATGAAAAACAAAGGAAGATTAATGGAATGTATGGCATGGAGTGTAGCAACTTATGGATGTGAAAGCTGGACCATCAAAAAGAAAATAAGACAAAGACTAGATGCCTTCGAAATGTTTTCTCTCAGAACAATGCAAAGAATATCATGGACAGAAAAACAAACAAATGAAGAAGTCATGAAAAAAGCAAATACCAAACGAAAATTTTTTAACATCTGCCAAAGACGAAAATTGAGTTATTTTGGTCATATACAAAGAAACAACAAAGATAGCCTACAGCAAACAATACAACAAGGTATCATGCCAGGAAAAAGAAAAAGAGGTCGGCCGAACAGAAGATGGGTGGACGACATAGAAGAATGGACTGGAATGGCTATAACAACAGCAATAAAAGCATCTAAAGAAAGAACTACCTGGAAATGCCTGATTCATGACGTCACCTCATCTTCAAATAATGAAGGAAAGAGGAAATGATGATGATGATGAGAGATTTATGTGGCAACTAATGCAGTGACTGCGTGGACACATTACAAATTATAAATTACAATAGATCATGCGAAATAGCCAAGTTTTGAGTCTCTTCTTGAAGGTGTCTGGCGTTAGGGAGAGTTGAACTAGGCAGGCGGTTCCATGCCCTTGCAGCAGTCACGGGAAAGGCACGATCGCATACAGTACAAAGGCGCATCAACGGAACAACAACCAGAGAACAACCAGAGAAGCGGTTCCAGCAGATCTCAGGCGACGCCGACCTGCCTGATCTGCGACTCTACTAATTCTGTCGTCAGGTACTATGGGCCAATACCGTTCAGGCAGCGATAAGCCAGCGTTGCCAACTTAAACTCAATCTGCTCAGGCATTGATAGCCAGTGTAAGTCTCGTAGAAGCGGAGTTACATGTTCACGAGAAGGGACCTGGAAGATCAACCGCGCCGCTGCGTTCAATACGACCTGGAGATGGTCCAGCAGGTGTTTCGGTGATCCGGCAAGTGTCGCGTTCCCGTAGTCTAGTTTGGTCAGTACCAATGATGAAACCAGTGACTTGAGGGCGGTGACTGACACTGATTTTCGTACACTTCTGATTAGCCGGAGTGCGTTGAAGCAGCTGGAAATTGTCTTCGAGACATGGGTCCTTATCGATAATGTGCTATCGATGTGGATCCCGAGATTCCGGACAGACAACACTGGTTGCACCTCAAGTCCATCGATGCTGATATAGGTCGTCGGTGTCAAGGGTTTCTGGCGCTCAGAGGTGATCTATAATACTTCAGTCTTAGCAGCATTGAGTTGCAGCTGATGTGACTTCAGCCACCTGGTCACCTCGACCAGGCACCTAGTGACACGCTGCTGGAGCAGATGAACTGCTGCAGAAGGGCTGCTTCCATATACTTGCGTGTCGTCAGCGTAGAGGTGTGCTTGGAGCCCGAACCGTTGGACAATGCTTATCAGGTCGGCGACGTAGAGCGCAAAGAGAATAGGCCATAGTACGGAGCCTTGGGGAACTCCACGTACTACACAGATCGACGGAGTGGTTGAGCCTGCGCAACATACATGCTGCACCCGATTCGTTAGATAGGAGGAAAACCATTGGAGCACCCGGCGTCCAGTGCTCGTAGGATGTCCAGCGACACTTTCAAAACAGCGGTTTCGGTTGAGTGATGTACCCGATACGCGGACTGGAGGTCTGGAAGGAGATTGTAGGTCGTTAGGTAGCGGATAAATTGATGTGAGACGAGCCGCTCGAGAAGTTTCGACAGCACCGACAGGTTGGAAATTGGTCTGAACGACTTAATATCAGCGGTATCCAGGTTGGGCTTCTTGAGTCTAGGAGTGATATAGGCGGATCTGAAGATCTCCGGTACCGATCCAGATGACATCGAGCGATTGAAGAGTTCGGATAAGAATGGTGCGAGGATATAGGACGACTCCTTGAGAAGAGCGGTCGGTCGGCATAGGGTCGCTCACACACTGCTTGTCTGGAAGTGCTCGTATCTCTGCGGCCACTTCGTCAGGAGACAAGGGCTGAAACGAGCTGAGAGAGCACTGAGTAAGTATTGGGCTGAACGTGGGCGAGTCGTGCTCTGCGACTGATGCGTGTGCCAAGGCATCTTTGTTGTGAAGATATTCGGCGAAGTCGTCGTCTGAGGGTGTCTCATGGGCTCGAGGGTTCCCTGTCACTTCCTGGACCGTCACTTCCTGGACCGTCACTTCCTGGACCGTCACTTCCTGGACCGTCACTTCCTGGACCGTCATTGTAAATGGAAGTAAATAGGTATATAGGTAGGTAGGTAGGTATTTTGGGGGCTGCCCATTGTGTCAACAATTTTTGGGCAGTTTTTGACCCCTCCGCCCAGTGTAGGTGGTAAAAAAATAACCGTAACCTTAATCCAACGATTCAAAATTTGAATAGTTCTAGTCTGCGTCACTGTTCCACTGCTTACTCAAACCATTGTAAGGAAGTAAGTAAAATATCTCGAATTTCTATATTATATATTCTAAGTAAGTAATTCTAAGTATTATTGCAGATCACAACGATTTGTATATCATAGTGTATACACTTGTTTACATACACATAACAGATAGAACATTAGGAACGGTCCAGGAAGTGACGGTCCAGGAAGTGACGGTCCAGGAAGTGACGGTCCAGGAAGTGACGGGACACCGGGCTGGAGTACGGCCACGGCCGAGTAATGTATTCAGAGACTGCCATAAACGTCGCGGATCGACCCGCTCCGAATCTACTTTGTTATTCCAGAAGGCTTCTCGCTTCCGGCGAAGTAGAAGTCTATAAGCTCTCCGAAGCTCCTTCCAGTGTGATTTGAGCGTTGCAGCATCGCCAGGATCGGCGTGAGTCGACCTGGCTTTCCGTTCGGCGAACCGCATCTTTCTCTTAGCTTCACGACACTCATCGTCGAACCAGGGGTCTGAGGGGCGACGTTGACAGGTCGCTGTCGTCACTGAAACCAGCCTCTCAACAATGTCAGTGATCTCTTGATCGTATAATCGAGTCATTTCGTCAACGTCCATCATGGGCCAAAGGGCCGGTTGACAAAGTTTAGAGGTCTCGAGCTCATTTAAAAACGCAATGGTGTCGACTTTACGCCAGGCACGTCGTGTAGTGGAGACATAGACCGGACGAGGCCTGGTTAGCGGCACCGACCAGCTAACCAGATGGTGGTCGGATAGCCCTACGTCAATTATACGCCTAACCGTTACAAGCATTGGAGCCCGATAAAGTGCTAAAAGCTTATCGTTTCATATTGATGTATTAAAGGCTATTGATAGTATTCCCCCTAGTGACGCTAGTTGTTTTGGCAGCCCGCGTTTTTGTCCGTGTTAACAGTGTTGCCACTGTTGCCATTGTTTTCTTTGTTGCTCGGTTTGTTAATAATTAAATAAACCAATAGAAAAAGAAGCTGCAATTGTGACTTTTGAAGTCGCTGTGACGCCGGATTCTCAGCACATTGTCAGTGAAGGTGAAGCTTGGCTTCATGAAAAAGGCCTCTCCTTTGGTTGCATATGCACCGAGGAGACCAACTCTGAGCCAAGGAAGGAGACAGAAGAGACCTGTTGTAAAGGCGCGGGGAGTCACTTTGGGTGAATTGACCGTCAAGGAAAAGAGTGGACCGCCGTCCATTCAAGCACTGTTAATTTTTGTTTTTGGTGAAACTGCTGAGGAATCAAATAGACGCCGCTGCCCCTCTAGGAGTGAGAGCAGAAGGTACCAACTTACCAAGCGTGCTAAGAAGCCGCAACAGAGGATAGACATCGCTGCATGTCTTCAAAAGAGCGGAAGACGGTTACCGAGAATGAAGAGACGTGGCACAAGTCGAAGCCGGTGACCAAAAATACGTAGAGAAGTCGCTTAAAGCGCCGAGACCGAGGGCCATATTAAGGTGGGGCTGTAGCCTCCCGGCCCATCATGAAAATAGGCCCACCGATTTTCGAGATAACCTTTTTTTGCTTGTGAGCACGATTTAGAAGTAAGTAAAAGTAAGTAAAACCTCGTGGATTTCTATATCGCCTTGGAAAACAGCACAACAGTAGCTGCTTATTCTTAGACGCTCAGCCTCTCTTAAAATAGCTATGGGGAAGGTATGTTATCAGCCAGGCAATAGTCAACGTCCAAAGGGCAGTGAGGCTAGGTTGTTACAGCTATGGAGGATATGATTTTAGAAAAAGGAATGATTTAAGCTTAGACCTGAAGACTTGAGGAGATAATGCGGGAATTATAGGAAATGAGGAATCAGATTTTATTGTTTGAAAGTGTCCAAGTCTGCGGAGGGAAGCTGGGATCGAGTTCCAAAGTTCAGGTGAGGCGTATGAGAAGGCACGGTTGCAAATTTTCAGGGATGACTGATTGAGTAGGCGTGACAGAGTGAGGTAAGATGATGAACGTGTGGGTCGAGGATGCTGAGGGGTTAATAGTGATCTAAGGTAGACAGGTTTTGATGACTGAAGTGAGCTATGTGTAAGCGTTATTATCTTATATTGGATACGTTCAGTTATTTTAAGCCAATGCAATGATTTTAGTATTGGTGAAATATGGGAGAATTTTAGGTGACTTAGTAACAGCACGAGTAAGTGCATTTTGTATTGATTGCAATTTGTTGATAGAGGCCTTGGGAAAGTTATAGTAGAGGGAGTTACAATAATCTAATTTGGAGTGGACTTTTGAGGTGGCAATTGTGGAGGCAGTTTTAGTATCTAGGCAATGGCGTAGGCGGTGAAGGTCACGAATATGAACATAGCAGGCTTTTGATAGTTCGGAGATTTGCGATTCGAAGTTTAGAAAAGAATCAAATTTGAATCCTAGATTTCTAGCAGTTGGAACAGGGATTATTGTGGTGTCAGGAGCCAAAACTAGTTTAGGATTGTCAATTTTTTGAGTTGTTGGGGTAGTCCAATTAAAAGAAACTCTGTCTTAGATGGGTTAAGAGCGAGGAGATTAGATGACATCCAAGCAGAAATTGATGAGAATGCAGATTCAAGCTCAATAATAGAAGCATTGAATGAAAGAGATGAGAAGGAAAGGAATAGCTGGGTGTCATTGGCATAGAGTTGGTGATTTAAATTAAGGGAATTAATTAAAGATGAGAGCGGTGTGGTGTAAAGGCTGAACAGTACAGGCCCAAGAACAGATCCTTGAGGCACTCCAAAATCTACACTGTGAGATAGAGAAATTTGGCTAAGACAGGACACTTGAAAAGACCGGGATTTAAAATAAGATGAAAACCAGTTGTGAGCTTTTTCAGATATTCCAAACCAGAGAGAGTCGTTCGAGCAGAATTCTGTGATCTTTAGTATCAAATGCAGCAGATAGGTCAAGGAGACAAAGGCCAGTAACTTGTCGGAGACCAATTGCGGTTAAGAGTCTGTCATGAATGTAGGGGAGAACAGGTTCAGCTGAGTGATGTTTAGTGTAGGCAGACTGATGAGCATTATACAGCGAGTTATTTGAAAGGTGTTCGGTCAGTCTAGAAAGCACACTTTTCTCAGTAAGTTTTGATAGAAGTGAACGATTTGAGATGGGGCGATAGTTATTAAGATCCTCTCTGTCAAGTCCAGGCTTTTTTTAGAAGAGGAGTGACAAAAGAGTTTTTGAATGAAGATGGGAAAGTGCCTGAGGTAATGATTCTAGTTATGATAGGCGTAAGCACGATGGCAACTGTTTGAGTAAAGAGGTAGGTATGGGATCTAGGTCACATTGTTCGTTTGGGAGAGAAAGTAGCAGTTTGGATACCTCTTCATCAGTTGCAGGAGTGAAGCTGGATAAATTGCATGGGGGTGGTGGGGGAGAAGGGTAATGAGAGGTGGTTTGAGTAATAGTGAAAGACTTAAGGACACTGCGAATCTTAAGAGATTTTTGTAGAGAACAAGTTAGCAAAAGATTCAGCAAGTTCTGACAGAGAAATGGATTGAGGGAGAGGTTTTGATTCTTTGCTCTACTTCTTGGTACATCTTTTAATTTAAGTAAATTTGAGGACATGCATTCCTTTAAATTGTACAACATTTCAGTTAATCAAAGTCAGTCTGTCCGCAACCTAGGTGTAATATTTGACAAAAACCTGTCTTTTAATGATCACATAAATAAGGTTAGCAGAGCTGCTCATTTTCAAATCAGAGACATGCGACGAATTCGTGATCTTGTGCCGAAACCTGCTCTGATTCCTCTTGCCACTGCTCTTGTCAGCAGTAGGCTTGATTATTGCAATTCTCTTTACAATGGTATGGCCAAATCTAACATACAAAAACTTCAAAGGATTCAGAATTCTGTGGCTCGGGCCATTACAAAAACTCGCAAACATGATCACATTAGACCTGTCCTTCAAAAGTTACACTGGCTGCCAGTAGAACAGATAATTGTTTGTAAGACTGGTGTCCTTGTTTTTAAAATTCTGCAGTCTGGCCAACCTCAATATTTAAAATTCATGATAAACCATCCGAAACTTTATCAATCAACAAGATTTGCTGATTCATTGTTAAATGTACCTAGAACAAACACTGAAATTGGTAAGAGAGCTTTTTCTATTTCTGGGCCAAAAATCTGGAACTCACTCCCTCTGGTTGTCAGATCTTCCAATAAACTGAGCATTTTCAGATCTAGGCTTAAAACACATCTCTTCCAACTAGCATTTCCTCCATAGTATGTCTTGCTGTTTCCCTCTGACTGATCTCTGGAATGACCTGGTCTTTTGCGGATGGCTTTGAAGTACCATCGATTTATACCCTTGAGTATTAGAAATGGTGCTATAAAAATGCATTATTATTATTATTATTATTATTATTATTATTATTATTATTATTATTATTATTATTATTATTATTATTATTATTATTATTACTAGAAAGATGCTTGCTTCGCTCGCGCTCGCTTCGCTCGCAGTGCAGGGTAATACTAATCCAATACCTATACCTAATACCCAATCATTGAATTCATGCTGAACAACATTTCAATGATCGCCACCTAGCCAAGCTCTGCGCCACGTAATAATTAGGCCTATGTACGTTAAAATTACGCAACTGTGGCCATTTGTGACGCTGTACACGTATTTTTTGTGTACGTTAAAATGTACGTTAAAATTGCGCAACTACCTCAGGCTGCGAACAATTGTTACCAATAGCAACGTCGTCGCACGCCCAGCCCTCTGACGCTGCAATGACTCGACTAAACCGTGTTAAACTACGAACAATTGTTACCAATAGCAACGTCGTCTTCGAACATCGCCCACCAACGCATCGCGACGTAAGGACTAAACCGTCTACCAATAGTCAACGCTCGCCCACCAACGCATCGCGACGTAAGGACTAAACGGTCTAAGGCGTCTACCAATAGTCAACCAATCAGAACGCTTGAAGGTAACAGACAGAGAGACATACAGATAAGGATTTTAATATGATAGATTATTATTATTATTTGCGATGGAAAAGATCATTTACGGTTTTCCAGAGCTTGCGAGGGTTTGAGCTATTTGTTGAAATGATGTTAGAATAGTACTTCTTTTTGGCAGATGTAAGGAGATTATGGTAGCGGTTGGTGGCGGAACGGTGTTTTAAAAGGTCAGATGGAAAAATGTGTTCTATGGTATGTTCGTTCAAGACGTCTGCGAAATGACTTGAAAGCATGAATGAAAGAGTTATACGAGGGTATAGGTTGGAAGGGAGATAGCCTATTAAAACCTCTTTTTGCTTGTGAGCACGATTTGGAAGGGAGAGGAGATAACTTTTTTGCTTGTCAGAGATTTTCAATATAGGCGACGGCCTATTTTTCTCAGCCCCCCGTCCCACTCGGACCTTAATCCGGCCCTGCCGAGACCAAGCGGTGACCAGCGATAAGGGGAGCCAGTTAGAGTCTCTCGGAGGAGGCCGGAGACAGGACAGACAGAAAGACGTCAGGTGAGGAATATCGGGACCCTGTGTTGAGGATGGCCATTCTCAGTATGAGGGCTGCCCGGCAACCGCGGACACCTCGTTTGATGGCTGTGAATTGGAAAGCCATACAGACGCCGCCGATCAGGCAGAGTGGGCGACAGATGGCGATCGGGAAACCGAGCGGGCGTTGGGGGCCGCCCGACCGCCGGCCACGCGACAAGACCGCGAACCGGGGTCGCCACAGTATTTCAGACAAATTTGCGGGGCAGAATGCTGTGAATATTGGGGAGGGGTTTTCGGCCGTGAACAGTTGTCTTCTGTGGGTTATGATGGAAATTTGCGCCTGATGCTAGATATTTTATCTGAGAAAAATCAATTTGTACGAATAAGGATCGTGGAAAAGAATCAAAGTATGGGTAAAAGATCAAACGGAACACATTTAAAGCAACATTGGTAAAGATATAAAAGCGGTGACGTGGCCCATATCTAAATCTACATAATTGGATATCATCGAATGATGCTAAATACATCACTTTAGCGGTGAAGAAGTATGGAGTCTTTAAGATGTCTGCGGTGTAAACATTTCTTCACACACACCGATGCAAACTGGCGTCAACTTTGGTCTGACTTTGCCATAGAGAGACGGTATCTAGTGATAATAATAAATCTATGTTGGCACCGAATCACCGATGGTTGGTTCAACTTGGTTGTCGGTTAAAGATTCCTGTTGATAAGATTTGATAGACGTTTGATTTGACGTATCTGTAATTAAAACAGGTATTGATTTTCCTACTTGTGAATGTTGCGATGGCTCAGTTTAATCGAGTTTCATTTTTACCTGTATTTAGGTGCATAAATTATTTCTTCACGTTAAACGTATTAATCAATCAATCAATCAATAAACTTCTATGGCGCCACTATCATAATGCCCAGGGCATCAGCCGATGGCGCACCAAATCCAAATAGAATTAGAGCCAGGTCAATCCGGAAGATCAGTCAGAACAGCGGGGGAGCAATCTAAGGGGGATAAGCCAAGTCAAACAGGTAAGTTTTAAGACCAGATCTAAAAGATGATAAATGTTTAGTTTTACGAAGTGATATTGGTAATGAATTCCAAAGCTTAGGGCCACACACTGAGAAACAACTAATGCCAATGACAGTGCGAGAATAAGGAACAACAAATGAAAGTCCTGCCGAATACCTAGTTGATTGAATAGTAGGTCGAGGGATTAGTCGCATCTTAAGGTAATAGGGTTCATTATTTGATATGGTTTTAAATACCAAACGACAAATTTTATAATTAATTCGGTATTTGATAGGAAGCCAATGTAGGGACTGTCTAGCTGGAGTTATATGTTCAAATCTTGGAGTTTTGGATATTACTCTAACTAAGGAATTTTGTACTCTCTGGAGTTTCTGCATATTTGAATTTGTGATGCCAAAAAGCAGGGAATTGCAATAATCGAGGCGACTAGATACCAATGCATTGGCTAACTGAATAAGAACAGGCTTAGGGAGGAGATGTCTGATGCGATAGATGTCCCGAATGTGATGATGAGAAATTTTGCAGACTGAATTTATGTGACTAGTAAAAGAGAGGGAAGAGTCAAATATCACACCAAGGTTGCGAGCAGAAGTACTTCTAGGGACAACAGTGGAATCTCCTAATACTACGGATTTCAGAGATTCAAATTTAGTCAATTGAGCTGGAGTATCTAATAGCAAGAACTCAGTTTTTGATGAATTCAAAAGAAGCTTATTTGAATCCATCCACGACTGAATATTAGTACAGACAGTGGATAGAGTCTTAAGGGATGAGTTTGAAGAAGATTGATCAAAAGAGATGAGAATTTGAGTATCATCAACATAAAGATGATACGCCACTTGATGTTCATCAAGAAGTGAACCCAAAGGGGTTGTATAGAGAGTAAATAACAGCGGTTCAAGAACCGAGCCTTGAGGGACACCACAAGACAGATCAGTGGGAGTTGAGAGATTCTCATTTATTATCACTGATTGAGTGCGGGGATGTAAATATGAAGAAAACCAATGTAAAGCAATGTCAGAGATTCCAAACCAATGTTCAAGACGATGAAGAAGAATAGAATGATCAACAGTATCAAAGGCGGCAGATAGGTCAAGAAGTAAAAGAGCAGTAACTTTTCCAGCATCAATAGCCCGAACAATAAGATCATGGACTGCCAACAGAGCCGTTTCGGTAGAGTGGTATTTTCGGTAAGCAGACTGGAAAGGGAGGTAATGTGGACTAGAACACAAATGAGCATGCATTTGCTTAGCAACAATCCTTTCAAGAATTTTCGATAAGAAATTAAGATTAGATATAGGTCTATAGTTAGACAAGTCGTCAGGAGAGAGAGATGGCTTTTTAAGTAGTGGGTGAAGAACTGCATGAGCGAATGCAGAGGGGAAACACCCTTCAAGCAATGAAAGATTTATGAAGTTTGTTATTATTGGACCTAAAACATCAAAACAATCTCTGAGGATTTGAGTTGGTAGGACATCAAGGGTACACTGACTAATTGGTGATGTAAAGATTATCTGGCTTAACTTCATTAAGGGTGGTAGGTTTAAAGGAATTAAGAGGAGTTGGTGGGGATTTTGGAAAAGAGAAACCAGTTGAAGAAATGATCTGAAATTTTAGGCGAATGGTAGATATTTTATTGAAGAAAAATTGGCAGAAGACATCTGGGAGTGATGATAAAGAGAAGGAACCAGGTTAGGTTAGGTTAGGTTAGGTTAGAAAGTCGATTTATATAGCGCAAAAAACATACTTGAAAAGTCAAAGGCTAGAGCGCTTTACACTGATACGATGTCTCAAGAAGTGAGTTTTAAGTTTCTAGCGAGCGAATCAAGATTGGACTCTCTAGTCACATGGCGGGTAATGTAAACTTGAACGACCTCTCGCGAATTTTGCCGTTCGAGGCGGAGGAGGAACGATCAGTCTGGCGTCACGACTGGACCTCAGTTGCAGGCGCCTGTCGGTAGAGCGATGGTCTTAGGACCAACGGCGCCAGGTAGTCCGGGAAAGCTGGATCGTGCAGGGCGCGAACGTGAGGATGCACCTCTTGTAGGCGACACGCTCCGGGATGCGAAGCCAATGCAGCTTCTCTTTCAGAAAAGGGAGATGTGCTCTCCTTCGAACTCGAAGATCATCCGGGCAGAGGTGTTAAGAACCATCTGCAGCCGATTGAGCTGGTAGTCGGGCAGGCCCCAGAGAATACTGTTGCAGTAATCGACCCGATTGATAATGAAAGCCCGGACTAGGAGAATCGCAGCCGAGGTTGGTAGGTGACGCCGGATCTCCTGATCCGCCGCAGCTGATAATAGCAGGACCGGGAGACGTTTCCAATATGAACGTCAAACAAAAGCGATGCGTCGAAGTGGACTCCCAAGAGGCGCATCGGAGGATGGAAGGGCGTGCTCTCCGTCAATCAGAACGGGCACAACTGATCAGGTGTCCCCTCTCCGAGTCGCGAGCCACAATAGTTCTGTCTTGCGAGGATTTAGCGCCAAGGCGATTCACGTCCGTCCTTTTTTGATCCTGGTGACGAAGTCAGAGATGCGAGCACGGAGCCCTCGGTGTCAGAGGGGAGGCAAAAAGAGTAAATTTGCGCATCATCGGCGTAAGCGTGCGCCCCAAACCGCAGGACCTGACTATGTCGCTAATCTCTGCGACATAAAGAATGAAGAGCAGGGGTCCTAAAACCCGACCTCGCGGCACTCCACTGAGGACCTGGCGCGGGGACGGCGTTTGTCCTTTCCAGCAGACTGACTGCGTTCTGTCCGTAAGGTAGTCGCGTAGCCAGGCGAGAACCTTGCCTCCGATACCATAGGAGAGTTCAAGTCGGACGAATGATGATATCGTGGTCCACGGTATCGAAGGTCGAAAGATCAAGCGAACAAAGAAGGGCCAGCTGGGCGTTCGCTATGGCGTCTACAATGTCGTTATATATTCGCACACGGCAGTTTCAGTCGAATGGCCACGCCCGATACGCCGACTGATTCCTCGGCATGAGGCCATTAGATGCCAGGTAGCGGACCATTTGCAAATTCACAGCCCTCTCGGCGCTTTCGAGAGGAAAGGGAGATTGGATACTGGACGGTAATTGGACATGACAGCAGGGTCAGAACCAGGGCGCTTTAAGATGCGGATAGACTGCGGCGTGCTTCCAGGTGGGAATTCTCCAGTCTTGAGGGAGGTGGAGAATTAGCGAACGGGGCCAGTCGTCAATGGCCTCCTTGAGCAGCCATGCGGAAGTGGATCCGCTGCGCACTGCTTATTGGGCGCTGATTTAATCGCCACGGCGTCCTCCGTCGATAACGCGGAGAACTCGTCGAGAATAGACCCGAGTGTGCCGTGCACTCTGCTGGACCGGCATCCGCAGTTCTCTCCCTAATGCCAGTGATTTTGTCGTCAAGGTGTTGGTGGTAATTCTCCGCCGTGAAGCTGGACGGCAGGCGGAGCCGGGTCAGCTTTACCGAGAAGCCTGTCGATCTTGCGCCACGTCATCTTGGAGTCAAGTGACACCGACTCCAAGGCATCCTTCCAGTGTTTGCGTCCTTTGGACCGCACCAGGCGCCTACTGGCTTGGAGAGCGAACGCCAGGAGTTGAGTGCTTGGCTTCCGCGGTCGACCCAGTGCGTTTCATTTTGCGGTAGGATCTCTCGAGACGGCGGCGAGCATTGCGACGGGCTCGCCTGCAGTCTTGATCGTAGTAGGGGACGATGAGTTCTGACCCGACGGACATCGCCGAGCGGGCAAGGTCGAGTATGCCCGTTATTACTTTGTGGTAGCGTTCTGCCATCGCCGAAGCAGAAGGGTATCCAAGTCCGGCGACCGACAGAGCTCGGACATTTCCAGCCGCTCGGCGAACTGGTCTTTGTTGAAGGGCGACCAGCGCCTCCGAGATATGGTCATGTACTCTGAGCTGGGTCGGGCGGCGGTTATTGCCCAATGGACCAGCTTGTGGTCGGAAAGCCCCACCTCACTGACATCGACATTGGTCCGATGACAAGGTCAGCAACCCCCGCAATCGTGGGTCGAACGGACGAATTGCGTCAAATTGAAGCATCGATCAGTTGAGCGAACTTCCGACTTGAGGTCTTTCGAGATGAATGTTGAAGTCGCCAGTAATCCACGTCCGGACAGTTGAAGGCGGCTAGGACTTCAAATAGGGTAGTTCGGAGAAGAAGTGGTCGGTGGCGTGCTGAGAACCGGGAAGACAGCCGCCATAATGAACGGTGAGTGCCCGGGCTCACTCGACAACACAGTAGTTCAAAGCGAAGGTGTAAACTTTAAGTCAAGTTTGGCAATGCACGTCCCAGGCTTTGAGGCGACCGCTAATCCTCCGTGGTTGGTGAAACGCACATCGCCCAGACGAGCCTGGTCCGAATCGAACGCGCCTGCTCAATGACACTGAGTCGAACATCGAAGTCTCTTCAGCGCAGCGCTTCCGAGTCCTCGTGCCAAGATTCTGTGAGCACGAGCACATTAAGGCGGAACTCGGTGAAAAGTTAGCGTTCTCAGTCTTATTCAAACGGAGCGAATATTGAGTAGTCCGGCCCTAAGCATCCGGTCCGTGGGGAAAGCATGGCGCAGTAATTTCGGATAGGCGGTGATGACCTCGATGTATCATCCGGATCAGGAGGGTGCACAGTCCGACAACGAGAATGCGACTGGGCCAGGGCGGCGGAATAGGTCGCTGAAGTTTCCGACCCGCTCTGCAACCCGAAGTCGTCGTCCTGACGAAGGAGGAGCGGCGGAAGAGGTTGTGAAGCCGATGGCGCATGGACGAGAGAGGCGCGGACGGGTGAAGCGAAGGTCCAACAGCGGCGGCGCAAGTAGGGAAAGAGTGACAGTCGTCTCCGTCTCGACTGAATCCATGTGGGTCGAGCCGCAAGAAGTCAGGAATCAACAGGCGGTTTCGCGTGAACAATAACAAACGGCGGCGCCAGCTAGCGAGTAAAGGCGTAAACAATAAGAACGATAACGCCCTCAAGACACGTCTAGTTCACACGACGAAAACGACAAAAACCGACAACGAAGAAGAGTCGTAACACCGCCAGAATCCCAACGCTGAATAGGTTCCACGAACGCTAAATCCAGAGAAAAGTCCGAAGGTAACTCAAAATAGAGACAAACTAACGGCAGGTACAGGCACCCGCTGGCAGCAGATCACTGCGCCACCTATCGAAAAAAAGGTGTGACACTTGACTTTTCCCTATGAAGAATGCTATTTAGAGATTTCCAGAGTAGACGAGATTTGAGGAATTTTGCGTGACAAGATTAGTTAAATAGTTGGATTTAGTTAAAGAAATTAATTTACGGACAATTTTGCATTGGTCCCTAAATTTCTGCCTGTCACTCGGTAGGCGAGAAGACTTCCATCGTCGTTCCAATTGGCTGCGACATCGCCTAGCTTCAGCAATGTCAGAATTGAACCAAGGTTGAGGTGGTCGGTTACAACCTTTTTAGTTTTAAAAGGAATAAGTGTATCAAGAATATTAAGAAGAACTGAGGTAAATTGGGTTGCAAATTCAGAAGCAGTCTCTGCAGGATTAGTAAATAATTCAGAGGTAGAAATAGCAGTCTTAAAGGCTATTAAATCAAGTTTAGACCATGGTCGAAATTTTACAATTTTAT
Organism: Metaphire vulgaris; assembly: GCA_018105865.1. Lineage (NCBI taxonomy): Eukaryota > Metazoa > Annelida > Clitellata > Crassiclitellata > Megascolecidae > Metaphire > Metaphire vulgaris. The sequence goes on from CM030837.1 coordinate 9,552,669, forward strand.
ATAAAGGTGGATATTTATGAGGAAAAGTAATCTTAGCAGACAAACCAATGTGATCTGATAAATAAGTTTCACAGGGAGAGATTTTGGATAAAATTGTTGAATTTGACCTGGTGATCAAGAGGTCCAGAAGGTGCCCCTTATCATGGGTAGGAAAGGAAACATGCTGATGAAGGTCAAAGGAAGTGAAAATATCATCCAAATTAGATGAAAGATTATTCTTCACATCCATATGAAAATTAAAATCTCCATATATAATTAATTCAGATGATGAAGATATTATAATTTCCAACAGGGACTGAAATTCACCAAAAAATTCAGAATGAGACAGTGAAGGAGGTCGATATATATTTATAAATGTTATACGCTTGTTACCCGATTCAAGTACAGCCATTACAGCTTCAAAGCTTTTTGGACAAGGGATAGGTAAGGGCTTCTTAATTAATTTCAAATCAGATTTAAAAAGAAATGCAACTCCACCAAATCCAGTTTGGCGAGGTTCATTTATCATTTGGAAGCCAGGTGGTATAATGTCTGCAAGAAAAGAACAAGTATCTGATGGCTGTAACCAAGTTTCATTTAATGAAACAATATCAATGTGATTTTGGCATAGAAAATTATGAAGTGAGGATGATTTGTTTCTCAGTGAGCAAATATTAAGGTGGAGGTATTTAAGATATTTTGGAAAAGATGATCTAGGATGGCCAGGTTTTGAAGAAGCAGGACCAGGATTTAATTCAACATCCCCAGAAAGGACTAAGAGAAGAAGCAATAAAGCAGCAAGATTTGATTTACTAGCAAATCTTCTTATGGATTTGGAGCGTTTATGCTTATCAAGAGATATATCACATCTGTTTAATAATAATGACCTAGCAGAAATTGACAAATATGAAGATGGAATGCAGTTAAATAGATTGAAGCAAACAAGGTTTTTGAATATACAATAACCAGAATTCAAAACTCTGACATATCCATAATCAAAAACATATGTAGAATGATTCCAATTTAGGTGACAGCTCGCAAGAAACAGGAATAATGCAAATAATAATGGTATTGATCTCATCATGTCAAAAGCAGGCAAGAACAAATCAAGATGTAAAGAAAGCAAAGTTTTTATTCAGCTTATGCAGCAAATCACAAGCTCAGCAGGAGCTGAATAGTGCCAACTGATATTAGTTTGGAAACAATAATTAATTATAATTTAAGGAAAGACAAGAAAGCCTGCCATAAATAATAAATCAATGACTATAACGGCAATAAGCGAACGATAATAGCAGATCAAACATAACTAGTCAAGTTATTAAAACAAATAGCAAAAATAGAATAAGGAAAATATACCGACTTAAGCCAGAACAAAGTAATTTAAAAATTATAGAAAGATAAAATATTTTTCGCAGACAGTTTCGAATTATTGCAAAAAACTAATTCAAAAAATTTTTAAGATTCGAAAAACATCCAATCTGCATCACTGCCCCGCTGGAAACCGGGAAATGTATTAGAAACAAACGCCAGTTATAAAAAATGTTTTACCACACTATGTCGTCGCATGTATTTCAAAATGAATTTAATAGTGGATAGTTCTTGGGGATTTTAAAATTTGATGTGAAATTAATTAAGAAGCCCTTGTCCAAAAAGTTTTGAAGTTTCCATGGCTGTACTTGAATTGGTTAGCAAGCGTATTACATTTTAAAATATATTATCATTATTATGATGATTATGATGATGATGATGATGATTATTATTATTATTATTATTATTATTACAACAACGTACTGATTATTGTGGTAACTCGTCATAGAACTGCGTGAACACATTACAAAAAACACAAGAAATCATGAGTAGCTCCTGCGGAATAGCCAGATTTTAAGTTTCTCTGATGATGTCGAGAGATGGAGAGAGTTGCACAGATGGAGGTAGACAGTTCCACGCTCTCGATGTGATCACAGAGAACGCGCGATCACTGACAGTTCAAAGGCGCATCCTTGGGACGACCAGTGATGTGGATCCAGCAGATCTCAGGCGTTGCTGTCCTTCCAAGTCAGCCACTCGTACCAGTTATGTCGCCAGGTATACAGGGCCGACACTGATTAGGCATCAGTAGGCTAATAACGCGAGCTTGAAGTGGATTCTTTCTGGTGCTGATAGCCAGTGCAAATCGCGAAGCGACGCAGTTATGTGTTCATCAGGTGGAGTATGGCAGATCATATGAGCAGCAGCATTCAGAATAGACTGAAGACGGTTGAGGTTTTTCTGTAGCCCAGCGAGCATAGCATTGCCATAATCTAATTTGGTCAACACCAGAGTGGAGACCAGTGTTTTGAGTGCAGTGGCTGACACTGAGCAATGAATACTTCTAATCGGCCTGAGGGCATTGAAGCATCCAGCCACAGTCTTCACCACATGTGTCTTCGTTGACACAGTACTATCCAGGAATATTCCTAGGTTCCGCACTGACGACACCAGCTGCACTTAAATTTTGTCGATGCGCACGCGCGCGCGTATATATTAGGGTGTCCGTTACGTCAATGGTATAAAAAAAATTTGGCGATAAATGCGGTCTGACCCCATAAAATGGTTCAGTTCATGGAAAAAACACTGTGTTGAAAATTTTTTTCAAGTAATTAGACATTTAGAGGTTGCTCAAACACTAGAAAGTGTCCTTAACTAGATGTTCATTGCTCACTGTTGATTTTCAGTTTGAGTGCATTGCCAAATCCTCATTTTGACCCATTAACAAACGTTTGAGGGCCTGTGGGATTGTTTTTGACTCAGCTATGACCTGTAGTACTGTAGGTACTGCAGCTGTTCTTCATTCCTAGTCAGATTGCCAGAGAACTGCTGAATCAACGCCTCGCTCTGCGTGGTCATTTGTGACTGCAATTTTTCGAACGGTTGAAATAACTGCATTGTACTCATCGTTACTTCCCACTCTGAAGTTGGTAGGCTCAGGAAGGTCTGAGTTAATTTGAACTTAGTGAAAAATGACCTTGCATTTTTAACCACAAAGTCAGCATTTCCAATGCAGGCAGTGTCATTTCGATGAGTTTGACATGTTTGTGTGGAGAACCTTCACCATCAACTTGACATATAGCTATAACCATGTTGTTCTTGACTTCATTTGGTACATTGCTGTCAAAGAAGGCCAAGACGACCAACTTCTCTGAGCGGTACCACAAGTGATCTGCGAGCTTCCGTGAGATTGCTCGAGAAATTGCTGGATTGACTGATTGGTATGTCAAGAGTGACTTCATAAGTCTAGGGTCATTAAGAAGAGGGGCTGCAACAGTGAACAGTGCTGTGACCCAAGCTTTTACGTATAGCACGGCATAAAATATACACAAGCCACGCAGACCTTTCTTCTCTCGACCAGTGTGACCTAAACATCCATATACCTTGAAGGCATAGATGACTTTAGCCATCTAGCATGACTTGTGCATTACACTAGGCGTGCAGAAGTGCTATTCATGAAGTGGTGAAACACAGAGAAAAATGAGTTACTTTCATCAGCTCACAGTAATCATCACGTGGTTCAGCCTCCATCAGAGCTGATAATATGGGTGGCAGGTCATTTAATCCTAGTCTTTTAATCCCAGTCACTTAATCCCAGTCACTTAATCCCAAGTCTTTTAATCCTTGTGCAGATAATCCCAAGTCTTTTAATCTCTGTGCAGATAATCCTCAGACACTTAATCCCTTCAGTCATTCTAGTTTTAATTCATACATGAGGCAGCCTACCCTTGCACTTAATTACAGAAACCCGGTTGACAATCCTATAGATGAAGCATTCTCCCCTTGCATATAATACCTTGACACATTTGCCCCATCAATACCTTGAATTCATTCTATTTCAAATGCATACATGAGGCAGTCTACCCTTGCACTTAATGCCCTCACATAAACAGAAACCCGGTTGACAATCCTATATAAATCAATGAAAACAGTCAGTCAGTAAAATTTTAAAAGTTAACAAATCGTACTGTTAGAAAAATGCAGTTAGAGTTAATAAAAGTAGTAAAGATAAAACGATACTAGTTCATGATGGATATGAATTCTGGCTAAGAAGAAAGGCGGTAAGTGGAAACATGAACTGGAGATGTACGAAACATCAATCACTAAAATGTCCGGCCACATTCATACGTGTAGCTTAAAATATCGATTTTAAGTTCATATCTATTACTTTTTAACTTGTAACCATGTTTAACTATGTTTTTGTGACACAAACATTTTTGAATTACATCTTTAAATAGGTTTTTGATATCTGTGTCTGTGTATTATGTGCTCACCGGGATTAAAAGACTTGAGATTATCTGCACAAGGATTAAAAGACTTGGGATTAAGTGACTGGGATTAAGTGACTGGGATTAAAAGACTAGGATTAAATGACAGGGAACCGATAATATGAAACTCACTAATTTGTCTTTGCTGCTGGATATAGGGCCTATGAGATGCAGCTACCACGTCAGTCGACGAATCCTCAAATCGATCTTGATTAGTGTGGGACCAATTCGATTGAAATCTTTTAAAGAGAAATATTTCAGGTGCTGAAGATGAACCCATTGCCTCAATGAAAGCAGCGCCAGTGTCCAGTTCCAGTATATGGTGTCGACTTGCTAAGTGCAGAAGATCACGCCCAAGCAACTGTGCCCAAGCAACTGTTCTAGTATTGCACAAGTTCCTAATTCAAGACCAGTGTTGCTGCTTGTCGTACCAAGGCACAATCCTTGCACGTTTTCAACAATTTGCCACGAATTGAGTGTTTCAAAGACAGCATTTGCTTGTGCAACTCCAGTTCGTGCAGGAATCTTTGGCGCAGCCAATTTTAGATCCTGTAGAAACTCAGGGATTAACAATATGGGAAATCTGTTTGCAATGAGAGAAAATATAGCTACTGGACAGTTTACAGAATAAAAGTTACAACTCTGAAATAAAGAGAAAGGTTCGCTATTGAGAGCTAAACATTGAATATCAGGAAAGGAGTAATTTTTTTCTTCCATTTTTGTGACTCTGCAGTGAGGGCATTTTTCCAAAAGACAGTCTTACTCTTGTTTTCTAAAATACTACTAGTAGTGAATAAGTCCAGAAAGTGTCAGCCCCCTAGCTATGATATTTCTGAAGTTATAGAGGCCTGAAGTTGTGCAAAATTTAAGCGGCTGCCGCGAAACGCCAAAAATCGACCTACCCCAGGTACTATAAAAGTTGAATATCTCAAAAATTTCTCAAGAGAGCACGCTAAAATTTTGCAATCTTCCAGCTGGATGTTTGGGGAACACCTGTTGCAAATTTTATAATTTTTTGAAATTGTCGAGCTGGAGCCATTGGTTGAATGACTCCAAATTTAACGTTTCAAGCAAACTTTGACCCATTTGAGCTACCTGTAAACAGTGAAATTTTTTTCTTCTAATTTTTTACTCAATGTTTTTTATCAGAATGGAACCATTTTCAAAGGTCAGACCTGCTTTTTTGAAAGTTGGTTTCTAAGGGACACCCTAGACTATATAGATTATATATATATATATATATATCGACCTCCCTTGCCGTCTCATTCTGAAATTTTCATTGAATTTCAGTCCCTATTGGAAATTATAATCTCGTAATCCTCAGAATTAATAATATCAGATGACTTTAATTTTCATATGGATTTGCAAAATAATCTTTCTTCTCTTTTACATGATATTTTCTCTTCCTTTGACCTACATCAGCATGTTTCCTTTCCTACCCATGATAAGGGACACCTCCTGGACCTTCTGATTGCCTGGTCAAATTCAAAAATTATATCAAAAATCTCGCCCTGTAAAACTTGTTTATCTGATCACATTGGTTTATCTGTTAAAATCGCTTCCTCTTAAAGTGCCACCATCATATAAAACAGTCATATTTCGACTGTGGTCTATACTTATTCTAGTACAGTGGTTCCCAACGTTTTATAGCACCTGCTCCACCTAAGCATCTGTAAAATCCTTATGCCCCCGTGACTTATAATTCTTATTATTCAATAAGTGAACTCCTATTTATGTGACAGACGCCTAAAACGATCCTAATTTGTAGTAAACAATCTTCCAAAAAACATGCAGCTATGAAATTTTGTTACAGAGAAAAAAACAAAGAAAGAACAAAGAAAGAAAATAAGTTTCTTTGAAAGAACAAAGGGGCAGTTGAAAAAAATCACTAAAAATTGTAAAAAATAATGATATGAGCTGTATTAAAAAAAGCAATAAAAAGATAAAACGTATACTGTATATACTCACGTTAAAGTCAAATAATTTGAGGCCAATTCAATGACTTTATATTCTGTCCTTGACTTATATGCGAGGCACTAACTGTTGGATAAAGTTTCCATACATAGGATGTCGAAAATAATTAATTTAGCTAAAACTTTGTGTAATTAATTACTTTCGACTTATGCTACCGCATCTAAATAAAAGTTGGCATCAGCGATTTTAAGATTTTTAATTTATAGGCGCTATATAAGTATTAATTGTAATTATTGGCGCCACATAAATATTACAATAATTTTTTAGGATTAATTAAATTGCTCATATTGTCAAGAATGAGCGAACAGCGGGTTTAAAGTTTTCTTAATTGTTAGGAATCAATCTGTGAATGTCAAAATTGCTCTGTTTCTTGATAGTTCAAAGTTAAAATGCAATTTTTCAATCAACAAAATAGCGCTGCATCCCAGCTCGTGTCCTCCATTGTTCCGACTCTCACAATCACCTCAAGAGGGTGCACCGCGGTGACGTCACTTCGACTTATACCCGGGTCAATGATTTTAGACACCTTCAAATCCAAAAAATTTAGGGATCGACTTATACTCAGATTAGAGCCCTGCACGGGCCAGGCGGCCCACGGGCGGCCCGACTCGTGGGCGGGCCCAAAAGATTGTCAAATAAAACGGGCCGGGCCTAATGAGTGACAGGCCGGGCCGGGCCATCGTATGGTCTTCTGTTTAACTCATTAAGAAACCCTCGATCAATGGAACTTGCCAATTGTTGCCGGTTTAACTTTACGGATGGTTCATTGTTGTCCTTTATTCCCTAGTACCTACGCCTCCACTCGTAGGTAGGCCTAAGCAAGCAAGCCGATTGTTAGTGGGCTTACTCGGCTATATGCAGTATTTAATGTGACTTTAATAGCTCCGTCTGGTGACTCTGGTCTATCTTGTAAGGCGTCAGATTTGGATATGTGCTGGGGCAACCATTTCACGGCGTCACACTGCATTGGACACTGCATTTAGAACATAGGCCTACTAATTTTGCATTCTAATGCTTAAACTGTATCGATCGGCTTCATTTTTGTTGGATTATGAGTTTTTACAGTAGATAGGCTATTACATTGTAGTAAGAAGACTGCTATTAAAACGTCAACTGATTTTCCAAAAGTTATGGTTGCAAATTGTAATCGCAAATGAGTAGGTTAGGCCTGGCCTGAAATTTGGCGGGCTGGGCTCTAAAGGGAAAACGATGAAACGGGCCGGGACAAAAAACCACGGGCCGCCTCGGGCCGGGCCGCCTCGGGCTGGGCCGCCTCGGGCCGGGCTGCCATAAGTCGGCCCGTGCAGGGGTCTAACTCAGATCGACTTTATCGTGAGTATACCGTAAGTTTCGGACTATAAGTCGCCCTTTTTTACATCCGAAAAAACGAGGGCGACTTATACTCAGATGCGACTTATGTTAAATTTACAAAATATAATGTACGTGTTAGCATGGGGCTTGTATATATAAACCCCTTCACATGTAATAAAATTTGCCCCCCATTTCCCAGCCGGTACTTCTTATGCAGTATTCGGACTACAATCCAATCCCAAGTCCTTTTCCGGATTTTATTTTTAATTGGATGGATGACTGCTGCTTGTTTGTTTAGTGCCTGTTCACATACAATGAATTACCCGGTATGTTGACACGTTAGACGACATTTCACAAGATAATCTCGCCACAAACTATAATTACATTAAATGAAAAGCACCTTAGATTCAAGGCCTATTCAAACAAGAAAGGGAACGATCGTCGGACTGCTGACAGGTACAAAGCCCAAAGGTTTCGTAACTCTATTATTCCTACGTAAACATAAGTCAGCGGTCGTTTGACTGCTGACCGGTACAAAGCCCAAAGGTTTTGTAACTAAATGATTCCTGCGTAAACACAAGTCAACGGTCGTTTGAGCGCGGATTCGGTTATAGCGCGGACACAGGCTTGGATCCCAACTTAGAAGCTGAATTACAGTATAAGAAATTGTTATCACGCGAATGATCCAAAATTACCGACTGTTTATTCCCTTTTTGTGCTGTCTACTGCATAAGCTTAGCTCCGCGATCTGTGCGGCTACGCTAATCTTCAGGTGTCGTGGTCTCACGCTACCGGAAACTACCAGAGACGCCATTCTTACCATTAGGCATTCAAAACTCATATTTTTAGATAGTTGCTAGCCATCCAAAGATAAAGTCCCAGAAATATGACCATAAATAATTCAGGGCGTGAGCGAAAGCTGCGATTCGGCCTCTGAGTGGAATATTTCAAGCAATATGACTGATTTTTGTCGAAGCTTATTAGCGCCCGACCGTAGTAACAGTTTGTGGAGACTTACTTAATGAATATTAATAAGTAACAGTTTCTAGCGACTTAATGAATATTCATAAGTACAATGTTACTTATTAATATTCATCAAGTAAGTCGCCACAAACTGTTAATTACTGTATTATCGACCGGGCTTCATCTGCACAAGCGCCATGCGACCATTTGCCGCTGTCAAAACACTTAGTTTGTGTGCTAATTGCATAAATTTTCTGAACAAATCCACTCTTATACAACGATGCACCGACATTTATTCTGTGATCGTATACGTAAAGAAGATGTTTTCAAGGGTTTTCGATAATTGTGGTTGTTCCATTATGATCATGTCTAATAAAATTTATATAGCGCCGCATATGGTCCATTTCAGTATACCGCGGACCTCGTTATAACGCGGGTCTAGTTATGGACCCCAAAGTCCGCGTTATAACGGGGGTCATACGATTTTATCATCCATACGATTGTATAATGAATGAATTGTTCGTTGTGTTTTTACTATTACTATTAAGCACTTTTAATAAGCTAAGATTTGCTTACCAGACATCCTTAAGATGTCATAGCAGGCATTTCACTCAGGTATTTCACGCTTTCTGGTTAGGCACCAAGCGTCTTTTAAAGTGTCTTATACTGAGGAGCGACTTATCTACTAATTTTACCGTAAATTTGGTAATTTTCCGTCCATGCGACTTGTACTACCATGCGACTTATTGTCCGAAACTTACGGTACACGGTAAATAGGAACAGAAATACATAAATATCAAGTAGTTTTAACCCGTTTGCCAGGAACCCCGAATATATCTGTCCATTTTACATTGAGTTACATGGTAAAGGAGTTAATGACTGCTTTTCTTTGTTTATTGCAAAATATCAAATTTAGAAGCAAGATGTCATCTTTAATATTCATGCAGAAAGTTAAAATTATTCATACTAATAGTAGTTGCAGTCTCTTTAAAATAGAGTTAATAGTATAATAGAGCAAAGGTACCGTATTTTTGCGCAGACTGCCCATGGGCTATGCGATTTTAAACTAGTGGCGTCATTTGGGGGGGGCAGGAGGGCTGTGGCCCCCAAGGAATTGAATAATGTATAATGTATTAAATAAATAAATAAACGTAAAATGTGCAAAAATCACCAAAATTTGCCAAAAAATGTCAACACAAATTTGCCATAATTGGCCCCAAAAATATAACAAATTTGCAAAAAATTGCCCAAATTTTGCCAAAAAATTATCTTGCCCCCAAAGAAAGTGTGAAATGACGCTACTGTTTTAAACAAACAAAAATGCCAGATGCGGGGTATGCAGAGTTGTGTGCAATCTAATTCTAATTGTACAGAAATTGTGTCAACAGACTGCAGAACACAGTTTTGGGCCTTTGTACTCAGAGAACGCCACAAAGGTATCAGCTTATCTGATGTCAGCTGTATCAAGTTACGTTGGTTGCCGTAGCTGTCAGGATTGTTTGCAGCTGTTCTGTCCACAGCCTTGTACCAGCATGACCCAGTGGCATAGCTTGGGTTGGCGCCGCCCAGGATGGAATTGCTGTGTGAGGAGCAAAACAAAAGGTCATTGGCACTAGCATTTCTTTGCTTTGGCAACACTATGGGCTCCCTCTTTTCCACTTATAATTTTCCGCCTCTACAAATTTTTACCCCTCAAAATGCCGCCTTTAGGAACGTGCCGCTTGGGGCGGATGACCCTCCCCGCCCCTTCCTACGCCACTGGCATGGCCCTGCTCAGACTCTACCGGTAATGGAGTTACATCTCCAGCACCATAGAGATGCAGAGGTTTTATTATCGGGCAGAGTCAACATGGAGCCTGAGCAGATTACCAACCCCAGGCAGCTGGCACCTGTCTACAGGTACTCTGACAGCATTACGGTATACAAAGAAAGTACCAGGTACAGAAATGACGGAGACACTTAACTCTTTAATGCCGAGCCTGTTCATCCACCCCCTCGCCCCGCCGCAGTACGATGAGGCCGCCTATACCTGCCCTGCCACCGTACTACGAGGCCGCCATACCCGGCCTTGATGTTAACATGAGAGTTATTCCGTGTCAATTCAACCAATGGCTCCAGCTCGACCATCTAAAAAAAAATTATGAATTTTACCACAAATGCTCCCCAAACATCCATCTGGAAGATTGTAAAATTTTAGCCTTCTCTCTTGAGTAGTTTTTGAGATATTCAACTTTTATAGTACTTGGGGTGGGCCGTTTTTTTGGTGTTTTGCGGCAGCCGCTTAAATTTCTCACAAATTCAGACCTCTATAACTTCAGAAATATCATAGCTAAGGGGCTGAAACTTTCTGGACTTATTCACTACTAGTAGTATTTTATAAAACAAGAGTAAAACTGTTTTTTTTTGGAAAAGTGTCCTCACTGCAGAGTCACAAAAATGGAAGAAAAAATTGCTCCTTTCCTGATATTCAATGTTTGGCTCTCAATAGGGAACCTTTCTCTTTATTTCAGAGTTGTAACTTTTATTCTGTGAACTGTCCAGTAGCTATATTTTCTATAATTGCAAACAGATTTCCCATATTGTTAATCCCTGAGTTTCTACAGGATCTTAAAATGTGTCAAAAGGCCTATGGCGACTTGGATTTGAGTGTAACAATGGTCATGTGGGACAAGTGGTAGCTTAAAATTAAAGATGTCATTAACCTGTTGCAGGGGGATTTAATTTTTTCAAGTCGTCTTCAATCGGGGGATTTAATTTGGGGGAAAGGCGTTCATGTGAAAATGTGAACATACAAGTTTTAAACTTACTATATTTCAGGCTATATAGAAGCTATAAAGATGCGGTTTGCACCGTTGTTTAGCATTTTTATTGCTCTTTCGAACCATCCGTGCCAAAGAAGGAAATTTTGGGGGGTAGGGTCCACCCTACAGCCCAAAATAGGACCCTCCCCAACATTTTGGTCAAATTTTGTTCCAAGCCCAATAGCAAAAATTTTTCCGTAGTAACCCCCAAACTGTGAGCGAGAATGTTGTAAAGGGGTGTAATTGGAACAGAATAATGCAAAAATTTTGAAGATTGGACAAAATTTGGAGCAGTTATGCTTTTTCAAACAATATTGCTCATTGCTCGAAGAAATGACAATTTTGCGAACAGATTTTCAATCTGAAAAACCAAACAACTCCGTATATTTCAGGCTGTATAGAAGCTAGAAAGATGCGGTTTGCACCGTTGTTTAGCATTTTTATTGCTCTTTCGAACCATGCGTGCCAAAAAAGAAAATTTTGGGGGTAGGTCCACTCTACAGCCGAAAATCGGAACCCTCCCCCCAAAAAATTTCAAAGCGCAATAGCAAAAAATTTTCAGCGGTGACCCCCCAACTGTGAGCGTGAAAGTTTTAGGGCGGTGTAATTGGAACAGAATGGTGCAAAAATATTGAAGATCGGGCCAAAATTGGCGGAGTTATGATTTTTCAAACTCCAGACTTGAGTCTTTTTCGAGGCATTTCAATGCAAAATCAACGGACGATCAACGGGAAGTTGAACGATCATCGGCAAGTTTTCTTGCTTATATTATAGTCAACAACAGCGAAGAAAGTGCTGCCATCTATCGAATGGATAGTAAATAAATCGAATAGTCGCTTTCTTGCGGTTCAAAACTTCAATGTCCGGAGTACACACATCCTTATGTGGCGCGCCGTGAGCAATGTTTATAAACAGCTTGACCCGTCTGAATATGATTTTCGGGCGCCGTCTTAAGACGGCGTTGCCCAGGAACGCGTTAAATAGAGCGCATTCAAAGCTATAATATATGCAAAATCTGTGATGGTTCTTTTTCTTTAAGACTTAAAATAAACTTTTAAAATTATGACTTTTTTTGGACCAGGTGTTAGTGGGTCAGATGATTGCCAACCAATCCTGAGTCAGATAAGATGATATATATCAGCGAATTACAGCTAGTATTTAATATACTTAATTTATGAAAGTAGGTCATAACGATGTAAACAATCGCGGTGTGACGCGAATGTTTTCTCCAAAATGGCGAAAAGATTGCGTTCAGAAAAAGCTTCATGAAGAGTTCTGCATTTATTAGATGCTAATTAATCAGCCAGAGAGGTCTTCTGGTGTTGTAAGGTAGAGCGGGAGCGTACTTCACTGCGTCGGCTTTGGCAATCGATTGATGCGCTCATGGGGCGTGGGTGCGCGCCTTTACCTGATAGACTCACGGCTGATGATTTTTCCGCTTTCTTCAGCAAAAAGGTGTCCGCTGTATTGACGGCTACCTCGGAACATGAGCCCCCTTGTTTTACTCCGGCTCCGTCTGGGTGTTCCTTAGGCGGTTTTCGCGCTCTCTCTGTGGAAGAAGTAACCACGGAGCTATGCGCCCTGCCTGACAAGTGCTGCGCCAGTGACCCTTTTCCGACTCGCCTCCTTCGTGAGTGTTCCGATATCCTGGCGCCGTTTGTTGCCGAGCTCATGAATCGTTCACTACAACTGGGTGAGGTCCCGAAGTCATTTAAAGCCGCTTTCGTGACACTGCGGATCAAGAAACCTGGTCTCGATGCCTCTGATGTTGGCTCTTACAGACCGATCTCCAATTTGTCTGTTCTATCGAAGCTGCTCGAGCGCTTCGTCTCTAGGCAGCTCATGGACCATCTCGCGGTTTCTGGTCTCCTTCCCGAGCTACAGTCTGCCTATCATGCTTTTCATTCTACTGAAACGGCTGTTCTTAAGATCACTTCCGATATACTTCGTGAACTTGATCAGGGAAAGTTTGCCTTCCTCGTCCTTCTCGACCTTACGGCCGCATTTGATACTGTAGACCACTCCATCTTACTGCGTCGTCTTAACATCTCTTATGGTATCAGTCACGTGGCTCTGAGATGATTTTCCTCCTATCTTGACCACCGTACACAATTCGTCTGCTGTCCTCACTCCAGGACCCTTCCATCTCGGGTGACTTGTGGCGTGCCGCAGGGCTCGGTCCTTGGTCCCATCTTATTTACCTTGTACGTGGCCGACCTTATACGTATCATTCTTAAACATGGGCTTATGGACACCTTTACGCGGATGACACTCAGATCTATGGTAGCTGTTGGCCATCTGAAACGCATCTGCTTCTCGAGCGTCTCACCCGGTGCTTGGATGAGTTGTCGGTCTGGCTTAAGTCTAATAGGCTCCAGCTTAACGTCTCTAAGTCGGAAGTGCTCTGGCTAGCCACCGAGAGGCAACAGCACCTGTTGCCGCATGACTGTGTCAAGATCCATGATCTCGAGCTCCACCCGGCTGCCTCAGTGCGTAACTTGGGAATCTACCTTGATAGTGCAGCGACCCTTAAGCTGCATGTATCCAAGACTGTCGCCAGCTGTTTCTCTTCACTTCGTTTGATTAGGAGTCTGCGTCAGTCTGTTTTCAAGCCGTCCTTAAGACGTTGGTTGTTGCTCTGGTACTGACTAGGCTCAACTATGGCAATGCTGTTCTTGCGGGGTCACCTGCCTATTCTTTCGACCGGTTGCAGTCTGTTTTGAACTGTGCTGCTCGTCTTATCTATCGTTCGGCCCGATGTGATCATGTCACCCCGCTTCTTGTTGATCTTCATTGGCTGTCAGTGCCTGAGCACATCATGTTCAAGTTATCAACTCTTGTATATCGCTGCCTTCACGGGATGGGTCCGAATTATCTTGCATCCGAGTTTCGTAGCGTTTCTGACCTCGCGGGCCACAGACGACTTAGATCGTCCACGACTTCGGTGCTTATGGTTCCAAGAACGCGTCTTGTCACCATCGGAGATCGTGCCTTCCCAGTGGCTGCTGTGCGTACTTGGAACTCGCTTCCTGCTGACATACGGGAGTCATCGTCGCTAGATACTTTCAGGAATCGACTGAAGTCTTGGCTTTTTAAAACTAGCTACTTAGTTTAATTTTGTGTAAAGTGTTCGCGCAGTCTTTTAGACAAGTTATCACTATAATCTTGACGTTCTTTTACTTACTTACTAATGCTGATTGTTAAAGAGCCAATACCGATAACCGGCTGCGTGGCTGATAATAGGCCGATACTAATTATTAGCCGATTATCGATGCACCTCTAGTATTTTGCAGGATTTGCAACGAAAATAAGCTTGCAAGATAGAGAATTGATTCTGCCTCGATGTTTGATAATTTTTCATTTTGGTTAACTTGAGATTGAGTTTCTATTGGATTAATTATTAGTTGTATTTTTATAAGATCTGGTTTTTAGCATTCATTCTAGGACATTGATATTCAAATAGTTTTTGTTTTAAATGATTAATGTAAGCTGTCATTTATTGCCTTGTTTATTTCTTTAGTAATCAAGTCTGTTTTATGTATGACTTGTGCCTAAACCTAGGTGAGAGGTCCTTGTGAAAATGGTTGTCCAGCCAACTACATCTTTGCTTTTGAAATGGGATCCAAGAAACCTTGAAATTCGCACCAAATCTGTTGAAAAAACACTAGAGCCTTTGGTTACTCAGGTATGTAAATGTTTGCAGAGCTCTTTGCTCTTTGCATTCGTGCAGTGATCTTGCAGGTTTTTTGGATCATAGCATAGTATATGGTGACAATTCCCGTTATGCCTTCAGGCACCAAGCATGTGTACGGACATGCCTCAGTTTATCGCTATTTTAGACAGTTTTACCGACATCTGCACTTTTTGCAAATCTTAGGAACTAAGGTCTATTTGTTACTTCCAAGGATTTGACACCATTATCTGTGATTTTCCACATTGTTATAGACATTTTCAGTCATTGGGTGGTCCTTAGCAGATGAAAAAAAAATTTTGCTGTTTTTCTTGTGATTTTCTGAATCATAATAATAGCAATAACCCCTCTTCTTTTTTTGTTTGCTTCAACTGACTTCTGAACATCCAAAGCTTAGTGCATAGATGGCCTTTGCCATCCAGCTCGGTCGATGCAGCCCAGCTGGGACTCTAAATGAGATTACTCCAGATGGCATGTTGCCAAAGAATATGATTGTCAACTCTAGCAGTTCACGGTTGTCGTCACGGGGTTGATGCAAGTGCCTGCATCTCAGCAAATGCTATAGTTTCTGTCGCAAATTGTGAAACTGCTGTGGAAATGCTTGGGTCTGATGATGCAGTCTGAAAGTGTGCTCTGTCAATGAACTTCCAGCCGTTCTTGAATCGGCTGAAGATTGGTATCTGTGGACGTTTGGAAGGACCAAGACAATGAACAAACACGGCTTCCAATACTATTTCTAGGATATGATGTTGACAAGCAAACCATAGCATGTCCTTGTTGAGTTTTTGTTCCAAAAGGATGTGGGCACCATTTCTTGAACTGGTATTGACAGATGTGGTGTCAAAACACATGCACTTTACATTGCTTGTAATGTTCCAAATCACAGCTGTAAATCACAGCTTTTTATGGTAACTGATTTTTTATGGTAACTTATTTACTCATCAAAAGGAACGACATTAGGGGTGCCTTGTGAAGAATTCCTACTTTTCAAAATAAGGGCCACCATACAGTGTTGATGTGCCTGATCCATCATCTCGTCTTGTCTGACCCCTCTTCACTTCCCATCTCCTCTTGGATCTGCCAAGTACAGGAACAGATTATTCTCTTGCAGAAGGCTGCCTCTCAGGAATTCGCTGTTGATTATGCAACATGGTGAATTTCTATACTACCTGTGTACTTTCAGCATCCATTTATGTTGCTCTTTGTTTATCTGTTAATGTAGAGAAAGTATTTTCTTGTGGAAGAGCACTTTCTTAAGGCTTCACTGCGGGATTTTGTCATGGCTGTGCACTCCTATGTGCTGCCTGAACAGATTTTCAGGACTGACATCTTCTGTTCCTCATTGAACTGTCAGTGTTGTTGACAGCACCTTTGACTTGCACCTTTGCAATGATTACAGAGCTATATAAGTTGTCTTAATAGAATACCATGCAGTTTCTTCTGCTTCTAATTTTATTCATGCTTTTATTCATTATTCTTTTATTGTTATTTCTCCAATTGTTCATGCTATCCATCAGTTGTTGCTACATATCCGTTGCCGAAGACTGGTAAAGACTGGTGATGGGATTTTTCCGGAAAAATAAACTTGCAGAAAAAATTCGGAAATTTTTCCGAAATTTTCAGAAAAATATGAAAAATATGAAAAATGAGAGAAACAACAAGATAACGGTATAAAACAGGCACGTACAGTCACTCAGCTGAGCTATTACTACATTTATTTCAATGTTAGGTAACATAACATTTGAATTACTACACTGCGGACAAATGATGCTTCGGTTGGATTTTGGTTGACAACATTGTGCGGGGATGCGATGCTGTACTGTTGCTCGCAATTGTGAGCAGCCTACTGTGCAGCCTTGAATATTCCATTCTCGCAAATTGTATTGTATGCTACGGATATTTGATCGTCATTTAACTGTGCACCACAATATTTTGGATCCAATAGGTGTGCAACAAGCTGCAGGTTGCATGTAAAAATTCCTGCATGAGTACTAATTGTTTTTGAATTTCTCTTCTTTTTTGCTGATCAGGTGCTAAGTTGTGTAATATGCTGCTGGAGCTCATAGAACATCTGTGTATATCTGACAAACATGGCCTGTCTGACTCAACCCATTTAATTGCATCTGCCATTGGCTGCATCAAGTTATGCAAGTTCATTACTTTGACCCAAAACACACTTCCATCTAAAATATCTGCCTTCATTCGTGGTGTTGCTATGGCTTCAATTTCTTCTTCCATAACCTGCAGCAGTATTTAAGCATGAAAGCTACAGTTACCCATCATGTTGCTGAAGGCATGACTAAGTTCAGAGGTATGCCTTGTTTCAATCGGTCTATCTGAACGCGCTGGAAGACGCTTGTGGCACGTGCTTATATTTGACAAACTTTACCATGTCTTTTGCTTTCTGAATGATTTTAGATACAGACTCTACACCACATACATTGGTTGCTAATAAATGAAGTCCATGTATCAAAAATATTTTTGGAAAAATTTCTGGAAAAATTGGTTGGAAATTTTTCGGAAAATTTCCGGGAAAATTTTTCCGGAAAATTTTCGGCACATCACTAGTAAAGACAGAGGTTATACGTTTTCACCAGAAATTACAAGGCTGCTTAACCAGTATCTGTTAATGGGGATTGTTCCTTTGGCATTTAAGTCAACATATCTATAATGTAAAAACATGACCATGACCCATCAAATCTTACCAGCCCATATCTAACATTCCAATGTTGAGTATGCTACTTGAACGCATGATTGCTGCACAACTGGTTGATCATCTGAATGCTAAAACTTACTGCCAAACTTACAGTCAGCATATCACAAAAACAATTTGACTGAGACTGCATTAGCCAAATTTCTTTAACCTGGAGCATAAAGATTGGGCTAATCTCAATCACTTTGAACCAATCATGGCTGATGTGCAGCATCATTCCAACAGTGGAGCATCAAAGACAACCCTACGCATTTTTTACCCCTCAAAATGCTGCTCTTAGGAACATGCTGCCTTGGGCAGACCGCCTCTCTCTGCCCCTCCCTACGCCACTAGCTTGACCCTGCTCAGACTCTACCAGTAATGACATGTAGTGACATAACTACCGGGTAGCAGTGTTTAATCTAGGTCGTCTCCAGGGGGGAAATTGCCCTTTTTTCCCCTGGAAATTTCAAATTCCCCGGATTTTTTTGCATACTACATGGACTAACAGCAACCTCCCTAGCAGAATTACCCCAGCTTTGTCAGTTTCCCCCGGCTTTGTCAGTCTCCCGCCCCCCCGGAGTCCAGGAGTCTAGATTAAACACTGCCGGGTAGTCAACACGAAGCCCGAGCAGGTGACCAACCCCAAGTTGACCAGCTCTGGGGATCTGACGTCTGTCTCTGATGGCATTATGGTATACAAAGAAAGTACTGGGTATAGAAGTGATGGGGATGCTTGAAGCTACCATGGTTGGTAGTACAGGTCTGCACAGGGTCAAGAATCCTCTCCACATCCACACAGCTCCCACCCCAGTATGTGGATTTTTCTTTTATGAACTATTCATCTATGGGTGATTAATCTGCTGACCATTCATGTAAGTTTCATGTAAGTAGATAATCTTTTATTATTACTAGTAAATAGTTTAGTCTTAAGTCTTTCAAATATAGCAGCACATGAGCTTAGCCATAACTAACCGGCTACGACAAGTCTGATCTTGTCGACTAACTCATGATATTACTTTGCTTTCGTTAATCATAGGTGTAGACATCTAGGCCAGAACCTTCTACTTTTGAGAGGTTACCACTTTTGAGAAGGGGGGAGGGGAAGGTATCGGTGTTGTGCTCCCACTTTTTGATCCAGGGTAATGTGAATAATCCATAGATGAATAGTCCATAGACGAATAGTCCGTAGTAGATGAGTGCACGGTAATGGCTACTGCAGTGAAACCACAGTAATCCACGGATTGACTGCAGTAGCGGGGTTTAAACCTGTAATTTTACCGAAATTTTAATGGGACTGGTAAGAATATGGCGGTAGTACCACGGTAATGGGATTCGGGCTGACAGTAGTACCGCGGATGCGGTTTGAATAATGCCGTAAATACTGTGGAAATGGGGACGATTAATCTCATAAATCAATAATCATGTATTCGGCCGATTTCAGCGTAGCTACTAACTATACACCTTTCAGTTTCAAATTCAAAGGCCATTAAATTGGACTGTTAGGTCAGGTAAGATCAAAATTGAATCACTTGGTTTCCTTAGTATGCAGTTGGTAAACAATAAGGGCTGTATGTTGAACTAAGGCCTGGACTGCAGTAGAGACTAGAAAGCCATTTGATAACTTGAGTTTACTTGATAAGCACAGCAGGTAAGAATTATTAGTTATCAGAGCCGGTTTCAGTTTGTTGGGGGAGCCTAGATGTACTGGGCACAAAAGATAATATATTAGAGGTGGGGCAGATTGCAGAGCACTTTGGACAGGTTTGTAATTTGAATGTCCAGTGCCCATTGCCCAGTCTGTCTAGTCTCTCCTATGCCCACCATCACTATTTACCTGAGTGCCCCATGACTCAATCACCATCGATTCGGAGGTAGATTAAACAACTCGATTTAGTTCTCTATATAAATTAAATTTTTTTATAAAGTTACAGAAAAATGGACAGAACTGAATTGAGCTTTAGTTCTGTTGATGGCCTATTGTTTTTGCATCGTCTTAAATAATGCTGGCTATGATTGTTATTGATTAGTTACACTTGACTTGAAGTACTATATTTAATTTAATGTTCTAAATCATAAGTCTACTACAGTATAAGAACAAGCATGTTGCTAGTTTATTTCTGTTGAAGTAATAATACACTTGGGTGGCGTGGTGCTCCGGAAGGCTATAAAACTGTGGGGATAGGGATGGGATTGATATAAAATTGCACCGGGGACAGGGATGGGCACCAAAATGCAGGGACGGGGATGGGTACCAAAATGTGGGGATGGGGATGGGGAAAGAGATTAGGGGATGGGGTGGGGATGGATTTTAAGTCAATGGGGGCGGAGAGGGGATGGAGAAAAGCTTCGAGGGGATGGGGACAACAGTATCACGAGCTAGCTTTTTAGCTTTTTCAGTGAGCTGTCTGAGTTACTGAACGTGCGCCAGTCCCAACTGAGGTAAAACACGGAGTTTTATACTATAATCGGCGCCCGGATAAGCCAAGAGCGCTTATCAGTGAATCAGTACCGGGTCCAAGGTCCGACTCAGGCGTATACAAATGGACGTGCCCGTGGTATGCGATATGTAGGCTCACCTTCCAGCCAATGCGTCTTGGACTCTCCCAACAAAAAGGGGTTAAAGGCATTATTAATCAACGAAATTAATTAAAAATTTTAAAAATCCGTCACAATATGCCTATTTGTAAGTATCATTTTGAGTTCCCAGAATGTTGCCTTGGCCATTCCTATTCTTGATGTTATGTATTCTCACATTTCCACTTTCCAGTCACTGGTTATCATACTGCCTAAGTATTTGAACTGTGCCACTTGTTTGATTTCATTGCCATTTACCGTATATACTCGCGTATAAGTCGATCTCACAGATAAGTCGATCTCACAGATAAGTCGACCCCCCAGTTTTAGGTCAAAATGTAAGAAAGTTGCTATGACCCGCGTATAAGTCGACTTGGAAAATTTAGGGATTTACATGTTTTTTAAATGCATAATTGTGCCAGGTCAACATTGAAATCGGGTCAATGCCGAGTCCAAGTGCTTGAAGGTCGGCTGCGCCCAGCCAGAGGGCGGTGTCCAAGGTAAGTCAAAATCGCTGTGGTGATCCTCTGTGGGAGCAGTCGTCCACTTCCTCGCAGTAGCGAAGGATTTTGGTACTTACTCTTAGGCGTCGAGAGTCTGACCCGTTTCCCGGAAGCTTTTCCGCTGAGGGACCAACGAGCTGAAATGATAGCGGAAGTGCTATACACACAGATAATCAGTCGGTATGGAGCCCCGAAAGCACTCCTAAGTGACCGTGGAAGCAACTTTTTGAGTAACATCGTAGCCGATCTGTAGAAAACGTTTGGCATCAAACGTCTTCAAACATCAAGATTCCGACCTCAAGCCAATTGGGCCGAAGAAAGAGTCAACAGACATCTCTGGCAGTCACTACGCATTTTGCATCGAAGGAAGCAACAACGCTGACGACGACAATAGAATACCTCCGCTGCATAGCCTAACGTTGCAATGTGTTATGCATGGCGTTTCTTTCCCAAAATTTTTTGAAAAATTGCATTGACTCGCAGATAAGTCGACTCTGCGTTTTTTTGCGAATTTTTAGGCATAAATTTCTTGACTTATATGCGAGTATATACGGTAGTCTTATACTGCATGTGGGATTGTGGGTGTTACTTTGCTCTTGCAGGCATATAAATTTCTTAACGCCTAAACTTACTTGCAACTTTTAAGGCTTGTGAAACTATGGTATTGGTTAGAAAATGACACTTGAATTTAGCTTCGCGCCACCCTGCGACTCACTAGACTGAACCTTGCAACCCACTTTCGGCAGCTTTGCTCTAGTGTCTGGGTCTCTGGTTATTCCACCTCAGTCGCAAACAAAGATGCTAGGAGAAAGATCAGTTACCCGATGCAATCCAATCTTATGGAATGCCCTTCCAGACTTTGTCACTAACTCAAAAACCGATGAACAGTTCGTATAGAATCTAAAGACAAATTTGTTCAATGCGTCGTTTGACTGCTAACCTTATGTTGTGAAGCACTCTTGATTTAGGCTTAGGCCTTGTTATAGGGCTATATAAATTGTAAGATAATAATAATAATAATAATAATAATAATAATAATAATAATCTTTATTCGTGACAAGCACAGCATCAAAAAAATAGTACACAAACAAGGAAAAACACAAATCAACTGAACAAAAACCAAATAAAATCAAACTAATAAACTAATAAACTAAGCACAAACTTTACGCAGTACAGCCATTAGCACTGCCCATCCAGCCAGCCTCTGCCCTCAGACAAATTCTAGCAATGCACTCAGCAAGATACAGTGGCTTCTTCGCATATTTATTGACAAAGGATGCTTGTCACTTTTTTACAGCAACATGTATACTTTCCAAACCCATTAAAACTCTGATATAATCAACATTATCTGCCACACTTGTTTTAAAAATTTTACACACAACTACTTGAATCAATCTGTCAAGAGCATTAAGAGTACTTTTGTTTGGACATGTGGCTTCCATGCCATACAATACAATAGGTAGACAGTAGCTCTTTACCAGGTTAACGCATATTAATTCAGACGCGGCAGCTCTGCAGCAACTATACAAACAGTTAAACGTAAGAAAACATTTTAATTTAACTTCTGAAATAGACAATCTGAAGTGCCTGCCCTTTTTCATTGTCACTCCAAGATACCTAATTTCCTCCACAAATGGCAAGGCAACACCATCCAGGACCAACACAGCACATGCGATATTGCAACGTGTCCCAATCCTCATGACCATAGATTTCTTCACATTAAATTTCAAATCCAAATCCACAAAGTCATTGGTGCAAATATCCAGCATGTGCTGCATGCCGGATATAGAGTGTGACACCAATAAGATATCATCTGCATACAATAAACATCCAAGAAACAGATCATTGATATAGCAGTCATATCCAGAATTTTGCAACTTTAAAATCATATCATCAACATAAACAGCAAATAGCAAAGGTGAAAGAACCCCTCCTTGTCGTACCCCAGCCACTACAGTAAAAGATTCTGATAAGGCATTACCCCATCTAACCATAACATTACATTTGGCATACCAGTTGAGTAAAACTTCAATAAAATACCAAGGGGTTTGCCTTTGCATAGCTTCAAAAACAGCCCATAGTGACTAATTTTATCAAAAGCTCTTCGAAATGTCAAGAGCACAAATGACAGCTGTGCATGAATTTCTATTGAGGTGACTTATTACCCCCTCACCGTGTATAAGGCATCTGAGCATTCTACCCCAGTTTTGAACCCAAACTGCAGGTCAGATCTCACCAAAAAATTCCCAAATTTCCCCAGTAATACATGCTCAAAAATCTTAGACACTACTGGACTCAAGGTTATGTCCCTATAATTATCACACCTTGTAGGGTCTGCTGTGTAATTTTTTAGCAGAGGGATCATGATCCCATTACCAAAACCTTCTGGCACATACCCTGTTTTCAACATTAGATTGAACAAATGAGTTATACAAGATAATACAATTGGGTGTGCATACAATAAATATTATATAGTTATCCAGATTGAAATCCAGATGCAGGCTTTGCCGTTGAAGCTTAATTAGAAGAAGAATACAATTGGGTGTGCATACAATAAATATTATATAGTTCTTCTGTGAAATTGAGATCACAGGATACTCAATTTTACTCTATAGCCTTCAATTGAGTAACAGCCCTCAAACTCTGCAGTTTGAGTAACAGCCCTCAAACTGCAGTTTTTAATAATAATAATAATAATAATAATAATAATAATAATAATAATAATATGTTTAAATTGTTTGATTGATATTGGTCTATTTTAGCGCTATGAATTTATGACAGTCGACAGAACCCCTTCTAATTCAAGGCAATCGCTCCCTCCCTGCCTCTGTTCCTCCCTACCTCCCTCTTATCTCTAGCTGTCCGCAGGCATCCACATTCAAGTGAGAGAGGATTGTAATTAACCAGGTTACTGAGTAGAGACAGTACCGGATTTACCATTTTGCTAAGCTGTGCTCTAGCACAGGGCCCCGTAGCCAGTGGCCCATCTTCTTGGGGGAAAATTAAAAATGTATGATGAATTACTTTTGTCATATGTTGAACGATTGCGTCATTTGTATGCAACCTCGTAATTATAAGCTCCTTGGTACGGGTTTCATAATTTGTAGAATTGAAAATGGCGAGTAAGAACAACAACATCCAAATGATGTTGATCTCAATCTTGTTGATGAACTCTTGACTTTCCACTTGTATTATCAAACAGGCTCTTGCAGAAAAGAAAGTCTCAGCCACCAAGACTTGTACCACATAATAATAAAACAGGAGAGAATTCAAGTTGCTTTGCCAAATGTAGAAACAATTTTTTTTTGATTGAAGATAATTTATTTCAAACTCAAACTCAAAGTACATATACATATGCAGAACTAGTACAACTAAATAAGTAACATAATATGACCCTAATTTACAATGTAACAATGTAACACATAGTATGAGAGTTCATTGATAGCATAGTAGATGAGTTCATCAGATCAATATAATATTAAATATTAGCTAAAAATATATGAATAACAGCATAATAAACAATTAATAAGTGGAATTTCGATTGAAAACTATAACTTCATTAGGTATAACATTAATTATAATGTTGAATTTGTTACAATGTAATAAAAAACAATTGAAATAATAGAGGGTCAATCAAATAAGTATAGTAGGTAAGAAAGTGGTAAAATGAGTAGAAAAAAGTTGACCTAAGGGATAATGATATCCCGATTAATGGTCAACTTATAATAAAGTAGGTTTATAAGTAAGTCAATTAGGCGGCAATATGTGAAGCAATGGAATAAGGTGGGTAGAGAAATAGAAGCATTGAGTAGAGGATGATAACTGGATATTCTGAAGGGAATATAGATAGAAGAAATGGATAATAATATTATTAGATGATACTACAGATCATTATTATGTAGATTATAGTTAAGTAAGAAAGTTTTTGTAGAAGATTTAAATATTAAAAGGCTGCTTGAATTCTTGAGCTGGTTAGGAAGACTATTCCAAATAGAGGGTCCATAGTATTTAGTGGTAAAGAGTCTTTTATTAGTTCTAACATATGAAAGATGTAAATTATTGCTAGATCTGGTTGAATGTGGATGTCCTGATTAATGGTTAAATAATTATTAATATAGAAAAGAGTGGGTAGTAAGTTGTTTATACATTTGTAAATAAATAAAGCTGTCTGGTATTTATTTAAATTAACAATATTAAGTATATGATATTTAAGGTAAAGATGTTGAGTTTTGGTTTTATTTCCACTATCAAAGGTTAATCTAAGAGCTTTATTTTGCATAATTTGGATTTTTCCAGTAATAGTTTTGTAATTGTGTCCCCATATTAGATTACAGTAGGTAATATATGAATGGATTAAAGCAAAGTATAGCATATGAAGAGCAGATTGGTTGTTTGATAGTTGATTGATAGTTTTTTGATATGTTTAATTATATTAATATTTTTAGCCAATTTTTGTTTAAGAATTTCAGTGTATTCTTTCCATTCCAGGTGTTGGTCAATTGTGATTCCGAGGAATTTAGTGGAAGTGGATTGAATAATTTCAACACCATTGATATATATATTGAGTTGCAAATTTGTCAATTTCTTTTTAGGGCAAAAGTGTATAAATGTCGATTTAGCTGTATTGAGGTATAATTTATTAGTTTGAAACCAATTAAAATTTTTGGTTAGATTAGTATTGATTAAAGTCATTAGTTCAGTTAAATTATGGTGGCTGGCCAAAAGATTAGTATCGTCTGTAAATAAGAGGTAGTTGAATAAGGAGGATGCATTCGGAAGGTCATTTATGTAAATTATAAAAAGTAATGGTCCCAGGATGGAACCTTGTGGGACACCAAATTTAATATTCTTATATTCAGAGGCTATGTTATTAACAAATGTGTATTGTTTACGGTCAGATAGATAATTTTGAAACCAATCTAGTACAGTGCCATTAATACCATAGTATGAAAGTTTATGCAGAAGTATTCTATGATCAATAACATCAAAGGCTTTGGAGAGATCTAAGAATATACCAATTGTATGAATATTTGTTTCAATATTTGAAGTTATAATATCAGTTAAGTGCATAATGGGCATGTAAGTGGCATGATTAGGTCGAAAACCAAATTGAAAAGGAGACAGCATATTGAATTTTTCAAGGTAATTCATTAATCTATTAAACATGGCTTTTTCATAAATTTTAGAAAATATAGTTAATACTGATATAGGTCTATAATTGGAGACATCGGTTTTAGAACCAGCTTTAAATATTGGTGAGACTTTGGCTATTTTGATTTCATTGGGTACTATTCCTGTAATAAAGGAGGCATTGATAATATCAGATAATATATCATTGATATATTTAGCACATTTGATAACTACTTTTTGGTTGATTTCATCATAACCAGTTGAATTTTTCATTTTCAAGTTAAGAATAATATCCATGATTTCATACGGAGTAGTTGGATAAAGTTGAAATTGGTGATTCATAGGATTATTAGTTAAAGTCTTATTTAACATCTCATGATTAATAGTATTATCAAATTTGGTTGCAATATTCGGACCAACATTAGAGAAGTAATCATTGAAAATATTAGCAGTGTGATTTTTAGGAATTTCAGGGTCAGATTTGGACTTGGTAGTTATATCAATATGGTTGGGTTTACTCTTATTAAGAATATTATTAATATGTTTCCAAATATTAATGTTAGAATTATTATAATCAGTGAACTTTGCAGAATGATAAGTTTTCTCAGCTAGTTTTATGATTTTTTAAAGGTTGTTATATTTATTAAATGCAATTTTGTTCATACAAGTTGGGTGCAATATATAGTTTTTGTAGAGCCTATTTTTATGTTGAATGGATTTAAATAGAGCTTTTGTCATCCAAGGTTTTTTATATTTATTAGTAGTAGTAGAATTGATTATGGGAAATGCTTCATAGTAAGTACTAATAAATTTATTTAGAAAAGTAGAATAGGCCACATCTGGTTTATTATTCAAGCATGCTGCTTTGATTTCAGACCAATCTGTATATAGTAGTTTTGTAATGAAATCAGAAATGTTGGAGTCATTAATTAATCTATGAGACTTATTTAAAGAGGTCACCGATTTTTTGAGATTGTTTCTGTGTTTAGTGGTATTTAACCCCTTTTCCGTCCATTAAAATTTTCAAATCCGTTGCCATGGCGGCCATTTATTTTTACAGGGCAATGTAGATAGTCAAAATACTTCAGAATTTGAGATGTAGAAGCTAAGGAAATATTAAAAATTTGATAATTAGGTCAGATTCAGTATTCCTTTATCACTTTATATCCTCAATCACTGAATTTTTACTCGAACATCCAACAAATGTGTTACGAACGCTATAGCAAAAGGCCGCTTGCTAGATGATACGTTATCTGATCAATCTCCGGTAACTCCTGTTCAGCTTCGTAAATTTCCATTCTACTGCAGCCAGAAACTTCAAATTGGCTCTAATTCTATTTATATTAGCTTTTGCTTTTGATTTCGGGTGATTTTTCCCCATTTTCTGTTGTAATATCGCCCGCATAGCAACAAATCTCCACCAAGGCGTTGCCACTAGTGGATCAGCTATTCGTTGGAGTGGACGAAATAAATTCGAATTTTGACGAATATTCACCAAACTACTCGATATATCAACTACATTTACCAAAGAGAACGATACCGAAGCTATATTTAGTGTTTAGACGCATTTCTTCGGGGTTGCCGGCTAACTTCGGGGTTGCCTCTATGAGTGCGGCCATTGGATGACGAATATCTTTGGGGCTGCTAGTAGAGGGGTTAACTGTTCTGGCAAGAGATTATTTCACGGCATCATCCCCGGCCAAGCCAGTTCGAAGTACTTGGAGCAACTCCTGACACCCGCTAGCGACGCACTTAGACGGTCGACATTGAGATAAGCATCCTCTTTCGACCTCGCTGTCCCGGAACCGCTAAAGATTCCAACCTTCGGTGATCGCGCCTTCTCCCGAGGCGGACCACTCCTGGAATACCATCCCACCTGAAATTAGGAAGATCAAAGCTAGGCCCATCTTCAAAAACAGACTGAAAAGCCATCTGTTTAGGGAGTCATATCCCCTGTAAAGCGCACTTGTTTTTGGTTATGCTATGTTTACGGCGCTATATAAAGTCCAGTATACAATACAATGCAATCACTTAATAGGCTGAAAAGTATCAAAAGTGGCCTTTGTTCAACATTGTGACAAGAGCGGCTGTCTGGCCTGGGTATAGAGAATGATAAAATGTATTGAGAATGATAAACTGTGACTTTTTGATTTTGATGAAATCATTGATGAGTTTGCTGTCAGGAAAGCATGAAGGAAGATGTTCTAAAATTAATTTATCACTGTTAACTTAAATGTATAAACAGGCCTTTACAGTGTAATACAAAGACAGTGCATTTTGATTACTAAACTATTTTGTGCAAATATTGAACTGCTTTATCAAACCACATTGTAAAATTGATGATTGATCAGATAACATATCATATTTTAACTGCTCCTAAATTTTCTTAGTCAGTATGCCTGACTGCATTTATAGGCGTACCGGGTCTACCTCCTTCAGGGCCAACATAAGGGACCTCATAAGTTAACTAGCACTGGGCCTCATTTGTTCTAAACCTGGCACTGAATAGAGATTCAGTATTTGACTTTGTTGGTGCATCTTATATATGGGGGCATCTTATCCATAATTTTTAAAGTCCAAATCATCAAAATCCGCATCTTATAATCAGTTGCGTCTTATATGCGCGAAAATACGGTAAGCAGCAGTTCTATTTATAAAATATGGTGTAACTCTTCTTGACTGCATAAGAAAAAATGCATTTGCGACATTTTTGAAATTTAGACGCTGTAGAAGATGGATGTTGATTCTGTTTTGCGGCATAATTTCAGTAAGCAAGTACGCATGCTCTTCCATGACAATTACCAAGTGAAACTCAAACAAATCTGCAACATTAAATTTCAGTAATGAAATTGTACTTGTTTATAGGCAGAGCATTGGAACAGCACAATATACATTCACCTGCTTTTAGCTATGTTCATGTGTATAAAATCTAATTTTTCCACAGTTTGATGAGCTGAGATGTACGGTGTTTTTCTGAAAGGTAACCACGCTGCTGAATCAGAATGGACCATCCAAAAAGAAAAAAGGGAGATCAAAAAAGGCACATGTACTAAGTGCAGCCGTTCAGAAGGCCACTGAGCATTTCATGCAAAGTGGAGAAGAAATTGCTAATGAAAACCCTGAAATTCGTAATGATTTACTTGCTGCAATTGAAGAGGTTAAAGTTACTGGTAAGTTGATGTGTTTTGGCAATATGCAAGACTGTTTCTTGTGTTTTATTTTATATAATCTAGATATTTTTTGGCTAGCTTTATTCCCAGGCAATTGCATGTTCATTCAGTATAGATATATTTTATGAAAAACTTTATCATAGATTTTTCCCATATTTGGATTCTACTTCTTGTTGAAGATGATCTGTAATGATACAAAAATGACTATATTACATTTTTGTTCATGGCTATCTACTGTACCGTATTTTCATGCCAAATCGCTGCTTACGTTTATAGGCCGCTCCACGTTTACAGGCCGCAGAAATCCAGTGGCTTTTAAATATTTTCGTAGATAAGCTGAATACGATTATAGGTCGCATGCCCTGATGTTGCAGTATCATTATATGTATATACACGTGCAGTTATTCCCAACGGAGAAAGAGACGGAGAGAGTTATTAAACATAAGTAAATCTTCTATCTTATCAGCATTCATAAGACAAAAAGAAATTTAATTTAGATCAAGTATTTTTATACCCCAGGGCTTGAGAAATACGTTAAATGAATGATCCAAATTATTTACTGTCTAATCTTGCTTAGTAGCTGGATTAATTAAACGGTCCAAGAGGTTGGTTCACATCCTTTCCTCAATGTCTCGAGCGACCATGGCCTGTAGTAGGGCCAGCAAAGTGGGTGGTGGAGAAGAGGGTCGTCCAGTGAAAGCATGAACGCACTGGGCTAACTGCCTCGCCTCTCTCTCTCTCTCTCTCTCTCTCTCTCTCTCTCTCTCTCTCTCTCTCTCTGCCGGATTTATAGTTACTGGTAGAATTATGTATGTTAGAGAACCTACTGCTATTTGGAAGATTGTTTTTGTATAAGCCGCTTACTATTATAGGCCGCATCAAAGGGCTTCTTCTTGTAAAATCATCTATAAGCCGCGGTGATTTGGGGTGAAAATACGGTAATTCTTATAAGTTGAACACAACAATGTTATCAAATGCAAATACCTTGTATTTCATTTCAGGCGAAGTTATGAGAGTAGCTTCTATTGAATTTGCTAATGATCCATGTTCATCTGTTAAGCGTGGTGCTATGGTGCGTGCTGCTCGTGCACTTCTATCTGCAGTAACAAGATTACTGATACTTGCTGATATGGTTGATGTTCACCTTTTGCTCAAGTCTTTAAGAATTGTAAGTTGTTTTATGATATTTTACTTTCAACTTTTAAATCACTGGTTGATTTCTAATTATGGTGGTTTTTATCTAAGAAAATTATAAATGGTCAAATGGTCAGATGATAATTTTTATAGTGACATGCATCAATTTTCACATTTATCTCACATATAATTCCATGAAATTGACGAGAAGCTGCAGTTGATTGCCAAATTGTGACAGCATGCAAAGTGCATTAAGTCCTCTGCCATTCCATTGTCCAACTTTGATAGTTTGCCTTCCTTTCATGTTTCAACTGTAGTCATTGTCTTGTTTGAGCTTGAGCCAGTAGAACACTTGTGAGTACCATTTTATCCTTGGCGGCATCCGAGCTAGTATGGCATCTAATTTCACTTTACCTATTGCACTCTTTGCAAAAATTATGAACCAAATGATGATTTCAGTCTCTTGCTAATTCTGCAGTCAATTTGTTGTTATATTAGATCGTTTATTTCTCAACAACATCAAATCAAATCAAGTCAAATAACTATTAAAGTTGACAAAGTAAATTATTAATCAACATTATATTATAAACCAAAAAAGGTTGTTTTAATCTAAACAGGCTCTATTCTACAATGACTGTACGATGACTCTGTTTGATAAAGATTGATAATATATAGATTGATAACAACATATTTGACCAATGCCACAGTACATAAAAGAATTATTATTGAGAAAAGGGTTGACCTAAGGGAATAGAATCCTGCAGGTTGGTCAACCTAGGTATTTAAGTAATGGACGTATGCAAATTGAATACTGTAAGTTGGAAACAAGGTGGTACAAATAGAGTATGTAGTATATTAAAAAGTAAAAATCATGTAAGGTTTGGCATGTCAAAGATAACTCATGTAAGATAATTGCAGAAGAAATGATACTTTTTTATATATATATATATATATATATATATATATATATATATATATATATATATATATATATAGTTAATAAGAATAGATAAAATTATATACATAGTTAATAAGAATAATATTTATAGTAATATTTAGTAAAATCATTAAAAGAATAAGTAATTTATAGAATTTAATTTATTTGATATTCTGTGGAGAAAAACTTAGTTTTGTAGTTTTAAAAGGTAGTTTTTTAGATATTTTTTAAAGGTCATTAATTGATTTAAATTTTTTATTTCTATAGGTAGACTATTCCAGAGTCTGGGTCCAGAAAATTTCACAGTAAATAATCTGATGTTAGTTGAAGCAAATTGGATATAACTATTTTCCTTGTTTCTAAGATTAAGATTACATTTATTATTTATTATTTCAAACAATTTATTTGCATAGAAAATAGAAAAATAGAAGGTAATAAATTAAGTCTATATTTGAAGATAAATAAAGCAGATTGTTGTTTATGTATATTCTTAATTTTTAAAATGTTAAATTTACTGTACAGGTTAGTAGTATTGGTATAATCTAAATCATTAAATATCAGTCTTATTGCCTTGTTTTGCAATATTTGAATCTATTAATATTTGACTTATATGTGTTTCCCCATGTTATAGTACAATATGTTAGGTAGGAGTGGATCAGGGAAAAATAAAGTTTGTGAAGGGATCTGGAGTCAAGTAAATATTTAATATGTCTAATTATATTTAAGTTTTTAGCTAATTTATTTGATAATTCATCCATATGTTTCTTCCAGTTTAAATACTGGTCTACAGTAATGCCTATGAATGTCATGGATGATTTTTGGGTTATGGTGGTATCGTTCATTTTTATCGGATCTATTTTATGATTGTTAGCCTTGCTTCTGGCGTGGAAATAAATAAAATTTGTTTTATCTAGGTTGAGTGCAAGTTTGTTGATTTTAAACCAATTTGATATTTTTATTAGTTCAAGATTTAGCTGAGTAGTTAGTTCATTCAGGTCATTGTGACTTGCATTTAAGTTAGTGTCATCAGCAAAAAGTAAGTATTTAAAAAGGATGATATACTGGGTAAGTCATTTATAAATATTAAAAATAGAAGAGGGCCAAGTATTGAGCCTTGAGGCACTCTATATTTTATACTTTTAAGTTCAGATTTATGAGAATTTACCCAAGTGAATTGTTTGCGATTTGATAAATAATTAGTAAACCAGATTTGAGAGAGACCTTTAAAACCACAGTAGGCAAGTTTGTTTAGAAATTTTTAGCTGCAGTGCTTTTTTTTGGGAATTTTTTGAGGGGAGCTGTTTTAGGCCAGAAAGTGGAACCCTTACAAATTTTTAATCCTTTGCACTGATGGTTTGCAAGACGAATAAAAATGCAAAACAATTATGTATACCTCATCCTTTTAGCTTTCCAATAGCTTGGGAGATAGCTACGCTTGCCATATTTGTTTCAGGCCAAAATGGACATTTTGGGGACAAGACAAGGGTGTCAAAAGCGCGCGAGCATTGAAGGCGCAAAGCCCTCACAATTTGGGGGTCTGGGGAGCGTCGTAGGCTGTATTAACAGTATAAGTTACGCCCAGACGGCAAGAATTGCCAAGTATTGATAACTACTAGTTTACTTTACTTCACTTTGATAAAGAATTCAATAAGGTCTACGCAAACAAATAAATTTAACATGTATTATAAAAAATGAACAAATGTAAAATGTATAACAAAAAAAGATTAGATGCAAGGCTAATCCTTTTCAACCCAGTCATCTTTTGAAGTTGATTTCACTTTCTTAATTATGTCATTTTTCTTTCACGTAATTCGGCACAAGTCATTTTAAAATTATAATGCCAAATCAAAATTGCTTCATTTGTCTCGACTGACAACCTGTTTCTTTCATATGACCACTGAGTTGACATTATGGAAAATATTCTCTCTACATTTGCATTGGTGTCTAATTGGAGGAAGATAAATTAGATAATGAGATAAGTTCAGATAATGAGATAATTTGAGAGCAGATAAATTAATGATTAGTAATGAATTAAATAAATAATTAATTAAACAATTGCTTAATCAATTACAAAATTAATGAATATTAACGAATTTGGAGAAAACGGGACAAAAACGGGACGCATACTAATACAGGACTCGGTAGTGAAATACGGTGAGAGTCCTTTATATACGGGACCGATGGCAACCCTAGAGATAGCTAATTTTAAATAAGTCCTAGTACTGTATTGTTCAAAAAATAAATTATCCGACAGAGGGTGCTTGGGGTAGGGATACTATATCCGAACCAAATATGGTCCGATTTTCTAAATCTTTGATTAATTTTGTTCCAATTACATTCCCCTACAACTTTGCCGCGCGCCAAAGATAGGTTCTCACTCAAAAAGTTTTGCTACACAGCTTGGAACCCAATAAAAAAATTGGAACCCAAGAAAATATTTTGAAGGTTTTGTTTTAGGCTGGAAAGTGAACCCCTGCAAATATTTTACATTTTTGCATGGATGCTAGAACGAGCAATAAAAATCTAAACAATGGTGTATACTTCATCATTTTAGCTTTCATATAGCCTAAGATATAGCAAATTTTGAGAATAATAGTCCTTTTGAGAATGTTTTTCCAAAAATAAATCCCCTACATGGTGATGGAGTTTAAAAATATTAATGCATGGTAAAGGGATTAAGAGAGCAGCTAAAGCTTTGCTAACTTTCATATGGATGTTTGGGGCACATGTCTTGTAAATTTCATAATTTTCTGAGATGGTCAACCAGGAGCCATTGATTGAATTGGCAGATTGACTCCTTTGTCTGTTTCACCAGCGCACATGCACATAGAGCCTATAGTTGATGATGAATTAATATTTTTTGTTTAAACTTTTAAACTGGCAGAGATTTGTTTTTGTTAGTGTGGCCTAAATTACCATGGGCAGAAGTTTGTTAATTATGATTTAATTCTCATTTAGTCTTCTTGACTTAACCCTTTAAAGGGTATTAAATTTTTTAAGTCATCTTCCAACGGGGGAATTAATTTTTGGAAAAGGCGTTCGTATGAAAACGTGAACATATATGTTATAAACTGACTATACTTCAGGCTATATAGAAGCTAGAAAGATGCGGTTTGCACCGTTGTTGAGCATTTTTATTGCTCTTTCTATCCATCCGTGCCAAAAGAAAAAAATTGGGGGTAAGGACCGCTGTGCACCCTAAAATCTGACCCCTGCCCAACATTTTGTTCAAATTTTGATCAAAGGTCAATATCAAAACGTCTTCAGTGGTAACCCCCAAATGTGAGCGAGAGAGTTTTAGACGAGTGTAATTGGAACAGAATAGTGCAAAAATTTTGAAGATCGGACCATATTTGGGGTAGTTATGAAGTTTCATACCCAAGTGCCAATTGCTGGCTGAAATGACATTACGCGAACGGATTTTCAATGTGAAAAGCCGAACAACTCAGTATATTTCAGGCTATATAGAAACTAGAAAGATGCGGTTTGCACCATTGTTGAGCATTTTTATTGGTCTTTTGAACCATCCGTGCCCTCTACACCCCAAAATCGGACCATGTCCGACAAAAAATTTTCAAAGCTCAATGAAAAAAAATTTTAATCGGTGACCCCCCAACTGTGAGCGAGAAAGTTGTAGGGAGGTGTAATTGGAACAGAATAGTGCAAAAATTTTGAAGATCGGACCATATTTGGCATAGTTGTGATTTTTCTAGCCTCCGGCTGAAGATTTTTCCTATACATTTTCCAGCCTTGGTTGTTACACAGCCAATATCCCTTGCATATATAGTCAGCATTATCGAAAACGGTGCTGCCGCCTATCGAATGGATGTGAACTAAATCGGTTGCCGCGTTGGATTTTTGAAAAAATTGCAGGTCCGCGGTACACACTCGCTTATCTAGCGCGCCGTTTATAGACGGCGAACACAGTTTAGATACGGTTTTCCGTCGCCGTTTAAAGACGGCGAACCCGTGGAAGCGATTAAGGATCACTTCTAGCCCTTGAGCTTCATCATATCTTTCTATAGTACTGCTTTTTAAACCCTAATCAGTGTATTTTTTAGAATTTCATATCCCAGGTTATGATGGTTAGATAGATGACTGTGTTGATATGGTCTTCTGCTTTCAAGGTTGAAGATGACCTTGATCGTATTCGTAATGCTCAGAACCAGCAGGATCTTATGAACAGCTTTGGAGATTTTGGAAGAAGTCTTTTTGAACTGAATGATCGAGCTGGTCGGAGACAGATGGTCTGTTTCAGAAATGCATTAACTGATTTCACTAGCCATTTTATTCAGCATCAATATTTTGTTTCATTTGCATTTGTATGCGATTTTATCTATGTTTAACCTATGGGAACCTGGGGGTAGGGTCTACTCCACAGCCAAAATCGGACCCCTCCCAAAAAAATTTTCTAAGCTCAATAGAAATTTTTTTTAAAGGTGACCCCTCTAGTGTGAGCAGCAAAGTTGTAGGCGGGTGTAATTGGAACAGAATAGTTCTCAAATTTTGAAGATTGGACCCAATTTGGGGTATTTATCATTTTTCAAACCCTAGAAATGTCTCTTTTCAAAGCCAGAAATCGGACCCTTGGTCCTTGCTTAGGGCGGCCACACTAGCTAAAAGCGAGCTACCATCTTGCGAATGGATAGTGACTAAATCGAATTATTGCATTGGAAGGTATATATATATACGACAAACTCATTTGAGGAACAGACGCTGAAGTTAAGCGTTGTATATATACGACGAACCCATTTGAGGAATGATTGGCACACGCAGTATATATACGACAAACCCAGTTAACGGGTTAAGACCTCAATTTCATATAGGCATGTTTTTTATGACCATCCTTAGTTTAGGTTTTTGTGAACATGAAATTGGGAACTAATTTTGCTTCTTGATTGAATAACACTCAGGTCGACACTTTTACATGATTTTTTTTTGGAGCATTACTTGGGTTATTGACAAGGAGGGTAAAGCATAAAGATGTTATCATCATCATTAGATCATCATAATGTTCTCTGTCCTAAGATAGGTTCAGGGCTTCATTATTTCCATTCTTCTCTGTGTCTTGCCTCTTCTATTATTTCTGCATAGGATTTGTGAGGCTGTGCATCTGTTTTCATTATCCTGTCCAATATCATCCTCCTTGGTCTTCTTTTTGTCTTTTTTCCTGGTATACTTCCCCCTATTACTGTTATAAGCAGTCTCTTTAGTTCCTTGGTTAGCCCTCCTCTTACCAGTTCCCTTCTGTTCAAAAAGCTTGTTTCCCCCTGCTATTCTTCTGTTTATTTCTTCCTGGCATCTGGCTTCTGATCTTATAATAAATTTAAATTACTTAGATTTTTATTTTCAGATGTTTTTGATTTTTTTGTTATTCATGTATTACTTTATAAATTGTGAATTATTATACGTTAGGATCTTATTGATGAAAGGAGAAGAGATGACCTTGCTGCTGCACGAGCAACACTAAAAAAGAATAGTGTGATGTTGCTAACTACATCTAAGGTACTAAGCTACTGTATGGCTGGATTTATATTGCTGAAGTAGATGATACTGTTGTGTACATTAGCATGGCCATGAGGTGGGCATAGGGTTATCAGACCCTTTAGTTGGGTGTAGACTGGTCATTAGCATGTGCAAAAATGATGAGAAAATTATATCAGTTTGAGGAGGGTAGAGTTATTGCTGTTATCACAAGTTTTGATTCTAATATTACCCTAAAATTTTTTATTGCAGACCCAGTTGCAAGAGCTCATGACACTCCTCCAAATTTCTTAGTCAGTTCTGATTAAGTTGGTTTGTATAAATTGTGGTGTCCCCTCATATTCTGAACAGAGATTGTGGTTATTTGGTAAAATGGTAACAATGGGAACGCTCCCTTGTTCCAAATCGTTCCGTTGATGTAGTAACAATGGGAATGCAGTAGTAACAATGTGAACACCATTCCCAGCTGTTCCCCTCACCAAATAATCCCTGTTGTGCACAATGCTAATTGGGAAACTCGTTACATAGAACTTGAAAATTGAGATTTGTAGAAGTTGTTAACAAGTTGTGTTTTTCAATTTATATAATTGTTTAGGACAAGTTTAAAAATAAGCTCACATATGTTCCATTACCGTATATACTCGAGATAAAGTCGATCCAAGTATAAGTCGACCCCTAGATTTTGGGTATTTGAAGGTGTCTAAAGTCATTGACCCGGGAATAAATCGAAGTGACGTCATCGCAGCGAACCCTCTTGAGGTGATAGTGAGAGTCGGAACAATGGCGGACGCGAAGTGGGCATGTGGCGGCAGCGGCGCCATTGTTTTGATTGAAAAACTGTGTTTTAGCTTTGAACTATCGAGAAACTGAACGATTTTCACATTCCCAGATTGATTCCTGACGATTAAGAAAATTTTAAACCTGCTATTCGATCATTCTTGACAATATAAAAGTCTTAATTACCGGTAATCTTGAATTTTTTTATATTTATGTAGCGCCAATATTTAATTAATATTTATGTGGCGCCTATAAATTACCAATCTTAAAAGCGCTGATGTCAACTTTTATTTAGATGCCGTAGCGTATGTTGAAAATAATTACGCAGTTAGCTAAATTAATTATTTTCGACATGCTATGTATGGAAACTTTACCCAACAGTTAGTGCCTCAAGTATAAGTCGAGGTCAGGATATATAACCTGTGAATTGGCCTTAAATTTATCGACTTTATCACGAATATATATGGTATAAGTAAGTAAGTAAGTAAGTAAAGTCAAGATTAGTGTGGTGACTAGTCGACAGACTGCGCGAACACATTACATAACTAAATAACTAAATACAGTAACTAGTTCTGAATAGCCAGGACTTGAGGCGTTTCTTGAATGTGTCGAGTGACGGAGACTTCTGGATGTCAGCGGGAAGTGAGTTCCAAGCGCGGCGCAGCAGCTACGGAAAAGTTCGATCACCGACAGTGGCGAGGCGGCGTCCTGGGGACAATCAGTTCAGCCGTAGTGGAGGATCTTAGTCTTCTCGGCCTTCGAGATCCGAGGCGCTGCGCAACTCGGTCGCCAGATAGTTCGGTCCTGTTCGTGCAGACAACGATAAGCGAGACTAGATAGTTTAAACTTGATGCGCTCTGGCACGGACAGCCAGTGTAGATCAATAAGTAGCGGAGTGGCGTGCAACGCCGCGGACGATGAATTAGGCGAGCAGCCCCATTCAGGACTGACTGCAGCCAGCAGAGTAGAGAGGCAGGCGATCCAGCGAGGCGGCATTTCCATAGTCTAGTCTGGTGAGGACAAAAGCTACGACCAGCGTCTTGAGGGCGGCTTGGGAGACTGACCGGCGAGACTCTTGATCAGCCGGAGAGAGGCGAAGCAGCTTGCAACGGTCTTAGCTGCATGCAGCTTCATCGTCGCTGCACTGTCGAGATAAATACCCAAGTTTAAAGACGGATGTGACTGGGCGTAGCTCAAGATCGTTAATCCTAATACAGGAACGCGGCAGCTGTTGTTGATTCGGTCAGTGGCGAACCAGAGGACCTCGGTCTTGGCGACATTGAGCTGAAGCCTGTTAGACTTCAACCAGTCTGCCATCTCATCCAGACACCTAGTGAGGCGCTCAAGCAGTTGCTGCGTCTCCGAGGGCCAGCAGCCTCCATATATCTGGGTGTCATCCGCATACAAGTGTCCTTGGAGCCCATGTTGACGGATGAGGCGTAGCAGGTCAGCCACGTATAGGGTAAACAGGATGGGTCCAAGAACCGATCCTTGCGGGACGCCGCAGATGGCGTGTGATGGGTGAGTGCTGGAGTTGGAACAACGCCGCGCATTGTGTCTGGCGATCGAGATACGAATGGAACCATTTAAGGGCCACATGACCAATGCCGTCACGAGACATTAAGCCGCGCAGTAGTATCGAGTGATCCACCGTGTCGGCGGCGGCCGTAAGATCGAGAAGAACGAGGACAGCCAGCTTACCCTCATCCAGTTCACGGAGGATGTCTGTGGTGATTTTGAGGACTGCCGTTTCCGTGGAATGATAGGCACGGTAGGCGGACTGCAGCTCAGGGTAGAGGCCAGAGGGCGCAAGATAGTCCGTAAGCTGCCTGGAGACTATCCGCTCAAGCAGCCCGACAGGACAGACAGATTCGAGATCGGTCTGTAGGATCCTACGTCTGAAGCGTCTAGGCGGGTCGCTTAATCCGCTGGAGTGACGGCGTCTTTGAACGTCTGCGGCACCACACCGAGCAGCAGCGGCGGTTGATGAGCTCCGTGATGAGCGGCGCTAGGATGTCGGAGCATTCTTGAGGAGGCGTGTCGGGAGCGGTCGCTGGCGCAGCACTTATCAGGCAGTGTTAGTATCTCTGCAGTGATTTCCTCTACTGATAGAGTACGAAATACGCTCAGAGAACAGCCGGTCCGGCGGGGAGAAGTTGGGAGGATCATGTTCGAAGTGGCTGTCCATACACCAGACACCTTCTCACGGAAGAAATCAGCGAATTGTTCAGCCGTGAGTGATTCCGGCAGAGGCGTCCGCCCCGACCCAGGAGCGTGTCAGCGATTGCCAGAGTCGACGCGGTGTGGTGCGCTCGGTTTCCACCTTGCGACACCAAAAGACCTCCCGCTTCCGGCTTAGTAGCCGTCTGTAGGCTTTGCGCTGCGTGGTCCAGTCGAGGACAGTATATACTATTTTTAGGTATATACTATTTTTAGAACAGAATGCTATATTTTATGTAGTAATTGGTAACTGAAATCAGAGATGGCAGTGGGTCAATCATAATGACCATGATCTTGTCATTTTAAATATCTGTAGGGTTGACAACCATCCTTTATTTCAAAGGACAGTCCTTTAATGGACCTTTTGAGTCCTTGTCCTTTTTAGCATTTAGAAAGGATGCTATTTGTTCTTTATTTCAAAAATCAGTGCTGGTACTTTTTCAAGGCTTGGCATTCATTCAATGATATACGGTAGTTACGTTTTATCCCAGGAATAATGACGTCATGAAACAACACATTTCAATTGAAATTTGCAAAAGCGGTAGGTCGACTTAGCGATTTAAGACCCATTATCATTAACTCACAATGTGAAGAAGAATTCTTTGGGTATCAGGTTCACCAACTTCTTGCACATGTAGATACTGCCAAAACTCGAGAGGCAACTAAAGATTTTAGATTATGTCTCAACTCAGCAATAACTTATTTGGAAGAAAAATTTGACTTTGATGAAAATTTAAAATTTGGAAAATTGTCAAAACTCAGTGTTTTAGGTAATCTTCTTCCAAAATACCAGACATTTGTAGAAACTGTAGAGGATTTGATGCTAAAAGACAAACTTTTGAACATGGATGACCTATTTGATGAAGTTGCACTCCTTCAAACAAGTTTTAGCTTGATTCAGAGCTGAATTATTTATAGAATGCAAAACAACAAGCAGCAAATGGCTCAGGATCTTGAAAAGTGCTAATCACAAGTGTGTTAATGTTTTCAAAATTGTTTCATTTGTGCTTTCAATTCCTGGAACATCAGCTTATTATGAAATTAGATTAGATTAGATAAATAAACTTTTTTTACGAATATTTAGCTCCAACGCGGATTTTTCTGTGTATGCTATTTGAAATTTGAGCTACATAATAACGTAATGGAAGTTGGATGCGCCGTCAGAAGCCAAGGTCAGAAGGCTTTGGCGCCATTCACGAAATTGTTTTATAGTGCTTGATTTTGTTTAGACTACGAACTATCATTGGGCCATGTAACGAAACTCATTTTCGCCACAACTATTACTGCATGTTCTGTGATTGTGCTTCAAGTCAAATTTTTGTTATAATGTTTCAGCTTTGACTAATGTATTATCCTATAAATGCCACTCAAAAATCATTGTGTGCTACTCGAAAACTTCTGTGCGTTTATTTATTTATTTATTTATTGACAATTTATATAGCGCAGTAGACAAGGCTAAGGCCTACAACAAAAGCGCTTAACACAGTTCATATCCAATATTAAATAAATGTGTCTTCAAATTTCTAATGAAAAGTCCAGCTGAGTCCAGTTCCAGTCACATTGTCTGGAAGAGAGTTCCACAGGGCGGGATTCCTCCGCGCGAATGATCTTTCCCCAAACTTAGGGGTCTTGGACGGGGGAGGGACCAACAACTGCACTCTCCGACTGGACCTAAGAACCGATCTCCTCTCGATCACAGTCGATCTCCGTACAAGTACAGTTAGATAATTAGGACAGAATGGATCGTGTAAAGCCCGAAACGTAAGCCAACAGCGCTTGTAGACAATGCGCTGTGGCACACGGAGCCAGTGGAGTCGATCTCTAAGGAGAGGAGTGACGTGGTCACCCCAGCGACAGCCGAAAATCACTCGTGCAGCCTGGTTCAGCACTGATTGTATGCGGTTCAGTCTAGTATCCGGAAGTCCAAGAAGCACACCGTTACAGTAATCAATTCGTGTCAGTAGCAGGGCCTGCACTAATTTAACAGCCACGCTCACTGGCAGGTACCGTCGAATTGACCTCATTCTCCGCAGTTGGTTGTGGCAGGAGCGTATCAGATTGTTAACGTGCGCTTCAAAGGATAGAGTCTCATCTAGGAGCACTCCCAGAAGACGTAAGCTCTCGGAGGGAGCAATGGCTGCATCTCCCACCACAAACGGGGCATGACTTAGCAAATGCCTTCTCCTGGGGGTGCTCATCCACAGAAATTCGGTCTTGGCCGGATTCAGTGCGAGTCGATTCTCTTCCGTCCACGTAACAATACCTGCTATACAGTCAGTGAAACGAATCCGTAGTCGCTCCACTTCCGAGGGTAAGCATGACGAGTAGATCTGTCCATCGTCTGCATAACTATGCGGCGTAAGACCGAAAGCCTTGATGACGCGATGGACGTCTGCTGTATACAGAATGAATAACAAGGGGCCTAAGACTGATCCTTGCGGCACACCGTGTTGGACTCGACGCTCCGAAGACATTTGATTGTTCCACCACACTGCCTGTGTTCTATCAGCTAGATAGCTCTTGATCCATAGAAGTGGAAGGCCGTCCAGACCATAAGATATCTCCAGTCGCCGGGTGAGGATCTGGTGATTCACCGTATCAAACGCTGCCGAAAGATCGAGTAGGCAGAGAAGCGCTTCCCATCCGTTCGAAGTCGCATCCACCAGGTCATTAAGGATTTTTAAAATGGCAGTCTCTGTAGAGTGTCCTCGACGATAGGCAGATTGCTCTGTAGGTATTAGCCCATTCTCGCACAGATGTCCCACCAGCCGCTTGTTTACGAGTTTCTCCAGCAGCTTAGAGAGAAAAGTTAAATTGGATACCGGTCTGTAGTTGTTGAGGTCGGACGGATCCAGTCCCGATTTCTTCAGGTGAGGGACTACAATTGCCTGCCTCCACGTCGAAGGAAATTCGCCAGTTTCTAATGAAGCCGTCATGAGCGTTGGCCCTAAAAATATTGCGCAATTGCGCAGCGCGCAGCTTAGAGGGAACGTTGGTTTGGAGGATTTTTGGAGGTTCGTGTTTTCCTCATTTGTAAAGATGGAAGTCTGAAATTTGCTTTAATGTCCTGTTTACAATCCTTTGCATTATGTTATAAAGTCAGAATTGCACTCTGATGAGGAGTAAACCCAAATTTGAGTGATTTAAATTTTTTGCAATTTCAAGGTTGACCATGCAGAATAACTATAATGATGAGTGGGTTTCACCTGACATCATATTTTGACACTTGTTTCCATGTCTGTAAGGATTCATGGAGTTTTAGACCTAAAATTAGAGATGGAAAGCCCAAAAATTTGGGCCAAGTTTTACTAAGGGATTAATTTAAGTGCAATTATAGTTCTTTTAATGACAAGTTGTTGTTTTACCAAATGTATAGCTAATTTTGATCGGCCTATTTGACATTGTGCGACCAATTCTCGTCAAAACACCAAAGTTAAGCAGCGTCGAGCTTGGTTAGTACTTGGATGGATGACCATCCCGGGATCTAGTCCTGGTGCCAGTGGCCAACCAAATCGTTCATCGCTTAGGTGGTGATAAATTGCTAGCAGCTCTAAGCTGTGAAGGTAAAATGCAGGTTTAGAGAAAGCAATGGCAACCTACTCTAGATTAATGGCATAAGCCATCTTCATTGCTGCTTGCCTAGGACCCAGAGATCAGTGCTGGACTGTATGCTTGTTTGAGTATGGCACTACCTTTACCTTTTTATAGTTAATTTTACCAGTACGTTGCTAAAATTTTATCCTAACATCATCTGTTAATGGGGTGAATACTGCCATAATTTATTTCCGCATAGCTTCTGAAAATTAAATATTGTTATGCGCCAGTTGATTCTTCATTCAAGGCTATAAAACTGATTTTGCATGACATTTTAAATTGTTTGCATCTTCTTCAGGTGCCATGTGTTTCTCATTGTCAACTTGCACTTCTCTTTGTTTGTTGTTTGTATGAGTTCTAATTCTGTATTTACTTCTTTTACTTTGGTCAGTAGACTGCTGATATACATCATTCTTTGTCTTCCTTTTGCCTTCCAATTTTACACTAGTTACCAGGTTTCTTGTTTCATTCTTCCTCATGCTGCAAGACTGCAAAAACGGCAGATATAGTAATGAAATAAACAGATGTTTCTTAATTATATTATTATACTCATATTTCAACCAACCAGTATCAGTTATACGCAAATAATATATACAGGGTGTAAAAGTGAAAAGGGCACCCCTTTATGATATTTATTATCTCGGCTGCTTGTACAGCGATTTCAATGAAATTTATAGGCCATATACCTGAGAATGCTTTTGATGCAATTGCCAAATTTCATGCTGATATCTTTAGTGTTTGCTGAAATATGGCCAAAAAACTAAAGAGACCCACATTTTGAAATTGACATTGGAATATAACGTCATAATAAAGTGATAAAAATTTTGAAAAAGTTTTTTTAGCCCTGAACGTAAAGGGGGTTTCAGATGATTTGTCGTGGGAGCAGGTGCTCATAATGCCCATGCACCCTTAGCTTAGCCTTCACACATGCCGACAAGCGCTTCTTCACTGACAATATCGACTTCTTGATCTGGTCCTCAGGCAGACTCTCCCAGATATTCTTCAGCACAGTCTTCAACTCCGTGATGTTCTGTGGCTTTGGCTGATACTTTTGATATCTGTCGAGCATGATTCCCCAGACGTGGAAGTCAAAGTGAATTGATATCTGGGGAGTTGGGTGGCCAGTCATCTTTCTTGATGAAATCTGGACAATTTTGCTACAGAAAATTCTGGGTCCTGAGAGCAGGGTGGGCAGGTGTTCCATCTTGCTGGAATATGA
This sequence comes from Metaphire vulgaris, assembly GCA_018105865.1. Classification (NCBI taxonomy): domain Eukaryota; kingdom Metazoa; phylum Annelida; class Clitellata; order Crassiclitellata; family Megascolecidae; genus Metaphire; species Metaphire vulgaris. The sequence goes on from CM030837.1 coordinate 9,597,120, forward strand.
AATCTTCTCCAAGCAAATCATGACAGTCCTGCAGCCAATCATAATGCTGTTGTGTTTATCTGTTGGCCGTAAGTAACCTTTGACCTTGTCTGGCGCGATGTCAACGACGCAATTTTAGACTTAAAATGATATATTTTACTATGACGTTATATTCTGTTTGTCAATTTAAAAATTTGGATCTCTTTAGTTTTTTTGCCATATTTCAGCAAACACTAAAGATATCAGCATGAAATTTGGCATTTAAATCAAAAACATTCTCAGGTATATTGCCTATAAATTTCATTGAAATTGCTATACACGCAGCCGAGATATTAAATATCATAAAGGGTGCCCTTTTTCACTTTTACACTGTATGTATATATATATATATATATATATATATATATATATATATATATATATATATATATATATATATATGCCCTCGGTACTTCATTCGAGGACTTATGATAAAAAATTGTCCGGAGACATGAAATTATAGTGTGCTAGCTCTCGTTCGGTTGCATATTTGGAAATGTTCCTCGGAATGCGATGGCGTTGAAACGCTGAATCGTGACGATATTCTTTGGAACAGAAAGCATCCTTCTCTATTGTTCCCGGATTGTAGGGCAATGAGTCGACCCAGATCGTTGATAAAGGAGAGGGCGTCGTTATTGATGGGGCCAAATGTTTCAAATGCCAGCGGCAAGAAGATGTGGGTGGATGAGAGGGCCTGATATATTGATGTCTTTCTAGCCGCAGCTGCTTCTGCGGCGGCTCCTGCTGTGAGCACTGTGGTTGGCAAATACGTGGGGGCAACTGTGTCTGCCACGGTTGCATCCCAGATCAGGCTTCGGCCTGTCCGCCACGGGATCAGGGTCATGCCGTCTGGTCTTTTCCCATCGGTTCGGCAGAGACCAGGCGGCTCCTTGATAGAAGGGATCCCAGCCCTAACCAAGGCTCTCTGAACTAGGTCGTTCAGCAAGCAGTGTCAAGGGACACGACCTGGACTTAGATGACATGAGAGCCCATTAGCGCCATCCTCAGAGACCATAGCACCGCAAGGGCAAAGGTGCTTCTCGCAGATTGTGGCTCCTAGCCGTAGGTCGACGACGACTCTGATCATCTCATCGTCCATGCGAAGGCCACAACTGGTGATTGGAAGTGCATGGAGCCAGTCGCTAGCGTGTCATGTTGAGACAGCTCGCAGACGGGCTTGGTGGTATTGCCCTTGATGGGTCTGGAGTAGATATGCTACTTCCCTTTGAATTAGAGGACGATCCCAGGTGCTCTGCTTGGTGAGGGAGCCGGACGTTGGGCTCGGCAGCTGACTCATGGAGGACCACTGGTTCCTGACTTGCAATTCATGCACGTCAGTGTTTACACAGGCTTTCTCTAGCATGGAAGACTGGAGGGGTCGGGTGCCTGCAGCCGAAGCCAAGAAGGCAGATGGTGCAAGCATGGACACCCGACGAATCCCCAGACCTCCATCCCTAATGGGTAGCATTGCCTGAAGCCACTGGCTGTCCGAAAGCTGAATGTTTAGTATGCTGTCTAGACCCTCGCGCATGGTTGCGTCGAAACTCTCTAAAAGGGGATGTTCGGCGCAAGGGTGCATCACAGCATGTAGAGGAGCTTTGAATGACTCAGGGAGCTCTGAAGCAGAAAGAGGGCGTCTTGCCTTGGAATTAAGAGCAAGTGACTGAGGGCCGTCTGTAATTCCGCTATTCGGCTGGACATGAGCACCTCAAAGGCGGTTGAAACTTCCAGCGCTGAGCCCAGCATGGTGGCGTCTTGAACACGGACCCGTGAAAACCGGTCCAGGGATATTATTATTATTATTATCCAGGATAATTTATATAGCGCTGTACGCATGGTTAAAAATTCAAAATCAAAAGCGCTTTGACACCGCTGACATGTCAATGAAGGTCAGAAGGTGGCGATGTTGAAATCCACTGAGATGATGGAAAAAAGCTTTGCTGCCGTGAAGAAGTCCGGTGCAAAGTCCTTTAGAAGCGGTCCTTCAAGGAAAACTGTAGCCCCATTGACATGCCAACGAGGAGCGGAGATGATGTTGAAAGTCCGCGAGTTGGTAGTAGGAGTTTCTCCGTGCGGATATAACCACCGGAAAAGTTCCTGAAGAAGCAGTCTTCCGCAGAAGATAGTTCCGTTGTCGAAATCGGCAAATCCGACAAAGATGGAAAATCCGGCGAAGTCCAGAAACGACAGCCAACCACAAATCCGCCGAATTTTCACGCGGCAGCCGATGCGGCTGACTTTGGCGCACACCCGATGGATGGCGACTGACTGAACTTCCAGGATGACGTGGAAAGGTAGAGGACAGCACGAGACATGTCGGAACCGAAGAGCGGAACGCCGTCCTCGCGAAGATGAATGCTCAAGCGAAGCCCGGAATGACCGTTGATCATCGCATGGTGCTATAACAATAGCCAACATGACAACGTCCTGCACGGGATGTGTTGGTTATTGGCATTGGACCTCTGTGAATGGCTTCGCATTTGTCGTGGTTAAAGGACAACTCCAGATTCTTACACCCTCTCTCAATGGCTGAGATGTCTGCTGAGACTATACTTGTGGGCCCGCCCAGAGTCAGATCGTTGAGGTAACTCACTGTGAAGGTTGCCGATAGGTTTTCAGGATGTTCTGCAGCGGAAGACAAAAGAGGAGAGGGCCTAGTGGATCGCCTTGCTGTGGGCCTAATTGACACTGTACTGCAAAGCTGCCAAACTTAAGGGAGCTGGGTTCACAGTACGACAGTTCGCAATAGGCCGACAGCTCTGGTAGGAGCTGTGCTAATTCGGTCAGCATACTGTCTCGGAACATGCTGTTGAAGGCATTCGTGAAATTGAGTTTCACGAGAATCTGATCTTTTGGCATGTTTGCGAGAAAGCGCCTGGCCAAGTGCACTGCGGCCTCACATCCCCCGGGACATCCCATGCCTACCTGTTGGGGTGCAAGATGTTTAGTCACCCTAGGCAGGGTGAAGTTGGATGCACACTTAGAGGCGAGCCGCCGCCAGAGATAACCGATGGCAATGGGTCGTAATCCCCCCGATTTTTTCCTTAGGGCCATCAGAATGCCACCAAAGAGAATGGGGTGGACCTGGTTTGGACATGTACCGGCATAAAGTAGGTTGACTAGCCCTGTAATTGAGGTAACTAGCCGGTTCCCTACCTCTAGACAGGATACCAGCTTGGCCACTAACTGAGGTCTTAGTCCATCCAGGCCCCCGGAGGATCCTGCAGGGAATGAACGCAGTCATTCCCGAATCTCATCTTCTGTCACCTGAAGCTGGAGGGAAGATTTCCGTCTGTCTGGTGGAGGAATTGGGTATTTTAATATTAACTCCTGCCAAGATTGGGCATCTGGAGTAATCGGGTCCTCGTTGGACATTAAGATCCGCACCGCCGCTCTAATGTTTCGATCCTCCAGCTTTGACGACACAGTGGCCGCAAGGACCTTATCCCTGTCTCTTTTCTTGGCCGGCTTAGTCAATTGATGATGGCTGCCATTTTCTGTAGAACTGAGGCTGCAGTGTAACTCCTCAGAAAAAAGCACTCTGCCTTTGAAAAGAGATGGCAAGTTGTGCTTTTTACCTCCCCTAGTTGGTTGTCTTAAGATGATAGGAGCGAAGTGTAACAGTTCCTGCCAGTGGCTAATAATAGATGGTGCTGCTATGATTCTATTTATAATATCAGTTAGCAGCTGTCCTATGGCAGGTCTGACAGCCTTAGGTATTTGTTTCGTTGTTGGTCCCCTTGCTGCTGGGTGATCAAAGGGGATTGCGTTGCTGCTCGCTTCGCTGCTAATTGTCTCGGCTGTAATTGACAAAGCGGGGGATGTAGTGGCTTCTTGGACAACAGCTGAGGCTTGGCCCACTGCAGCACTGAACGATTCGCTGTGTAGGGGGAGTTTGTTTGATCGTAGGCAAGGGTTGGCGTGGGGTCCATGTAGATGAATCCTCCCATCTTTTATGTGCAATCGTCTTACTGTCCGGCAGACACTGCATAGCCCTGTGCCCTTCTGACGTAGCTCAGAGGAGGAGTCTGTGTCTGAAATTGTGTCGTTGTCATCGCGCCAGACAAGGTCAAGGGTTACTTACGGGCAACAGATAAACACAGCAGCATTATGATTGGCTGCAGGACTGTCATGATTTGCTTGGAGAAGATTTCATATTCCAGCAAGATGGAACACCTGCCCACCCTGCTCTCAGGACCCAGAATTTTCTGTAGCAAAATTGTCCAGATTTCATCAAGAAAGATGCTGGCCACCCAACTCCCCAGATATCAATCCACTTGACTTCCACTTGACTTGGGGAATCATGCTCGACAGATATCAAAAGTATCAGCCAAAGCCACAGAACATCACGGAGTTGAAGACTGTGCTAACGAATATCTGGGAGAGATCAAGAAGTTGATATTGTCAGTGAAGAAGCTCTTGTCGGCATGTGTGAAGGCTAAGGGTGCATGGGCATTATGAGCACCTGCTCCCGTAGCAAATTATCTGAAATCCCTTTTAAAACGGCCCTTTTCAGGGCCAAATAAATAAATAAATTAATTTTTGTATCACTTTATTATGACATTATATTCCAATGTCAATTTGAAAATATGAGTCTATAGTTTTTTGGCCATATTTCAGCAAACACTAAAGATATCAGCATGAATTTTGGCAATTGCATCAAAAACATTCCCAGGTACATGGCATATAAATTTCATTGAAATCGCTATACACGCAGCCGATATATATATATATATATATATATATATATATCTGTGTGTGTGTGTGTGTGTGTGTGTATATATATATATTTATATATATATATATGTGTGTGTCATGAAATGCATAGCAATATCAATTCTATCTCGCTTGGCATTGTTTGCTGTCCAATACCATTCATGCTCTGCTAGCATGCCATGCTAGCAAGTAATCAAAAAGGGCTACAGGAAGTAATGGATAAACTGATACAAGTTTAAGAAAAGTATGGAATGAGAATCAATACAAAAAAGACTAAAGTTATGGTAATAAGTAAAAAAGAAGGAATGAGAGTGGAAATAAAGGTTTATGGACAGATCATAGAACAAGTGAAGGAATTTAGCTATCTAGGAAGTCTGATAACAACCGATGCCAGATGCAATAAAGAGATAAGAAGACATAGAGCAATAGCAAAGGAAGCTTTTTATAGGAGAAAGGAGCTGATGCAAAGCAAATTAAAACTAAACCTAAAAACGAGATTGGTAAAAACATTGATATGGAGTGTGGCGTTGTATGGGGCGGAGACGTGGACAATGAGAAAGGAAGATATAAAACGATTAGAGGCTTTTGAAATGTGGATTTGGAGGAAAGTGCTAAAAGTAAAATACACAGAGCATAAGACAAATGAAGAAGTCATGAAGGAGATAGAGGAAGACAGAAGTCTGATGGATACAATGCGGAAAAGACAGAGAAATTGGATGGGACATGTCCTCCGGCATGACTTTCTTCTTCTTCTTTCTTCTTTCAGGTGCCATGCATTGCTGCGTCGGCGGCCATGGACTTCCACTTTTCTCGATCTCTAGTGTTCCTCAGGAGTTCGATGTTATTTCCTATCCCCATTTCCTCTCTCATTCTGTCTGTATATTTTGATCTTTGTTTTCCTCTTGATCTTTTACCCTCCACCATGCCTGTCACTGCCAAGTTTTCTAATCCTTCTTTTCTCATCACGTGCCCGAAAAATTTCATCTGTCTTAACTTGATGGTAGTCATCAGTGTTCGTCTCTCTTCCATCATCTGTAGTACTTCTTCGTTAGTTCTCTTGTCTGTCCATGGGACCTTTAGCATCCTCCTATAAAACCACATTTCTGCCGCTTCCAGTTTCTTTTTAATCTTTTTTGATATGTTCCACGTCTCAGATCCATATAACAAAACTGACCATACATAGCATCTAAACACTCTGAGCCTTGTTTCTTTTAATATTTTCTTGTTCGTTAATATTTGTTTCATTTCCATGAAGGCAGATTTTGCCATACCTATTCTTGTTATTATGTCTTTATCACTTCTTCCATCACTTGTAATAATGCTTCCCAAATATTTGAAATAAGTTACTTGTTCTATTTCTCTTCCATTTAATAAAATCTTGCATTTCGGCACTTCTTTTTGTTTTGTTATTACCATAGTGAAGGTCTTCTTTATGTTTATTTTTAGTCCTTTTAGTCATGACTTTTAGTCATGACTTTCTACTAAGAACAATAATCGAAGGAAAAATGGAGGGAAAGAGAGTGAGAGGTAGACCGAGAAAGATGATGTTGAAGTGGATGATGAATAAAGGATATCAGGAAGTCAAAGAAGAAGCAAGCAATCAATCGGAGTGGGAAAACTGGATACCTGGACCTGTCGATAGACAGAAACACTGATGATGATGATGATGATGATGATGATGATGATGATGATGATGATGATGATGATGATGATGATGATGATGATGATGATGATGATGATGACCATTCATGTGCATGCTGTATGCTTTGAATGTTTGTTGAAGGCAGTTTTGCAGCATCCACCTAATTCTTCCTCTATGATATAAGGCTCTATTGCTCTAGCCATTTCAACAACCACATCACATCTGTTCTTTTAAATTTAATTTAGCTTCCTATCACACAAGGAATTGTTTAAAAAATAGCCTTTTGATGTAGTCCAGTCATGGATACAACATAAACTATGCACGCTGATGTTCTGTGCACAGAATGGTCTTTGTCCGACCTATCTGGCCGATTGGCTTCAGCCAACATCAACCGCCATTGGTAGACCAGGCCTACGATCAGCCTCTACCAGTCACTACCAGAAACCTCGTCTTCAGACAGTCATGGGGCAACGAACCTTCTCATATGCTGGACCCCATGCCTGGAACGCCCTTCCACCAGCACTACGGAACATAAAGTCGCCCGTCGCTTTCCGTAAACATTTGAAGATACATCTGTTTAATTGTGCTTATAATAATTGACATAATTGACATTAATTGTAATGCGCTTGCTAACATTGATTGATTAGGCGCAATATAAATAGCTTATTACATTTACATTATAAACTTTGCAGGCTGGCCAACCCAGTATCTAAATTTGATGTTGAATCTCCCAACATATCCGGTCAACTACCGGTCGGTCAACTTAATCGACTGCAGTCGGTCCTGAATGTCTCGGCCCGCCTGGTGTTCGGTGCCAGGTGGAGCAGCCATGTAACGTCATTCCTAAGGGATCGCTTGCATTGGTTGCAGATCCCCGGGCGTGTGGAGTTCAAGCGCCACTGGCTCACGTTCCGTGCGCTGAATGACCCCCACTGCCTAGCATATGTCAGAACTAATTATCCGATCGACGACAGTACCACGTCGCTCCCTTCTCCGTTCCGGTGCCAGCAGTCATCTTGTCGCCTCCCCTCCGCTCAAGACAGCGGGGCTAGGGGACCGGTCCTTTCGTCGTGGAAACCCGGCGTCATGGAATCTGCTCCCGAAGTCTGTGACAACCGAGACCTCTCCAGATCGGTTCATAGACCATCTCAAGATGCATTTGTTTAACGTTTCGTTCTCTGTAGAGCGCCTTTGACTTTAGCCACCTAGCTATGTTACTGCGCTTAAGAAATTGTCAAGTTTAATAATGATGATAATATCAAATTTCAGCTCATTGTTAAATGTACACTGTTGGTTAACATTCCAGGTTCTTCACAACCACACCTGCCTCGATGACTACATAAAGGAACTAATATGCATGCCTGTGCCCGCTGAGATGACCTACGAGTTGCAGTCAAGCAGGCGGACTCTACTGGTGGTCCCTCCCCGTCTAAGGCAATCACATTTGGGGAGAGGTTCATCACACGCGATAACTCTGCCTTATGGAATGGGTTACCAGACGCGGTTATCAATGCAACCTCCTCTGATCTGTTCACAAAGAAACTGAATACCCATTTATTCAATGTCTCTTTTAACTGACAGTGTAAAGCGCACTTGACTTTTGTTCACACCATTTGGTATACTAAACATAACTAACTAACCAACCCAGAACTACAAGTGAAGCGAGGATTTCAAAATTTTCTTTGTCTTACCCTAAACTTTTCTAAAGATCCTTTTCACTTCACTTTCATATCAAATGATCGGTCTTTGATGGTTTGAACAGTGACAAACAAGACTTGCTTACATGTGATAAATCAAACATGTCTTTCTTTTAAAGATTTCTGTTGTGTTATTTTCAGCAGCTGGGCAAGCTGAAGAAGTTAAGCACTAGGTATTCATGAAGGCATTTGTTTTATTTTTCTAGATCTTTGTTCGGCATCCAGAGATAGCAGCAGCTCGTGCAAACAGAGATTATGTTCTTCGTGAAGTAGCAAATGCAGTGCAAGCCATTTCAGGTGCTGCCCAAGCCACTGGAGTCTCTCAAACACATCCTTATGAAACAGCGGGTGAACTGGCTGCAGCTTTGGATGAATTTGATGTAAGTTATTATGGATATTATGTGGTCTCTGTCAAAGGTTAATGCTGTCAAAATGTTTCTGGGTAACCATCCAGCATGATGAATTTTGAACTTTTTTACTATGGTCCCTCCCCATCTAAGACAATCATATTTGGGGAGAGGTTCATCACACGTGGTAACTCTGCCTTATGGAATGGGTTACCAGACGCGGTTATCAATGCAACCTCCTTTGATCTGTTCACGAATATATACATATCCAAAGAGGCCAAGACATTGACAACGGATTTGTGAATGCATAGTGTCCTAGCCAGATTGTGAGTAAATCTCATCATTGCATATAAAGTCTGACCACCTGACATTCAGGATTCAGCACTGGGCTTTTCTGTGGATCCGCGTTTTACTATTGTGTGGCATGCACTGGTACTCTGGGGCAATGGATGGCAGCCTTTGAATTTACAGATGTGGCTTGCCTAGGGAGTTTTCTGTCAAAAGGTTGATTGGGAAGTTGAAAATTAGTTTGAGTACTATCACAACAGCAGGCTTTCTTTTAATTGAGACAGTATTCTGAAGACATTCTGGATGCAACTTGATTTCAAACTATTGAGACATTATTGATTTCAAACTATTGAGACATTATTAACTATCACGAGTCATGCATAGTTGTAGTGTCCGTCTCTATAATGTTCTATCCTGAACATGATGAAGTGCTTCAAAAGCTGGTAGCCCACAGGCGTCATAGATTTGATGAAGCCAGGTAGTCGATGTTCTTCCTCAAGGCCAATATTAATCAAGGAGGGCAGCTGTATTGCCATCTTGGATGGAGGCAGCTTGGCAGAATGGGGCAGAGAGACATACTTTAGTCGGGAGTCGTACTACATATCCAAAGAGGCCAAGACATTGACAACGGATTTGTGAATGCCTAGTGTCCTAGCCAGATTGTGAGTAAATCTCATCATTGCATATAAAGTCTGACCACCTGACATTCAGGATTCAGCACTGGGCTTTTCTGTCGAATGCCTCAATTTTATGCCAGTTTTGACTGGTCATAGCCCAGTCTTGCTGCCATAGAGAAGAACTGGGACAACCAGAGCTGTCATAGAGAAGAACTGGGACAACCAGGGAGGTGTACATCCAGAATTTGGTGTTAAGGCTTAGATTTCATTGCCTCAAAATTCTATCAGGTCAATCCATAGCAGAAGAGGCGGTATCTATATGGTGAAGGAACTGGTGAGTTCCTTGAACAGAGTTAGCCATGCTGTACATGTTCAAACCAAGACAACAGAATGAATCAACCTGTTCCACAGTTTCAGAGCTAACGGAGATAGGTGACTTAGTGTGACCATAGTAGCTGAAGTTCTGGGGGTTTTCGTTCTAGTCAAATGGAGCCAGACACTGACAAATTTCTACTAGGCCTATGGATTGATGTGATTAACACTGGACTTGGAGCAATGTAACGACCCCAAGTGGCCATGCAATCTTGATGATGATGATGACGACGACAACGATGATGATGATGATGATGATGATGACGACGACGATGATGATGACGACAACGACGACGATGATGATGATGAACTCTGTAGGATCAAAGCCATTCATCAGTATATTCCAACAGCTGTTGCAATTCAACTCCTGTGCACATTTGTCCTGTATTGAATTGACTATTGTTACCATTTCCTCAGCCTTCTTGGACATTCAACTGAACCATTCTGGGCTTCACTCAAACAGTTATGTTCAGCTATTCATTCCACCTTCAGCCAAGACTGCCAAGTTTGGTGATAGATCGGCTTCATGTTGCATTTTGATTTTAAGAAATTTATTGTCAGTTGTTTAGCATGTTACTTGGGTGACATTTGTTAAGGAGCCCTTGACTTTGGCTTTTGTGATGCCCATGGCACCATAGAAATTGGTCTTGATCTTAAATAGTGACATCTTAAAAATTCCTTAATTCTAGATAATAACGAGTGCAGAATGACTCTTTGATCGTCTTCTGATTCTATTTTGGAGATATAATGAATGCTCATGAAACGCGGTGAGAGCTCATTTGCTCCTGACACTCCATTGCTATGGAATACTCTTTCAAACGAACCGTGAAGGGTGACCTTGTTACAGAGTTTTAACCCCTTTAGCGTGTAATAAAATTTTCCAAGACGTTACCAATTTGGGTAATTAATTTTGGGGGAAAGCGTTCATTTGAACTGTGAACATGTACTTTTTAAACTTACTATATTTCAGTCTATATAGAAGCTACAAGGATGTGGTTTGCATCATTGTTTAGCATTTTTATTGTACTTGCCATCCATCTGTGCCAAAAAAAAATTGGGGGTTTGGCCCACTCTACAGGCCAAAATATGACCCCCTCCCAAAAATTTTCTTCTAAGGTCAATAAAAGAAATTTTTCAGTGGTGACCCCCCTAGGTTCAGCGGCAAAGTTGTAGGTGGGTGTCTTTGGAACAGATTAGTTCAAAAAGTTTGAAGATCGGTCCCAATTTATGGGAGTTTCTAACCCAAACACCCATTGCACGGAGAGATGAAAGTTTTTGCAAGAAGCTTGAAATCTGAAACACAAAACATAACATAGTCATAAACAATGACATAAATTTACATAAATACATACATACATACAGACAGACATACATAAATACATACATACATACATAATATTACATATGTATATACAAAAACAAATGAAAATTAGACTATCAAGCAATGCAATTGTGTCGTGCTTCCTTTTCAACATTTGGTCGCCCTGAAAAGGGCCGTTTGGGTGATGCAGTCCGTTGATACAATACCTATGGTGCTAGTAATTCAGCTTGGTGTGATATATGCGAAAGCACGGTGTGATGCACAGAGGCACCTCGCAATCTGGACAATAATAACGAGTATCCTTCCTCAATGTCTTCCCTTTATCATCTTTGTCTGAAAAATAAGCATAAGTAAGTGAGGTTATTGCTAAAAGTAGGTAAAATAGACCAGACTGAAGCCGCCATTCCCTTCGTAAAGCATGGGTGGCCCTAAAAAGGGCCGTTTAGTGTCGGAGTACGAGGCTCGGTCAGTAGTTCGTCCCGGTGTGATAGAGCTCGAAGCAGGGGATTTGGCACAAAGGCACAGCACAATCCTCACACCAAGTTCTGGTCTCTTTCCTTATGGATTTCCCATCCCTCCCCTTGTGAGAGCAGCACACCCTGCAGCGCCTAGTTGGTGCCCCCTTGGCCCCTGTGGATGGGATGTATCGGCAGAAGTGCCGCGACGTGAGCCAAAGTGGATTGCCGTGGTCCAAAGACGGCCTGCCCCTCTGTGGTATATTGCCTGGCTTATGATGAGCTGCCAGGAAATTATCTAGGAGTGTTTCTCTGAACTGCAGATGGGTCATTCTTGGATTTGTTGTGTCCTTCCTATAAAGTATATAGGAATTGAGGACAGCCTGGTTCAAAAAGTGGCAAAATGTTTTTTGTACCAGACTTTACGTCTTTTTCTTTCAGTGGGGTAGGCCACAAGCATTTGGTCAGCTGCATCAACCCCTCCCATATGCCTATTGTAATCCACAACAACAGACGGCTTTTGCATATTGCCCGTCCTAGTGGAAACTGTTGTCATGGAGACATTGTGACAACTTGACAACATGCTGACCTCACGCTTGTCCCTCCATTTCATGGCCAAAAGGTTGGAAGAAAATCGGGCAATTGTTTCACCACATTTCAATTTCTTTTTCAGATCTGCTGGCATATTCTTCCTATTTAGCCGTACTGTACCCACAGCATCGGTATCGTTTTCCCGAAGCTGTCGGTACAGTGCCGGGGGAGAATACCAGTTATCCATATAAATAGTATACCTTTTGCCAAGCAGATCTCTAGCTAGGGTAAGAACAATTTTTGAAGACACAAGGCCATCCGCAGAATCATCCAGCTGCATTTCAGTTCCAGTGTGAACGATTGAATGCCAAATGTAACTGCTCACACTTTCACATAGTTCATAACTTTTCAGCCCAAATCGAGATCTTTTCATGGGAATGTATTGTTTCATGGCAAGCCTGCCTTTCCAAAGCATCAAAGATTCATCAATAGAAATTTGCTGTTGAAGAATATATACTGTGGAGAACCGACTTACCAGGGAATCAAAAACTGGCTTGATTTTTTGCCAGGATCTCGCAACTTTGTTTTCAGTAAATGGCACTGATGTATTGTCAACAAAGTGCAAACATCGTTGCAACAGTATGAAACGATCATAAGACATAAGCTGTCTAATGTAGGGCGTTTCATACAGGGCTTTTGTTGTCCAATACATCTTCAATTCTGCCTTGTGAACTATGCCCTGGTAGATAATCAAAGACAGGAAAACTAGCAGCTCATCCATACCCACGTCCTCCCATTTGAGCAACCTTGAGTGCCTGGTCAAGGTTACTTGCTGCAATTGTGCTGCCCTCCTGTTAGTTTCCAACAGCATTACCCCAAGTATTTCCATGGTAAAAAATAACTTGAAGTAATCCATGGGGATTTGGTGGGAGGAATGTCGACCTTCATACCTGACTCCCCAGTGAACGCCATGCGGGTTGGTTCCACCGATGCTCTATTGTCCCATTGGATTGATTGGAACTCCTGCCTCACCTCGTACCCCTCCGTCTCGTCGCTGTCCCCGGAACTTTCGTCTTCCGAGGACCACTCGTCACAGCTCCACATAACATCATCGTCGGTGTCTTCGAATTCGGAGAGATCATCGTCCGATTCCATGACCATCTCCAAAGCTTCAGCCGCCGCTAATTTCTTTCTCCACGCCATCTTTTCAACAACAACGAACCCCCCTCTTCCGGCCTCAACTACAATTTTATTTTTAGGAATAGACTGGCTCCCCGCGCGCCATTGAACGCAGAATATGTCAATAAATGCCTAGATCGCCTTTGACGTGCTCAGCTCGGAGCAAACATATAGATACGGGTCTGTGAAGTTCATGACGAGCTGGCCTCGGGGCAAACATATAAGGCGGCGCCATCTTGGACGTGCTGGGCTCGGGGCAAACGCTAAAGAGGTTAAAAGAAGCTAAAGACATTCCTGTTTTTGAAAAATTACTTTTTATTTGACATCCAATGCTCTTGCCATGCTTTTTTGGCTACATCACTTTATAATTTATCATAACAATTATAATGAAGTAATAATAAAAATTTTGTATTTAATTCAGTGTATTTATATAATTTTCAGGTAAAGATCATAATGGATCCTCTTTCATTTAGTGAAACTTGTACTCGTCCATCACTTGAGGAGTTGCTGGAAGGTATAATCAGTGGTGCAGCCTTGATGGCAGATTCATCATGTACACGTGATGAGAGACGTGAAAGAATTGTTCAGGAATGCAATGCTGTGCGACAAGCACTGCAGGATCTGCTATCTGAATATCTGAGTAGTGTGAGTTTTGTTGTCTCTTCTTTGACAAGAGTTTTTTGTTACATTACAGGTGCAGTAAAAAGGTAGCCCCATACTTGAACGAGTGTAGAATCTGACGCTGATCTCCAGTTACTAGGCAAGCAGTGACACAGGTGGCTTACACCATTATTCTTGAGTAGGTTGTCATTACTTTTATTAGGCCTGTGTTTTTCCTTTGCAACTCAACACTGCTACCAATTTATCGACGCCTAGGTGACGAAACGGCTTGGTTGACTGCCGGCACCAATGACTAGATCCTGGGATGGTCACCCATCCAAGTACTAACCACGTTTAATGTTGCTTAACTTCGGTCTTATGACAGGAACTGGCCGTGTAATGCCAAGTAGGCCAATACAGATACAGTGGTTGTTGCTCAATTCTTTTACTAGTCGGTGAAAAGCATTCTGATAGAATGAAGATTTAACCTTTTAACCCTTTTACCGTCCATTAAAATTTTTGATGTCGTCACCGTGCCGGCCATTTATTTTTGGAAAAATTTCTTGAAAACCCAATATTTAAATTTACCATATCTCAGGTTATATGAGAGCTAAGTAGACGAGGTGTATACCATTGTTTAGATTTTTTATTGCTCTTTCTAACTAGCAGTGTAGAAAAAATTTTTTTGGGGGTACGGGCCACTCTGCGGCCCATAATTGCACCCCTCCCCAAATTTTTTTCAAAGCTCATCAGCTAAAATTTTTGAGTGGTAACCCCACATGGGTGAGCGGCAAAGTTGTAGGATAATGTCATTGGAACAAAATAAATCAAAAAGTTTGAAAATCGGACAACATTTGGTAGAAATATACGAGTTGTAAACGGAACACTCTTTTTTCGGAACAAAAGTCTTAGCGATGAATTATTGTAGTTTGCAAATTTGCCGAATCTCAGGCTATATGAAAGATAAAAAGATGAGGTATACACCACTGCTTAGATTTATTATTGCTCTTTCCAACTACCCATGCAAAAAAAATTATTTGGGGGCAGGGTCTACTCTATGGCCCAAAATAACACCGCACCCCCAACAAAATTTGCAAAGCTCACCAGCTAAAATTTTTGATCGGTAACCCCACTTGGGTGAGGGGAGTTTTGTAGCAGAATGTCAGTGGAACAAAATAAATCAAACATTTTGAAAATCGGACAACAATTGGTAGAAATATACGAGTTGTAACTGGAACACTCTTTTACGGAACAAAAGCCTTAGCAATGAATTTTTGTAGTTTGTAAATTTGCCGAATCTCAGACATTACGAAAGCTAAAAAGATGAGGTATACACCATTGTTTAGCTTTTTATTGCTCTTTCTGACTATCCATGCAAAAAAATATTTGGGGGCAGGGTCCACTCTATGGCCCAAAATAACACCGCACCCCCAACAAAATTTGCAAGGCTCACCAGCTAAAATTTTTGGTAATCCCACTTGGGTGAGAGCATTGTTGTAGGCGGGGCGGCGCTGTTTTTTTTTTTGCTGGGTGGGTCTAATGCAGTCTCGTAATATGATCCCACTGAACACAACCAGGACCTGGCTCAGACTACCCCTCCCTCAAACAAAATCTCTACGGATTTGCACGATTTACTCGGGTACCCCTGCCCGAGGCTGGGTTGGTCCGGACCCGCGGACCCACCCCCTCAGCGCCGCCTCTGGCTGTAGGAGAATGTCAGAGGAACAAAATAAATCAAAATGTTTGAAAATCGGACAATTGGTAGAAATTGGTAGAGTTGTAACCGGAACACCCTTTTTTTGGAACACAAGTCTTAGCGATGAATTTTGAGACAATTTTGTTAGCTTGCAAATTTTATAAATGAATACATGTATTGTTTGTATGGTCTTCCATTTATGATTTGGTGCCATGAATTGCCTGGTTTGTGTTTATTTCATGACTTGGTGCCATGAATGGTCTGATTTGTCTTTATTTCATGACTTGGTGCCATGAATGGTCTGATTTGTCTTTATTTCATGAGTTGGTACCATGAATGGTTTGGTTGGTCTTTATTTCATGAGTTGGTGCCATGAATGGTTTGGTTTGTCTTTATTTCATGAGTTGGTGCCATGAATGGTTTGGTTTGTCTTTATTTCATGAGTTGGTGCCATGAATGGTCTGGTTTGTCTTTATTTTATGATTTTCTGGTCTGGTTTGTACTCCTTTCATGATTTGGTGGCCCTGAAAAGGGCTGTTTAGTCATGGCTATGCCTACGATGTCAGTAACTCGACTTTGTGTGATATATTTCAAAGCACGATGCAGGACACAAGGCTACATTGCACTCACTACAGTAGTATTTGGTATCTGTCCTTGTCTTTTTCCCACCATGACCTGGTGACTGCATACTACAGACTTTGCAGCGCTTTCTTGGAACTGCATTACCTGCAGTTGGTGGAAGAATTTTTGGAAAGTGTCGTCCAGTCAGCCTGAGTGGATTCGAATCATTCGATGGTTTCAGCACTGGTCGACCTTTCTTTGATACACGATCCGAATTGTGATGAGTTTCCAAAAGTCTTTCAACCAGTTTCACTCTGAATTCTAGGTGATCCATTTTGCTTGAAGGATTGTCCTTCTGGAACAGTATGTATGCGTTCAAAGCGATCTGATTCAATATGTGGCAGAAATGTTTCTTATACCAGATCTTTTTTCGCTTGCGTTCAACTGGGTATGTACTCAGCATCTGATCGGATGAGTCTACAGCACCCATATTTTTGCTGTACATGGCAACAGCAGTTGGTTTCAGTTTTTCACCTCGATGGGTTTTGACAATTGCCATTTCATTTTTGTGGAAGGTGGACTGGAGGACAACTTCATTTTTATCCATCCACTTCACTGCCATCAGATTTGTTGAGAAGTAAGCAACTGTTTGACCTTTTTTCAATTTTATTCTTCTTCAGTTGCACTGGCATATTCTTTCTGTTCAATCGAACAGTTCCTACTGCATCTGTCTGCTTCATGCGAAGCTCTTGGAAAAGAGCAGGTGAAGAGTACCAGTTATCCATAAAAATGGTGTACCCTTTGCCTAGAAGCTCTTTTGCTATGGTCAAAACAATTCGTGATGAAGTCAGGTAATCTGCAGAATTGTCAAGTTCCATACCAGTTCCTGTGTGTAAAATAGCATTCCAGATGTAGCCTGAGCCGCATTCACAAAGTTCGTATGACTTCAGGCCAAACCGGCCTTTTTTCATTGGGATGTATTGCTTCATTGCCAGTCGACCTTTCCATAGCATGAGAGATTCATCAACAGCAATGTTCTGCTCTGGCTTATACACCTCAGAGAATCGTTGGACAACTGCAGTGAAAAAAGGCTTGATTTTGAAAAATGACTTCTCTCCTGGGTGGACAAAGGCCTCTGGCATTGTGGTGTTGTCAACAAAATGAAGACATTTTATAATTAGGCTGAAATGCTTTTTTCAGTCATTATACTCCTGACATAAGGAGTTTCAAGCAAAGGCTTTGTTGTCCAGTAAAGCTCAACTTCAGGTTTCTGAATAATTCCATGATAAACAATCAAAGACATAAAAACAAGGAGCTCATCCTGGTCAACATCGACCCACTTTCTCAGCCGTGATTGCGGTTTCTGAGGACCTAGTAGCATTTGTTCCGCTCCTCTGTTGGTTTCAGTAATTATCATTTCTAACGTTTGGATGGTTAGAAATAAGCGGAAATAAAGTAGTACATCGCTTGTATCAGAAACTGGTACCTTCCGTCCCGGCGTTCCGGCGAACTGCATCCATGAGGAGTCATCACACGGCCGATCACACCAAGCAAAATCGGAACTGACATCGTAGGACACAGTGTCAGAGCTTTCATTGCTCCCAGACTCTTCAGCGTCGCTTGAATTCGACTCCAGATCGCTTTCGCTGTCGAATACTGACGATTCATCGCTTGTATCTTCGATCATCGCCCTAACTTTGCTCGCACTCAGTCGTTTTCTGGCCGCCATCTTTTAGCAGAGGCTAATGGGCAATGGCAAAGCCTTTGCTAATGGACTAGCTGTAGGGCCTACGGGGGGGGCAGAAAAGTATGGATTTAGCATAGCCATGACAGAGATCGTGCACTAAAAGTGGCTCCATCTTGCGAATGAATGATTACTACATCTATATTCCAAATTTGAAGCATTAAATCGGAACGGCCGATTTTTAATTAATTTTCAAAGTTTGTTGATGCACATATGCGTCACAGCCGTTTAATGAAAGATAAACCGTGACGCACATGTGCGTCACAGCCGGTAAATGGGTTAAAGGGGGGATTAAATTTTTTAAGTCATCCCCCGCCGGGGGAATTAATTTTTGGAAAAGGCGTTCGTATGAAAACGTGAACATATACGTTACAAACTTACTATATTTCAGGCTGTATAGAAGCTAGAAAGATGTGGTTTGTACCGTTGTTGAGCATTTTTATTGCTCTTTCTATTTATCCATGGCAACAGAAAAAAGTTGGGGGTAGGGACCACTCTACACCCCAAAATCGAACCCCACCATTTTCAAAGGTCAGACCTGCTCTTTTTGAAAGTTGGTTTTTAAGGGACACCTAATATATATATATATATATATATATATATATATATATATATATATATATATATATATATATATATATATATATATATATATATATATATGGGGCCAACCATTTGTTGTTAGGTATATAGCAGTGATGTTAACAAGGACCGATCCCCCAAGGACGAGGATAAGGACAAGGACCGACCCTCCAAGGACAAAGATAAGGACAAAGACCGACCCTCCAAGGACAAGGATAAGGACGAGGACCAACCCGACAAGGATGAGGACAAGGACGAAGACTTACCCCCAAGCACAAGGACCACAAGGACTGACATCTAAGTACAAGGACAAGGACCGTCCTCTGTCAGACAAAAAGTTCAGAAAGGAAAAAAAAGACAATTTCAATTTGAATCGCAAAATTAGAAAAGCAAGAAAGAATGTTGTAAAACATAATCTAGTCAACGGCAATGTTGCATTTCAAATAAACAAGTATTTCCAACAGCTGATCACTGAGTGACGCGCGCACGATGAGGTCTACTTATGAAACCGCTTTGCAAAAAACACTCGTTAAACTGGAGCCGACGTCGCAGGGCAACAAAGAATTCTGGCTTATTCTGCTAAAGAATCAACTTCTCAACTGGTATTATAAAGGGAACTCCTCAACTGGTATAATAAAGGAAACAATGACTACACATTTAGAGTAACTCAAAGCAAGTATGTAAATATAAATTCACATACTACTCTTACCTTGGAACATTATTATCAAAAAACTTTTGAAAATGGTTTACAAGTAATTTGGTCCTTATAAGGATTGTTCAAGGACTAAGTTACAAGGACCAGGACAAGGACCGATCTGCAAGGACGAGGATAAGGACGAGGACCGAACCACCAAGGACGAGGATAAGGACGAGGACTGACTCCCCAAGGACGAGGACAAGGACTTCAAATTGGTCTCTAAGGAGTCCTTAAGGACAAGGACAAGGATTAACATCACTGGTATATAGTGCTAAGTATAGGTCCCAACTGGGGGCCAGGCACTCAATAGGGGGCACGGGCCCCCTGGACCCCTAAGTGGAGCTGCCACTGGTTTCAGAACTGTTTTATATTACTGCTTGCAACGTTTAAGGGCCATCCATGTAGTACGTACGCAAAAAGTAATTTTCAACCTCCTCCCCCTCTGTTGCACACCGTACATTTTGGTTAACCCCCTATGCGTTCGTACAAATTAGCAACCCCCCGCACGGTAACAATTAATTTTTAGCCATAGCCAAAAAGCATTTGTTTATTATTAAATTAAAGGGGTTTAACATTTAAATGACCGTGGGAATAATATTCGGGACCCTTTGTTTGACCGTGAGGAAGTAATTTTGTTCAAATCAAATGTTTGTGTGAATATACCAGTCTTCTATCTATTTATAAATTTGAATGTACATACGTACAAATTCAGCCGTGACCCCCTCTCTCCTGTACGCTTCCGTACGCAAAATTATTATTATTATTATTATTTCTATATGATTTATTAAACGCTATAACATAGCTAGGGCTAAAATCAAGAGCGATTTACAGATGTTCATAAGATGCGCGAAATAAGTGTGTCTTGAGGGCAGTCGCAAACACCTCGAAGGATGTGATAGATGTCACTGAGGTGGGAAAAGAGTTCCAGAGAAGGGGTTGCCGCGTGTCACGGATCTTTCCCCCAGCATCACCGTCTTGGACGGAGGAGGGACATAAAGGCGGATTCGCTTGTTTGATCGCAGCTGTTTACGACAGTCTGTCAGCATCGGCCGCTGTATGAGCGCAGAAATGTACTCTGGGCAGAGAGGGTCGTGCAGTGCTCGGAATGTCAAAATAGCCTAAATCTCAATCCCCTCGGTCGTTACGTACTATATGGAGGGCCCCTAATTTGCAACTCATTTAATTTTTGTTATGTTACACATTGGCGCATCCATAGCTCCATATACAGTGCTATTCCTTCACGGATAAAGATTTCAGGCAAAGTGTGTGGAAAATCTGAGCAAATTTCAGGCATTGTTTAAGAATGCCTAACAATTTCAGTCACTGTCGACATTGCCCGAGTGAAACGGCTTATGTCGACATTGCTTAAAAATTTCAGGCTTTGACTGTAACAACCATACATTTTCATTTGAGTTCAAAGTTCTATCACTTCATATTCATTGTATTAACCTCTTCCACGGGTTCGCCGTTTTAAAACGGCGGCGGAAAATCATAGCCAAACGGCGAACCCGTTTACAAAAGGTGCGCAAGATAAGCGAGTGTGTACCGCGGACATAAGATTTTTACATCAATCCAATGCGGGAATCGATTTAGTTACCATCCATTTGATAGATGGCAGCACCGTTTTCGATAATGCTGACTATATATGCAAGGGATATTGACTGTAGACTGACCAAAGCTGGGAAATGTATAGGAAAAATCTTCAGCTGGAGGCTAGAAAAATCATAACTACGCCAAATATGGTCCGATCTTCAAAATTTTTGCACTATTCTGTTCCAATTACACTCCTCTAAATCTCTCTCGCTCACAGTTGGGGGTCACCGCTGAAAAATTTTTTTATTGAGCTTTTTTATTGAGCTTTGAAATTTTTTTGTCGACGATGGTCCGATTTTGGGGTTTAGAGTGGACCCTACCCCCAAAATTTTTTTTGCATGGATAGTTCGAAAGACCAATAAAAATGCTCAACAATGGTGCAAACCGCATCTTTCTAGCTTCTATATAGCCTGAAACTTAGTATACTTAGTTGTTCGGTTTTTCACGTTGAAAATCCATTCGCGTAATTGTAATTTCAGCCAGCAATTGGCACTTGGGTATGAAACTTCATAATTACCCCAAATATAGTCTGATCTTCAAAATTTTTGCACTATTCTGTTCCAATTACACTCCTCTAGAACTCTATCGCTCACATTTGGGGGTTTACCGCTGAAGACGTTTTGCTATTGACCTTTGATCAAAATTTGAACAAAATGTTGGGGAGGGGTCCGATTTTGGGGTGTAGAGTGGTCCCTACCCCCAACTTTTTTCTTTTGGCATGGATGGATAGAAAGAGCAATAAAAATGCTCAACAACGGTGCAAACCACATCTTTCTAGCTTCTATATAGCCTGAAATATAGTAAGTTTGTAACGTATATGTTCACGTTTTCATACGAACGCCTTTTCCAAAAATTAATTCCCCGGCGGGGGATGACTTAAAAAATTATCGATCAGCATCAAGCGGTTCAGTGCCAAGTTTAGCTCGTTAGAGCGGTGTGACATAAGGGACCCAAATGCCTGAGTGATGGAAAGAGGGGCCCCAAGGAGGATAGCGTCTTGGGCTCTATGCGTTGAAAGATGTCAAGCGAAGTGTCAGTAGCTGGGATTGGGCCTTTGGATACAATCTCGCATTTGTGATGGTTCAGGGACAGACCCAGCTCTTTACATTCCCGCTCAATAACTGCAACATCGCTTGCAATGCTGTTTGCGTTCCCGGCCAAGGTGACGTCGTCGAGATAACCCAGAATAAGCGCGGCTGTTAACTTTCTCAGGATGCGCTGCAGCGGCAGGCAAAAAGCAGTGGGCCCAAAGGGTCGCCTTGATGGGGGCCCATTTGCGAGGACAGCCGAAATTTGCCAAATTTTTGAAGACTTGGACTTCCGTAGGACAGAAGACCGTACTTCGAGAGTTCTGGCAGAATGTTCGTTAGTGCGGTAAGCATTCTGTCTCTCTGCACGCTATTGAAAGCATTACTGAAGTCCAGTTTTACGATAACGTTGTCATCTGGCATTGCGTCCAAGAAACGTCTGGTTCTGGTTGCGTGCACTGCTGCTTCGCAGCCCCCTGGGCATCCAACCCCGACCTGTAGGGGGGCCAGATAGTCAGATACCCTGGACAGTGCAAAGTTTGTAGCACATTTGGAGGCTAGGCGGCGCCAAAAATAGCCTATTGCGATTGGGCGCAATCCCCCGGCTTTTTTCCTGAGGGCCAGGAGGGTTCCCCCAAAGAGGATGGGCCTGACCTGATCAGGACATGTGCCTGAAAGTAAAAGGTTAATTAGGCCCGTTATAGCAGAGACCAATCTGCTGCCAGCCTCTGGACAGGTGATAAGCTCGGCCACAATTTGTGGTCTCAGTCCATCTGGGCCTCCGGATGATCCAGCTGGAAAGGAGCGAATTCTGGCCCTAACGTCCTCTTTAGATACCCGGAGTGGAGCGCAATCACTGGCTGGTGGCATGTGGACCCGATCTTCCGGTGGTGAAGGATGCTTCCCAAGCAGCTCCTGGTAGGTCTGAGGGTTTGGGGTAACCAGTTCTTCATCTGACATTAGGATCCTGACCGCGGCCCTTATATTCCCATCCTCTAGTTTGGATGACACTGAGGCTGCCAGCATCTGGTCTCTGCTTTTCCTCATCGCTGCTTTGCTGGAGAGAGTTTGGCTGGCGTCTGAGAGGATCTCGATGTTCTTGAGTATCTCTGCATAAAAATTCTGCGTGCGTTTTTTAAACGCAGAAGCCTGGTTATGCCTCTTTCCCCCTCTAGCCGTTTGCTTCAGAATTATGGGGGCAAAGCAGATTAAATCCCACCAGTGGTCAATGATGGAGGGGTTAGCTAGAATTTTATTTATAATGCCGATTAGCAACTGACAAACGGTGGTTCTAGCCGACTTAGGTACATGTTTTGCTATTGCGCTTGTTATTGTGGGGTGAAAAACAAAGCACCCAGGGTGATCGTCACTGATATTGCTCTCTCTCTCTATATATATATTTATTTATTTATTTATATACTTTCTATGGTGTGAGACATAAATGTTCCGGTACGTAAATGCAGGACCTATTTTCCAGGACCTAATTGGTGGGGCCAAGTTGTTGCGGTTGCGTACCAAAGCACTATATTCAATTAAGACAACAGCAGAGGGAGAAGATCACGTACTCTCCCCCCAACATTTGACAAATGGATTATTAGGTTAAATAGCGGAATTGAAGGCAGCAGTGCAGTTCCCATGGCCTCTGGCAGAATAGGTATATGTTATACTATATGGTGGATGCTGAAGTTAATGACAAAGTACATGCTGGGTCCAGTACAGCTCAACAGCAAATCGACTGTGGAACTGGCAAGAGATTGGATTCTTTGTTGGTTCATAATTTTCACTGAGGAGTGCAATGAGTAAAAGTGAAATCAGTGGATTTAACATTGAACAATGCAGTGAGCTTTGAGAATTGAGAGCAAAATGAAAAGTGAACTCGGTAAATTGAGAAATTATCAAGACATGCACAGTGCTTATGGATAGCTAGAAGCACTCCATATTGTAAATTGTAATGATGGTTTGCCTAAAGATGATTTTGCCCTTATTTATTCAAACCTAATTATATGCTAAATTTTCTGAATATTGCATTAATCTGCTTTAGATATTGGCAGGTTATTTCAATGCATTGCTTTTTTATTTGCATTGTTTTGACTTGGTCTTTCTCACATCCAGAGTGATATCAATGCTGCTCTATAAAATGGACTGTGTCTACTTATTTGCTGTTTTATTTTAATTGTTTTAAGACTCAACATGTTGGAAACAATGCAAGCCTTGACCTAGCTCAGGATCATGTCAGCAAAAAGACGAAAGAACTAAGGAAGCAGGTTGCCTTGTTTGTACTCTTGGGAAAAATTATTTATCATTGATTAATTTTATGATATATGATATGATATGATATGACAGTTAATTTCCTAGGTGCACTTAAAGAACAAATGTGCCGCTGCTACATAAACAACCAGGTCTTGAGCCTAGTTAGAAACACCGTTCTAGAAATGCCAACGTCACGTAGTTCTGACGGGAGAGAATTCCAGAGATTCGGTCCAATTGCCCTAAAAGACCTATCACCCATTTTGCTCCGAGTGCAATGGGTATCTAGTAGTTTCGTGTCATTTGAGCGTAGGCCTGTTGGCCGACGAACATGGCGCAATAGTTTGCAGTCTTCACTCTTCAGCGAGGTATCCGGGTGCCTCTCCCCGAAGGCATTTGTCGACCAGCGAGATGATCTTGAAGTTGATCCTCTGCCTGACCGGGAGCCAGTGTAGTTTATTCAGTATCGGGGTGATATGATCTCTGCGCCGCGAATCCGTTATGAGGCGGGCGGCTGAGTTCTGGACAGCCTGAAGTCTGCGAATTGTGGTGTCCGGTGCCAAGGCCAGCAGGCTGTTACAGTAGTCGAGTTTGGAAGTAATCATGGCATGTACCAGTGTCTTACCCGCCTCTGGGGTCAGAGAGCCGGTTACCAAACGAAGTTGCCTCAGCTCGAAGAGGCAACTGGCAGCTGTCTTCGCCACATGGTGAGCGAAAGTTGAGCCTAGTTTCTATGGTGCGAGACCTAAATGTTCCGGTACGTAAATGCAGGACCTATTTTCCAGGACCTAATTAGGATCAGTACTGACAGAAGATGGCCTAAGTGAAGAAGACATAATAAGGAGAATTGGCCTAGCAAGTGCAGCATTTGGAAAACTTCAGAAGATATGGAAAGACAAACAAATATCACTGAAAACAAAACTAAAGCTATATAATACACTGATCAAACCAATACTATTATATGGATCAGAATGCTGGACCATAAAGAAGAAAGACGAAAGAAGATTAATGACTGCAGAAATGAACTGGTTAAGAGGAATAGCAGGAGTCAGCAGAAGACAAAGAATAAGAAATGAAACGATCAGAGAAAAGACAGAGCAAAAAGAAACGATACTCGAATCAATACAGAAACGAAGACTGAAATGGTTTGGTCATGTTGAAAGAATGAAGGAAGAAAGACTACCAAAGAAAGCACTATACAACTATGCTGAAGGGAAAAGGAGAAAAGGAAGACCAAGAAAAACATGGATAGAAAACTTAAAAGAGGATGCAGAAGAAATGCAAATGAACTTCATCCAAATGACCAGAGCAGCAAGAGACAGACAGAAGTGGAAGGAACTCATTCAGACCCATCGTCCAACCCAATAGGGAAAGACGGAAGGAAAGAAAGAAGAAAGAAGAAGAATTGGTGGGGCCAATTGTTATTATTATTATGCAATTATTATTATTTTATTTTGGATCTTTTGATGATGCATTTGATCTTTGAATTCCTGTTCTATTCAGTTCAAGATTTTGTATTAGTGCGATGAAAAACTCAAGTTAACACTCAAGTTAACACTCATGAAACAAGCAGGGAAGTCAATTTTGTTAGCAGTTTTTAAAATTATTTAAAATGAATTCAACTCAGTATAATAAAATTGATGTACCAAAATGTGCAATGGAGAAAAGAAGAATAACTGGTTAATTCCAATTAAATGAGGAAGTGAATAGATCATGCATATAGCCTGTTCTTCTTATAGATGTAAAACAGTGTTTATATTTGTGTCATTATTTGGGTTATAATGCAATCTAATTGCTTTATTTTGGATCTTTTGAATTTTATCAATTAGACATTTATAATTATAACTCCATACTATGTTACAATATGTTAGGTAAGGATGAATCATACTAAAATAGATATTTAATAATGCTTTTTTAGTAACATACTTCATAATATGCCTTATAATGTATAGATTTTTCAATATCTTATTTGCTATTATTTTAGTATATTCTTTCCAACATTAATGAAAATAATAAATAACAGTGGTCCAAGAACTGAACCTTCAGGAACACCAAATTTAATATTCATTTTACTAGAATTGGTATAATTTACATGGGTATATTGCAACCAATGTGATAAGTAACTAGTAAACCATTTATGGGAAGTCCCTTTAATTGCTTAGTATTTTAATTTGTGAAGTAATATGTTATGATCAATAATATCAAATGCTTTAGTTAAATCAAGAAATATTCCACTAGTGTATTTATTTTGTTCGAAATTTGCTGTGATTTCATCAATTAAGGTTATTAAAGGCATATAAGTAGCATGGTTAGGCCTAAATCCAAATTGACAGTGGAAAAGCATGTTAAATTTTTCAAAATAATTAATGGGTCTGTTGAACATTACCTTTTCAAATATTTTAGATAAAATGGGCAAAATGGAAATAGGTCTATAATTTCACTATGTGGCGCCGCATGTGGCTGCCGAGGTATTTTGATCCTGCGATTTAAGTTTGTCTTTGTCGGGCTATTTTCACTTTCGGCTTCTTATTATGTACCAAAATTCGTATTGTTTGACAGTTCATCCAGATATAGTACTACCGTATATATTCGTGATAAAGTCGAGAAATTTAAGTCCAATTCACAGGTTATATATCCTGACCTCGACTTATACTCGAGGCACTAACTGTTGGGTAAAGTTTCCATACATAGCATGTCGAAAATAATTAATTTAGCTAACTCTGCGTAATTATTTTCAACATACACTACGGCATCTAAATAAAAGGGTAGGGGTAAAGACGAGCGGCGTAACTGAAAGTAGTCCGTAAACACTGATAGAAATTCCGTTGAAAGGGTTAGGGTTATGGTCAGGGTTATGGTTAGGATTAACTTTAACTCTAACTCTAACCCTAACCCTAAACACTAACCCTAAAGTTAGTAAACCCTACCGAAACCCTAACCCTAGCCCATACTGATACGCGTAGTGATACCTTACGCCGCTCGTCTTTACCCCTACCAATAAAAGTTGACATCAGCGCTTTTAAGATTGGTAATTTATAGGCGCCACATAAATATTAATTAAATATTGGCGCTACATAAATATAAAAAATTCAAGATTACCGGTAATTAAGATTTTTATATTGTCAAGAATGAGCGAATAACAGGTTTAAAATTTTCTTAATCGCCAGGAATCAATCTGGGAATGTGAAAATCGTTCAGTTTCTCAATAGTTCAAAGCTAAAACGCAGTTTTTCAATCAAAACAATGGCGCCGCTGCCGCCACATGCCCACTTCGCGTCCGCCATTGTTCCGACTCTTACTATCACCTCAAGAGGGTTCGCCGCGGTGACGTCACTTCGACTTATAGCCAGGTCAATGACTTTAGACACCTTCAAATACCCAAAATCTAGGGGTCGACTTATACTCGGATCGACTTTATTTCGAGTATATACGGTATGTTGGTAAAGTATTCATTGATGTAATCCACTAATGTTGTATTATTGTTTTTATTATCATTACATATTTTATTTAAATTTTCTTTATTGTTATCTCTATGTAATAGTTTATTTATTAATTTCCAGGTTTCCTTATTATTATTTGTACAATTAATAAACCTGTAAGAAAAGTATGTTTTTTCAGCCATTTTTCTTATAATTTTGAATTTGTTATTGAATTTATTTTTTTTTATTGTTGGATTCATAATACATTTCTTATAATTATAGTTTAGATTTTTTAAAGTGATTAAGTAGTGCAGGAATCATACAGTGTTTGTAAAATTTTGACTTATTATTCATTGATTTGATTATAGGAAAGCTATATCATAATTTTTCTGAAAATTTTCAAGGAATTTGGTATAAGCAATATCAGGCTTATCTTCATGGCGAGCATTATAAATTTGCACCAATGACTTTGTGGATTTGGATTTGAAATTTAATGTGAAGAAATCTATGGTCATGAGGATTGGGACACGTTGCAATATCACATGTGCTGTATTGGTCCTGGATGGTGTTGCCTTGCCATTTGTGGAGAAATTAGGTATCTTGGAGTGACACTGAAAAAGGGCAGGCACTTCGGGTTATCTATTTCGGAAGCTAAATTAAAATTTTTTCGTACGTTTAATTGCTTGTATAGTCGCAGCAGAGCTGCCACTTCTGAATTGATATGCGTTAACCTGGTAAAGAGCTATTGTCTACCTATTGTATTGTATGACATGGAAGCCACATGTCCAAACAAAAGTAATCTTAATGCTCTTGACAGACTGATTCAAGTAGTTGTGTGCAAAATTTTTAAAACATGTGAGGCAGATAATGTTGATTATATCAGAGTCCTGACGGGTTTGGATAGTATGCATGCTATTGTAGAAAAGCGACAAGCATCCTTTGTTAATAGATATGAGAAGAAGCCACTGTACTTTGCTCAGTGCATTACTAGAATTTGTCTGAGGGCAGAGGCAGTACTGTGTAAAGTTTGTGCTTAGTTTATTTGTTATTATTATTATTATTATTACTATTAGGTTTATTTTATTATTTTTTTATTATTTAGTTTTGTTCAGTTGATCTGTGTTTTCCTTGGTTGTGTACTACTGGTTGTGTACTACTTTTTTATGCTGTGCTTGTCACAAATAAAGATGATTATAGACATCATTCCAATTTATTTCATTTAATTTATTCAAATAATAGTTTATATTTTTGTCATTTATATTTCTGTACTCAGTTGTAAATCTATTTGCATTTTTTCATGTTTAAGATCCAAAGTAAGTAAGATAGGAAAGTGATCGGATAAGTTTGATATTATGATGGCCGAGTTAAGGTTATTGTCTGTAAAGTTAATAAACATATTATCAATTAGTATTGGCACTCGATTCAGTAATTCTAGTTGGCTTATTTATTATAGGAAGAAATGTGTAAGAAATCAGAGAGTTAACGAAATTCGCAGTAGGTTCATGAGTTTCGACATTTAATAAATTTATGTTAAAATCACCAGCTATTATTATTCTTTGATTTATAGACATTTTTTTAAAAAGTATATCTAACTCATTAATGAAATTTTAAATATTGGATCGGGGAGGTCTGTATATACTTACTATTGTGATGTTTTTATTTTTGTCCATATCTATTTGAATGATAATATATTCAAAGGTAGTGATACTTATATCATAATTAATAATTTTATATGTTAAAGATTCATTAATAAAAAATCCTACACCTCCTCTAGAAGCATTAGTTCTTGCTTTTTGCTCAAAAATGAAACCAGGAATTGAAATTAAGTCTGCAATTTCCTGTTCTAACCATGTTTCAGTTATAGCTAATATTTTGGTGTTAAGTTCAGATACAAGTAAAGAAATTTCATCAATTTTATTATTGATGCTTCAACAATTCAAGTGAGCTAAATTTAAAGGTGTAGTTTATTTCTTTTTTTCTAAAAAATGTTTTGCTTTATTTAAGTCAATATAGTCACTGGTAGAGAAGTTTATATTATTTAAAAAAATTTAAATCCAGATCATGTTCAATTTTATGCTTAGAAGACCTTTTTCACAATAGTTGCTTACATTAAAAGTCATGTCATTAACATTTATATTAAGGCTATTAGTCTGTTCAACTGTATTAGTATTATTTTGTACATCCATGTTAGTATCCATATTAGTATCAATTATTGAATTATTTATTTCCATATTCATTTAAAGAAAGTTGATTATGCAGGAAAAAAGAAAACAAATGAAAATAAATATCAATACAAAACACAGAAATCTTAACTTAGTTAAATGTTTTAAACAAATGAAATGGTTTAGTAATAGAGAATGTATCAATTGTGCATGTAAAACACTTGAATCCATAGATGAATGACAAGGTTACAATATAGCCTAAGCAGTAACAGTAAAAGTAATTGAGTATAATTAATAGTTCACTCTTAAGGATCACCATAATAGAGTAAGATCAGTTTGTTATTCAATTTCACAAATTAAGTTCAAAGTATATTCCAGTCATAATTATTTTAAAAAAACAGCAGTCATCAATTTTCAAATTAACTCTCATAACACGATCTAAGGACACAAGCACTACTAGTCAGCTGCCAAATCAATTTTCAGATCATGTACAAAACAGGTTCTGTAAAGATATCAGCCAACAAGTTATAGAATGAAAATTATACTTATCTCCTTTTATTTTACTCAAGACATTAACATTGAAGACATTGAGGGAAAAGACCAAGTTGAAGCAATTCACGTAAAATAATCCTCATGGAAATGTTCAATTTAAGGTTGGTTAAGTAATTACTTCAGCCCAATTTGATGAGAATAAAAATAGTCAGAATTTAAAACATAACTCAAGTCAAATATCTACTATCAACTCAATTTGACAAATTAAGTGTTGAACATCATTCATCATCACCCTATTCCTTCACTCAAAGCACTAGTACAGATCACATTATCAGTGAAAAGGACCAAAGTGACAAAATAACTTTAAGGGTTGAACTTCATTCATCATCACCCTATTCCAGGGCTACTCAAACTTTTTTGATGGCGGTCCACATCCAGTCTTCCATTGTTCGTGAGGGTCCACCAGTTATAAGGGAAGTCCAAATATTCATCTGGCAACTACGGCATAGTAGGCAACTACGAGGAACTGCGGGTCGTCTTAATAGACTGTCATAATTGAACCCAGGCATTGTTAAACAAGATTAGATTTTAAAATGCATCTGACGTCATTGTGAAGCAGTAAATCTCCAAATCTGCCAGACACATTTTCAAGGAATGAACGCAAACAATGATGCTGTAGTGCTGAAAATTTTTGGGCTCAAAATTTCTCACGACACAGAAAGCTGTGGCGGTCCACAAGAAACGTACTCGCGGTCCGGATTGTGGACTGCGGGCCACGGTTAGAGTACCCCTGCCCTATTCCTTCACTCAAAATACTAGTATTTTATATCAATATCAAAGCGCTCTCGATCTTGGCCTGCTGTGACTATTGCGCTATATAAATTGGCTTATTAACTAACTAACTAACTAGTACAGATCACATTATCAGTGAAAATGACCAAAGTGAAAAAGTAACATACATAATCCTCATTGAAGTAATCCAGTAGAGGAAAATATACTCTGTGTAATTCACTTAATCTCTTAACATAATGGGAAAACATTAACATTGACAAAAAAGACCAATGTGAAACAAATGCATAGGAGATAATCCTCCATGGAGTTGTCTGCCTGAAGTTAAAAAAATGATCAAAAATAATTATCAAAGAAGTGTTCAAGTTTGGAGAAAGTTTAAGTTATCACTACTAAATACTCAAGTGAAAAAATTACAAGTAAGAAAATCCTCCATGGAGTTAACAGCTTCAGTAATAAATCTAATTGAAGTATTCCAGTTTAATGAAGTTTCAAGATTTCACTACTGAATAATCAGATGAAGGTGCTACAAGAAAGCCATCCTATATGACGTCTTCTGCTTCACTAGTAATCATCAAAGTAGTACTCATGAAAAGATAGTTGTTTGCACTGCTAAATAGCAGATGAAGATAAAGTTAACGTGATGAATTATTTGACCGAGCTGGCATGTAATTTCTTGCTTTGTCCTCATTCAGTTTCTGTAATCTGAGTTTCCATGCGGTGACCAGTGCTCTCATGGTTTGTGTAATGGGGTGGTTTCCCGTGGCCATCCCTACACTGTTTAACCCACAGCTGGGTGCCAATCCTCACCCGTTCGTTTCACTGCAGTGTTCTACTCAACCAGTGGTTGAGTATCCCACTACAGCTACTTATGTCTCCCACCACTAGAAGGTGGGTGAGGAGGACTTTATGCACTATCCGCCAACATGAGCCCAACACTTCAGTGACTGTCGAGAGGGACATCCTGTCATTTTAGACCGGTCCACTGAGGTGTATAGAGCTATACAACGTTCACCCGTCAACCTTAGCTTCCCGGAATTCAGATAGCACACTTTTGGGAGACGAACAGAAGGATAGTAGAAAAAAATATTGCGAAACAAATAAGAAAATATACCACAATTTCATTCACTTCAAACAAGCATTTGACAGCATACAGCATGAAGAACTATGGCAAGCACTGAAGCACTATGGTATTCCAGAGAAGCTAGTGAATCTCATAAAAAACTTATACAGTAAAACAATGAGCAGAGTGAAAATTATTGGGGAACTAACAGAATGATTTGAAATAACAATTGGAACGAGACAAGGATGAGGCTTATCTTCTCTGCTATTCAATATAATACTAGATGTGGTAATGCAAAAAGCAATACAAAACACAAAAGAAGAAGATGCTGGAGTAAAAGTATATGGATAAACAATAAATAATTTAAGGTTTGCAGACGACATAGATGTGATAACAACAAAAGCAGATCATCTACAAACATTAACCAATGAAATAAGCAAGGCTGGAGAAGAAGTGGGGCTAAAAATAAATACACAGAAAACTAAAGCAATGGTCACAGGGAACAAGAATGGAAAAGTTAATCTAAAAACTAAAGGAGGAAATAATAGAACAAGTACCAAAATTCGTATACCTGGGATCAGTACTAACAGAAGATGGACTAAGCGAAGACATAATAAGGAGAATTGGACTAACGAGTGCAGCATTTGGAAAGCTTCAGAATATATGGAAAGACAAAACAAATATCATTGAAAACAAAACTAAAGCTATATAATACACTGATCAAACCAATACTATTATATGGATCATAATGCTGCACCATAAAGAAGAAAGACGAAAGAAGATTAATGACTGCAGAAATGAACTGGTTAAGAGGAATAGCAGGAGTCAGCAGAAGACAAAGAATAAGAAATGAAATGATCAGAGAAAAGACAGAGCAAAAAGAAACGATAATTGAATCAATACAGAAACGATGACTGAAATGGTTTGGTCATGTTGAAAGAATGAAGGAAGAAAGAATACGAAAGAAAGCACTATACAACTATGTTGAAGGGAAAAGGAGAAAAGGAAGATCTAGAAAAACATGGATAGAAAACTTTAAAGAGGATGCAGAAGAAATGCAAATGAACTTAATCCAATTAACCAGAGCAGCAAGAGACAGACAGAAGTGGAAGGAACTCATTCAGACCCATCATCCAACCCAATAGGGAAAGACGAAAGGAAAGAAAGAAGAAAGAAGAAGAATGAATGAATTATATTATTTATATTCCACAGCGCATAAACTCCACAAGATGCTACAAGAAAACCATCCTACACAAAGTCTTCTGCTTCAATAGTAATCTTCAAAGTAGTATTCATGAAAAGATAGTTAAGTTTGCAGCGCTAAGTAGCAAATGAAGATAAAGTTAATGTAATGAATATTTATATTCCACAGCGCTTAAACTCAACTCTACCAGGATGGCTTCAATCACGTGGGACGTGAGAATGGCTCCGGGTGTTTTTCGGGGTCTTGCCAGCTCAAGACTTGTGGGTCAAAGTCAAAACAAGTCGTGTGTTCCGTTTATATAAAGCATTATATTCATCACAAAATGTCATAAGGCATCTGAAACATCATAAAACTCGCAGTAAAAGCAATATAATACATATCGCATTAATAAAGTTACACAACGTTTGGCTGCAACACAACTCTTGAACCGAAACTGTCGTCTTAACCTTAGATTCTTAAAGTCACTCGGCTATCTCAGAGCCTCGTGTCTCACTTCTTCTAGAGTCGAAACAAGAAGATCACTTCTAGCCCATGCTCTCACGAGATCCATTCTCGCGGGTGTGGTGCCGCCACACAAATGTCCTTGTCGCATCTGTGGCGACTCTTGGGCCGGAATCGTTCCAGTCCAGGTACCCAGTATCAATTGACACAGCTGATGTTATTTAGACTGGGCTCAACTCCCCTAGCACTTAATTCTCTATTAGGTCGATTGGTTTGTCATTTAGATTCACTATTTTGACGGTTGAATTGGGGTGTAGGCTCTTACGCAGCAAGCGGGCCAAGTGGACCCCTGGCCCCTGGCTGAATTTGTTTTCCAGGAGCCATTCTCGCTTCTGTAAGGTGGTTGAGTTACCGATCAGAATTTTTGATGGGACGACGGTTTGAGATAAAGGTTGGAGCGTTACAGGTTCGACTACACGTTTGTGTCGTGCCCAACTGGCTCCGTTGTTTTTATTAGACTAATCCGCTGGCGACCGCAATGCAAATCTCCTCTAGAGAAGTTTACCATATGTACTCGTGTTAGAGTTGAATAATTTAAGGCCAATTCACAGGCTTTATATCCTGACCTCAACTTATATGCGAGGCACTAACTGTTGGATAAAATTTCCATACATAGGATGTCAAAAATAATTAATTTAGCTAAAACTGTGTGTAATTAATTACTTTCAACATACGCTACAGCTTCTAAATAAAAGTTGGCATAAGTGATTTTAAGCTTTGTAATTTATAGGTGCCATATAAATATTATTTGTAATTATTGGCGCTACTTAAATATTAAAATAATTTTTTAAGGTTAATTAAATTGTTCATATTGTCAAGAATGAGCAAATAGAAGGCTTAAAGGTTTCTTAATCAGTAGGAATCAATCTGTGGATGTCAAAATTGTTCAGTTTCTTGATAGTTCAAAGCTGAAACACAGTTTTTCAATCAGCACAATAGCGCCACGTGGCCAGCTTGCTTCCTCCATTGTTCCGACTCTCACGATCACCTCAAGAGGATGTGCAGCAGTGACGTTACTTCGACTTATACCTGGGTCAATGATTTTAGACCCTTTCAAATCCAAACAATTTAGGGTTGACTTATACTCGGATCGACTTTATCGAGAGTATACACGGTAGATTGCACCTCTGATTGATTAAAAATTCTGCTATGAATATAATCTCCAAAGCTGTTTCCCAAACCACAAAATTGATTTTCGTTTTGAAACGTTATCCAAGCCAAACAGTCTGAATGCACTCGCTGGAAATATCAATTTTCGTATCGTTTGCCTCGATAGAATTTTATTCTAAGCCTAGAGTTTAACATTTACTGTGAAACGGGCCGAAAACTGGTTAGACTCACTGCCGCTGTCTAATTGGCAAAGCAAATTGTGATTGTTTATCAAAATACGTACACAAAACGATTTTGCGTTTCCGATGTCTTCTTGCCGGCTCGAGGTGCTGTGATTGACTTGTCTTTTATAGTTTCGGTTATTGCGTCCCGTTGGGCAGTTTCTACATAGGTGCGAAAATGATCTGCAGTTAAAACAGCGTCGCTTGGCCTCAGAACGGTTGTCCTGTTTGCTTTGAACATCCGATTGATAGTTGTTATACAGTGGTTACCTCACTGAAATAAAATCGTTCGGACTTCCGGGGTTGTTTGGTAGTGTGTTGTCGTTATACTTAGGTAGATACCCGGTCCCATAGCTATGGTGCATCGCTGGATACCATGTATCGTCGCCGGAGGATGCGGTGTTTTGATGGTCATTGCCCGTGGATGCCTCACATAAGTCAGGCTCATTGAATCTAACCGCTGGTTCCCAGCGATCGGACAAGAGCTTTTTAAACATCGCACTGCTTGCGTACGTCGCATTGTGCGCGCCCGGAGATGTTACCACGGCCGCTAAACTTTCAAATCAGTTGTCGATGGATTGTTGCCACTGTTGTTGACTGTCCCATTATATTTTTTAAAATTTAACTTTGCTGTTATTGGGTCGGACAACTGTGTTGCATATTGGGCGCCTCTTATCCTGCGGAAGGGGCAAGAGCAATCTGCTTTTTCATTGTCATTCTTAGAATTGTGTTTGTGCAGATGTTTAACTGGTGCAGGATAGTTTCAATCGGTGTTTTCCCATCATATTTTTCCCGGTATCATAATGTGCTTTTTTTTCTTAGCCGGTGAGCAGTATTTGTCAGAGACTGATCAAGTATCTATTGCCCGTTGTGTTTGCGATGACAGGTCTCGATATTTTGGTTGGATTTCATGTGTGGAAATTCTGTCATGTAACTCCCAAATTGCAGCACATCGGCAGAATTTTCATAAAATTGCTGCGCATCATTTCGTATTTCTTGATCGGAATGTTTGTAGAATTGCCACGCATCGTCCTGTATTAATGTATTTCACAAGTGGATATTCTGTTACTCAACCGCACATTGTTGGTGTCCGCAATTGTAGCATTTTATTCTGTAGTTACAATTAAACAGAATATCCACGGGAATGGTCGCGAAATCCCCGCATATCATTCTGTATTTTACATTCAAAATTCTATTGTGTGTTCGCTCATCATCGACATCTGCAGAATGTTCGCTAAACTGCCACGCATCATTCTGTCTTGAGTAATTTCGTTCCTGATTGTTTCTGTGTGCTCGAAAAGCGGAATGGTTGTTTGGGTTTCGGCTGTGCATATTTGGGTTTGGGGTTCACGGATGTTGTCTTCCGTTTTCGAGCGACTCTTGTTCGTCGCCGATTGGTCTATCATAGGTTTCCGATTGATAGGTGGAACCTGTCAGTGAGCCAAGGGATATGTCATTTGAACGGCCCAAAAAAGCTCTCCTGTCTATCTATACAGAATGATTTATAGAGTGCCATAAACATGACGAAGGCCAAAGACATAAGAGCTTTACAGTCAAAAAGCTATATTATACGAAATCTTAAATAGGTGTGTGTCTTGATCTTGCATGCAGAAGTCCCGGCCGAGGTGACCTTGGTCACTTTGTCTGGAAGCGCATTCCACAAGAGGGGTTTCTCGTGCAACATGGATCTCTCTCCGAGCTTTGCTGTCTTCAACTCAACGAAGGAGGGACATGTAGGAGGGACATGTAGTAGGGACTGACTGCTTGAGCAAAGCTGCAGGAGTTAGTCTGATCCTGTCTTCCTACCAGAGTTGACAAGTACTCCGGGCAGGAGTTGTCTTGCAGTGCTCGGAATGTTAGCCAGCACCGTTTGTATACAATTCGCTCAGGCACCTTGAGCCAGTGTAGCTTTTCGATTAATAATGGGGTTACGTGATCGTGCCACCTGGTGCCAAAAATCAAACGAGCCAATGCATTCAAGACTGATTGCGGCCGATTCAGCTGATATGCCGGGAGACCAGGGCTTTTTTGGGCCAGAACGAGGCGGAACAGCGTTCCGGAAAATCCGGACCATGTTCCGGAAAATCCAAAGACTTTTTTGCAAAATTAAATTATTAAATAGAAAATTTAGAACTATATCTATTGTCCGTATCATTTTTCATATTTCTGATTACAAATGTGGCATGACTGATGATTTTGTTAGGGTTAGGGTTAACCCTAACCCGACTGCTGCGTTCCGGAAATATTTTTTTACAAAAAAGCCCTGCGGAAGATCTAAGAGGATACTGTTGGAGTAATCCAGTCGTGATAAGATGAAGGAGCGGACTGGATGGACAGCGGCCCCCGTCGATATGTAGTGGCAGATCTCGCGGATATGCCTCAGCTGGAGGCAGCACTCCCGGATCACATTGCTGAAGTGCCCTTTGAAGGATGGTGATGAGTCAAGGAGGACTCCAAGGCGTGCTTCTGTCACCAGAACAACGGCCGCATCGCTGATTAGGAACAGAGTGCAGCTGATCAGGTTACTCCTCCTCGTGGAGCTGAATCAGAGCAGCTCTGTCTTACCTGGATTTGAGAGCAAGGCAGTTAGCCACCGTCCAGCTCACAATCGCTAGACTGCAGTCTGGAATGCACAGCCGCAAGTTATCCGTCCATCCGGGTTTTAAGGAAGAGAAGATCAGAAGATTTGCACGTTGCACGTCATCCATGTAGGCGTGTGAAGCCAGGCGGAAGGAATCGACAATTCTTCCAACATCCGCTACATAGAGGACGAACATGAAATAAAATTATATATATATATATATATATATATATATATATATATATATATGAGAATATATGTCTTTTTCTTTTTCTTCTTCTTCAGGTGCTCTGTCCTATGACAGGTTCCATACTCCAGTGTATGGAGTCAAGTCAAACATTTACCATTCATTTACATAAAATATGAATCTGTTGACAGATACCTCTCCCAAGTAATGCTCTTTGCATCAGATTCCAACCTCACCTTAATGTGAAGGGTAAACGTTTAGAGCAGAGGTAGTCAAGTCTTTTCCATCGTTCTTTCGTGAGGGTCTACTAGTTATAAGCAATGTTCCCTCTAAGCTGCGCACCTGTGCACTTGACAAGAAAACACGCAGCAATTTCCAGCCGCCGCACAGTGATTTTGAGTTTCAAATAACACTGATTTTGTTGTTGTATTGGGTGACATCTGTGAAAAAATTCAGATGCTCAGGTATAAAAATGTTCTGCTCAGGCACTATACTTTAAAGCACACACTCACAAAAAAATTAAAGGGAACATTGGTTATAAGGGAAGTCTTATTATTCCTATGCGTACTAGGGCATAGTAGGTAACCACAAGTAACTACAGGTCCTTTTAATAGACTGTTAAAAGTTCACCAGGGCAACAGATAAAAATGAAAATAATACATTTAGATTTTTGGCAAGATATTGGCAATCCCCCAACCTGAAAAATGCTTTCAAGGAAATTAGTTCTCATAGTGGGTGGGGCCTGGGGGCATAGCCCCAGCCACAGAAATTTTGAGCAGTATTAGAAATAGAAGGTGAGTTCTGGTGCATATTTTAAAGGTTTTAATCATGATTTATTACTGAATTACCAAAGGCTGTAATAAAGCTGGAGCAGCACTATGGTGGAAATACATAAGGCAATGTTCGAAGAGTTGCGGTGGTCCACAAGAACCAGCCTTGCAGTTGGGGATGTGGATCGCGGGCCGTGGTTTGAGTACCTCTGATTCAGAGGGCTAATTAACTGTAGGAGTGTATGGAACTGCTATAGGTGTTATAAATGAATTTTAAATAAAACTTGATGTATAAATATAATTTATGTAAAATAATAAAGAAGCTGTTATTTTGCAACTTCTGTAGTACGTGTACAGTTTTATTCTCTCTCTTTCTCTCTCTCTCTCTCTTTGTGTAAGTCATCATTTGGCATTTCTATCATAGCATTCTCCTCTGAAAATGAAAATGACACCAGTTTACTTGAATTATGCAGCAACAACAATCTGTATATAACCAACACTCAATTTATACAAAAAGTGTGTGGGGAAACTCACATGGACCTCTCCAGATAGCAAAACAGAAAACCTGATATCATCACTAGAGAAGAGTGGTTATCATCAGTGAGAAAGACAAAAGTATACATATCTGCAGAAATTAATTCACATCACCACCTTGTTGTGTCAGAGATAAAAGTTAAACTAAGAGGAAAAAAGTGACAAGGGAAAGGCGCTTCGACACAGAAAAATAAAATCAAATGACATACAAAATAAATTTCCAATAAAAATCCATGACAGATTTGAGGTACTAACAAACCTGACAGATAAAGACAAAGATCCGGAAATAGAATGGTAAGATTTTGATACAAAAATTAACAAAGCAGCAGAGGAGGAACTAGGCTACTGAAAGATAGAGGAAAAGAACTGGATATCTGAAGAAACAGAAGAACTGCAAGCAGCAATAAGAAAATATAAAGCAGCCATGAATCTTGGTAAGAATGGAATTGAAAAGAGTACTGAACTAAATGAATTAAGGAACAGCTAAAGAAAACTAAAGAAACTACTGAACTAATTGAATTAAGAAAACATCTAAAGAAAAGATTAGCCAGGGATAAGAATAACATGTTGGAAGAGATGGCAAATGAGATGGAAGATGCTTATAAAAGAGAAGATAGCAAAAAATCTCCTTGCAAATGTCAAACTAAGTGGAGGAACAATCACACAGATAATAAATATTGAACCAGTTGAAGATAGAAATGGAGAAATATTATTGGAGAAGGAAAGGATCATGGCCAGATGAAAACAGTATTTTATGGCCTGCTAAATCGAGAAGGCCCTAACAACACAGAAGAAACATTTAATGAAATCAATCAATCAGAGGATAGATGTAATTAGAGGATATGTTATGGGAAGAAAACGATATCTCAATGGAAAAGATAGAAAGGGCAGTGAAACAGATGAGAGAAAGCAAAGCCCCAGGACTCTGCAATATCACAGCTGAAATGCTCCAAAATACTGGTGTGTATACAATCAGGTGGCTACATCGGGTCATAAAAGCAGTATGGAAAACCAAGAAAACACCATTAGACTGTAGAAAAGCAATTATAATACCAACACACAAGAAAGGAGACAGAAAGGAATGCAACAACGCCTGAGGAATCAGCCTCTTAAGTGTACCAGAGAAAGCTTTTACCAGAATCATGTCAGACAGAATAAAGGATACAGTGGATGAAACTCTCATAGAAAAAAACCAGTGTGGATTCAGGAAGGGAAGAGGATACTCTTACCAAATCTTCGTCCTTCGAGAACTCATTGAGAAAAAGCTAGAATTTAATAAAGATTTGGTCAGGTGCTTTATCAATTTTGTCCAAGCTTTGACCATAAAAAGAATTAGCAAAAAATAATAGTAACAGAAAATAAATGGCTTAGAAAAATACTAAGGATTGGATACAAAGAACATATATCAAATGAAGAAGTTAGAGAGAGATCACTGCAGCCAAGCATGATTGGAGTAATCAGAAAGAGAAGAATGAAATGGACCAGACACAAACTCAGAATGGAAGAAATAAGAACCCCAAAACGAATTTTCAACCACTAACCAAAAGGAAGAAAATCTAAAGGAAGACCAATAAAAGATGGGTGGATGGATTGGAAGAGGATATGCACATGGCAGGGCTGAATCTCAACAGAAAAACTGAAGGAAGACACCGAATGACCTTGGAAGAAATTGCAAATGACAGATAACTTTGGAGAGATGTCATGGAGAAGTTGATAGCTGGACACAGCTGTAGGACAAAAACCTGACCTGATTCTCCTCTCCGTATTTTCACTTAGTTCTTTTTTTCTGCAGTACCTATGTCTCTGGCCCATATCTCAGACCTGGTCTTATCAGTGATTTTTATGTCACAAATTTGTTATTTGCTTAATATGTCATTGTTATTTTTTGTAGCTTCGTAAAGCTGTTATGGATCACATTAGTGATTCTTTTCTGGAGACCAATATACCACTTTTGGTTCTAATGGAAGCAGCTAAAGCTGGCAACGAAAGAGAAGTGGAGGAATATGCCCAGGTTTTTCAAGAACATGTGAATAAGCTTATTGAGGTTGGCTTATGCATAAATACTTATATTTTGTGGTTGTGTATCCTATTTATTGTGCTCTTGCTTCATTGTACCTGGCTTTTCTTGATTTTTAGGATGCTACGTCTCTTTTGGTAGCCAGTTGTATAGGCTTGTTTTGTTAAAGTTCATACTTCGTACTGCTGCACTTGTTTGCTTTGAAACCTTCTGTTAATTTTGCTAACTGAAAACAATTATATTACTATAAAATCGGAGATCAGAAATCAGTAGCCCAGAAATATGTCATTTTACAAGAATGATTCTCAGGAGGTATTCACAGTGAAGCTTCATTGTCTCACTACTCTTTGTATTGGCACATTTGCAAGGCTGGTCTGACAAATTTTTTGGAGTAGGTGAGATGTAATGTTGCTGCCTCAAAAAGTGTGCTGTGTATATATTATTAAATATGGCTTTCATGTAGGCTACATATTTTATTGCATTCATTATAAGTGCCACCTTTAAAATGGAAAAATTACTGCTCTAGGTCCAGTGGCGTAGCGAGGCAAAGTGCCGCTTGGGGCGAAAATAAAAAGTGCCCCCTCTGAAAAATATAACTTCCAAAACTCCCCAAAAATCTCGACAAGCAAAAAGAGGTCTTCGCTTTTTGTAAAATAAAAAATGCTTTTATCTATAAAACCCAAAAATGCCGCCCCTGTTGCCGCCTTCCACCCTCATTCAACTTTCTAAAAATCTTGACAAGCAAAAAAGTCGCATTTTTAGCAAAGGACATGCATAAAAACCCGAAAATATCCTAAAATGCCGCCCCTAGAGCAAGTGCCGCCTGGGGTGGTTCGTCCCCACTGCCCCTCCCTTGTACGCCACTGTCTAGATCCATATCTTTTTCACAATATTCGTATAAGTATGGCACAGTTTTTTAGGCATCTTAAGGTAAGTTCGGAATGAATTATCAGTATGGTACCAGCAAAATCATAAAAAATTATTACCGAAAAATATTTTAATCCAAAAAGGACTGCAATAGGCAGCCGCCTACTTCACCTATGCCTAGTACTGGCCCTGTACATTTGACAGCAAAAGACGAGTTGGTGGTTCAACAGGAAAAATAAAAATTAGGCTTCACAAGTTCACAGCAAAGCTTATGAAGCCTCTTCCTCCTCACTGCTTGTGACAATCTGTGGGGCAACCAGCGCTAGAGTATCATTATCCAACAACAGCTCACATGTCTGTAGCTGTTTTGGTATTCATCTTGATTTAGCCTCGTCTTCTTTGGCCCCATGGACTCAATGCCAATAGGTGTAAACTACCATATTTTCATGCGTATGATGTGCTCTTTATGCATGTTTTTACCTACCATGCACCCCCTCGGCACATTTTACTTGTAGGTGTGCTATGCATATACTTTATATTTTTTGCAAGTTGCCGACTTTAAGATCTATCGTTGGTTAAAACTATGGGCCATTAAGTAAGCAATTAGGCCAATAACAGAATTTGAAAGACTATTGTGATTATCCAGGCTACTGAATAGAGATTCTGCAAATGATTAATAACCCCTTAAAGGGGGAATTACATTTTTAAAGTCGTCTCCAAATGGGGGAATTAATTTTGGGAAAAGGTGTTCATATGAAAATGTGAACATATATGTTATAAATTTACTATATTTCAGGCTATATAGAATCTAGAAAGATACGGTTTGCACCGTTGTTTAGCATTTTTATTGCTTTATAACCATCCGTGCCAAAAGAAAAATTGGGGGGTAGGGTCCACCCTACAGCCAAAAATCGGACTCCTCCCCAACATTTTGTTCAAAGCTCAATATCAAAAATTTTTCAGCGGTAACCCCGACTGTGAGCGAGAAAGTTGTAGGGGGTGTAATTGGAACAGAATAGTGCAAAAATTTTTAAGATCGGACCCAATTTGGGGTAGTTATGACTTTTCAAACCCTAGAACTCATAGCTCGGAGAAATGACAATTTTGCGAACAGATTTTCTGTCTGAAAAACTCAACATCTCAATATATTTTTTGGCTATTTAGAGACTATAAAGATGCGATTTGCACCGTTATTTAGCATTTTCATTGTTCTTTCGAACCATCCATGCCAAAAAATAAATTTTGGGTGTAGGGTCCACCCTACAACCGAAAATCGGACCCCCAAAAAAAATTTCAAAGCTCGATAACAAAAATTTTTCAGTGGCGACCCCCAATTGTGAGCGAGAAAGTTGTAGAGGGGTTTAATTGGAACAGAATAATTCAAAAATTTTGAAGATCGGACCCAATTTGGCGTAGTTATGATTTTTCAAGCCCTAGAATTGAGACTTTTTCAATGCAATATCCCAACCTTAGTCGAATACAGCCAATTTTTCCTTCCTTATATAGGCAACAATAGCAAAAACTTGCTACCATCTATCGAATGGATAAAAACTAAAGTGACTTCTTGTAATGCGCCGTTTAGAAACGGCGGTCCCCGTGCTAGACACATACTTAGGTTGCGCCGTTTATAAGCGGCGCGGCCTTTTGGCGAACGGCTGACGCACACCGTTTATAAACGGCGTGCCCCTTTAAGAGGTTAAACAATCAATGTTATAACATAATCTCTGCATGGTATATGTGTGAGCAAAACTGAGCATGCTATACAAAAACTTTTGTA
Organism: Metaphire vulgaris; assembly: GCA_018105865.1. Classification (NCBI taxonomy): domain Eukaryota; kingdom Metazoa; phylum Annelida; class Clitellata; order Crassiclitellata; family Megascolecidae; genus Metaphire; species Metaphire vulgaris. The sequence continues at coordinate 9,640,745 of CM030837.1, forward strand.
AATAAATTCCTATTCTCTGTGCATTATGTGCATGGGTGTGTTATACTCATGGGCATGTTATTTGCATGAAAATACGTTACTGAGTTATTGAGATTTCGTAATTGATTGTTAAACAATCAATGTTATAGTACAATCTCTGCATGGTATATGTGTGAGCATGCTATACAAAAGCTTTTGTAAATAAATTCTTATTCTCTATGCCTTATATGCATAGATGTGTTATACTCATGAGCTTGTTATTTGCATAAAAATATGGTACCTTGTTTCACCATTTGTTGTGCATTGGTCTCTGTTCTTACCCAGCCTAGTTAATGTGCAGAGAACTTTCTTCTTTCATTCAGTTTATTTATTTATTTATTCAGGCCAATTTATTAAGCACAGTAGCAGGGCTTGAGCCCACGACAAGAGCGCTTCACACATACTAATTACGGGTAACTCAATCCAAATAAGTGAGTTCTTAGGTTCTTGGTAAAAAGTCCAACAGAGTCTGTGCTAGTAATGTTTTCCGGCAGAGTATTCCACAATATAGGATTGCCTCGTGTAAATGATCTTTCCCCCATCTTCACAGTCTTGGATGGCGGAGGAACGATGAGTTTTCCCTGATGACTGGACCTGAGATGTGATCTATGATCATTTACCGCCATTCTCTTTACAAGTGAGGCGAGGTACCTCAGGCAGGTTGGGTCGCGTAGCGCGCGAAAAGTAAACCAACAGCGTTTGTAAGTAATCCTCTCTAGGACCCGGAGCCAATGAAGTTATATAATCTAATCATCTTCTGCTTCTGCATGGCCTTCCTTTTTGGTTGTTTTCCTCCATTATGCTGAATACCACTGTGTTTATCAACTGATCATCCAACGTCCTACAAATATGCCTAAATAGAGTTAGGATTTTCTGTCACCAAACTTGGCAGTTGGAATGAATATGGAATGGAGGTTGAATGAGTATTTGAACACGGCTGTTGAAATGAAGTTGGGAATGACAAGCATTCTAGGTAGTTCTGCGGACAAGTGAGGCAATGTAGTGAGGGAGAGGGGTTGTTTAGGGCTCAATAAGTTAACAGTTAATAATAATAAGTTAATAAGTTAATATGTTGAAAATATCTTGGACTGAAAAGAAAACAAATGAATTAGTACTCGAAATGGCAGGTACACAAAGAAAATTGCTATCTACAATACGTAAAAGACAACTTCAATTTTTTGGACATATAATGAGGAAGAAAGGCATAGAAAACCTGGTAACTACTGGAAAAGTCGAAGGCAAAAGATCAAGAGGAAGACAAAGAATGACGTATATCAGCAGCTTACTGACTGATGTAAAGGGGGTGACTACAGAATTGGAATTAATACAAGCAACACACAACAGAGAGAAATGGAAGTCCATAGTCGTCAACGTAGAAATACATGACACCTGAAGAAGAAGAAAAAGTTAACAGGCAACAGACATTACTTGATGGTGATATATTGCAGAATCCAGTCAGTGAAGCATGTCTGTGATGAGAGGTGCTATTATTATTATTATTATTATTATTATTATTATTATTATTATTATTATTATCTCAACAATTTCTATAGCGCTATAACATAGCTTGATGCCACAAGCAAGAGCACTTTACATAAATTGAAATGAAATGTTAAATAGATATGTCTAGAGCGCAACTGAGAACCGTTCAAAGGAGGTAGCAGATGTCACTGTATCTGGCAACGAATTCCAAAGAAGAGGGCTGCCATGAGTGACAGAACGCTCTCTGAATCTCACAGTCTTCCACGGCGATGGAATGTACAGTACCGGACGACTACTTGAATGTAGTTGAAGGCGACGGTCAGACGCTGATGGTTTCCGAATCAGCTCGGATAAATAACCGGGACACGAGGGATCATGTAAGACACGGAACGTCAATCGACACCATTTAAAGACGATGCACTCTGGAATCCGTAGCCAGTGTAGCTTGTCTCTCAGCAATGGGTTTACGTGATCATGCCACCTGACCTCATAGATCAGTCTTGCGGCGGCATTAAGAGCCGATCGAAGGCGGTTCAAGTCAGCTGAAAGACCAAGCAAAATACTGTTACAATAGTCAACTCTGGCTACGATAAGAGCGCGTGCAAGTTGGATCGCAGCCTGAGTTGAGATATACCGACAGATCTCTTTAACCTTTTAAAGGGGGAATTAAATTTTTAAAGTCATCCCCTACGGGGGAATTAATTTACGGAAAAGGCGTTCATATGAAAACGTGAACATATACGTTATAAACTTACTATATTTCAGGCTATATAGAAGCTAGAAAGATGCGGTTTGCACCATTTTTGAGCATTTTTATTGTTCTTTCTATTCATCCGTGCCAAAATAAAAACGTTGGGGTAGGGACCACTCTACACCCTAAAATCGGACCCTCCCCAACATTTTGTTCAAATTTTGATCAAAGGTCAATAGCAAAACGACTTCAGCGGTAAACCCCCAAATGTGAGTGATAGAGTTCTAGAGGAGTGTAATTGGAACAGAATAGTGCAAAAATTTTGAAGATCGGAGCCAATTTGGGGTAGTTATGAATTTTCATACCCAAGTACCCATTGCTCGCTGAAATGACAATTACGCGAACGGATTTTCAATGTGAAAAACCGAACAACTCAGTATATTTCAGGCTATATAGAAGCTAGAAAGATGAGGTTTGCGCCATTGTTGAGCATTTTTATTGGTCTTTCGAACCATCCGTGCAAAAAAAATTTGGGGGTAGGGTCCACTCTACACCCTGAAATTGGACCCTCTCTGACAAAAAATTTTCAAAGCTTAATAAAAAAAATTTAGCGGTGACCCCCCAACTGTGAGCGAGAGATTTTTAGAGGAGTGTAATTGGAACAGAATAGTGCAAAGATTTTGAGGATCGGACCATATTTGGCGTAGTTATGATTTTTCTAGCTTCCGGCTGGAGATTTTTCCTATACATTTCCCAGCCTTGTTCGTTACACAGCCATTGTCCTTTGCTTATATAGGCAACAATATCGAAAACGGTGCTGCCGCCTATCGAATGGATGGTAACTAAATCAATTGGCGCGTTGGATAGATGTAAAAATCTTATGTCCGCGGTACACACATGCTTTTCTAGCGCTCCGTTTTAAACCGGCGTTCCCCTGTAAGCTATGATTTTCCGCCGCCGTTTACAAACGGCGAACCTCTGGAAGAGGTTAATTTTCCAAAGTTGATGGAAGCAAATTCTGGTGATATTACTGACGTGTCCCACGAACGTCAGCGATTCGTCCAGCAGAATACCTAACAGACAGACTTCGGTGGACGGAAGGATGACTGCATCGCCAATCTGGAACGGCGCACAGTTTATCAGGTGGTTTCTCCTTGTCATGCTGATCCATAGAAACTCCGTCTTAGCGGGATTGAGTGCAATTCGATTCACTGAGGTCCACTGTCCGATCTCTTGAATGCACTCCTCAACACGAGACCGGAGACCCTCAGCCTCCGCTGGAGGGCAGAAGGCATAGATCTGCCCGTCATCAGCATAAACATGTGATGAAATTTCGAACGATTCCGCTATTGTCCCGAACTCATCTGTGTAAATGATGATTAGAAGAGGGCCGAGTGCCGAGTGCCGACCCCTGAGGAACACTGCAGAAAACTGGTCTCACTGCAGACAGAGTATTTTCCCAACTGACAGACTGAGTTCTGTCAGTCAAATAGTCTTGAAGGTGTTACTTAATCATTTCAAAGACAGGTGAAAATCAGATAAGTGGATGTAATTAGAATTGATTGAAGGTAGTTCAGATGAATGATCATTGAAAGGCTGAGGAAGACACTATTGCATTAGTTGATCTATGACAAAACTAATTGTTATTGTTCATGACAATTTATATAGTGCCGTAACATAGCAAGGTCCAAAGCCAAGGGTGCTTTACAAGGAACGTGGAAATGAGATGTTGAATAAATATGTCTTTAGTTTGCTTGCGAATTCTCCAAAGGAAGTGATGGGTGACATGCTATCTGGCAAGGAATTTCAGAGGAGGGGATTTCCGCGCGAGAATGAACGTTCTCCGAACTTGACAGTCCACACATTAGTCGAATTGCTAAGCACTGCTATTGGAATATAGCCCTGTAAACGGTTTTGATGCTCTAAAGTTTGACAGCAGTGAAGTTGAAAAGTGTGCAAAAAATTCAAATGTAGTCCTTGAGTTGCCACTTGGGGATTGGTTCGGAGCAGCATTGATTCGCGTTGGGGATTGGTTCGGAGCAGCATTGATTCGCTGGAGATGACATGACCGCAGCAAAGGGCAGTCCACATCAAATCAACACAGGCATCAAACATCACCATCTCAGATTTTGATGAAAATTGGCGCAATTGTTCATCCCCATGAGTGTGATATAAGGAATGACATTAACTTTTTTCAGCCATTGCAGTGTGCTTTGAGCATAATAAACAGACATGACGCTGCTAGGACTGGAGTCAGATGGAGTCGAATCAAGGAAGACTCCAGATGAAATCAAACTGTGCAATTAGCAGCAACAGTGAAAGCCATTGCATAAAGATTGACATTCAAACAATCTAAGATTGTTGAACCAGTTCACCAATCCACTAGTAAAGCTATACTACCTTCAGTAAGGTATACAATATATGTAGATATGTTAAAGAAACAACAGTGTTATGAGTTGTACGTTTCATTTGGGTTTACCGGTCTTCTTCTTCTTCAGGTGTCATGTATTTCTACGTTGACGACTATGGACTTCCATTTTTCTCTGTTGTGTGTTGCTTGTAGTTCTAATTCTGTAGTTACCCCTTTACATCAGTCAGTAAACTGCTGATATACGTCATTCTTATTCTTCCTTTTGATCTTTTGCCTTCGACTTTTCCAGTAGTTACCAGGTTTTCTATACCTTTCTTCCTCATTATATGTCCAAAAAATTGAAGTTGTCTTTTACATATTGTAGATAGCAATTTTCTTTGTGTACCTGCCACTTCGAGTACTAATTCATTTGTTTTCTTTTCAGTCCAAGATATTTTCAACATTTTTCTTAAGAACCACATCTCTGCAGCTTGAAGCTTTTTCCTCATGACTTTAGAGATAGTCCACGTTTCTGCACCATATAACATGACTGGCCAAACATAGCATTCCAGAACCCTAATCCTTGTTTTCATTGTTAAATGTCTGTTTGTTAGTATGTATTTTAAATTCCCAAAGGCTGCTTTGGCCATTTCTATTTTTGCTTTTATGTCTGATTCACTTTTTGCATCAATGGTGAACCAGCTTCCTAGATATTAAATGTCATGACTTGTTTAATTTTCTCTCCATCTATTTTGATATTGCATTTCAGAATGTCTTTCTTCTTGGATATCACTAGGCAGAATGTTTTATTGATGTTTATTCTTAAACCTTTCTTCTCACTTTCTCTATTTACTTGATTTAGCAGTTCCTGCAATTTTTTTGTGAATCTGCTATCAGGGCTGCATCATCTGCAAATCTTAGATTATTGATGTTCTATCCACCAACTTTGACTCCTTCTACTTCTTAATTGTTTTCTATGATTTCTTCTCCATATGCGTTGAAAAATTCTGGAGATATTCCACATATCTGTCTGGCACCTTTTAATATTTGAATCCATTTTCCAGTTGTTCCATTAATTTGAGGTGTTGTTTTCTGGTTCCAATATATTTCTGTAAATATTCTTAAATCTTTTCTGTCTATCCCTGCTCTTTTCAGACACTCAAAAAGTTCGTTATGACAGACATTATCAAAAACCTTTTCATAATCTATAAAACATATGCACAAGTCTTTCTGCATCTCAATACATCTTTCACTTAACATTCTTAAAATATATATTGCATTTCTACAGCCACAGTCTTCTTTAAATCCAAATTGTTCTTCAGATGCCTTGTGTCTAATTTTATTTTTGTTCTCCTTAGCAGTATTTTTAGAAGTAATTTTTCCAAATGGCTAATTAGGCTAATTGTTCTGAATGATTCACATTCTGTAGTATTTTGTTTTTTTGGTATAGGAATGATAATTGACCTACCCATGTATTCAGGAATTGTTCTGTTGTCATATATTAGGTTTAGCAGTTCAGTTGTCTTTGAAATTCCAATGTCACCTGCCTTTTGTATAATTTTAATAGAGATGCCATCTTGTCCAGCAGCTTTGTTCTTTTTCATGTCTTTCATTACTGATGCTACTTCTATTTCTAAGATTTTAGGTCCTTCTGCATTTCTCGTTATGGGCTTTATTTTTCTTCCATCATGATATAGTTGTTCTATATATTCTTCCCATCTATGTTTAATATCATTTTTCTCTGTTAGTATTTGGCCTTCTTTGCTTTTTATGCAGTTGCTACTGGTAACCCACTTATTCCTCCCACTTAATTTTTTGATTTTCTGGTGAATGTTTTCTTTGCCCCTGTTCAACTCCATTTCCTTGCATTCTGTGTTAAGCCATTCTTCTTTGGGTTTTCAGCATTCTTCTTTAATTGATTTATTTAGCAGGTGATATTTGTTCAAATCTGCTGGTTTTGCCTTCCTTCTTTCTTCCATGAGGTTTAGAATGTCTTTTGTCATCCATTGTTGTTCGGCCTTTCGTGTAACTTTAGGTACTATTTCTTCTGTTGTTTTAAGTAATGTTTCATTAAATATTTTTCATTTAGTCTTTAAATCCTCTGTTTGATCTATTTCTTTGAATTCATTTATGAGAGTTTCCTTGTATTTTTCTTTTAACTCTTCATTAGAGTCGAAAGCTTTCCAGTCACATCTGATGTGATGAGTTTTGTTCTTCAGTTTTTTATGTTTGAGTTGTAAATGTGCGACAACTGGAACATGGTCACTTCCACAATCTGCTCCGGGGATTGCCTTTGCTTGTTTGACAGTGTTTCAAAATCTTTGCTTGATGGCAATATAATCAATCTGATTTCTTATTCTGTCTCCAGGACTCTTCCATTTCCATAGTCTTCTGGGATGATTAACGAACCATGTGTTGGAGGTGACCATTTTGTTTTCTTCGCACCATTCCACCCATTTATCTCCACAATCATTTCTTACACCTAGACCATGTGGACCTACAGTTTTGTTGTAAACTCCCTATCCCACTTTTGCATTTAAATCACCCATCAACAATATCATTTCTTGTGATTTGCAAGTTTTTATGGTCTTATCCAGATCTTTATAGAACAAGTCTATTTCTTCTTCAGTATGATCTTGAGTTAGTGCATAAACTTGTATGATACTGAGATCAAATGGTCATGCTTGCAACTTCACCAGTAGTACTCTAGGAGATACAGCCCAGAATTCCTTGTAATCTTTTACTGTTTCTTCGTCTAGTATTATTGCTGCTACTCCTCTATGTATTTCTTCTCCAGAGAATATAATTGTCATATTTTCTGATCTAAATTTTCCGCTGCCCAAACATCTTGCTTCTGCCACTCCCATGATATTTACCTTTAGCCTTCTCATTTCCTGCATCACATTTGCTAGTTTACCTGGTTGAAATAAGGTGTTTACATTCCATGTTCCCACTAGGGGCGCTTCTAGCCGCCTGCATGCAGTGTGCATGCCTTGTACCGTAGGTACTCGCGGTCAAGTCGACCCCACAGATAGGTCGACCCCGTTTTTTGCTCAAAAATTATGTAATTTGCTATGACCCGCATATAAGTCGACAAGGAAATTTAGGAGTTTACAGATATGTTGAATTGTCTAATAATAGCCTATCTGCACTGAAATTGAGTCAACAGATTGCCGGACAGGTCAAAAGTAGGCTTATTTGCGGTACACAGAGGTGCCTGTACGGTCAAACAGACAGCCGCTCTCCTCACCTCCCCCTCCCAACGTCTCCATGCTGTTTACAGGTCAAAAGTATTTGTGTTACACAGAGGCCAAGTCGCACATGCAGTCAAACAGACCGCCGCTCTCCTCACCTCCCCCTCCCAACGTGTCCATGCTTGTTTACAGGCCAACGGTCATTGGTTTTAGGTATCTGTTGTCCACAATGTCTGTTATACTATGAACGGAATATGATTGGCCCAATCTATCACTGCTTAACCGAGCTCAGTTGAGAAAGGAGGAGCCAGACGCCCATCCCCATTTGACTGACGCGTCTTTAAATAGACACAACATGGCTTGACACTGTAATTAGGAATTGTGTTTCTTCACAAAAATTCTTTGGAAAATTGCATTGACTCGCAGATAAGTCGACTTGGTGGTTTTTTTGTGAATTTTAAGGCATAAATTTCTCGACTTATCCGTGAGTATATATGGTAAATATTAAAATTTTGCGAGATTGCTATAACTTTGCACTCGATGCCGTACACGTACGGATTTATTGAAGTGACAAGTATCTTTTAACCAACAACGCGGTCAAGTTCTTGCAGAATTCAGCGTTCTATCCTGTCGTGAATCATTGGCGATTCAAATCTACATTGAGCCGCCATCTTGGTAGCGTACTATCTCTCTTCGTCCTGAACAGCCGCTATATGAGGATTTTTGTTGCGCCATCGTACGTTGAATAGGAGAATGGTAATAACAGTCTACACGCGTAATCAACTTCTTGATCTGGGATTATCATCGGATGTCAGACCTTCAGCATCTATGCATCGACGGCTTGGATAGTTCGCTCGGCAGTTTTATCAGAGGACTTGCGGCCATGGCCATCGTGCGGGGCGGACACTTCAGAGACCAATTTCAGTCATCTCCAACCGTAAGCGCACTACAGTCACATCGTATAAATGTTGACATGCCTGGAACCGGACTACTCTGCCAGATGAAACTGTCATCACAAAACTACATCCACTATTTGTGCATCAGAAAAACGAGTGTCACTCTGATCCTTTTGAGCAATCGCATAAGGGAGCAAACCCTGACAAAAACCAGCAGAAGACAATAGCAAACCACTGCTGTAACTTTATAAGAATAACTATGGACAAGAAAAGTGCAAGTGAAGTAGAGAATGTAGAAGAAGAACCACATAATCTATCTATCAGAGATGTAGCAAGTACACAATACTTCAAGTACAAGTACCTGACCTCCAAGTACAAGTACAAGTGAATGCATTCTAAAAACTTTGAGTAAAAGTACAAGTACCTGGCGTACAAGTATCAAAGCCTCGAGTACAAGTACAAGTACCGATCCTCATAGTCAAGTACATACAGCAAGTAGGCCCCAGTGCCTTTTTTGTGTGGAAAGACTCTGTATTGATTATCTGCAGCCTTCAAATTTGAAGGAGCATCTTCCGTACATCCTCAAAACTCTTCAGATAGTGTAGAAACTTTCCAACAGAAGAAAATTCGTTTGAAGGAACAGGAGCATTACCAAAGCTTGGATTTATGCCAAAACAGAAACCTTGTCTAGACATGTCTTATAAGGTAACCTATTTGATCACCAAAACAAACAAGAAACCGCGCACAATTGGAGAGACATTAGTAAAGCCATGTGCGCTTGAAATGCTTGAATAGTTTAAACAAGTGCCCTTGTCAAATGGTGTAATTCATTCTCACATTGACGATATGTCTGAGAATAGTCTCAATCAAGTTGTTGCAGAATTATAAGCCAGTCCATATCCATTCAGTATGCAACTGAATGAAAAAGTGCAAATGTTGTGAATTGCAGTCAATTACTTGGTTTTGTATGGTATGTGCGCAGTACAAAGGTTCCATCAAGGAAGAATTTCTATTCTGTGAACCACTTATGACTACAACCAAAAGTGCAGATGTGTTGGAAATGCTGAAACAGTTTTTCATGAGGCATTTTAACTGGCAAAAGCACTTAAGTACATTGTGCACTGATGGTGCACCTGCCTTGCTTGGAAATAAATCGGGGTTTGCAGGATTAGTGAAAAAAGAAGCTTCTGGTAATGACGTAATTCATTGTTTTCTTCTTTGTCATGTGCTGGCCTCCAAAACCCTCCCTCCATCCCTGAAATCTGTGTTAGCGACTGCTGTGCAAGTAATTACAGTAACTTCATCTGAGCCAGAGCACTGAACCATTCCTTGTTTAAACAGCTATGTGAGGAAATGGGAGCTGAACATGAAGTACTACTCTGTCACTCTGAAGTTCATATCTCCCCAGAGGCACTAATTTTAGCATGGTTATTTGAGCTCCACAATCAGATTTCTGACTTTCTGAGGCAACATAGCAATGGCCTGATGCAAATCTTTGAAAAAATAAACAAGCTCTGCTTATCATTAGCATACTTAGCTGACACATTTCTATTGTTAAATGGCATCAATTTGTCACTACAAGGCCGTGATGTCACTATCATAGATGCAATTGAAAAAGTGGTGGTTTGTCATTATTTTGCCACTTTGGAAAGGAAGGATTCAGAAAGATAATTATGCTAATTTCATAAATCTCGAGAAACTGCCTCCTCAGCCAACTGATGACAATATGGATGTTGCCATGTCAATGGCTTTGAAGCAGGATATTTGTGTCCATCTGGAAACCCTTGAGACAGCGCTTGATGGCTATTTTAAGTGTGAAGGCATGAAGTTTGACTACTGGATATGAAATTCTTTTACAGTGGATTTTATTAGCATCGATGACAGCGACTTAGCTAAAGATGACCTAACCAACATGAGAACAAAGCAAATGATGCGTGAATGTTTGATACTAAAAGTCCTGGAAAATTTTGATGTTCATCTGCTGAAGTGTTTCCACTGTTGACGCACAGAGCCATGGCAATACTTGTTCCATTCGCGATGGCTTACCTCTGTGAATATGGATTTTCAACATTGTTCAATTTTTAGACATCCAGTAGAAACAGGGGCGGGAAGATAGATGAGTGGTAATATCATTGGGCAGGCACGCCGACGACACGGGTTCAATCCCGTAGGAGCCCCTAAGGTCGACTCAGCCTTAATCGCTAGAGGGCGATAGTAACATCAAATGAGTAGCAATGGCAACATTGCGATAGTAACCATAGGTTCGGCGGAAGAGACTGGCCACCGTCCGCCGATGTATGGCTTAGCCACCTATGGGCTGCTGGCTACTAAATACGGGGATCAGCACCGGACCCTACGGGCGTGAGCCTACGGGTGAAAACCTTTACTTTACTAGTAGAAACAGACTTAATGCCAGTTATGATATGCATGTGGCACTATCCAAAGTGCAAACATAGTTTTCAGTACTTGTTGTATGATGTATTCCGCCCTAGCAGCAATCAATACTCCTCTTAATGTCTAGGATTCTAGGGAAAACTTTATCAACATCCAACTACCAGGATGTGAGGGCGCTACAATGATCCATCAAGAATCAAGACAGTATAATAAAAAACTTTAATAACATAAATACTTTGACTCTCTAGCAACAATAGCTGTCATTAAATAGTAATGTCTATAAGTCTGTCACTCAATTACTCTAAGAACTTCAACTCTATGCCAGTAACAGTTGTCAACGACTCTATCATTGAAACACTGTTAAACATAATTAAACATTCAATCATAAAATGAATGAAACGTGAGTCCTGTAACCCAACAAATACACAACGAATGTTTTCTAACACCGTTAAACTACTCATAAGCGTAACACTTTGAATCGATTCGGATTACGGTTCGAATTAATTAAAATGCAAAATCGATGATCGCCACCAACATCTTCCATCGTCTCCTCTCTCGTCCGAACTTCTTCATCTCACATTCATGGAAACAATCACGTGATATCCTCAATCGAACAGAACACTGCATTGATTGGCCAAGCGTGCGAGATGACACGATTCTCACAACGTTGATTGGTGACTGTTGATCCCAAACGTGATGTAACTTCCAGCTGATGTCGTCTGCTTCTCCTACCACACTTATATATAAAAATAAAAACACAGAAAACAGACATACAGTGTACATCACTATTCTACTATGTAAATATCTGCAACTTATGCTCTAACATTCATATCATATATGGCCATCACAGTTGACAGTACTTGTAAACAAGAACAGCGCTTACATTAAGATGGAAAGGACATAGCAGTTTGTATAGAAATGAGTACAAATGTGCAACTTACTCCATACGCTGTGCAGGTAATGTAGCAGCATTTGTACTAAATTAGATTTTAAAATTCTAAAAGAAAATTCCTACTTTCTGGCATGTGCACAAACATGTGATAAATGTATGTTGCAGCTTATTATTTTGTCAATATATTTTGGAGCATAAACTTTTTTGTCCCTATTTATAGTATATACAGTATTTTGGCAGGGGGTACCTCACTCTCTTACACTTGTTTTAGAGATACATAATCATAAAAAGGTTAAGAACCACTGCGCTATGCTGACTTACTGCCATGACCATCAATCGAGTACGATGCCTCTGCTATGAGATGACTTCTACTGGCTTAGATTCCTGGAATGAATTGTTTTCAAAGATGTTTGATTATACATGGCCAGGCCAGGCCAGAGTACTTTGCATGCCTTCTCAGCCCACTGTTGCCACCTTGCGATGGTAAACGCTGCGATCATCTTTCTACCTTCTGCCTTGATCTTGCCATTCCAGCCCCACTCAAAACACCTGCCCTTGGGCAATTGGGCCTTCTCATGGAGGGACCACTCCTGTGGAACTTCTCCGCCTGAAATAAGAGTGATCAACTCTTGGACCAACTCTTGGACCACCACAAGCGCAGACTGAAGTTCTGCCTCTTCAGAGTGCTGTACCCCCCACATACTATAGAGTGCCCCTGTCCTTGGCTTCGCTATTCTTTTGGCGTTGTATAAATTGGCCAGTAAATATACATTCATCCATAACTGCCATGGCAATCATTGCAAGTATCCAAATTCAATTTCCCTGAAAGCCATGACATCTGATTGTTAATGATGTTGCTAAGCGAAATTTGCAGCTAAAGGAATTGTATCTAAACAAATGCATTTTGCATTGAAGTCTATGGAAGAAGAAAAAACGGTCCTTAAACTTGTCTTGCAGATAAAAGGAGATTGCTGGTATACAAATTTCAGCTAAGTTGAGTGCACTGTATATCTCTGAGATCAGCCATGTACAGCATTAAAAGAAGGGGCCCAAAAACTGAACACTAAGGCATGTCTTTGCAGACTTGACATGGAGTGGATGGAAGGCTGTTGATCCAGACCAAGTGAGACAGACAATCTGTCATGTAATTCCAAAACCAAGCACATACCGAGTCTTTTGGCCCATATATTATTTCAAGGCGTTTTATGGTGATTTTATGGTTAACAGAATCAAATGCTGCTAAGAGGACCAGAATACATAGCAGCATTGGCAGTGACAGTGGCACTGTCATCATAGATTTATAAGATTGCTGTTTCCATCGGATGTGCTTCATGATGAGCTGACTGATTACTAGGTAAGAGGTTTTTAGCTGTAAGTTAGGAGGCAAGTTGCTTATTTACAATCCTGTCAATTAACTTTGACAAGAGGGGAAGGTTGGACACCTGGTGATAAATGATCAAGGCCAGATTGTTTAAGGTGCAGAGAGATAATGGAATGTTTCCATCATTCCAGGAATGCACCAGTGGAGATGGGCAGGAGTGTTGTCAGGAACGTTCCCTCTAAGGTGACAAGGCAGGTGCGCGCAGCACAGCATGCACTGAGCAGGTCTAAAAATGTCCTGCGCGCAACTTTCATTGACTATTAGCGTGTGAAATTCATATTCACGAATTTCGCTCATTATCGCTTCCTGAACAACTGCATTTATGCATGCAACAAATTCAAATGCATAATTTTTGCTGTGCCAACTCTCAGGAATTGTGACATATTTGGATAAATGTTCATGAATATCCCGAACTACTAGCATTGATGCATTCATTGAAATTGCTAACAAAACATTGTCAATTAGAATTTTCACTTGCTCACCTGTACTACGCTGACGATCGCTATTTTCTGACCTCGTCTCTCGATCGATGGTTGATAATGTTAACAAATTATTTATACTGCTTCCACACCTCAGCCTTCTCAATTTCGCAATTAAATCCAAATGTGCCTTGTGCATTGTATGCCTTTTCATGTAATCCATCTTCCATTGATCCCAGAACTTGCCCCAAGCAAAATCGCAGTTAGACTTAGCATCAGAGCAGATCTTATAAATAACTCCTTCTCTATCAGAAATTCAGAATAAGTAAAAATGCTTCCTAATTCCACAGGAATATACTTTTTTGAGTCAACAGTTTCTGTTTTGATAAGTTCCTTTAACCAAAACGATTTAAATGTAGGCCTAAGTGCAGCCTTTTTTGAGGTGTTATATCAACCGGATTTTTTCGCTTTGACATGATTTAATTTAATTTTTAATTTAATATAAAAAATTCTGTAACAATCAATACGCCTTGTAGTCTACTCTAAACTCTTTGGAAACTGCATTAGAAATGAAACTGAAATGATGAATACCAGCTTCGAAAACTCGAAAGCCCTACGCAGGCTACGCTCGGACACGGCTTAATGGCATGCGGCCCTATAGCCTAATTGGACCCGAGTATGTATTTAGTCATTAACATCGGGTCCATCGCGTTTGAACTCTGTATAATGGGAATGGGATGCACCCACTGACCGGCTCGCACTAATGCTTCCATACGTGAGCCGTCACAAAATAATGAATGAGGAACCCCATACTGTGTGATAAAGGGCGGATATAATAAAATATAAAAGCATCCAACCGTTGCCAAATGGGAACTCTGTCTTAATGAGCTTATCGTAAAATGTCAACCGATGAGCAGCTTACAGATTGAATTAAAAATTTTAATACATGCAAATAATTTTACTTTTGCCGAAAATATTTGATTGCGCGCAGAATATTTTCAGTGCGCGACAGGATTAAACTTGCTGCGCACGCGCAGCTTAGAGGGAACGTTGGTTGTCAGGAAAGGTGCAATTTTTTCTATGCAGTCCTTGAGGAACCATGTTGGAAGTGGGTCAGAACAGCTTTGATTGCTAGTGGAAGACAGCAATGCTATGATCATGTCTTCTGCTTACCTGCATTTGCAAATGTTCCAACTTCTGATATGGTAAGATTTATGATGTGCTCAAAGAGAAGACCCCAAGACCATCAGTTGATGTAGAATCTTTGCTAGATTTGTTCTTCTCATCAATGTAATAGTATACTTTTTAGCGGAACACATCGTTTGGGGGCCTGAGCTTGAACTGTTGGTCACCTCATTTTTCAGTGTAAATGCTGTTTTGTTTAAACAAATTTATGTTTTCATTATTTAACAATGCAGAAGCAAGAATTTTTCATGGCAAAGCACTACATGAAGCCTTCTGCAGCTTTTACTTACAAATCCACTGATAAACAAAAGTGCTAAAGCACAGTGACAGCAGAAAATTGTTTCATTCTTCACAAGAGCATTATAAGATTTCAATAAATCTTGTCTTATTATTACTCTGATAAAGATAATTTCACCCTGTTTATTTATTTGGAAACCTTTTAGAATAAGTTTTCTGAATAGTGTGTGATCTGCTTTTGATATTCACAGGTTATTTCTATTCATCATTGTAACGAACTTTGGTTTAATGTGAACTTTGGTTTAATGTGGTCGTTCAAAGTTTGTCTCAAAATAGGCACGTTCAATTGATGCTGGATTGTATGTAATATTTGCACTTTAGAGGCCTTAACCTTTTGCTCGGGTTAGCCGTCTTAAGACGGCGGCGGAAAACTTTGACCAAACGGGGTTAGCCGTCTATAAACGGCGCGCTATATAAGCGACTGCGGACCTGCACGATTTTCAAAAATCCAACGCGGGGACCGAGTTAGCTCACATCCATTTGATAGGCGGCAGCACCGTTTTCGATAATACTGACTATATATGCAAGGGATATTGACTGTAGAGTGTAGACTGACCAAGGCTGGAAAATGTATAGGAAAAATCTTCAGCCGGAGGCTAGAATGGCCATAACTACGCCGAATATGGTTCGATCTTCAAAATTTTTGCACTATTCTGTTCCAATTACACCTCCCAACAGCTTTCCCGCTCACAGTTGGGGGGTCACCGCTGAAAATTTTTTGTTATTGAGCTTTGAAAAATTTTTGTCGGAGATGGTCCGATTTTGGGGTGTAGAGTGGACCCTACCCCCCAAAATTATTTTTTTTGCACGGATGGTTCGAAAGCCCAATAAAAATGCTCAACAATGGTGCAAACCGCATCTTTCTAGCTTCTATATAGCCTGAAATATACCGAGTTGTTCGGTTTTTCACATTGAAAATCCGTTCGTGTAATTGTCATTTCAGCAAGCAATTGGTACTTGGGTATGAAACTCCATAATTACCCCAAATATAGTCCGATCTTCAAAATTTTTGCACCATTCTGTTCCAATTACACTCCTCTAGAACTCTGTCGCTCACATTTGGGGGTTTACCGCTGAAGACGTTTTGCTATTGACCTTTGATCAAAATTTGAACAAAATGTTGGGGAGGGGTCCGATTTTGGGGTGTAGAGTGGTCCCTACCCCCAACTTTTTTCTTTTGGCACGGATGAATAGAAAGAGCAATAAAAATGCTCAACAACGGTGCAAACCGCATCTTTCTAGCTTCTATATAGCCTGAAATTTAGTAAGTTTATAACGTATATGTTCACGTTTTCATACGAACGCCTTTTCCAAAAATTAATTCCCCCGACACGGGATGACTTTAAAAATTTAATTCCCCCTTTAAAAGGTTAAGTCAAGATGGTTATTATTGCAGTTTAATGTGAAGATGAACTTTATTTTAATAATAGACAAATAGCTGTAAAATGTTTCAAATGCAGCTCACTGCCACAATTTTATTTGTTTTGCCAGGTGGCCAATTTGGCATGTTCAATGTCAAATAATGAGGAGGGAGTAAAGATGGTGAGAATTGCAGGTTATCAGCTTGATTCACTCTGTCCACAGGTCATCAATGCAGCTAGAGTCCTAGCTCTTAGGCCAAGGTCTAAGGTTGCACTAGAGAATATGGAGGTCTTTAAGGATGCTTGGGAGAGGCAGGTTCGACTGCTTACTGAAGCTGTTGATGACATCACTACTGTTGAAGATTTCCTTTCTGTGACTGGTAAGATCTTTCTTTTTTTAATAGTTTCTGTTACTTTTCCTAATTTGCAAAGACTTTGCACTTGGGGAAACTGAATTCAATTTTTAACGACATCTGGTGAACAAGGGGAGTTACCAGCTGTTCACTTATGCTACCCTTCCTGCCACTGAATAAGCTACCAATATACTTGTTCACCTCTGAGTCAACAGTGTGAAATCCTAAATTGGTAACAATCAAAACAATTCTACCATAGCTAGGATTTGAACCCCTGGTATGACAATCATCTTCATCATTACACTCCATAGTCCATAAGGACCGTTGGAACAAACGGTGTAGAAGTCCATGTCCATAGCCCTTTCCTCTCTTTGGCCATATGTGTCACAGTTTGGGTGTTAAGTCCAGTCCATTCAAGAATATCATCGATCCATCTTTTCTTAGGTCTACCTCTTTTTCACACAGCTTTTGATCTTCCATCGTCACTGACTTTATTAGTCTTTTAATCTTTCATTCTGCAATGTGTCCAAATATTGATAATTTTCTGACTTTGATCTTGTGTTGTTCATCTCAGGGTTTTGCGAATCATATCTTTATAATTTCTTCATTATTATTCTGTAACATTTTATTTCAAATGTGATCAGTTTTAATCTGTCTTGTTTCTTCATGGTCCATGTCTCACATGCATACTGTAAGGTGGATATAACACATGTGTCCAAAATTCGCAATTTAGTGTCTGTGCTGCTTTTTTTGCTTTTCAAGATGGTATTCTAATCAATTGGCAAACATACTGCTTGCTATTATTTCATCAGTCCATCTTCTTATATCTTTACTGCAATCATTATCTTTGGTTATTAGACTCTCTAAATATATGAACTGGTCAGCACATTCCAACTTTTCACCATCAACATGTATTTGAGCTCCATTGTTGTTGCTCATCACCATCACTTTTGTCTTGTTTTTGTCCATATTTTTTGCTGGTTTGATATACCTCTGTGGGTTGCTTCTGCAGTTTGTCCTCAGCTTCTGCAGTTTGTCATCACTCTCAGCTATCAAATCATCATCAGCAGATCCTAGATCTTTAATTTACCACCCCTGTATCATCACCCCTCCTTGCATTTTAACTTCCATTTTCTCCATGATGATTTGCAAGATGGCGATAAATAGTAGTGGTGAGACTGGGTCTCATGTTGACTGCCAATAGTTGCTTTCACAAATTCACGCAATCCTTGTTTTGTCTTTACTGCCACTTCTGACATATCATATAAACTCCCTGTGGTTCTAATAAGTTTTTATGGTGTTCCTAAGCATGCCAATGATCCTCACAGACCTTCGCGCAATATCAAGTTGAATACCTTTTTAAAATCGATGAAGTAGTGATGCCAACTCTTTGATTTGCCTAATGTTTCTTCAGCTATCAATCTAATGGTGAGTATCTGTTGGATTGTACTTTGGTCTTTACTGAAGCCTCATTGTTCTTCACTCAAGTGCTTGTAAATTGCACCTCTTAACCTCTCCTGTATGATATTCAACATTATTTTGAACAGGTGAGGGATGAGAGCTATTGTTATGTATTTTTCACATTTAACAAGTCTTGTTTTTTTGTATACTATCAAGATGGATTTCCATCATTCTTTTGGCCATTTCACAGTTTTCCAAAGTGTGCTGTAGATTTTCCACACTTCTTCAATAACATGGGGCCTTCCTGCTTTTATCAGTTCTGCTGGAATTCCATCAACACCACAACTTTTGTTATTTCTGAGCATTTTATTGCTCTCTGTACTTCAGTCTTCAGGATTCTATCTTCATTATCACATTCTGATGGTCTGCCATCTCTTGCTTTAAGTCATCCAAGGTTCTGTTGGCGTCTGGGTAGAGTTCTTTAATGTATTTAACTAGTGGTTGACCGATACGGGTTTTTGGCCGATGCACTGATACAGATACTTTCAGCTGCTCCGATTCTGTGTTGACTCTACTCAGTGGTTAATGCCACTGCATGTCTGTGGTGCTGGCGATGTTACCCCATTAGAGTCTGTGCAGGGTCATGCTTGGAACATTGCACTAAGCGTGGACACTCCACTAGTGGTAGATTGGAGCAATGGACCTCCGCTGTCCAAGCGATGATGATGATGATGATGATGATGATGATGATGATGATGATGATGATGATGATGATGAAGGTCATGCTGGTACAAGGCTGTGGACAGCTGCAAACATTCCTGACAACTGTGTCAACCAACGTAACTTGATACAGCTTGCAGCAGATAGGCTTGACATTCTCTGAGAACAAAGGCCCAAATTGTCAGGAAATACAACAATGACTTCTTTAGTGCATTTGCCTGTAAAGCATCACAAGTATGAGTAATTGGGAAGGAATAGAGGGAAGGAGATGGGTGGGAATGGAATGAGGAGTTGCAGTAGAAAGAACTACAGTCTGGTGACACAATTTCTGTGGAATTCGATCAAGATTGCCTGCACATCCACATTGCCTGCACCTGCCATTTTTTTGTAAAATACCCTATAGCCTTCGAGCAATGTGCACAAAAATACAGTAGTTCTGGTTAAAAAGGACTGGGAACAGACTGTAAGGATGGCGTCAAACACCAACGGGCTCTACTGATCCCATAGTTATTGATGATCTGATCCCATAGTTATTGATGATGATGATGATGATAACGACTAAACACTGGTAACTGTATGGAGATCTTTTTTTAATTGTTGGCAGATAAGATGTTGTGACCACTCATTTAATAAAATAAGTTTCATTAAGATTTTTTGTTTAGAGGGTCATATTTTGGAAGATGTCAACAAGTGCATCATGGCATTACAGGAGAGGGATAGAGAAACTCTTGATCGCACGGCTGGTGTCATTCGTGGACGCTGTGCTCGTGTTTGCAGTGTCGTAAATACTGAAATGTTCAATTATGAACCAGGACCTTATACAGATAGAGTGATGGAGGCTGTTGTTGTACTGCGAGATCAAGGTTTGTTAAAATGATTTTGCGTTATATTTTCATGTAATGGGCAACCTTTTTAGTGCTGAGGGCCACATGGAAATTAAAATCGTTTGAAGGGCCACATGCATTTTTAAAATCTTGTCAATAAAATTGCATAAATCCTTAATGCATAAATTTAATGATCTAACTATTATAACATATAATCATATATAGTAGTCATAGTAAAATACTTAGTAACTAATAGTTGCAGTAGCACTATGTGATAATGTTACTGAGACTGTCACGATCAGTTAGTAACTGTAAGGTCAGGAACAGTTAGTTCTTGCTAGTTTGTAATTGACTAGTAACAGTAATTAACTAGGTAGGTATATCAAAAAATTTATGAGAGATCTTTGTAACTGCAAACATTTTCTAACTAGTTATCTATAATCTGGAGTTAAAGTACTGGTTGAAATCTGTAGTATAGAATGCAAATTTGTATCGGTGATTTTTTAATTTCTCAATTTAAAAAAAGCAAAAGGTCTAAAAGGCCGACGGGCCGCATTAACCTCTTTAGTGGGCGCGACAGCGCTGCCACATCGGCCGCCGCCGTTCACTATTTGGGCACAACGTGGCTGAGCCGTCGTGTAGTTTCGTAGCGTTTCGTTATTCGGGTACAACGTCTGAGACACGTTCAATGCTATAAATCGCTTTAGTTACTATCCATTTGATAGATGGTAGCTCGCTTTTAGCTAGTGTTGCTACCCTAAGCAAGGAAAATAGGCTTTATTTGATCGAGGGTCGAATTATTGGCTTTGAAAGAGACATTTCTAGGGTTTGAAAAATGATAACTACGCCAAATTTGGTCCGATCTTCAATATTTTTAAACTATTCTGTTCCAATTACACCCGCCTACAGCTTTGCCACTCACACTAGGGGGTCACCGCTGTAAATTTTTTGCTATTGAGCTTTGAGCTTTTTGGGGGGGGTCCGATTTTAGGCTGTAGGATGGACCCTACCCTCAAAATTTTGTTTTGGCATGGATGGTTAGAAAGAACAATAAAAATGCTAAACAACGGTGCAAACCTCATCTTTTTAGTTTCTATATAGCCTGAAATATACTGAGATGTTTGCTTTTTCATATTGAAAAATTTTTGCAAAATTTTTATTTCTCCGAGCAATGAGTTCTAGGGTTTGAAAAATGATAACTACCCCAAATTGGGTCCGATCTTCAAAATTTTTTAACTATTCTGTTCCGATTACACCCGCCTACAGCTTTGCCACTCACAATAGGGGGGTCACCGCTGAAAATGTTTTGCTATTGAGCTTTCAACAAAATTTGAACAAAACGTTGGGGAGGGGACTTTTTTAGGCTGTAGGGTGGATCCCATCCACAAAAAAAATTTTTGGGCACGGATCGTTAGAAAGAACAATAAAAATGCTAAACAATGATGCAAACCTCTTTTTCTAACTTTTATATAGCCTGAAATATAGTAAATTTAAAACTTATATGTTCACATTTTCATAGGAATGCTTTTACCCAAAATTAATTACCCAGATTGGTGACGGTTTGTAAAATTTAATTCCCCATTTAAAGGGTTAATCGTTCCATAGCCATAGTCGTAGACCATAGGTTGCCCACCTCTGATGTAATGTATATATGTCATATATACATTGTCATATAAGAAGCATTATCATATATTATATGATAATGCTTCTTTTTTATGAATGTGAGTTATTTTGGTATTATATTGTGCAATTATGGTGTGGACATTGTTTCGACTATTGACCTGTGCCTCATTGATGTCCTTTTGGATGAATCACTGTTGTTTGTCGGGCATATAAATAACATGATATGAATCTGCTATAATTATCAGCTTTGAAAGATCAGGGAGATTCGTCACTATTTACCAACTGCGACAGAGATACAACTTGTTCGCACTCTTATCCTGTCACAAGTCGATTACTGTAATAGCATTCTTCTCGGCCTTCCTGATAGTCAGTTGTGTCGTCTGCAGTCGGTTCTGAATGTCTCTGCTCGAATGATATTTGCAGCCAGGTGGAATGATCATCATCATCATCAGAAGCGCGAGGCCAGCGGGGGCCATTGCGTCACCCCATGACCATGACCCCGCCGAATGGCACGTCTCCAGAGAGTTGATGGAATCTCACTGGTCTGGGTACGGATGTGGTAGATCCATCTTTTCCTCGGACGACCAGGACAGCGCTTCCATGATCGGTCAGGTGGACGACCGATGGATAGGTCAACGTGGCAACGGAGGACGACGTGGCAACGGAGGACTTGATGAACAGGAACTGTCTCTTCAAGATGGACTGCATGACCGAAAATGATTGTTTTTATTTGTTATTTTTTTGGAATGATCATGTGACCCCATTAACCCGTTTGCCGGGGATTAAAGATGACGAGCTTCCCTCAGAAGACGACGTTCATTGTCAAACCAGGGCGTAGATGGTCATTGCCTGATTCTTGATCGAGCACCAGCCACGTAGTTGACACACCACATAAATTGGCTTTGAAAGTAGATGGGGTAAGTTGAAGATAACAAGCCTGTGGTCGGAAATTTCCGGTGGATAAATGCAGATGTCTTTAACATCATCATGGGTGATAGTAGTCGATGTCGGTTGTATTCGCTCCCACCCGCTTCAGTCGTGGACATACAAATGCTTGTCTCCAGCACAAGGGAAACTCACCATTTCTCAGAGACGTGGTCATAAACATCACAAGAAAAGGAGCCAGATTGTCAATCACTTCATTGAGAAGCCATATTGAAAGGGGGTCGAGGTCGCACTGTTTATTCGGGGATGCCCGGTTGATCGCGATAACGTCCTCCCTCGTCGGGGCCGAGAGCTCAGTGAGGGAAGATCTTGTAATCTCGGTGTAGCCGACCAGCTCCGCATCCGACGTTCTTCTGCGAATGGCGGTGATCTTGTCCTCAAGATGCTGATGGAAGTCGTCTGCAGAAAAGCTAGTGGTCACACGGCCGCGATGATCATGGCTTGCAAGAAGTCTGTCCAGGCGCTTCCATGTCTGCCTCAAATCCGAAGCTGCTGATTCGAGCGAGCTCTTCCAGAATTGGTGACCCTTCACCCTAACAAGACGCCTGCTATCTTTAAGAGCCTCACGCCAGGCATTATAGGCAGCATCGTCTCTTCCGAGCCCACACTTCTTTCGCTTCTGGAAAGCCCGTTCCAAATGTCGAGCCTTCTGCCTCGCTTTTCTGCAATCCTGATCATAATAAGGGCGGTGAGGTCGAATCGGCACAGTCGATTCCATGAACAGTGCCAGGTCATCCAATATTTCAGTATAACTGTGTGGTAACGATCGGCCATATCCGTTGCAGTAGCATGTTCCATGAGGTCTTGAGGGCTGCAAAGCGACAACTCCTTTAGCCAGTCGATAAACCGACCCAGATCCAAGAGCGCTCAGTGCCTCCTACGAATCGTCATGAATTCTGGTTGCGGTCGGGCAGCCAAGAGTGTCCAGCGGACCAGCTTATGATCTGAGAGGCCGGTGTTTGCCACCATCATGTTGTGTGTCCTCATCCGCTGGAGAGATGACTACGTCTAGCAGCCCCCCACGATCGTGTGTCAGCTCCCTGACTATTTGCCGCAGGTTGAATGCATCGAGAAGCTGAATGAGTTTCAGGGTGTTTTTGTCGGTCGGACGCTCCAGGTACAAATTCATATCTCCGGCTATCCATATTGGGCTCTTGAAGGTGGAAAGTGACTCCAGTAGGACCGCGAATTCGGTGGAGAAGTGGTCGGTGACTGGTCTCGATCCTTGTCTGTAGATAGCCACAAGTATGGTTGGCTTGGGGCCGACGCTGATTTGGGAGCATAGAAGCTCGAATGATCCCGGATTAAGCTTGGTATCGAGCTTCGCAACAGTTATACCCAGCCTGGAGACGAAGGCTATTCCGCCATGGTTAGTGTAGTAGATGTTGTCAAGGTTTGCTTCTCGAGGAATCATCCGTGCTGCCTCAACAACATTTAGTCCATGGCCACGTAGTCTCTTAACTGCGAGGGCGTCTGAATTCTCATGCCAAGTCTCCGTTATAATAAGCATGTCCAGCTTATAGTCTGCAAAAAGTTCTAGGACATTTTCTATCTTGTTGTTCAGCAAACAAATGTTAAATAATCTGAGGCCCAGCTTCCTGGCTGGGGGCCTAGAGCACCGTTTGGCCACTGGATACACCAACATCGAGGTAGAGCAGTGTGGTGATTCAGCTCTCAGAGTGCCCTGGTGGGACCCATGTGGGCAATCCATATTCCACCTGACCGGGATTCACCTGTGTAGTCTCTGCCCTGCTCTACACCCTCAGGCTCTCGGTCTTCACAAGGGGGCTGGTAAGGCGAGGCGGTCGAGCTTACGCCGTATGGACGCTGGAAGCCTCCAGTTCACGCTGACCCGAATCTTCATGAGCTCAAAATGCGAATAGGTTAGCAAGTTCATCGGCGTCGATGAATGATTCTCGACTCCACAGCAGATAAACTTAGTTCGATATCGCCATACGAAGATGACAGGTGAGCTATGTTAGCTCTTGGCTTTGATGAAACAATGGCGGTACCCGTCTGCCTCAAACGATTCAGACCCAACGCAAAAACCATGTCTAATGACGTTCGATTGCAGTAATCCATGACACCCCGGTTGTCCGGAAGTGTCAAAGAGAGTAATTAATCGCAAGACACTTGAAAATTCAGCAGAACTACCCACAAATGTCTGAAACATCAGCAGGCACATCACCTGCGGGCTGCATAACTCGGCGCCCCCTAACGATATATGCTTGTTACAATTGTCACATTGAGAAACTTTGTGACAATCTGTTCTCCCTCTCCAGCTGGGGCTTGATGTGAAGTGTCGCTCCTTTTTCGGAAGTAATTCATCCACGATCTTGGAGAGTGAGACACTATATAGATCAAAGAATTCTATTACAGATTTGTTGGCATAAGTCAATTACAAAGAGGACTATTGACAAGTGAGGTCCACAGACAATCCAAGTTTATCAAACACCAGTCACGTGTAGTTGACACACCGCATAAATTGGCTTTGAAGGTAGATGCCGTAATTTGACGGTAACTAGCCTGTGATCGGAAATTGTTGTTGAATAAATGCAGATGTCTTTAACATCATCATAGCATCTCTTCTGTTGTTTTGGAAAGTTAGAATGACCAGTGGGAGCCACATGCATTTCGACCTGTCCAGGAATTTGCAGATGCTTGTTACTGTTGTTGCACTTGAGAGACTGTGACAACCTGTTCTCCCTCTCCAGGATTTCTTGGTGGGGGATGAAATGAATTCACATGAAGTTGGTGGGGGATGAAAAGAGAAGGAAAAACTCAATAAACTTTGCTGAAAAAGACTGACGAAGGGAATTTTTCCCTAATTTTACTACACTTTTACCAAAAAATAGGTTGACAAGCTAAAAAAAGGTCATCCTCAATTTTTTATCCATAGTTTTACTAGACCTTTACCCAAAAATAGGTTTGACAAGCAAAAAATAGAAGTCCGGTGAGGGATGCATCTCCAGTTCCCCACTCATCCCCCACGTGGAACTGCCACTGCCCATCAACATCATCAAACCTATAAGTGTATTCATTTCACTTTGGTCTGTATCAACCCATGCATGAACTTGGGAAGTTGGCACTAGATGAGTTCTGAATAAACTATGTTGCATACAAGTTTGTCTGATAAACAAGATGCCTAACCAAGTATGGTGAGATAAACATTTCATAGAATTGCGTTGCATTGATGTTATTTGCATCAACTTTGAACCTGCTCTGTGAAGAAAAATGATAGATATGTGGCAGTTCACCATTGGCTGTCGTCCATTGCAAGCCCTGGGGATAGAATTTTCGTTTTCCTCATTTCAAAACAAAATTACACCTAAAATTATCACAAAAGTTATCTACAGGCCTACCTTCTTTATTGTTCATGCCAAGGATTAATAATTGCCTACGCCGACGATTGCCAAGCGTCATTAGGAAAATGCCGGAAAATTCTGGCGTTATGGTGTAAGCAATTTTCCCCGCACCCCGGATTTTTCCGGCATGGGGCGGTTAAGCGGTTAAAGATCCACATCAGGATTATCATTGTGTACAAGCAACCGGTGCTGCTTGGACTCCTCGTTTTCCTGTATTTGCAATGGCTTTCTCACTCAGCTCATCTTCAATTGACGAGCAAGGAGCACCATCAAGAATCCTGTCCAAGTCTCTTTTGTTCTTAAAGTATGCTGCTTTGGTGCATTTGAGTTCTTTAGAAAAATCTTCATATTTTTTGTCAAAGTCTTTTATAGCATCAAGATCAACCTTTGCAAAGAGAAGCCCCAAAAGTACTTCCAATCCCTGTTCCATTCAATAAAATTTTCGTCAACAGAACGGGTCTCATCATGCACCACCTATTTCTCATCATATGACAGGATAGAGCAGAGGTTCCCAAACTTATTGGATTGCGGACCCCTACTTTGTTCCAAGCTTAGCTAGTGGACCACATCATTTGACAAGTAAATGTTACAGTTAATATTTAATTCAAATAACGGGCAGACTATTCCAACAACACCACTTGACTAGTGGCACTTTTCCTAAGATAATATGCTACGATGTGGACAATCATAATATACAGTTAAAAACTGAACAGACGTTGTTACTTTACAGATACGTTGCAGCCCGAGTGATATTCGGAGCCAAGTGGAACGATCATGTGACTCCATTACTCAGAGACAAGCTCCACTGGTTCCAGATCCCGGAACGCATCAAGTTTAAACGATGCTGGCTTACGTTTCGAGTCTTGCACGACTCTATCTGTCCCTGCTATTTAACAGCGCTGGTGCACAGGCCTGCGATGTCAAATCACCGAAGCACAAATAAAGCGTCTTCAAGCTGTCCAGAACTCGGCAGCTAGACTACTTACTGGAACCAGACGACGCCAACATATCACCCCAATCTTGCGCGATCTATCTACATTGGCTTCCAATTAAGAAGAGGATAAATTATAAACTCATCTCTATTGTTGATAAGTGCCTACATTATGAAGTCCCGGAATGAATATCTAATTGAAGACTGTACTCTCCTCCGTACGACAAACCGCTACTCACGGCTGAGGTCTGATGACACATGGAAGCTGGTCTCTCATCGGACTCTCACCAAGATGGGTGATCGCTCGTTTAGAATTGCCGGACCAAATTTGTGGAACTCTCTTCCTCCAGTTTTACATGACTCACAAGTATCCCGAACTGTTTTTCTAACACAGCTAAAGACATTTATGTTTGACTAAATCTGCAGCGGCGCTTTGGTGTCACAAAGTGCCACAGAAAATTCAACCTAACCTAAAGGCACTTGCATCTCCGGTCCAGTAGTCGCGTTCTGTTGTCCGTTCCCCTCCGTCCAAAACGGCGAAACTCGGGGAGAGAGCTTTTACGCAGAGGAACCCCGTCCTATGGATTGCATTGGCAGATGAAGTGACTAAAGAGACCTCTTCCGAACTGTTTGCAAACAAACTAAAGACGCACTTATTTACTATCTCCTACAAGTGCCCCCTGTAAAGTGCTCTTCACTTTGGCCTTTGCTATGCTTATTGCACTATATAAATTGTCATAATAATAATAGATAGATAGATAGATAGATTGAACGCGCTTATTTTTTCCATAATCGGCTACTTTGTCAAATTATCTTAATTCATTCATGGACGATTTCTATAGCGCTGTAACAAGGCTGAAGGACCACAACAAAAGTGCTTTGACATCTCAATAACTATACCCCAACCTAAACTGATAGGTTTTAAGCTCTTAATGAAGTGCTCAGGAGTATCAGCTGTGGTGACATCAGGAAGAGAGTTCCACAAGATAGGGTTAGCACGTGTAAAGGATCTCTCTACAAACTTAGTAGTCTTGGAGGGAGAAGGAACCTGAAGTTTGACCCCACACTTAGTGACTCTTGTCACTACACTGTGGTCTCTTTACAAGAGAGGCAAGGTCAACCAGGATCTCTTAATCACAATCCGCTCAGGGACTCAAAGCCAATGAAGGCGATCCCTGAGAAGTGGAGTTATGTGCTCACACCAACGACATCTGAACACAATCCTTGCCAACAGATTAAGTACAAACTGCAGGCGATCCAGTTTATTGACCGGGAGACCCCACAGCACACTATTACAGTAATCAATCCTCGTTAGCACCAAGGCTTGGACCAAGTGGACCACACCGGATACAGGTAGATAGCGCCGGACTGGTCAGATTCTTCTCAATTGATAGTGACTTCGCCTGATCACATCATTTAAGTACGGCTCGAATGACAGAGCACCATAGAAGAGGACCCCCAACAGCCGCACACACTCAGAGGGGACAATGGTTACATCACCCATAACGAAGGGTTTACAATTCAGTCGGATTCACTATCATCCTTCTCCAAGGGTTGGTGACTCATAGAAACTCAGGTTTTTCAAACATTAAGGGCCAATAGATTTTCCTCTGCCCACTTAGAGACGTCAGCTAGACACTCCAGGAACCGTTCCCACAGCACCACATCATCCGTGAGGCAGGATGAGTAAATCTGGCTATCATCAGCATAACTATGAGGCGACAGTCCAAAGGCCAAAATAATGGATCTCAGGTCAGCCGTGTACAGAATAAAAAGGAATGGGCCAAGTACCGACCCTTCAGGAACCCCACACCCAACACTCCACCCTCTTATCTTAAATATAATTACTGTTAATGAGATGGATGTGCTTGCTTTTTTGCACAAACTGTCAATTCTTGATTGTATTTTGACGCGCATGCACACAAGTCACTTTCAACGAAGTCTGGATCTATCGGCCTACTTCATTTTCATTATTGTTCACTTGTATTTAATGGCTGAGAGCCTAAAATCATATGAGGATTTTATTTTTGCTCTAGACATGTTCTTTGCTGTTTTTTTTTATTTTCTCAACTCTTCTGTTAGCCATTATGGCCTAAACTCTATAACTCTGAATAGTGAGTGATGCTGTGTACTTGACTATTATTTCTGATTGTTGCTGAGGTCTGGTGGTCTTTGCTTATGATTGATAGATGCAGCTCTAAGTGGTCTGGTGGCAGTCAGAGGAAGGTGTCAGAATATGAAAAGAAAGTACTGACACGCCTCTAATTTCTTCATTTCTCCAGGGCTAGGCGGCTGGTAACTGACTAAGCACAGTACAGTGCAAAATATTTCTTTAATGAAACAAAATCTTTTATAAATAGCGTTCTCAATAAGGACTTTCAATAAAAATAATACTTATGTCATCTGCTGGGCCCTCTCGTGAGACGTCCTTGGCTTTCATCATCATCAGTGTTTCTGTCTCTCGACAGGTCCAGGTATCCAGTTATTCCACTCCGATCGATTGCTTGCTTCTTCTTTGAGTTCCTGATATCCTTTATTCATCATCCACTCCAACATCATCTTTCTCGGTCTACCTCTCACTCTCTTTCCCTCTATTTTTCCTTCAATTATTGTTCTTAGTAAAGAGTCATGCCGGAGGACATGTCCCATCCAATTTCTCTGCCTTTTCCGGATTGTATCTATCAGGCTTCTTTCTTCTTCTATCTCCTTCATGACTTCCTCGTTTGTCTTATGCTCTGTGTATTTTACTTTTAGCATTTTCCTCCAAATCCACATTTCAAAAGCCTCTAATCGTTTTATATCTTCCTTTCTCATTGTCCACGTCTCCGCCCCATACAACGCCACACTCCATATCAATGTTTTTACCAATCTCTTTTTAGGTTTAGTTTTAGTTTACTTTGCATCAGCTCCTTTCTCTTGTAAAAGCTTCTTTTGCTATTGCTATACGTCTTCTTATCTCTTTATTGCATCTGGCATCGGTTGTTATCAGACTTCCTAGATAGCTAAATTCCTTCACTTGCTCTATGATCTGTCCGTAAACCTTTATTTCCACTCTCATTCCTTCTTTTTACTTATTACCATAACTTTAGTCTTTTTGTATTGATTCTCATTCCATAATTTTCTGACACTTGTATCAGTTTATCCATTACTTCCTGAAGCTTTTTTGATTGCTTGCTAGCATGGCCTGATCGTCTCTGCTGCGCGCAGCGCCTTTAGTAGTACTCCTCCAACTTTAACTCCCTTATCTGTATTTTCCATCGCCTCTTGTACTAATTCTTCGATGTATATGTTAAACAACAGCGGTGACAGTGGACATCCCTGCCTTACTCCTCTGCCAATCATACACGATTCACTCAGTTCTCCCTCTATTCTCACCTTCACTGACTGTCCAAGGTATAGGTTTGCTATCAGTCTTCTGTCTCTCCAATCCACTCCCACGCTTTTCAGTGCTCTCATCAAAATCCTCCAGTCTACTCTGTCAAACGCTTTTTCGTAATCCACGAAGCATATATAGATATTTTTCCCATTTTGAAGTCTTCTCTCACTTAGCATTCTTAAGCATCCGATTGCATCCCGTGTTCCTTTCCCCTTCCGAAACCCAAACTGATCCTCTCCAAGGAATCCTATTACATCTGTTTTCGCTTGTACTCTTTTTGTAATGACCTTGAGTATTATCTTCGCCGCATGGCATAATAGACTGATAGTTCTATGGTCCTCGCATTCCATTGCATTTACTTTCTTTTTAATCGGAATCATTATTGATTGTAGAAAATCGTTCGGCCATTCTCCTGTCATATAGATTTGTTGGCAGATTTCGACCAGTTCGTTTGTTGCATTCTCTCCTAGTATCTTTATTGCTTCTGCTGGTATGTGGTCCACTCCTTCTGCTTTGTTTAACTGTGTAAAAAATGCGAGAGCTTACCCGGGAGCAGATGCAGACACAGATCACAACTTGGTAGTAATGAAGGTGAGAATACAACTGAAATACATAAACAAGAGAAAACAATTAAATCTACAATGGGATAGGGATAAAATCAAAGAAAAGGCAACAGAAATTATGGGAAGATCGAAAAACAAGTGACGACAACAAACACAGGAGGGACAACAGAAGAAAGATGGGAAAAACTAAAAGCTGTGGTAGTAAGAGAACTGGAGCAAGAAGTAGGAAGGAAGAAAAGAAGGAAAGCTAAAAAGCCATGGGTGACAAATGAAATGATAGAAGACATGGAGCAGAGAAGAAAATGGAAGAAGCAGAACACAGAATATGCAAAAAAAGAATATAGGAGACTAAATAACCAGCTGCGAAGATCGACAGAAAAGGCGAAAGAGAAATGGTGGGAGAATAAATGTCAAGAAATAGAAAAGTTACAAGGACAAGGGAAACATGATCAAGTATATAAGGAAGTAAAAGATTTAACAAAAAAAGAAGGTATGCAAGGGAGCAGGGCGGGTATTAAAGACAAACAAGGAAATACACTCACAACTCAACGAGAAGTGGAAGAGAGATGGAGAGAATATATAGAAGAATTATACCTGAAAGACGGCAAACCAACGGAACTCGATATAGAGGAACAGCAAACAGTTGAAAGCGAAGAACTAGGACCAGGACTGATGAAAGAAGAAATTCCTTGGCTTTATGTCGCAAATATTATACAGTACTCCAGCTGGCGATGTTAGTATAGGCCTGTATCTAGATGTTGTATGTAGCTCTAGTATATTATATATCTTATGATTTATATTAATTATTTTTGTTATTGGTGGCTCAATTGGCACACAAAATTTGAGAACACCAACTGTCGAAGCTAATACTATGAAACGTTAATAAATATATTTGCAGGCTCTTGTGAATCCCGCCATATCCTCCACGGACCCCCTTCGGCCCGCAGACCACAGTTTGGGAACTGCTGGGATAGAGTACACTCTTCCAAGTTCTTGAAATTTCTTAGTGACCAGAGATCTATTTCCTAAGGCTTAGCTGATGCTCTCAGGATGTGCTACCAAAAAGACTTTTATTACTTCAGCTTTGGCCACTGAGCGTTGAATGCCAAGAACTTGCCGGTAATAAAGATCTTCAGTGTCATACAACTTTCTCATTTCTTCAATTAATCAGACTCATTATTGTGAATGAATTTCTCTGTATTTGGGTTGATGCTGAACATAATTCTTGGTGGACTAGTAGTGCATCATTTTCATGCAGCTCTGGCAGGTTTTTGATCTTTAGCCAGAAAGTTCCCTTAACCCCTTAAACAGGGATTAAATTTTTAGACACCGTCACCGTACTGGGGAATTACTTTTTGGAGAAATATTCTTCAAAAATGAAAACTTTAATTTTTTTAATTTGCTATATCTCAGGCTATTGTAAGAGCTAAGAAGATGAGGTATACGTCATTGTTTAGCCTTATTCTCCTCTTTCTAACCACCCATTCCAAACAAAGAAATTTGGGGGTAGGGTCCACTCTATTGCCTAAAATAGAACCCCTCCCAAAATTTTTTTGAAGCTCTGTAGCAAAAATTTTTCAGTGGTAACCCAAATTTGGTGAGCGGCAAAGTTGTAGGGGATGTCAGTGGAACAAAAAAATCAATAATTTTGAAAATCGGTCAGAATTTGGTAAAGATAGATAACTTCTAACCATCACACTCGTTGTTGCAACAGAAGATAGCAATGAATTTTGTGAAAGTTTCTTTATTTTTTTGAATTTGCTATATCTCAGGCTATTTAAGAGCTAAGAAGATGAGGTATACACCATTGTTTAGCTTTTTTACTCCTCTATCTAACCATCTGTGCAAAACAAGAAATTTGGTGGTAGGGTCCACTCCACGGCCTAAAATAGAACGCCTCCCAACAAATTTTTGAAGCTCCATAGCAAACATTTTTCAGCAGTAATCCCACTTGGGTGGTAGCAAAGTTGTAGGGGGATGTCAGAGGAACAAAATAAATCAAAAATTTTGAAAATCGGTCAACATTTGGTAAAGATAGATAACTTCTTATCCAAACAAGTCGTTTTATGACAGCTATTTCTACTCAGCGCAACATTTAGTATGACCCCCCGGCCCAAAGAATATATATTCCCTATTACAAAACCCAATTTAGCTTTAAAAAAAGGTGTCATCTAGCGAATGGATAGATACTAAAGCGATTTATAGCATAAGACGAGTCTTATTCGTTGCGCACAATATATGAACGATGGCGAAACTTACATAATGAGCGCAACTCGTCGCGCACAAATACGGAAAGATAACGTTGGATGAGCGCAACTCATTGCGCCCGGTGACAGGGTTAAATGCATAGTTGTTAAATTGCTGTGTGCAGGCTGAGAATGGTTGGAACAGGGAGAATGACTCTCAGATCACCTGCAGAGCATGTTATTTGTCTGCCAATTTCTGCGATAAATTCGCTTTCTGCATTAATTAGTTCCATTGTTTCAAATGCAGTGGAAATGAATTTGTATTGGGCCGAAAGGCTGGAGTATTTGTCGTGTTTGTGCATCACTGCATTTTCCGCTGCAGCCCCAAAGAGAGTCTAAGTCGAGATGTACCGTACTTGCACGATTATTACCCACACACGTATATAACCCGCATACTTGTATAGCCCGTGGAAAATTACAAATTATGTTCCAACGTCCCAGCGTAAGCCGCACACGAATACAGCCTACATATGCTAGTCTTCAGGTATTTGAAGGTGTCGACGCTATGATGTACGGTAAGTAAAATCTCGTGGATTTACGTATATGATGCTTTGGAAATAGTATAACAATAGCTGCTTATTCTTATACGCTTAGCCTTTCTTAAAATAGCTATGGGAAAGATGAATGATCGTCCAGGCAACAGTCAGTGGCGGCTCCACCGGGAGGGCCAGGGGCCCGTGCCCCCCTATTGAGAGCCTGGCCCCCCCAGTGGCCCCCCCAGTTGGGACCCTATACTTAATGCTACATACATTAAACAACAAATGGTTGGTCCCCCATGATTATAAGTTGCCCCTCCAACGGCTCCCCCACTTGCCAAATCCTAGAGCCGCCACTGGCAACAGTCAATTATTATATCCAGCTGACAGAGCCTTATACTGTAATATAATGTAATGTAACAAAATATTTGTATATACGGCCTCTTCTGAAAAATCACTCAGAAGCACTCCCACAGCAAATTACTGCATATTGACAAAGAGATAAGTTTTAAGTCGTTTCAAAAAGAGGGCCATAGAATTAGGTGTTGCTAAGCCACGCATACTGGCGTCAAGAGCATTTCAAAGGATAGGGCCAACTGATTCAAAACCTCGCTTCAGGAACAAGGAGGTTCGTGCTTGGGGCACACTGAGAAGACCATTGGTTGTGGACCAAAGACATGGCCGACCAGGGATAGAGCTAAGAGGATGGAGTAGCTCTGAAAGGTAAGATGGAGTGGCACCATAAAGAGAGAGTGCAACCGCTCTCAACACTTGAAACTCAACTCGAGCCGGATAAGGCAGCCAGTGTAAAACAGACATCATATTATCACTAATGTGATCACGTCTTGTGACACCAGCAATCACCCTGGCTGCCGAACGAAGAACCATCTGTAGTTTATCAAGTCGTACCGATGGAAGACCAGCAAAAAGTGAACCACAGTAGTCAAGCCTTGAGCAAATAAATGCATGAATCAAAGTAGAACAAGATGGCATGTCAAGTGTACGTCGAATCACTCTAAGCTGGCGGAGGTGATAGAAGCAACTGCGACAAAATGAGTTAATATGATCCATAAAGGTTAACTCAGAGTCAAGAATTATACCAAGATCACGGACAGAAGAGGAGAAAGAGGGGCCAGGGAAGGCAGACTGCATAGACAGATAATCAATTTTTAAGAGCTGACCTCGTGTACCAAACCAGATGAGCTGAGTTTTAGCTGGATTAAGTAAAAGACGATTTGAGTGCATCCATGAATGAAGTAAGTCAGAGGCTTCAACAAATTCACGAGTGATCTGCAGCACATTAGTGGGGCTGGAATGTGAATAGGCCTGAATATCATCAGCGTACATATGTGTTTTAAAATTATATGGTGCAAAAAAGCGTGCAACATCAGCAGTATAAAGTATATACAGAAGCGGCCCAAGGACCGAACCCTGAGGGACTTCACAAGTGACTGGAACTTCACGGGAGTAGGTAGAACCAAGCGATGCAATCATGCGGCGTTCAGAGAGATAGGATTTTAACCAGGCCATAGGGACACCAGAGACACCAAAT
The DNA here is from genome assembly GCA_018105865.1 of Metaphire vulgaris. Lineage (NCBI taxonomy): Eukaryota > Metazoa > Annelida > Clitellata > Crassiclitellata > Megascolecidae > Metaphire > Metaphire vulgaris. Next base: position 9,675,680 of record CM030837.1, read on the forward strand.
GAGACAGAGAGGTGCTATAGAAGAATATCGTGGCCAACAGTGTCAAAAGCAGCACTGACATCAAATAATGCAAGAAGAGTGACTTCGGACCGATCGATGGCCCTATAGAGATCTGAGAGAAGATGCAAGAGAATCGTTTAAGTGGAGTGTGAGGCACGAAATCCAGACTGGTATTTCGGCAGCAAATATTTAGCCTCAAGATATGGAAGCAGCTGAAGAGTGACAGCCTTCTCAAGGACCTTAGATAAGAACTGAGGTTTGAGATAGGGCGATATCTTGACATTCCAGACTCATCAAGGCCACTTTGCTTAAGCCTAGGCTTAACTATTGCCAGTTTCTGCGATGAGGATTTAGCCTGAGTAAATTCGTGCGAAGCCACTTATCAATGTCCGACGTGCAAGCAGTAATTGTGTCCGCAGTAAATGTTTATCCTATAAGTGGATGTCTTTCGTCCTGTGATTTCACTAGCCTTTCTTGGAACAGGTAGCACTAGGTACTAAATTATACTCTTCTGGAATTACTATAAATAGTAACATGATTTTGTTTAGAAAGTATCACATAGCTTGCGGTATATTCTTTATATTTCCTGCGGTATAAATATTTATTGTTTTTTGTTGCAGTCATCATTAATTTTGCCCAAAAGACTAAGAACATTGTTGATGCACTGGGTCAATGTTCACATTTTTCACTAGATGAAAATGGTTTTGTTCATATTTCAACTTTAGTTTATGATAGTGTTCGAGAAATCCGGAAAGCCGTGCTTATGCAGAAGGTGAATAATTCTGAATGTTTTGCTTTTATTAAGTGCTTCACCACTGCATTGTTTTGGTGAAATTTTGTTTTTTAAAGTATTTGCACTGTGTCTAAAGCGGCAGACCCTTATTTCCATAATGCTTGAGGCTAGTTGTTGATACAGAATGTAGTCTGTCCTTAATGGCCACTATCAAACAGTTTCTCACAATATTCCTTAACTTTCTGTATATTGCTTTATGGTTTAGTCATGCGTATTAAACTATGTGGTATTCTGATAAAGTACATTTGTAAAAATTCAGATTTCTGAAGAAAATGACTCTGACCTGGAAGTAGAAAATGAATTGACAGAATATGAAACACGCAGCAAGTGTAAGTGTTGACTGTTACTTCTCTAAGTTCTCTTTATGATCACCTTTAATACAGTCCAGCATCAATATAAAGTGCTTATAAAGAGACAGATTTTGAACAACCGCATTAATTTGATACTCATTACAGCGATGAACTTAAAGTATCCAAAGCAGATCACATAATATTAAGACATCTTTTATTCTAAAAATACGTTTGTAAAAAAGTAAGCAGAGAAGAAACCATCTTTATTTGAATAACTATTGCCCGTCAGAGCCTGGCAGAAAGGCTTGGCTATTTCCCCTACCCGTTAACCATGGGATAGCTTTTCTGTTTTGTGAATGTTCTAGTATTTTCTCTAATATCTTGTCCTTGACCTAAACATGGCTTGATGAGCAGCTTGATGTTTGCCAGGTAAGAGAGAAAACTATCAAGAGAGTTGGCCATGGGAAAAGACTAGAAAAAGACTCCTACATGACCAAGTATTTGCCTGTGTGACATGATGATGGTCATTGTAAATACAGGGAGCACTGGAACTAGGCAGCAAATAAATACAAATGAGTTTCATGATTGATAGATTCCTATGGCGGTATTCCTGAGTGGGAAATCCTATGAAAAAAACTCAGGCCGCATGTGGTCCGCAGGCCACAAATTGCCCACCCCTGCACTGTTGGATCAATTGCTTTAAAATTTGTAATTTGTCACTTTTACTGTTCACATGGTCAGCTGCCACTTTCATGCTTATAACATATACCGTATATACTCGCGGATAAGTCTAGAAATTTATGTCATAAAATTCACTTAAAGATGCCGAGTTAACTTAATGCATTACAATGTTAAGTCATGTTGTGCCTATTTAAAGATGTGTCAGTCAAAGGGGTGGGTGCCTGGCTCCTTTTTTCTCAACTGGACTGGACCACCCAAGTTGCTTTAGGGAAGTCGCGCTTTGACCCAGTTTCACGGCTGCCGGCCAAGATCTCTAGGCAACAATCACGTCGCTCAATGCATTGTGGTCTAGTAAACAAATGAATCATGACGCCCACTGTTCTCGGCCCACTGTTCTCGGCCCGCGGCCATGTCACACATTGCATTATTGGTCATAGCTCTGAGAGTGCAGTTGTTGGTCCCTCCCCCGTCCAAGACCCCTAAGTTTGGGGAAAGATCATTCTCTCATCCAGACAATGTGACTGGAGCAGCCTCAGCTGGACTTTTCATTAGAAATTTGAAGACACATTTATTTAATATTGGATATGAACTGTGTTAAGCGCTCTTGTTGTAGGCCTTAGCCTTGTCTACTGCGCTATATAAATTGTCAATAAATAAATAAATAAAGCTCTGACAATCTGTGTTTGGAAATCGAAGATGCTTGAATTCTGGCATTCCTCAATCTCTTTGCACACTAAAATTTGCCTATACAAGCAGCTTTTCTTACACATCCCGTAAGCCATAGACGTAAACTTCTATTAGGCTGCAAGGCTCGAGTTCTCACCCACATTTTGAGAGGTCACCATTGGAGAAGGCATAAAGGTTGGGTGGCAGACCAAGTGTTTGGACTCTGTGGACAACAGATACCTCAAGCCAATGACTTTTGGCTTGTAAACAGCTTGGATACGTCAGGTTGGGGGATGGAGCAGCCATATGTTTGACCATGCGGCCGACCTTCAGGCACTTGGACTCACCACAAATACCTTTGACCTGTAAACAGCTTGAAGATGTTGGGTTGTGGGAGGGAGCAGCCGTCTGTTTGACCATTTTGCCAACTTTCAGGCCCTTGGACTTTGTGTACCACAAATACAGTGAAATCCGCTTAATTGCAATAGGTGCCATGCAAGCCTTGCTTATGTGATTAACTGGGCTATGCGAATAGCTGGGACGTCTGATAATTAATTAATTGTACGCACAAAACACTGCTTCGGGTTTTTATGTTGTTATGCGATTATGCGGGTTATGCCATTAAGCAGTATGTGATTTAAGTGGGATCCACTGTACCTTTGACCTTTGACCCGTAAATAGCTTGGAGAAGTGGGGTTTGGGGGAGGGAGCAGCCATCTGTTAACTATGATTTCAGTGTAGATCAGGCATAATTAGGCAATTCAAGAAATCTGTAAGCTCTTGAATTTCCTTGTTGACTTATATACAGGTCGTAGCAAATTACTTGATTTTTGACCATAAAACAGGGTTGACCTTCTGTGAGATCGACCTGTGCACGAGTATGTATGGTATGCTGTTTATCTTCTTCTCATAGTCCCATCAGGAACCGTTGAAACCAGTTGCACTGTTTGTGATTTGATGCCATTCCATGCGGTTTTGAGCTGCATGTACAGCATTTCCAATGTTCATCCAAGTCCACTCTGTGATGTCGTCTCTCCATCTTCGTCTGGGCCGTCCTTATGTTTGAGATCCTTCCATTGCACCTTCCATGCAGACCTTTATTACCGTATTTGCACGATTATTACCCGCACACGTATATGTCCCGCATATGTGTATAACCCGCAGAAAATTACGAATTATGTTCCAACGTCCCAGCATAAGCTGCACCTGAATATAACCCGCATATGCTAGTCTTCAGGTATTTGAAGGTGTCGATGCTATGATGTTTGGTAAGTAAAATCTCAAGGATTTATATAGCGCTTTGGAAATAGTACAACAGTGGCTGCTTATTCTTATATGCTTAGCCTTTCTTAAAATAGCTGTGAGAAAGGTGAATGATCAGCCAGGCAATGGTCGTCTGTCAATATATCCAAAGGGCAGAGCCTTATAGCATGTTTCCTTCCTAAGTTTTCACCCAAATTAACTAAAAGACTCTAAAATTGTATTTTCCTATCTATATCTGACAATAAAGCACTGACCGGGGCAATTTAGTAAAATTCTCATGATACGGGAATTATTTGTACCGAAATGCATGGTCGCACGGAAACTAAACTTTTGCCAACGGAGATGCATTAAACACCATGTGCAAAAAGTAAGGAAACTTCAACAAAACCAGAATTGATCAAAAATTGTGGCAGCCAATATGACACACAAATACATTGAATAGTGTGCTATGTGTTTGTGTTCATGAGTGAGTGTGCCTTTATGTGCATTTAATAGTTGATGTAACAGACTGCTTTGTCTGATTATGCATACAGCCAGCTACATTACTGATCAAGACAATGTTATCTATGAAGAAGATAATGATCGTGGGCGAATGCGGGCATTGCCAGAAGAGGAAAGGATCAAGATTCAACAGCAGGTGCAAGTTTTTCGAGTGGAAAAAGCCAAGCTTGATAGAGAGCTTGCCAAATGGGACGAAAGTGGAAATGATATTATCATACTTGCTAAGCAGATGTGCATGATTATGATGGAAATGACTGATTTTACTAGGTGAGGAATTTCATTTTATTATTATGGTAAATAATTCTTTGATTGTTTGGTAATTTCCTTGTATCGTTAAGTAAGTTTGACTGTTCCATTTCTGCACATTTTTTCAGTATCCAGTTTTCTTTGCACTCTTTACATTTTTAAAATTTCTTTTGTTATCCTATTATATTCCTGTTTGGCTTCTTTGCCCCTTTCTCTTTTTTTACTTATAGGTTTTTTCTTTCATTGGCCAGTTGCAGTACTATTTGTGTTATCCATGGCTTTTTCTTATTTTCCCCTACATATCCTATCTGTTCTTCAGCAGCTTTGATGTGTGTTTTTATTTCTTTCCATAATTGTTCTATCTTTTTCAATAAAAAAACAAGAATTGCAAAGTATAAGAAAACAAAATAGACATAATGAAAAGATGAAAAGAATATTTTGAAGAATTATGCAACATTACGGACAATGAAGACAACAACATAAAGAGGGAGAACAGAGAAGAGAATGATTGGGAAGAAATAGCAAACTTCACTAAAGAATAAATAAAAGAAGCCATAAAAAGTTTGAATGTTAGAAAATCTCCAAGAACACATATGATAACAACAGAAATGCTACAAGGCAGAAAGGAAAAAACCAAAAACCATTTCAATTTGAATCACAAAATTAAAAAAGCAAAAAAATCATGCTGTAAAACAAAATCAACAGTAGAATCCTGCTATATCGAAGCTCAAGGAACCGTGATAAATACTTCGATATATCCGAGTTTTTAAGATATCCAATTCCAGGTCATGTAAAGCCAAAATTTTTTGTTTGGCAAATGTGCATGTCCCGCTATTATACCGTCTAAAATATAAATTTTATGTCAATATTAAGATCTACATAAAAATGTTACAAAGTAATGAGGCCTATCACTACATAAAGAAATCTAATTAAAAAAGTATAACCATGAAAATCACTTTCTTTAAAATCCAATTTTTTTTGTTTATCGGTGGCAGTTAACAAGGTCAGGCTGGCCGACCAAGCAGACTTGACTGACCTTGTGGACGAAGTAGGCTACAGTAATTAAAGTTTCCCAAGTCACTAAGAGCGGAAGTCTTGAGAGGAGGAGACAAAACCCCTCCACTTTGACTATTCGATGGCCTGCTTATTCAGCCTAGTACACAACTTGGGTGAAAATGTGAAGGACCCAACCTGAATGCCTTTCCCCTCTCTACCCTACCCTATCAAAGTGGGGAGGGAGCTCGACCCTAGTCGCTTGATAGATGTATTGTTGGTTTCGACTGCAAAGTTTAGAGCAAAGGAGACAATAACCATCTGTACAAAGATTTCCTGAGGCCATTGACCAAAGTCAAATATTTACATTAACATAATTTTCAGTACAATTGAAAATGTCATACAGCTAATTTGGTTCTTATAAGGATTTTTCAAGGACTTATGTAACAAGGACAAGGAAAAGGTCCAACCTGCAAGGACAAGGATAAGGACAAGGACCGACCACCCAAAAATGAGCTTAAGGACAAGAACTTCAAATTGGTCCTTAGGGAGTCCTTAAGGACAAGGACTAGGACAAGGATTAACATTACTGAGTACCACTACATAAAAAGGGTGATAAAACAAACTGCAATGATTATAGAGGAATAAGCCTACTCAGTATACTGGGGAAAATATATACAAAAATGATACAAGGACTCGAGCATTATGCAGAATAAATATTGACAGAGGGACAAACGGGTTTCAGAATGGTAAGAAATACAATTGATCAAATACATGTGGTCAGAAGGATAGAAGAAAAATATTTTGAAACAAATAAAAAAATATACCACACTTTCATCGACTTCAAACAAGCATTTGATAGCGTAAAACATGAAGAATTATGGCAAGCACTAACACACCACAGTATCCCAGAGAAGCTAGTGAAGCTCATATAAAACTTACCAGTATACAGTAAAACAGTGAGCAGAGTGAAAATTAATGAGAAATTAACCCAATGGTTTGAGATAGCAGTTGGAATGAGACAAGGGTGTGACTTATCCCCACTACTATTCAACATAATATTGGATGTGGTAATGCTAAAAGCAGCACAATATACAAAAGAAGATGCTAGGGCAAAGATATAAGGTACACTCCATTGGCTCAGTGCCCTTATGGAGAACCGAGGGTTAGCGCCTTCAGTTTTACATGGCAACGGCTGAACGAGGGTGATTGTCAGCCTTTTACTTGCCGCCTTTCCTTCCACTGAGTTAACACTCAATGTACCAGTACTCATTCGCAGCCGAGTCGACTGGGGCGCTTGGGACGGAAACAACCGAAAAGTTTCTGCCATGGCCTAGAGTTGAACCATGGACCTCAAGATTGGCAGATCAGTGCACTAACCACTGCTCCACCGTGCACCCTACTAAAGTTATATGGGCAAAAAATAAATAATTTAAGGTTTGCAGATGATATAGATGTGATAACAACAAAAGCAGATCACCTACAAACATTAACTAATGGAATAAGCATGACCAGAGAAGAAGTTGGAATAAAAATAAATACACAGGAAATTAAAGCAATGGTCCAGGCAAACAAGAAGGGAAAAATTAACCTAAAACTAAAGGAAGAAGTATTAGAACAAGTACCAAAATTCATGTGCCTATGATCATTACTGACAGAAGATAGACTAAGTGGAGAAGATATACTGTATTTACACACCAAATCAGCACGGCCTATAGATGATTTTACAAGAGACCCTTTGATGCAGCCTATAATAGTAAGCAGCTTATACAAAATAATTTTTACTAATAGCAGGAGGCCCTCTAACATAAATAATTCTACCAGTAATTATAAATCCAGCAACACCCTAACTGTTAAATGAGCATCATGAGGCTTGTAGACATAATTTAAATTAGAAATAGAGTCAAAAGAAGAAGTTTGTTTTACTTTATTGCTAGCATTTTACCTGTATTTCACGATGTTGCCAGATACTTTTTTCAAAACCCACAACCGTTGATCGAGAAAGTAGCCCAAAACCTGCCCAAAGGTTGTTAGTATTATGAAATTGTGTAAGTAAATAAGTAAGTAAGAACTTTAATTAGGAAAATAATAGACACCAAAGGAGCGCAGCATGAAACAGAAAAAAGATCAACATACGAAGGAAAAAGAAAAAGTGCAATATAGCAGCATCTGTAACTAAATCCGGAGGTTTAGCGGTTTTAAAAGCGTTATTTATTTATTTCAGTGAAATATTCTGTCGGTAAGTTAAATCAAATCGAGAATGAATTGATTATGATCTCAACCAATTACACTGATTAAAATCAACTGATTTTGAATAAAACTATTATTACATCAACATTTCAACATCATCAACTTTCAACATCATCTTCCGCTCCTCGTTGGCTTGTCAATGGTTCTACAGTTTTCTTTGAAGGACCGCTTCTAAAGGACTTTGCAACCAGACTTCTTCACGGCAGCAAAGTTTTTTCCATCATCATAGTGGATTTTAACATCGCCACCTTCTGACCTTCATTGACATGTCAGCGGTGTCAAAGCGCTTTTGATTTTGGATTTTAAACCATGCGTACAGCACTATATAAATTGTCCTGGATAATAATAATAATAATAATAATAATAATAATCACGTGCTAAACAAGCAATTTGATTGCAATGTACAGAATTTCGGATTTCGGAGCCAATGAGTCATCCTGAGCCGGACAAACGTGTGAATTTGGGAAATGAGAGAGACAGAGAGAGAGACAGACAGAGAGAGAGGGGGGGCCACGAGGCGGTTAGCCCAGTGAGTTCATGCTTTCACTGGGTGACCTCTTCTCCCCCACCCACTTCGCTGGCCCTACTACAGGCCGTTGTCGATCGAGACATGGAGGGAGGGTTATGAAATGTGATAGCTTATAAGGGTCCAACGAAACTGCTTCTGCTGGTGAAATGGCCTCTCCGACTGTTTAATTAATTCACACACCAGCTATCAAGCAAGATCAGACAGGGGATCACTGGTGTCACTGTTTTGGATCATTCATTTAGCATATTTTTCAAAGCCCTGGCCTGTAAAAATACTTGATCTAAATTAAATTTCTTTTTTGCCTTATGAATGCCGATAAGATAGAAGATTTATTTATGTTTAGGATTTAAGTGGGAATAACTGCACATGGATATAATGATAATGTGACATCAGGGCATGCGACCTCTATATTTGTGTGCGGCTTATCTATGAAAATATTTACATGCTACTGGGTTTCTGTGGCCTGTAAACGTGGAGCGGCCTATAAGCATAAGCGGCGATTTGGCGTGAAAATATGGTAATAAGAAGAATTGGACTAACAAGTGCAGCATTTGGGAAACTTCACTATATATGGAAAGACAAACAAATATCATTAAAACAAAACTAAAGCTATATAATACACTAATCAACCAATATTATTATACCTGTTTGTCTCAAAGTGGGTGATATTGCCCCCTAGACCTAAGACCATCGTCTACTGACAGGCGTCTGCAACTGAGGTCCAGTCGAGACGTCAGACTGGTCGTTCCTCCTCCTTCTCGAACGGCAAAGTTTGGCGAGAGGTCGTTCAAGTGCGGAAACCCTATTCTTTGGAATGCATTACCCGGCCATGT